>OZ023181.1:13788305-14988305 GCA_963995505.1 Hypericum androsaemum | reverse complement strand
ATAATTTAGAACAATGATAACAACAACTAAAAAAAAGCCCATAAATTATAGGTCCCAATCAAACTCTATCAAGTAACATGCTCAATATTCTTGTTTCTTTATCCCATAAACGTCTATAATTATTCTTACCCCGTTAGGAGCCCGACATAGAATTACTTCTGTCGTGTTTATAAATTGTGCGCGAGTATATATATATATATATATATATTTTGGCTCTGATACCAATGCGATACCAATATTACCTCACTGAGACTCAACAAAAAGAAATCCTAGAAAGCCTTCAACGTGATGAGAACCATTCGTTAGTTCTTTCACCTAACAATGAACCGATCCAAGATGCGGTTTCATCTCTTATCTTTGCCATATCACTTCATTTCATCGGTGATTCGTCTCACCTTAAAGATAAAAATGCCGAACTTCTCTCCAACTTGAAATGTCACAAGTTGAGTGATTTTCAGCATTATAAAAACACCTTCCTCACCAGGGTAATGCTTCGCGAAGATTCAAATCAGCCTTTCTGGAAAGAAAAGCTCATTGATGGTCTTACGTTCATGCTAGGTGAAAAGGTCAGACGAACTCTTAAAGCCTCCCATGGAACCCCTATTAACTATGCAGCACTTACCTATGGTGAGCTCATCAGCATAACACAACAACAGGGACTCCAAATCTGTCAAGATTTAAAGTTACAGAAAAATATCAAGCGTGAGTTAAGGCAAACGAAACAAGAACTTGGATCGTTTTGTCAACAGTTTGATATTTCTCGAGTTCCTGATTCCAAGAATTGCAATTGCCCTTCCTCATCCAAGCCTTCTCATCATAAAAGATCTTCCTATTACAAACGACCTGACAAGCGTAATAAGGACTCTCACCTCAAAAAATGCTTTTCAAGACGTTTTCCAGACAACGACAAAAAAAAGTCCTATAGACGTGATCGTCCACCAACGGATGACCGCTTCAAGGATACTATTTGTCACAAGTGTGGCAAAAAAGGACACATCGCCTGGCACTGTCGCATACACACAAAACTTCATGCCTTAAACATTGATCCTGATATTATTGCCCAAATATCCGCCCTTCTGATTAACGATTCTTCTTCCGACCCTGACTCAGTCTCGGAAGACTCTGACCAATTAGATGAACTTATCCATTCTTCATCTTCGTCTGATTCGGAACACAGTATATGTGTTTTGACTAAAGACCAAGAGTTTTTACTCGCCATGGCAAATGAAATCGAAGATCCCAACAAATGCAAGGACTATTTATCTAAAATACTTAACAGTGTTGATGAAGGCCCTTCAACTTCCATCACCATCCCTCCAAAGACTTATGATCTGACTCGCATCCTTCAAAAGAAGCAAGTTCAGAAGTCTAATATTCCCAGCATTCCAGAGCTACAAACGGAAATCAAGCTCATTAAAACTGAGCTCAAAGATTTACGTTTACAGCAACAGGAAACAAGTACTGTCCTCCAAAACCTTTTAACCAAACAGCCTATCGATCCAAACTCCAGCGACTCAGATGATGATTTCCCGCTTCAACCTGATTCCAATGAATTTTTACATGTTTTGAAACAGGTCACTTCTCGAAAGTACCTCATTAAACTTATTATCAAATTTTCTGATGATTTTCAACTTAATACTATTGCTTTATTTGATACGGGTGCTGATTTAAATTGCATCAAAATGGTTTAGTGCCTAAACGCTTTCTACATCGTACACATGAAAAACTTTCTGCTGCCAACAATTCAAAAATGTTGATCACACAGAAAACTGACGCTTTTATCAAAAACAATGACACTTGCATCAAAACTACATTTTTACTCGTTTCCAATATGAACCATACTGTCATTATTGGAACACCTTTTATCAACTTAATCACCCCTTACACAGTTAACCATGATGGCATTGTTTTTAAAATTAAAAAACCAACTTCCAAAACATTGTTTTTTCCGTTTTTACAAAAACCAACAACACGAGAATTACACTTATTAAAACAACATCACATAAACTCATTAATTTCTTCTAAAGAACATGATCTTATTGACACAAAACATCATATTCATTTGCAACGAATTTCAACACAACTTGAAGATCTCGCTCTTCAAAACCAAATTGATTGTTTTAAAAATAAACTTCAAACTAATTTGTGTTCTGATTTGCCTACTGCTTTCTGGGATCGCAAGAAGCACGTGATTGAACTTCCCTATGAATCAACATTTTCAGAATGCCAAATCCCTACAAAAGCCCGACCAATTCAAATGAACTTTGAAATGGTTGAATTTTGTAGAAAAGAAATCAATGATTTAGAAAACAAGGGTTTGATTTCTAAATCAAAATCACCTTGGAGTTGCGCAGCATTTTATGTTGTTAAAAACTCTGAAATTGAAAGAGGTGTTCCTCGCCTCGTTATCAATTACAAACCTTTGAACGCTGTTTTACAATGGATTCGGTATCCAATTCCCAACAAAAAAGACTTACTCAATCGCCTTCATAACTCTTTCATCTTTTCAAAATTTGATATGAAATCGGGATTTTGGCAAATACAGATTCATCCAAAGGATCGGTATAAGACTGCATTCACTGTTCCTTTTGGCCAGTATGAATGGAACGTTATGCCATTCGGTTTAAAAAACGCCCCAAGCGAATTTCAAAACGTCATGAATGACATATTTGCATCATTTTCATCATTCTGCATAGTCTATATTGACGACGTTTTGATCCATTCCCAATCAATTGAACAACATTTCAAACATTTACATGCCTTTTATAATGTCGTAAAGAAAAATGGTCTTGTTTTGTCCCAAAACAAAATCGTTTTGTTCCAAACAAGAATTCGTTTTCTTGGTCATTACATCCACCAAGGGACGATTACCCCAATCGAACGCTCCATTACTTTTGCATCCAAATTTCCTAACAAAATCTTGGACAAAACTCAACTCCAACGTTTTCTTGGATCTCTAAACTATGTTTTAGAATTCTTTCCCAACATCAACCGCATCATAAAACCTTTACATGATCGGCTTAAAAAGAACCCTACGCCATGGACAGATATTCATACTAGTATAATCCAACGCATTAAAAGTCAAGTTCAAAGCATTCCTTGTTTACATTTAGCTGATCCATCTGCTTTCAAGATAGTTGAAACTGATGCCTCAGATTTAGGTTACGGTGGCATATTGAAACAACGCCCCCATGATCATGAACATATCATATCATTCACTTCAGCACATTGGAATGATACTCAGCGCAAGTATCCAACAATCAAAAAAGAAATTTTGAGCATTGTATTATGTATTACAAAGTTTCAAAGTGATCTTTTAAACCAAAAGTTTTTATTACGTATAGATGCCCAAGCGGCTAAAGATATTCTTCAAAAAGATGTTCAAAATATTGCCTCCAAGCACATATTTGCTCGCTGGCAAGCTATTTTAAGTATTTTTGATTTTGACATTGAATACATTAAAGGAGAAAGCAATTCCCTACCTGATTTCCTAACGCGAGAGTTTTTGACAAATAGGTAGCCAGTTATGCCACCAAAAAGCTCCCAAGGGAGCAAAGCCAAAAGTATTGCCTCATCCTCCTCAAAGCCAGCCCGAACTTGGGCCGCTATTACTGAAGATGACGAACATAAAGAACTTCCCCTTGCCCTTCGCAGGGGATCCGAAAGCAGCACTGAAGTGCAAAAATGGTTACTTGAACTCCAAAACAATCCAGTTTACCCGACTGAATTTGTTGAGGTCTTCCAACGCCTCTCCCAGAATTCCCAAGCCCCAACAACCAACACCCAAATGACCTCCCCTAACGTTAGCCATACAATCGTTTCTCAAACCCAACCTCTTCCCCGTAACCAACCAAGAGCTGTTTATTACCACAAACCCCAAACCCAATCTCTTGTGTTTGTTGAACGAGATTACAACCAAAACGACCCAACTATTGCCGCAGCAAGAACTTTCCCTCCTGGCCAACACTCTATCCCCTCAGACATAGCCAAAACACAAGCCTACTATGCTGCCATATTAGAACACACTGACTCCATCAAAGTCAGGCACTTCTATAGCAACACAGATAAAGCCTCCCCAGCCTATTCAACCTGCCAAATTGCAAAAGTCATACATCCATCGCAATGGACATCCTTACAAGGACAACCCTTGCACAAACCAAAGCATCTACCACTGACCCCAAACACCACCCATAGCACCCTATACAGCTACTGGGACTACCAAAATGCCTGGTTCAATGCTTTCTTGAACCAAAATGCTAAAATGACTCACACATGGCTGTTCTATTTCAGACAGCCATTTGATTGTCTCAATCTTCCATTATGGTTCCTTACCTGGTGGAGTTATTATGGTTGTTCCTTAACCATCCTTACGGATGACGTTCTTGGATGCTACAACCTTTTCAAAGGCCGCTACAACCTTCGGCCATTGAAAAGCCATTTGGCCCATTGTTATTATTTTGCGCCAAGTTCTACCTTCCATGGGTATGCACCTGGCACTATGAATTTACCCCTTATGACGATCGGACTGATGTCAATATGTTAGTCCGCCGCTTCAAGGTAAAATGGTGGAACGCCTTCCGAGCGGAAGAGAAATTGACCACAGAGATAGTTCTCAAGTGGTTCAAAGACAACGCCATCGGAAAATCAAAGCACACCGCCATTGACAACAGTATCGCACAGTTTCTGGCCCAGAAGGCGAAGATCCAGGCAATGCTGGCATCAGCCAGCACAGAGAAGGATTACTTTGCCATAATGAGCCAAGTAACAAAGACCCATTCCAACGCCTCTTCATCGCCCTGCGCAACGGAAGGAGAAGACGAGGATGAGCCCTTCATCTCCCTCGATGAAGATGATGGAGCCGGCTTCTTCGGCCTCCCCTGAACAAACTCTCCAAAGACTTCTCACCACAACGGCTTCAACGACTTCATACCACAACGGCTTCAACGACTTCATACCACAAAGGCTACAACAAAATCATACGTACCATTGTACGTATTTCCCATGGATTCACAGGATTTATTCCTGCCATAACAAAGGTGGACCCCAGCCACCGAAAGATAGTCACAAGACGAATCAACGCATGAGGTGGACCCCAGCCACCGAAAAGCAGTCACAAGAAGAAGCAACGCACGAGGTGGACCCCAGCCACCGAAAGCACAAAGCAGACAGCAGGCAAACAGGAAAGATTCCTCCTGCCTCAACGCCACTTCGCCCCCCCCCCCCCCCCCCCCATATATAGAACCCTCCTTATTGTTATCAAGCAGAGGGCATTTTAGTTGGATAGTTGCCCATAGTCACCAGAGCTCCGCTCCTCTCTCCAGACTTCCACTGTAATCCTCTCCCTCCTTATATATATATATATATATATATATATATTTAAGTCTCAAAAAAACCAATAAATTGTTTTTTTTATAATGAAGTCCCAAGTTTTTGACCTGTTGTGTTATTCTAATGCTATAATTGATTAAGATGTTTTTGTTCAACGGACCGTTTGAAGACAATTCAGCGATGATGTAAAAATTATCAAACAACCAAGTTTAGTACAAACTATTATTTTAAAATAGTTTTGGAAAAAATATTAATTATTACGATAGATGAGTTATTAGATTTTAACACTTGACCCGACTTGAGACCAAATTTTTTATAAATTAAAAGAAAATCACTTTAAAGAGATACTCAGTGTAATAAGACAATAGTTCACCAACGGCACAAGATGCTGTAAATATTTAGGAGGTCAAACGTTCAAACTCTGACATATGTTATGGTGTAAAATTTACCTTTAAAAAAATACAACAGTTTTTATTATCTGTATGCTTAACATTCAATGTATCCACATATATATGTGTATATAGCAAATAATGCATATTTTTCATTTGCTTATATTGCTATAATAATTCGCCATATTCACTAATTTTTTCTATTACTTTTCTAAATTATGAATAGAAAATGAAAGTCTAGTCTCTTCTCTAAACCTTTCAGGTTTGTGTTGCGGATAAAAGAGGTACAAGAATACTAAGAAAACCTGAGACGGTCTGGAGTGGTCATCCCAAGGTCGGTCTAGCGGAGCGAGAAAAAATTTACGGTCTACGGCTAAGCTAAGTCTAAGGTAAGAAAAAGATAGGGAGGAAGATAGTTGTTGTTGTTGCTTGTTGTGTTGTTGATCTCTTTCTCTGCTGCCCGAGCCCCCTTTATATAGCACGTCTTGACCTATCTCCATCCTTCCCGGGCAAGAATCCCGTCCCGAACGAATATGTTATTTCCAAATCAACTCGGCTTAGAATAGAAAAATCCAAGCCGTCTTCCTTAAATGAACAAATTCCATCTTCGAATAGGAATATCCCGATCGTGCCGACCAAGCAACTATGACCCAACATCTTGACCGAATCTCGGTCATCCCAGCTTAACTTAGAAAAATATAAGCCGACTTGATCCTCTCGAACTTTCTATGCAAAAACTCATCTTAAGCCCGTCATCGCCCAATCAGCTTACCGCCTTTAGACCCAAAGCGAACCCAAAAACGGGCCCAAGCTTCCCGCCTGCATGGACTAATGGGCTTCCCGCCCTGGCCCTTCCGTGAAACTAAATGGGCTTTCTACCTTGAAGTCTAAGACGACCTCCGAGCCAGAAACCAACTTCCTGCTTGGACCCCTAAGATGGAACCTTCTTCTCGCCTTCAAACACAAGGCGGTACCTACCGCCTCTATCTTCAAAGCTGGCCGAGCAGCCCAATGGGCCACATGCCTCCCGCCTTCGAACCTGAAGCAAAATACGTCAGGCTGGGATCTCCATCGAAGTCGTCCTCCTGCCGATAAGCCCAAAATCACCTTCTCGCCTATAAAGTTCAAGTTGGCTTCCCGTCTATAAGCCCAAAATTGCCTTCCCACATATAAGTCCGGAATTGCCTTCCCGCCTATAAGTCTGAAATCACCTTCCCGCCTATAAAGTCCAGAATCGGCTTCCCGCCTGTAAGTCCGGAATTGCCTTCCCACCTATAAGTCTGAAACCACCTTCCTGCCTATAAGTCCAGAATCAACTTCCCGCCTATAAGTCCAGAATCGCCTTCCCGCTTATAATACCGAAACCACCTTCCCGCTGAACTCCAAACCTGAGCCTCGCTTGCTCTTCGAACGCGGAGTTGACCATCTTTGCCAAAAACCCAAAATGCTATTCCTGGACATCCCACTTCAAAGGTCAAAGCGATAATCCGGGCTCCCGCCTTGTAGGTCAAAGTGACCATCTGAGCTCTCGCCTTGTAGGTCAAAACGTCCTCCGGGCTGCCACCTCGTAGGTCAAAGTGTCCTCTTGCTTCCCGCCTTGAGGACCAAAGCATCCTCCCACTTTGACCTACCTCCGCTCTGAATCTGAAGATGCCATAAACTACAAAGTTGTAGATCATTGTCTTGCATTTCCATTGCCAAAAGAATCGGCTCAATATGATGTCCGAGTCATAATCTATTGCCAATCTACCAAAGTCCGTTAGAACTCATCGAGCAAGCTAACACCAGGATTTGGCACTTTATTTAGACCCACTTCTGATCCGAATTAGGCAAGGCCCTTGAAAACAAAGTTGTAAATACATGTCTCGCCTTTCTATAGCTATAAGAATCTCCTCATTCAAACCTACGAGTCCAAAGTAACGGCCAATTAACCACAGAAGGACTTTGTAATCCAAGGACAAGCCGAAGTGAACCAAGGACAACACAACAAAATGATCTATCATCGCCGGTTTCGACCAAGTAAGACAGTCATCGGACTTAATGGAGGGGAAACCATTAACAATCTCTTTCCAACTCAAAACCAGAAGTGATCACTTTGATACAACACCGCCCACCGGTCACTTTGAGACCAAATTGGTCACCGGTCACCCGGTCACTTTGAGACCACACCGGGTACCTGAAAATATGTTGACATTGTACCTCAACAATACCTCCCACACGTTAACATTTTGGTACGACCATGCGAGAAGCATTGACGTGGTCCTTCATCTCTAGGTTTGCATCCTTCAGCTAACTTAGAATGAAGATGAGGAGCTCGAAGAGGTCTAGGCCATCTACCTGGCTGCCTTATAGGGTGACAAAATGCAAACCTCCAATCGCCTTGTCACCTCGCCTATTGCTTTATTCCCAATAAGTAAGGGGATTACTTGCCCCCCAGGTATGGCACTAATTTTTCATTAGGTTGAAAGGACGTTCTGCTTGATCAAACTCGCACACCTGTCAAACCAGCCATCTATGTTGGCCCATACCACCCTTATTGGTATTATGGTCACGTCGTATAAGGCCGTCTCTATGTAGCATATGGATGGGATGAACGAACATGCGTCAGCCATCATAATCTCCACCTTTCCATCTAACTTCCACCACATTAGACATTGGCGGATGGAAGATGGGATTACTGGACTGGAGTAAATCAAGTCTCGCCCTTTCTCGACAAGGTTGCTCATGACCATGCCAGTCGGGCTGACATCCTCCTTTTCCTTATTGCGATCCCTAAGGAGCAATTGAAGAAAGGTGTTCGCCACACCCATACCATCCACGGGTACTCTCTTGATCGGCTCCCCAAGGAAGTGAACTGTGATGCAAAGAGATTTCTTGTATTCGCCCATTCTTTGGATTGGCCTCACAATAGTGATGTCGCCATTGAAGGCTTCCACAATGGGAATGACAGAAGACATCTCTCATATTTGAGGCTCAGATGTATCTTCCTCCCTCGTGTCCCCGTTCAGATGACTGGGTTGGTTGAGTTTCGGCCTAACGATGGCCAGGAGGGTGAACAACTTGTTGATCGACACCTTGTCTGGGAAGTCTCCAAACTTAACATAACCAATATCAAGATCGACTGAGATATCTTTTTCCTTCCGGTTGTCCTTGCCCTCACGAAGGTTACTTTCTCTGGAGTGGATCGCTTCTCGCCTTAGATACCCACTCCCGGATCAACTTCTTGTATCAGTCTTTGAGTTCCTTTGGCCAAACCTCCTTGATGTGCTTGAGATCCTTTCCCTTGATAGTCTTAAAGGCTTCAACCTTCTTGGCCCTGCCTTGAGTCCACGCCAATTGGTGTGTCACCCTTTGGCTAGCTAGAAGGGCATCTTGCTCCATCAGCTTGGCCCTTTGTTCCACAAGTTGCCTTTCGAGATCCTTGATAACTTGCTTTTATTTTTTGACCTTCCTCTCAAGGTGACGTCTCAGAGTCTTAGTCAGGATGCCTTGTGTTGGTGGCCCTGGAGTGACCCTCTTGTTTCCACGCCGGGTAAAGGTATACCGATGTGGTTTGGACCCATCTTGAAGGTCCACCTTAATACGAGGATGATGGAGCCTTCACGTCTCATCAGCTTCCCTTGGACGATAGAACTTCTGAGTCCTTGGGATGTCACTATCGGGTGGCCATTTTTGCCCCCTGAGTTTTGCCTCCCGGGTCTTAGGGTCGGCATTTATTTTCTCAGGGTTCGGCCGTCCTGGCCCCCCGAGTGCTGCCTCTTGCATCTTAAGATTGACATTCCCTTCCTTAAGACCATCGGCTCCTTTTGAACGAAAGGAGTTCTGAGCCTTTGGGATGTCATTATCGGGCGGCCTTCCGTGTCCCCAGAGTCTTGCCTCTCGGGTCTTAGGATCAAACTTTTTTTTCTTAGGGTCTGGTCATCCCTACCCCCCGAGTCTTGCCCTTCAGGTCTTAGGATTGACCTTCTCTTGCTTGGAGCTTCTCTTTTGACTTCGGTCGAAGCCAACCATGGCGACATAAGCATTACGGTGAGGATCCGTCAATGACTGATCCTCCAAGAATTGATGCAGGATAAAATCTTCAGATTGGGAAGATAAGGGTTGCCCTTCATCCCTTGTCGTCGGGTAGATCCCAATATTTACTGACAGTTGACATCATCCTCATCAAGATCTTCTTATCGGTTGACGTCGTCTTTATCGAGCTCTTTTTCTCGATTGACATCGTCCTCATCGAGCTCTTCTTATCTATTGACATCGTCTTCATTGAGTTTTTATTATCGGTTGATGTTGTCATCATCAAGCTCTTATCGGTCGATGTCATCCACATAGTTGCAGACTCTTTGAAGCTCGTCAGAGATCTGGTTAGAGAGCCACTTGTAGGACTCCTCAGTTCGTTGGGTCATATCTGCGAGCCCCTCAGTACGCCTGCTAGTCTGTTCAACAGCTTATTGAACCTCTTCATTATCCTACTGCATCTTGCGCATCCCAGCAGTGATAGACTCGAGCATCCCCGCCATGGTAGCAAGTTGATCAACCAGCTCGTTAAGTGGGGACGTGTTGGCTGTGTTTCTCCCTACACTCGTCTGGGTAGTAGGAAGGGTTGGCTCCTTGTTGTGAGCCTAGTTGGATGAATTCCTCCCAACGTGTTGTTAAGAGGATGGTGGTGCCGCCTCCTTGTCAGAAGTCACATCAGATGGATTCTTCCCAACGAGTTGTTGGGAAGTGGGTGATGCCGCCTCATTGGAATTGGCTTGCGCAGCATGATTCTTGGACATCTTGATCGACAAAGCTAGATAGATGCCCTCCTTAGTCCCACCGAGCATGCCAAAAATATGTTGCGGGTAAAAGGGGTACAAAAATACTAAGAAAACCCGAGACGCTCCAGAGTGATCATCCCAAGGTCGGCCTAACGGAGGGGGAAAAGATCTACAGGCTATATCTAAGCTAAGTCTAAGCTAAGAGAACGATAGGGAGAAAGATAGTTGTTGTTGTTGTTTGTTGTGTTGTTGATCTCTTTCTTCGTCGCCCGAGCCCCCTTTATATAGCACGTCTTGACCTAGCTCCATCATAATCCCATCCCGAACGAATATGTTATTTCCAAATCAATCCGGCTTAGAATAGGAAAATCCAAGCTATCTTTCTCAAATGAACATATCCCATCTTTGAATAGGAATATTCCGATCGTGCCAACCAAGCAACTGTGACCCAAGATCTTGCCCGAATTTTGGACATCCCGGCTCAACTTAGGAAAATATAAGCTGACTTGATCCTCTCGAACCTTCTATGCAAAAACTCATCTTAAGCCCGTCATCGCCCAATCAGCTTACCACCTTTAGACCCAAAGTGAACCCCAAAACGGGCCCAAGCTTCCCGACTGCATGGACCAATGGGCTTCCCGCCCGTGCCCTTCCGTGTCGAGGTCCAAAGCGGATCCTCGCCTTCCCGCCTGTAGAAATCGAATGGGGTTTTTGCCTTAAAATTCAAGACGACCTCCGACCCTAAAACCAACTTCCCGCTTGGGCCCCTAAGACAGAACCTTCTTCCCGCCTCTCTCTTCCAAGCCAGCTGAGCGGCCTTATGGGCCACACGCTTCCCGCCTTCGAACCCGAAGCAAAATACATCGGGCCGAGATCTCCATCGAAGCTGTACTTTTGCCTATAAGCCCGAAATAACCTTCCCATTTATAAAGTCCAAGTTGGCTTCCCGTCTATAAACCTGTAATTGCTTTCCCGCCTATTATCCAAGAATCGCCTTCCCGCCTATAAGTCTGAAATCACCTTCCCACCTATAAAGTCTGGAATTGGCTTCCTACCTATAAGTCTTGAATCGGCTTCCCGCCTATAAGTCCGAAATTGCCTTCCCGCCTATAAGTCTGAAACCACCTTCCCGCCGAACTCCAAACCCGAGCCTCGCTTGCTCTTCGAACGCGGAGTTGACCATCTTCGCCAAAAACCCAAAATGATATTCGCGGACATCCCACTTTAAAAGTCAAATCAACCATCTGGGCTCCCGCTTTGTAGGTCAAAGCAACCATCCGAGCTCCCGCCTTGTAGGTCAAAACATCCTCCGGGCTCCCACCTCGAAGGTCAAAGTGTCCTCTTGCTTCCCGCCTTGTGGACCAAACGTCCTCCCAATATGACCTGTATTTTTGACCTACCTGCGCTCTGAATCTGAAGATACCATAAACTACAAAGTTGTAGATCCTTGTCTTTCCTTTCCATAGCCACAAGAATTGGCTCAATCTGATATCCGAGTCACAATCTACCGCCGATCTACCAAAATCTATCAGAACTCATCAAGCAAGCTAACACCGGAATTTGCACTTTGTTTAAACCCGCTTCTGATCCGAATTAGGCAAGGCTCTTGAAAACAAAATTGTAGATACATGTCTCGCCTTTCCATAGCTATAAGAATTTTCTCATTCAAACCTACGAGTCCAAAGTAATGGCCCATTAACCACGGAAGGACTTTGTCATCTAAGGACAAGCCGAAGTGAACCAAGGACAACACAACAAAGTGATCTATCGTCACCGATTTCGACCAAGTAAGACAGTCATCGAACTCAATGGATGGGAGACCATCGACAATCTCTTTCCAACTCAAAATCAGAAGTGATCGCTTTGAGACAACACCGTCCGCCGGTCACTTTGAGATACATCGGTCACCGGTCATCCGTTCATTTTGAGACCACACCGGGTACCTCGAAATATGTTAACAATGCTGAGATTATTTTTGTACCTGAACAGTTTGATGTTTTAATTTTTTTTCCTATCCAAACAATATTATTTCGGGCTTCACTAACTTAATATCGGACACGTCAATAAGCTTCGTTCGTATTGGACAATACAGAGACAAACTTAAACATGAAATTTTTGAAACAATATTGTACTAAAATAAACTTTTTTACTGGTACTAATAGATATCCAGGCTGAAACCCGGGATCATGTTCCTTTTTTTTTGTGGAGCTCTGATGCGTCTACATAGCCCTCAAGCTAGAAGAAAATATAATAATTTGCATGTGCTCTGAGGTCATTTTCCTATTATTGATCCCCGACTATGTACGAGGTTTGATCCCTAGAAATATTTTATGTTTTTCTGTAAGTATTGTTTTTACATTTTTAGGTTTTGAACTTTGGTTTTTTAATTTAAACTCGATTTATCACACCATCTTTTTATCATTTGAGCTAGAATTCAATGTCAGGCATTTTCTGTGTCATTTACGAGTTCGATAATAATGGTTCATGGGCTCCTTTGAACAAAATCTTACTATAGTTACAATATATATAACTTTTTTTAGTGGAGTACAATATATATAACTTTAATATGGTTACAACAATATATATAAACTTCAATATGATTACAACAATATATACAACTTGGTATAAGTTGATTATGATTTAAAGTTTCTCTGCAAGTCTTAGAGGGTTTCTTTATGGGTAAATTACCCCCTTCTCTCTAGTGTTTGTTCACCCTCCTCGCGAGTCTTTTGGTTTTAAAAAAATCGTCCGTCCTCCTACTTTGATTTTAGATACTCTCGGGTCTCTCGTTGACGTCAATACTTTTTTTTTTCATGAAAAAGACCAAAATACCCCTAAACAAAAAAACAAAACTTACTTTCTTCTTCTTCCTCGGGCAACCTCCTCCATCTCTCTCTCTCTCTACCACTCCATAAGGTTTTCCCCAAATCAAGAAATTAAAAGAAAACAAATCCAGAATTCAAAGAGGAGGTGAGACGAGGTCATCTCCTCCTTCCCCAATAAAAGTTGTGATTCATCGAGAAGCGGAGACGATGAGGTCGACGATTGACCGGCGAGAAACGACTCCACAAGGTTGGAGACCTTAAAGAGTTCCTCCGCCGACCCAAGACCTCCCTCGTCGGACTTCCAACGGTCGACCTGAGAAATTTCAGACGACGGCGCGAAACTCCTGACGACATCGTTTCTGGAGGCGGCTGGAGGAGAGCGAAAATTGCGACTCCCGACGACATTGTCTTCATGCCCAAGGAGTGGGTTTGATGTCAGATTTAAACGATTTAGACGGCGACGGTTGCGCTTGAGTTTGATGTCGGATTCGTCTCTAAGCCTGGGACACTCTCGCTCGCCGGGGAGGTGTGGGTGTGAGATTAGAGTCCTTCGAGAACACAAATATCCCATCTTCCCCGACCACGAACTTGTCTTCCTCCATTGAGGTCGGGCCTGGATCGTTTAGTGATAAAATTGGGCATCGGCGTTGTTAATTGAGGTCGGGCCTCGGTCGTTGCTCCGTTGTCGGAGCTGGGTTGAAGTTCTGGGCTGATGTTCATGGATGCAGGGGCCTTTGTTCATAGCCTAGAAATGATTTTAATTGATGTTAATTGTTGAAGTTAGGTTTTGGGGTTTATTTAATTGGAATTAATTGTTGAAGCTTTGAATTTGTTTTGTAAATGAAAGAGCTAAACTTGTAGTTTTGTTTTTTTTGTTTAGGGGTATTTTGATCATTTTCATGACAAAAAATAAAAAAATAGGTGCTAACGTTAACTAGGGATCCGAGAATATCTAAAATCAAAGTGTGAAGACGGATAATTCTTTTTTTGAAACCAAGGGACCCGCAAATAAGGGTGATCAAATAACAGAGACAAGAAAATAATTTACCCTTTACTTTTTCATTCAAGTTCTATTGAATCATCGTTCGCTATAACATGCCTCGTACGTTGCAACTCTATGTGTTTTTGGTTTATATATCTGGTTCGTACTAGTATTGATTAGAATTAGATAAAAAATATAAAATATGAAAAAACTTTATCAACAAAATCATTTTGTCTCTATTTGACGTAAAAAAAACTTTTTCCGAAGTGAAAAAAACGGTGTGCTTATAATTGGGATCACCGTTAGCCTGTTACGCACCTGGCAAATACAGGATCATGATGCCCTTTCCTAACATGGAGACATAATAACTAATAAGAATAATGGAGACTGTTTGCAACACGCCTACAAAGAGATCGAGACCGTACGACTTTTGACCGTGCCTTTTTTACTGCTCCAATCCGCAATTCTTCCCTGGACACACTTGATTTTTGACTGAAAAAATTACAGGCTCGGAGGAAAAAAAGGGTTAATAATAATAGCAAGGGTAAAAAAAGTAAAAAATGAACGGCGGGAAGACTGAGGAGCTAGGGGAAATCGTATATTCTAATGAGTAACAGCAATAAATGAGGAGTTTAATTAAAGACGAGGGTACTGGGGACAAAGGAAAACAGGGGAGATAAAGTGTGGTTTGGGGGGACAAGAAAGCGGCATCTCACCTCCGTTTGTCGGCTAGTGACTACGACATCTAACAAATATTTTATTATAGTATCCGGATTATATTACTCCGACTAACCAAGATTTTATCCGAGTGAGACTTTGCCCTAGTAAATCTTTTAAAAGTAACAATTTTTAATATTATATATTTATACTACTTTGAATTTGAGATATTATAATGTGACATCTAACCAATATCTCCCAAATTCCGATTGCATTTTACCCTTTTAATAAAAGAACTTCCAACCACTGCCTGTCTGCTCTTTCCATTATTGCCCTTCTATCCCATCCCATGTAATTATAATGTACAGAGGCATTAAAGTCCTGAAAAATTATTGCGATAGTTTTTTTTAATGAAAAACATGGTTTGAATTGGATACGGAGTGAAGAAATCATTGCGAACGGTTTGGAGTGAAGGGGGGGACCATTCTGACAAGCGCAGTTATGTGATACTGACATGTATTTTTGTGACAGCGGCATGTTCCGTTTATGATACTAGTACGCGTGTCTTTTTTTATTTTGGTCCTCGAATTTTAGCATTTTTGCAAAAAGTCTTACTGGCATGCACAGTTATGTCATAAAGACATTTTTTTCAGGCCTGTGTTTGCGCGTGACTTTTTTTTATTTTGGTCCCAATATTTTAGCATTTTTGCAAAATAACTCCCACGTGTCTTCATTCCGAACGATTCAGAATCTGGGCAGTCCGTACCCAATCCATACCCAAGAAAATGATCATATTATACATTAAGTCGGGAAATCTGAGCAGATAAGTACATCAAATTCATTCGGATAGAATTTTGCCCAATTTGAAGGTAAAAAATTAAGGCGAGATTATTGCGATAGTTTTAGTACCACGAGAAGGGAGACTTCCATGATCCACAGCGGGATTAGAGAGACATTAAGTGCTGCCACTGTCAAGATTTTTAAATACGACCCGGAGAGCGACCCACGCTTGCCTCTGGGTCACGTTTCGACTAGTCCGACCAGTTGGAATGCCGGTCGGATACCGGTCTAAATATATTTAAAAATATTTTTTTATTAATATTTTAATTACCCCTACCCTACTACCCCAGCCCTAAACCTCGGTTACTCTTCCCAAAAAATAAGTAGGTACAACTTTTTTTTTTTTGACCCACCGTAACTTTGAAATCCTAAAAAAAGAAAATATCCGTCTAAAAAAGTTTTTTCTTGGTTAAAATATCCGACCAACCTTATTTTTTGGTTCAACCTAACGAACCAAAAAATACTGGGTCAAAAATTCAGTCAAATTTCCCGGTCTGACCATTTTTGGGAGGTTCGTAAGGTTAGCATTTTTTTGGCCAAACTCGGTACGCTCTTCAGACTGAATCATGGTCGGACTGATCTGATTATCAGTCGGACCGACTGCCGGTCGGATTGCATATTTAAAAACCTTGGCCACTGTTACGAGAGTGTAAATTAAATTGCATAGGCAATAATAAATAGTATATTAAAGTTTACTCATTACTCTTAAATTTCTCTAAAATAATATCAGTGGAGTCAGATAAAAATATTATTTTGAAAAAATTATTACATAAAATAACAATATTAAAATTGAGTTTTGAACAATAAATACGTAAATACCAAAATTTATATGTATTCAAATTAACTAAAAGTTTGGTTTATAGCGTTATTCAAATGTTACACTAGATGGAGATATTTTTTAATAACAAGACGGTGATTACAATAATCAATTGAAGACAGTTGAGACGATTTATGATGATGTAAAATTTATCAAACAAGCAAGTTTAGCACAAACTATTGTATTATAATATTTTTGAATGGTAAAGTATGCAAAAATATATGTATTTATTCAAAAAAAAAATTGGGACCAAAATTCAGCACCAAAATTTTATGAAAAAGTGTTAGTTATTACGATAGAGAGGTATTTAAATTTAACACTAGCTCCAACTTGAGATCAATACTTTTTATTTGTTTAACGAGATTATCACTTTAAATATGATCACTTTTGATTAAATGAAACTATAGTTTGGAATCTCTTTTTCTTTATGTCTAATGATAAACACCAATGATTGTCTTGACATTTTCATGTAAACAGAGAATCCATGATATATAGCTTGAAATTAAATTAATAGGACTATGATTCTTGATAATCGAAAATAGAGGTAATAACATGAGAACTAATAAATAATTATTATGAAAATAATAGTAGAATTATTTGTAGATTTTTTAATATTTTTGGGAGAAAATATATTTGTACAAGTAAGAACGCGTTTATAATTTTAACGAGATCAACATATAATTTCTCACTAATATCTTTTTTTTTGGGGGGGAAAGTTGACCTCGCCTTGGTTAATGTAGGTCCTTCCCTGGCTGCCACTCGTTGTTCTGTTCATGGCAATTGATGCTTGGAATGGATTAGGCTGGAAAGACATACATTCGGGAGAGAAGAAAGTCCAATATCGTCTAGCGTCTCAAAATTTATTCCAAATTTTTGAGAAAAAATACATCACCCCCAGGTTCTTAACCTAATCTTTTTTTGGTTTGGGATTTCGTATAATTATACAAAGGGTAAACTGAAAAAATTGAAACAGTTGCATCGTGTCAACTGCTAAGTCGAAAAATCACGTGGCTTCGCGGCTTGAATGGGCATGTCGACTATCCAAGCCTAAGTCGAAAAATTTTGTCGCTTCGTGGCTTGAACGGCTGCGGGCCTTCCCAAGTCGTTCACAGCGAGCTCAAAGACGTGGCAAGGAGAAAACAGTCCCCTTTGCTCGGTATCGACATTGAAGGCCTTCAAGAGCCGTCGGTGGTTGTCACGGGTTTGCCGATGGATTGAATTTTTTGAGATTGGCAAGAAAGCCATCAATTAGGGTTCTTCGATGATTTGGGGATTTCTTCTTTTTGACCAATTACAAATGGGCCCAACAAAATTCATTACGTGGACTGCATTTTCCTGGATTGAGGGTTGAAGATCCATGAATTAAGGGTTTTTTAAACCTTAAAGCTGGAAATTGTCGAAGGAGGATTTCATGGCTTCTTCGGGGCCGAGGAGAGGGAAAGATTTTTATTTTTTGTATGAATAGCATTTGTGTTATTTTAGGGGCTATTCGTCGGAGAAAAATTTCGATCCGGCTTTAAGGATCTTGTAGTATAATTTCTTCAAACTGTATAGAGATTTTAATCTATTTCAGAAATAGAGAAATATGAGAAGAGAATATGTCAAACACGGATTTTGAGAGTAATTTATCTTTATATAAAACAAACAAGGCATTTTCTTGATAATATTTTGAATACTTATTTTACCCCAAAATTTACGTCTTAATATAATTTTATCCTTGGAAGTCTATTTCTTTGAGATAATTTTATTTTTATTATAAATGGATCTATCAGGATACTTGTATAGTTTTTTTTCTTCTTTCAATTAGTTTGCAAGTGTTTATTTCTATCACATTTATTAGTTGGAATCGTATATAAGTTAGGGTGACTCATTATAATTAAAAAATCTCTCACCACCGATGAATGGACAATCTATCTTCTCTATCTTTTTTATAATTAAGTTTTATTGAAAAACTTGAATGGCAAAACCATCCAGTCCTAGTTACATTTATGACTATAGTACTTGCTGGAGTAGAAAATCTACATCTCAACCAGACTCTTCTGCTACAAGTTTATCTTTATGGTTAGGCTAATTTTATTTTCTGTCAAGATATTTATTAGGTTCAATTTATTTTATTTTGGTTTCTAATATCTTTGTGGTTTTTTGTATCTATCTAGTTGTTTGTTACACGTTTATATAAAGACTACGTGAGACATTGTAACCGAGACATTACTTAATACACCCGTATAACTTGCAAATCTATTTTTTCTTATCCTCTATAGTAAACTCTTGTAATGAAGTCAAAGTCTCCACATAATTACCAGGCCCGTCCAGATTGTGCATGGATGAGATGATCATCGAATAAGACTTGATGCGCCAAGAACAACATTTCATAATAAATTTCATCTAGCAATAACCACGCTAGACAGACACTAGACGCTTTTCCTACCAAGAATTTTCCACTAAATTTTGAAATTGTAAATATTATTATTTTGGAATAAAATCTACTTATCAAACAAGTAACTCAAACATGATGGTCAGGATTTGACAAACAAAATACGGCTGAAAGTAAATTAGTTATCTATTCTTACAATGTGCATGTGGATCTTCAAAAGTCAAAGACGATTGCGTGAGAAATTGCAAGCTACACGTGGTTTAAACCAACGATTAATTTTTGAAGTCGTGCTTGATATTTTAGCCATTGGTACGTTCACACTATTTTTTGATAAGTAATTACGTTCACACTATTCAACCTTGTTGTCATTATAAGTGGGATCCATCTATTTTTAGATGATTGTGACCCGGCGATTTTGCTCCCGGATCTTACGACACTGAATCTTGACATCCCAACGCTTAACATTTTCCTTTCAGTTGACAAAAAAGTCGTGGGAAGTAGATTTTCTGGTTTAAAATTTAGTACAAGAGATAATAGAATTTGATTTCTTTTAATAAGATGTCAAATTCGAATAATGTGAATAAAATTAACATTGTTAGAAGAACTACTCTCTTTACAAAATCCGATAACACTAAACTGCCAATTTAGTTATTGCATGTTCGTATGTAAACAAGTATCAAAGGGTCAAAAGAACAACAAAATAGTATTGTCAGAATCAATGTTTTTCACTTGATGGTATTTAGGTTACTTTTAACAACGTGCTTGTGGACTAACTTGAGTATAAGAATCCCGTTTGAGGTTTGATTATTTCGATGTACTTGCAACTTTCTTTTTTCTATTTCTTTCATTAACGAAGCTCGCTGTTTAAAAAAAAATAATTCCTTTCACTTTTTTTAGGGTTAATACTTCTTTTTTAGGGGTTGAGATAACACTTCTTTAGTATATACTCAGGTGGAAAATTCGTGAATAACAAAAATCCAATTTCTCTGGGTGGACGAGATTTGAGTCTAGAGGGAGATAATAATAACAAGGGACTCAAATTGTCAATGGACCAGTGATATTTCTGCCGTATGATGGACAGGGCGAGTTCAAGTGCTTGCAGCTGTGCTTCAATTAGGCCTCGATCAATTCCTTTCACTTGATGATACATTATGTTATATTATGTATAATGTCTTTTGCTTACAAATAATACTCATTTTACCACATCGCTGGTAGGTACGGAAACGTTTACCAATGTTAACAGATTGAACAAGAAAAGGATGGATCCACATATATAAGAAAAAATTATAAGGTGATGTCCATTCATTGTAAATGGTGGGGGAGCAAGAGCAATAAATTAATTTAGTAAAAACGAGAGTAACGTGGATGATCTTTTTTTCTTAACAACCGCAGATTTTGATGGTCAGTGCCACGACAATGGGACCCAAAAGGCTTCCTCTTTGGCTGCTAATATAATCTCACGAAAAGCTGACCATCAAGCAGACTAACACAACATAATTCTCGTTTAATTAATTATCAAATTCGAATTTAAATTTTTTACCCATCTCAAACTTATAAAATTTGGAAAGAAAATAGTGTCATATAAAATTGAACAATATAAGATAATAATCAATTGCCTTTATATGTAGGCCACTGTAATTGATATGACATAGTCGTAGACAAAAAAAACTTAACACAGACCACCTAACCCATAGTTAATGTTAAAGATTAGGGTCTGAGACCACCAATGACAGTAGGATTTGGCCTAATTAAAAGTGTTTTGAAGGCTGCCTAATTAAAAATTGGCCTTTTACTTTTTGAAAAGGAAAAATTAGAGCCTTTTGTCGGCAGAGTTTTGTTTGGAGGAACCTAGTTTCCAGGCTGAGAGGCACGTGGGGATGTCCCCATTCTGACCACCCAGGGCTAGGCAAGGATAAAGAGAGACAAGTTGAATGGATTTGGATCAGGACTAGGATTGGAGCTCAAATTCAGTGGGGACAATAATTATTCCCACTGAAAGGGATAAAAAATGATTCAATATTGGTAAAATACTTTTAATTAATTGGCTATAATTTAGGAATGTGATCACCAAAATTGACTACAGTTGGCTACCAGAGCACACGCCAACGTGATCACCAAAAAGAACAAAAAACTCTAATTTTTTCAGCCCTCAAGAAAATGAATAAGAATTGTTTCGGCACTAAAAAAACTGCAGGAATACATTCTGACCAACAAAACGTTGCTTATGGCTATGGCAAAAAAAAACGAACATTAAGAAAACGAAGAAGAAACTTTGGATGATGAAACAAATACCAGTCAATTAATTGAAGGTAATTACTTATTGTTTCGATTTTCATGTAGGAGTCTTAGTTTCAATAAATTTTTGTCACTCGAATCCAAGTTACAGATTTAAAAAGATATCTGATTATAGTTTTCATTGGTATCGATGTTGCAGTCACACCAACAATAAACACATCCCAAGAACCAGGAGACAATACGGGAGCAAAATCGTTTTGACATCGACTCGAATCAACCACTGGTTCAATGATGAACTTGGCATCTTGTTATCAATTATGAACTAGGCATGTTGTTATCAATTAGAATTTTGGAATATTAGTATCCTTATACTTGGAAATTGGTATACTTCTTCTGTTATATTAGTTTCTTTCTTCTTCGATATTGGTATTCTTGTACTCCAATATTGGTACACTTCTTTTGTTATATTGGTTTCTTTCTTCTTCGATATTGGTATCCTTGTACTCCAATATTGGTATCCTTATACTCGAATATTGGTATACTTCTTCTCCGATATTGGTAACGTTGTACTCAGATATTGGTATCATTGTACTCACAAATTGGTATCCTTCTTATGCGATATTGGTTTCGTTCTTCTCCGATATTGGTATCCTTATACTCAGATATTGGTTGCTTCTTACGCGATATTGGTTTCGTTCTTCTCCGATATTGGTATCATTGTACTCAGATATTGGTATCCTTTGTACTCAGATATTGGTATCTTTCTTATGCGATATTGGTATCTTTCTTATGGGATATTGGTATCCTTCCTATGCAATATTAGTATCATTCTTCAACGATATTGGTATCCTTCTTATGGAATATTGGTATCCTTCATATGCTATATTGGTTTCATTCATCAACGATACTGGTATCCATATACTCTGATATTTGTATCATTCTTATGCGATATTGGTTTCGTTCATCAACAATATTGGTATTATTCTTATGTGATATTGGTTTCGCTCATCAACAATATTGGTATGAAAATGTGCCTTGGCATAGAATATGCAAAAAATTCTGAACACAATCCGACTTCAACTAGAAAATGTGCCTACAGCTAAACACACAAGGCATTACTACGATCACCCCTATCCCCTTCTTCCTCCTCCTTGCCTTGACTTTCTCTTATTTTTACTATGCCACTGCAACACTCGGTTGACTACGGAAGGCAGCAACAAATTATCTGGCTGTACAATCAGATAATTACAAATCTATTTTCTTAACTCCTGCGAGACTTTCTGGTCAAGCCATGTCAATGTATTTCGGCCATGTCAAATCTTTTTAGCTGCCTTCGTATCGTCTTTGCTCTGCTTCCTTTCCGCCTTCCACTTCAGCTTCAGCTTGAGCTGCTTCTTCATTGCACTGCAGACACCACTGGGCAGCAAACAAGAACAATAATCGTTAGCAAACAATCTAGATATTACAAAACATAAACCAACCAAACTAATACCATTACAGAAGTGATATTGGTACAGCCTAAAATCGTAAAGAGACTGCTACCAGTACAAACTACAACCATTACTAGTACAAGAAATGGGTTATAAAATCACATCAACTCACAACAAACGTAATTCCTAATTCCAAACTCATTTAGATTGTAATTAGGTTGCTACCAGTAATTATTTTCGGGAAAAAATAATAATTTAGAACTCGCAAAAACCCTAAATCTTAAATCGTAGGTCATAGGACAATGAAAGGGGAAGAGGGGAGCGATTACATATATGTAAGATCTGGGGAAAGTCGTAGTGGAGATCATCAGCGAAGCAACGAGCGACGAGGAGTGGCGAGTGAAAGACGAGATTGCTGTAATCAATCTCGTGGAAACCTAACTAGAACGAGAGAGGAAGAGCGGGAACAGATCTGCAGCGGCGGCGCAAGGAAGAGATGGAGAAGGTCTGCAATGCTGGCGCTACTGGATGAGAGTCGGGATCGGCAAAACGAAGGCGAGAGGAAGAGAGTCGGCTGGGGTTCGAGAGAGAGGAACAGAGAGGCGGAAGCGACGAGCGACAAAGCTTGAGGGCGAGGAACGGAGATGGGGATTAGGGATTACCTTAAATTGACTGAACCATGGGCGGTGGAAGAAACACAGGTGGGAGGCGGCGAAAGAGAAGCGAACGTGATGGGGGACGACGGAAGAGACACCGAAGGGGCGGCAAACGGCTCACCTAGCAGGGGTACAAGCGTCAAAGTGGACCTCTTCGACACTCACCAAGCGGCGAACGGTTCCCTTCTCCTAGATGCTTGCCTAGATGGCGGCGAAGTGATTTTAGGGTTATTTAGATCTAAAGCAGATTCATTAAAATTAATTTGACAGGTAATTGGCAGCAGCAAATCACGGGAACAGTAGGAGAGGGCAAACCTAGCTGTCAATTTTTAAGCTGGACTAAAATACCCTCTAAATGATTTGGACCGTTAGATCGCTTAAATTTTAATTTTTACCAAATCTAAAGGCCCATATTTATGTATTCCCCCTGAATCCAAATCCCTGGGATTGGGATTCGGATTGGGGTTGTTTTGGGTTGGGCCCACTCTAGCATGCTCGTGTCCGTGCTTTTGTCTTAGGCTCACGTGCGGCCGTTTCTTGAGGCTCTTTCCTTTTTTCAGAATATTGAGGCTCTTTCCAATCTATTTGACTTTGTAATGAGCCTGGATGCTTGATAGGTTTCGGATGACCATTTGGAAGCCCACGGTAAACATGGGCCTCAGCTTGCAGTAAGGGAATAGATGAATGAAGCCCATTAATGTCACCAACGCAAGGCTGATTCCATTTCCCAAAGTTTAGAACAGGCTAGTATTATTTAGTCCCTGTTATTTCTTAAATTATATTAGTTAATCATTAGACACAAATTCCGGTCAGATGAGGTACTCTTAAAAATACCAAAATATCCCTAACTAAAAAATTATTAAATTATCACTCATCCTTCACCTCTACACTAGGTGAAGCGGTGGAGGACAAAATCATGGATATCGCCTCCCTTGAGAAGTTCCTCCAATAGCGGACTAAGGTCGGCGACAAGCCTGGCGTCCGATGACTCCATCTCCGTCTCATGCGACAAGAACAAGATCACAGCCACCTCCGACTCCAACTTCTCCAAACAATACTGTGTCCCCTTGCCTTCCGCTCTTTCTAGAACTGTGCCTCGAGTTTGGAGGTATAAAGTTATGTGATTGATGGCTTAGATTGAAAAGGTTAGGGTTTGCTAGCGGTTGTGGTTAGCGCTATGGATCTGATTTGTTGAATGTCTTTTGCTTTAATTTCGTGGTGAGAACCAACACACCCAATTTAGAGTAGTTGCCAGAATTTGTGTTTAAGGACTAACCAATTTCATTTAAGAAATAACAGAGACTAAATAATACTAGTCTGTCTTTTTTAATCAATTTTCTCAAACATCAGGGACCTATAACTATTTTACCTTTTTAAGAATCAAGTTTAGGTTTTTTTAATAGAGGAAATCAAGTTTAGGTTAGGGTGGCTTATTTAGAGCCAATTTGTGGAAATGATAATGGGTATGCTCCGGGTAAGATTGATATGGTAAT
Organism: Hypericum androsaemum; assembly: GCA_963995505.1. Classification (NCBI taxonomy): domain Eukaryota; kingdom Viridiplantae; phylum Streptophyta; class Magnoliopsida; order Malpighiales; family Hypericaceae; genus Hypericum; species Hypericum androsaemum. The sequence continues at coordinate 14,963,522 of OZ023181.1, read as the reverse complement.
CAGAAGTATCAATTCTTAGAATTTTCAAATCTGTTACAAAAAATTAAGAAAAAAGTCCACATAAGTACTCTGTAGTATCCCCGATTCTCACTTGAGCACCATGTAGTTTAAAAACGATAGAACCGGTCCAACTTTTTCTAATTTTTCTCACTTAAGTCTACCCAACCCGGTTCACCCATTTTTTTGTCAAAACGGTGTCGTCTAAGCACTTACGTGGACTGCCACGTGGTACTGACTGGATTACTCAATGTTGACGTGGTGGTGGGTAAATTACTAAATTAGTACCATATTTATATTTTATTTTTCAAAAAATCCTTATCCTCCCCTCTCTCTCTCCCCTTCTTCCATTCATCTTCAACCTCCCCCATCTTCAACCACCCCATCTTCAACCTCTACGCAACAAACACAATAGCCAGAAAATTAATTCTCCATCTGAACCAATAACCCACCAATCCTCGAAAACCCTGATTGGACCCAATCCCCACCGGAACGACAATGTCAAAAAAAATAAAGAAAACCTGCTCTCCTTCCTCGCCTGCTCTCTCTTGCCTGTTGTGATCAATGGATGACGCCGCATCGGAGTCCCTCTCGAAGCTCCGGTCTGATTCTCCCAGAGAAGCTGTTCCCAATAGCCTCCGGAAGAATCTCCACCTCCTCTCTCCCCAACGGTCGATGAAAACCCTAATGGCGCGGACGTTGGTGGAGATGGGACAGCAAGATCTCTTCAAGCACTGGCCCGACCTCCGGCATCGACGACCACAAGCAGATTGCTTTCTTTGACCAAGGTCTCTCTCTCTCCCAATTTTATTAATCCTCTGGGTGTTTGATTTTATTGATTCTTTCTAGATTTTTGGTGTCTTTTTACTTGGGTTGTTGTTATTTGGATTTGATTGGTCTTTTTATGGAGGATTATGGATTTGAGATTTCAGTCTTTTTACTTGAGTTTACTGGGTGTACTTGGGTTTTTGGATCTGATCTGATTAGATTTTGATATTTTTTAGTTGGGTTGCTATTATCTTTTTTTTGGTGAGATTTAAATTGTTTCCACAATTTCGGATCTTAGACGGTCATGGGATTCGATCCTCCCACCTCATGCTTAAGGACTAACACCGTATCCATCAGACCATACATGAGTTGGTTAGGTTGCTATTATCTTGACGGTAGGGAAGGAGATAATGTTCCAGCACGCCTTATAACATAGTAATACAAATTTTATGCTGCGTTTAACATAGCCTTCGATGTAGCCCAATTGGTCATGATGTCATTTACTCACTCAGATTACATGGGTTCAATTCCCAGCAATGCAATTATTATTTTTTTAGGCGCACTTCAGGACTTATTTTCACATTTTTTTGTAATTTGGTACTAATATGTAATTTATCTATTGCCATGTCAGCAACAACGTGGCATTCCACGTAGGCATCAAAACGACGTCGTTTGTTCAAAAATGGGTGAACCGGGTTGGGTAGACTTAAGTGAGAAAAATTAAAAAAAGTTAGACCGGTTCTATCATTTTTAAACTACAGTGTACTCAAGTGAGAATCGGGAATATCACAGGGTACTTATGTGAAATTTTTCCAAAAATTAAACTTCATTAAATTAATTCTAAATTGATATGTAATCGAAATATCTATTGTATCCAATATTCTACCACTTTTATCGATCACAATTATTTAAAATAAGAGTAATTGAAATGTCATTGATTGACTCATAAGTGACCACATAAACTTTTTTAGACAAAAATAAAAAACAAGAAATAGACGTGATACATATTGCTCGTACGTTTAAGTAAATAAAATGGATTCTACCAAAAAAAGTAAATAAAATGGAGATTACATGGTAAATTTTTTTGTCTATATTGAATTAGTTAAAAGATCTTCACATTCGTAAAAGATATGATAGGTGAAATTTTTGCACCATATTCGTAAGAGATTTTTCTCCTTATCTTACAATCTTTTTTTCCCATCCAAAAGAAAATCTTAAATTATTTTAACTATTCAAAAGAATATAAAGAAAAAATGAATAGATTGATACATAGCTTGGACACGAGTAGCACTAATGACAAATGCAAAGAGTTTCAAATTTTTGTTGGAGGGTCTTTTGAGGGAGGTTAGAGATCTTTTATATATATATACTCTTAAAGAATTTTGGTAGGATCCGGAAAGAATGAGCTCATATGCATACTCTTATTAAAAAAAAGATTCGGACTTGATCCGAATCTAGACCTTGTAAAAGTCAACACGTCATATACCTGTCGGGTCCAGGTAGAATAGACTCTCAGTATCCGGGTCTAATTGTCATCCCTAACAATTTGGAAGGAAATGGAAGCTAGTTTCATTCAATGTTAGGAAATATAATTTCTTTCGAAAATGGTAGGATTTGTAGAGTTGAAAATGAGAATTGCGAGTAAATGTTTATTATAACCTTACTTCAACATGTTTTTAATAGAAAGAGACACAAATCAAGTTTAAAGTTTTAATTTTTGTTCCGAACATGAAAATGGAAATGGAATTCGTTTTTTTAAGGACCAAACAAGCTGTTAGTGAAAACCATGGTCTTTAGGACTTCTCTAGCTTCTTGGGTTCGATTTAATGTTCCAATCTGATTCTATTGAAATAATTTTATACAGAAAATTGTCAACGAAATTGAAAACGGGTACATAGTGATCATCCATAAAACAATCACGAAAAGAGGGTACAAGAAATAATTAGTATGGGTGTATTGGGCAATCCAAATTACAAAGTTTCATCTAGTACCTATATACATACATATATATATATATATATATATGTATATGTATATGTATATGTATATGTATATGTATATGTATATGTATATGTATATGTATATGTATATGTATATGTATATGTATATGTAGATATATATGTATATGTATATGTATATATATATATGTAGATATATATGTATATGTATATGTATATATATATATATATATATATATATATATATATATATATATATATGTATGTGTATATATATGTATATGTATATATATGTGTATGTATGTATATCCGATTTTGCTAAATTATTGGCACAAATCGGAAGAGCTATGGATGATAATCTATACACGAAGATTGGGTAGTGGATTATAGTCTAACTGGAGGATTAGGATTGGGACCACGAATAACGTATGTATTTAATAAACTAGAAGCAAAATGTAAAAAAGCTACCATGCAAGAACAAATTAGAAGACAGGCTTAGGCTTTCTGTAAAACAGCCGTCTATACTCCGCAAACATATAGATATTATGATAAAAACAAAAGCAAAAAGAAATATCTTAGAAAAAGTACATCTTACAGAAAAGATAAACCATGGAAAAATAAAGATAAGTATGTAAAGAAAAAATCTCAAAATAGAAAGTGTACTTGTTATATTTGTGGTGATCCAGATCATCTAGCCAACAGATGTCCTAACAAGGTAAAGAATTTAGAAAGATCTAACTTAGTAGAACAGTTAGAGGAATATAAAATACAAAGTATCATAACAGATGATTCTGATAATTCTATTTATAGCATAGCTACTGGCTCAGATAAAGAAAATCCTAAAATAACATATACATACTTGAATACAGAAGAACAAGACTGCCCTCACAAATAGATTAGGAACAGGGGAAATAATCATATAAGCTGTTATAACTGTAGGCTATATCGAGCAATAGATAGAAGATATCAGTATAATTGTTGTTTTAAAGAAATCTGCTTCTTATGCATAAAGAAAATATATAGAATAGAAACAGATTTAACAGAAAGACAAATAGTACTAAATAAGGACAATAGCTTCTATAGTAAACGAATTGAAAAATATGAATTAGAAATTGAACTTATAAAATAGAGATTAGCAAAGTTAGAAACATCAAAAGATATAGGTTGAAATAAAGAAGTAGTAATTGAAGAAAATAATATGGCAGAACAAGTAGCAGGAGAAGAATCATTTATAATTGGTGACTGTATAACAAGTTTAATAACTCTAAAATGTCGAGTATGGTTAGATAATAATAAGTATTTAGATTTAACATCCCTTTTAGACACAGGCAGTACTAAAAGTTTAATAGGATATAGTATGATTCCCAAGAGGTATCATAAACTATTAAAATATCAGATTACAACCCGAACGGTAGAAAATAGGTTGTTAACCTTGTCCCATTGTTTAGAATCAACCGGAATTTAATTTTTAGATTTTGCAGGAAACTACAGTACCAAATATGAATTACCACAAATAAACATTACCCCAGAAGAGACTCATAGTAAAGAATTTCTGCTAGAAATTAATTTTCTCTGCAGCTTAAATGGTAGTCTCACTATAGCTCGTAATTGTATCACAATTAGCAAACACGTCTATTCCTTTCCAACTAATAAATATATCCAGACATCAGAGTTCGCTCGGAAGCGTGGTGGACAATCACAGTTAGATTTTTTGGCAACTAAAAATATTCAGTCTAGTAATATAGAAAATGAAGCATATCAGATGCTAGGAAAAATGCTGTCACAAGATTTAAAAAAAGGACCAGACTTAAAGAATAGCATTAATTACCCTAATATCCAGAAATTAGAAAAATTAGGATTAATAGGAGATGATATAACCAAATCTAGAATAAAATATTTGGCGAAAATGAAGATTAAAAACTCTGATATAAGAATTATTACAGCTAATATAGACTATAACCCCCTAGATAAAGAAGAATTTAGAAATTAAATTCCAGAAATGCTCAAACAAAACTTAATCAGAAGATTCGAAAGTCCACATAGATCTGTGGCTTTCATAGTTAGAAATCATAGTAAAATTAAGAGAGGAAAGGCTAAAATAGTATATAACTATAAGAGATTAAATGACAATATAATAGATGGTGCGTATAATATTCCAAATAAAGATAGCCTTATAGGATTAATTCAGAATAAAAAGATATTCAGTAAATTTGATTTAAAATCAGGTTATAACCAGTTACAATCAGAGGAATGGTTTAAACCATGGACAGCCTTTACATGCCCAGAAGGATATTTTGAATGGAATGTTCTTAGTTTTGGTTTAAAAAATGCGCCAGCAATATTTCAAAGATTTATGGATAATATTTTTCTTAAATACAATTTTGCCTGGTATATATTGACGATATTCTTATAGCCAGTAACTCAGTTAATGAACATGAACAACACTTAGCAGCAATCTTTGAAGAAGTAACAAAACAAGGGATATTATTAAGTAAGAGAAAAATAGAATTATTCAAAATAAAAATTTCTTTTTTAGGCCTAGAAATAGGAAATGGTAAAATAGAATTACAACCACATATAGCAGAAAAAAATTTTAGTTTTCTGGATAAGTTAGAAGGCTTAAAACAAATCTAAGCTTTCTTAAAAATTATTAATTACTCTAGAAAATTTATCCCAAATCTTAGTAAATTAACATGACCATTGTATAGTAAAACTTCAAAGAACGGTCAAAGAAATTTCAACAAGGAGGATATAGAACTAGTTAAAAAAATTAAACAAGAAGTACAAAAAATAAAACTTCTAGAGTTGCCTCTTACCACGGATTATATTATAATAGAATGTGATGGAAGTAAAGAAGGTTGGAGAGCAGTAATGCTCTATAAACCACATAAATATGCAGATAAGAATACAGAAAGAATAGCGGCTTATGCTAGTGGTAATTTTAATAAAACAGGTATGAACTGGACTAGCCTAGACTTTGAGATACATGCATTGATAAACGCAATAGACAAATTTAAATTATATGTGAATAAAGAATTTACAGTTAGAACAGACTGCGAAGCCATAGTTAAATTTCTCAAAAATAAAAATAGTAAGAAAATAAATAGAACTAGATGGATTAACTTACAGAATTTAATACAAGGTAGTGGTTACTCCATAGAATTCAAACACATTAAAGGGAAGAATAATAACTTGCCAGATTTATTATCCAGAAGTATTAACAAGTTTTTTAATGGTGCAGAAAAATAACATGAAGAAAAGGGTTATTAAACTCAAAGACAAAGAAAAAGTGGAAGCCGTAGGGCCAAATACCCAAAGCTCCATGATTCCGCAGACTCCATAGAAAAAAGATAAACCAAGTGTTCAAAATTTACAGACAATACAATTAGATACGGCTGGAACTTCAGCCAATATCATCTATAGAAATAACCTGGCTATGCCAGTATACACAGAAGGAATTGCAAGTGGAGCCTCGTGACCCTCTGCAAATCCAGCAGTTTCACAGTATAAACAGATCAAATTTGGGACTATTTCTCTAACAGAATTTCCAGATATAGGGAACAAAAAATTTAGACCCTTCCCGAGGTTATCCATAGACAGGTCACAGCAGTGTCTTCTTGACAACTTGTGGCATATACAGACGGCTGGAGCTGCTACTAATTTTAAAGTACAATGCTTAAATGCACTTAGTATGTATTTTTCAGAAAATACTCCTAAAACTTATAAAAAGAAATTTACTCATTATGTAATTTACAGAGGTTTGAAAACGGGAGTGTTCAATAGTTTTGATACAGTTAGAAAATATATCTTATAAAACCAGCCCCTATATAAGGGCTATTATAGTTTTGCCGAGGCCCTTGAAGAAGCCCGAAAGGCTTTTGGGCTCAACTTTTTTGTTGAGCCCGAAGTTGTTAGACCCTTCTCTAATGTAACCAGGGAAGAGCCAGCACAAGTTGTTATTAGACATGAAGATACAATTAGACAGATAGAAGCCCAGATAATCCACCTCCAACAGCAGAATGACCAACATATTCAAAACCTAGAAGAAAGGAGGCAAGAAGCCGAACAAAGGGCTTTGTCTGCAGGAATCACAGCCCAGAAGAATGAACAGACAGTAAACATAATGGAGAAAATGGTGGCCAAACTCAATAAATCAGAGCTAAGAAAAAAGCTAGACGATACTGAATTAAAATTCTCAGTATCTAGAGGTCCCAACAGAGACTTTAAACAGCTAAAGGCGATATATATATATATATATATACACACACACATGTTGTTGTTGTCGGAAGTTGTAAGGTTACACCCATGATTGTCATAATTACGAATTCATTAGTGGACTAATAAAGTTTGTAACCATCCTACTAAGTGTAGGAAGTCATAAGGTTCGTAACGGATACGAAGATTTATGGCATGAGTTTATGTCGGGCATTTGTATGGCTTCTTCCCAGATTCTATATATAGGATAGAATTCGTGGAATTGGATGCGAATGTGCACGTGTGAGACGTGAGACATACACACCAAATACACTACACACTACCAAGTGACACACGAACGTTGACGTTTGGGTCTCTCTCTAACTCTCCGAGTTTTTAGACTGTGAAATCCAATCCTAACTTTGAATACGTGAGCTAGGACGAGCTAGTGACAAACTTTCATTACGATCCTGTGAAGACGAAGAATCCCTTGGAATGTCTGCGCTATAACAGGTATTTTATGTTTTATGGCTTAATATGAATATGTTCCTATTTTGAATTTATGTCTATATGATTCTCAAGAGTGTCTGCGCTATAACATGTATTTTACGTTTTTATGGCTTAATATGAATATGTTCCTATTTCGAATTTATGTCTATATGAATGAGAATCATATGCATGAAATCCTTCATATATGTTTGTTTAACTAGCTAAAGATAATTATAAACTTCTATGAGATATAGATATAGTCGGGATCTAAATTTTGGACTCAAACATATTCACGCGGACCACCGAATTAATAGTTTCGTTGATCTCACCATCTCCCACACAACATGTTGCCGTCTGGTGACCCCACCGGCAAGTCGTCCTGCTAAAGATTTTTTCTGGTAAAAGTCCTGCAAGGTCGTTTAGTGGAACTGAAATAACAAAACTGCTCCTTTTAAAAAAGGCTGCATCCGTACCATGTTAACTATATGTTAAGTGGTACAAGAGCAGCGAACTATCCAGGCGAACTTCTAAATTTGAAGTATCCTTTGCCTGCAGGTCCATTCCTCCCATCATCGTCCTATAAATCATTTTCGGGTATCGTCTAGATTAGATCATCGAGTTCGAATAGAGAAAATGTAAATATTGTTACATTACGTGCCCTATTATTATAATGACCATGTCCATGGTCCATATCTAGGCAGCCATTAATTAATAGAAATAATTAATAGAGGATTAGCGAAAGACTATCTGATTTAATAGCACAAAGCATAGTAAAAATTGTTAGAGGTTCATGATTGTTAGGTCTAATTGGCTTAAAATGAAAAGAGAATAGAGAATGATCTTGATGACGTGTCTATTATTGTAATTGCACTTTAAAGAAAGGTACAGCATCAATTAATTCTCTGCAGACTGATGAAAATTTTTGGAACTCTAATATTATTTTTGAGAGAGAGGTATTATGCTACGGAATACAGATGATAAGAAGTTGGGTAAATATTCAAGACTCTTCTTGTCTCCGTATCTGAAAAACGGCATCGTTGGCCATTTGCAAATAAATTAGAGAAAATTTTACTTTAGCATCCTGTAGTTTAACCGATAGGTACTTACAATTCTGTGGTAAAAATTTTTTTAAACGGGTCTTTGAGATTTCAAAAGGATCTCATAGACAGTTCTCTCCTGCCCGAAATCAAAACTACGTCATTTTGAAAACTTCGTGGCAAGCCAACTCGACAAAAATTGGACTACGGTGTTGCTGAGTTGTTGTAAAAATAAATTTCAAAATAGTCCTCCACTGGTTTACTTTTTTTAAAACAATCCATCTTCTCCTTCCTCGCAATCTCTCCTCTCTCTGCGAGGAACAAAATCCAACCTACCAAAAGAAAACAGGAAAAAAAACTAAATCAAACCAAAAACATCAAAAAACTTGAGCTTCCATCTGGACTTGAACAAAATCAAACCAAGATCCGTAGATAAATAGGAAACAAAGAGGCTTCCTAGCCAAAAAAAAATCTAAATTACACAAACCCCATGCCCTAGAACCTAAAATTCCCAACCAAAATCTACGCCTCCCACCTGGAACCCTAACCGCCAAATCCGTAGATGATGACCCTTATATAGTATCTACCAAAAAATGAAAAAGAGGAGGAAAAAACTCACAATGACGAAGTAGGAAGCAACAAGTAGGAACCCAGTTTGGACAAAATCGTGCCAAGTGAGGGTACCCAGTAGGAAGGCGGCGGCAATGCCGAAACGTGACAGGCCGGTGACTAGAACTGGCGACTCTGAGACAAATATAAGGGCATTGCTGAGGAGGGACGACTGCCACGTGGGTGGAGACAATTGGAGGAGGCTGATTGCTTCCAGGACAGCCCCTGGGATTGGCAAGGCATTGGTGGGTTTGTACATCATTTTTCTGCCTCTTGTGGGTCTCTAGGTTTGGTTTAAGGAAGGGTAAAGTGAGAATTTTAGCTTGGGAAATTTATGGGGAATGGGAGAGACGACAGGAGATGGGTTTACGTGAAGAGGAGTTGAAACTGCCATTTTCTTCTTTCCTGTTTTTTCGTTCATTGGCCATGGGGATGGAGGTACTACGGTGGAGAGAGGAGAGTGACAAGAGGGTGGAGAGAGGAGAGAGAGAGGGGGAGAAAAGAAGGGGAATTTTGAAAAAAAATGCAAATTACTTTGGGATTGATTTGGAAATTTTTTATCACGACAGCTCAGCAGCTATGACGTCTAAGTTTTGCCAAGTTGGCATGCCACGTACAAGACTAAACAACCGCGTTTTGGTTTCGAGCAGGAGGAACTGCCCGTGAGGTCCTTTTGAGACCTCAGGGACCGATTTAATAAGTTTTTTTATCACAGGGTTGTAAGTGTCAATTGGCCAAACTACAAGGTACTAAAGTAAAATTTTCTTAATAAATTATTCAAGCTTAGGGAATTTGGACTTCGTTTGCTTCCTTAGCTTGGACAGAACTGGACAAAGAATTTTATCCAAACCCATATTTGGTGCAACAAATGGCCTGCACAAAGTTGGAAGTTTGTCCAAACCCACCTATAAATTCTTGTCACATCTTTAACCACGAGCTAGAAAATTCTGTTCTAGGACAAACAAATTTTTTCATATTCTTTTACCTTATTACCCTAAATCTTTCATCTTTTTATATTTCTTCACCATATGTAACCCAATTAAAAATGCTCATTTTATCTAATATGTGATTAACGTATCTGATATCTATTTTTTTATTCAGAATAAATATTCAAATACAATTCAAATTCTCAAAATTTTATATTTTCAGGAACAAAAATATATAAAGAATTTTTATTGCTATAAATAATTTTAGATAATATTTTATTTGAATAAAATCACACATAACAAGTTGTTTATTAAGTTAGATAATTCATATTATTCGTATCCAAGTTTTTTTTAGATATTATATAATTTCTTTATCGAATACGAATGCCAAAAAAATGATTGTTCAAATATTTGAGATATAAATAGTGTATTCTCTATTATTTTTTTGATAGGTAGTTTTGTCTGTAACAAACAAGAATTGTACAAAATACATTGAAGTTACCAAAAACAGTTCTGTCAAGTATTGTTCTCTTCTGTTTTTTCAAGCATGTCCAAAAGAGGTACCAGTGTACCTTTAAAATGTACACGGCATATGTGTATCTTCCAAATTCCAACAGCGCGCCCATTTTGTTCCTCCCAAATGATAACATTGACTAGTTGGAAAAATAAAATGGCATGCTACAAACCGTCGGTGCTCAATATTTTAAGGATTTTCTACCAATTTTTTAATATTCATCTCCAACTCAAACATATGCTAGTCGATTTTTAATGAGAAGTTGATTACGAGCAAACACAGCAGGATTAATTACGCTAAGAAATCATGTTACAATTTTTATATATGGTACAAATTTTTAGATAGTAACTTGATAGTTTTTTAATTTATAAGTAAAATATTAATTTGAACACTGTCTTGTTGCTGCATTCGATAACAAATCTATTAAATAATAATCTATTTTTTTATTGCCAACATTCATGGGCTGAATAATAGTCAAAACATAGAAACAACAACCTATTGATATATTCAACTCATAAAAATATAAAGTAGACGACACGAGAGTGTTGTGATTCCTAGACTGTTGGTACTGGCAGATATAAATCTCCAAACGGTTCTCGGCTTCTCGCTTATATTTTAAGCCCATCTCCTCTTAATTGACCTTTAGGACATCAAAAGGCCAGCATTAAATCAACTTTCACAAAATGCCCTTTCTATCTGCCGGCATCGGAATTATGCCAAAAACAGATCCCACCCACATTTTCTTTCTCGGGGCCTGCTATAAAGATATCATTCTTTAAATTTTACGAAAATAATATCACTTTTTAAAAAAATAAAATTTTACGCCAAAATTATATTTATCAGGACTTGAATTCTGGATCTCCCAAAAATTATAACGCTTTGTGTCGGTTGACAATAGATAGTACCACATCTCTACTTGTGAAGGAGGCGAATTTATTTTTATAAAAATTGCAATGCACCGAGCTCATTTCTCGGAATTGTGAAGGAAGTACACGTCTGTACTGTAAATGGAAACGCTCTTATCATTATCACAGAGTGATAACCTCCGGATGCTCCAAGATAAGACAGACGCCTAAGCGACATTTCACCAACCCAATCTTAATTACGTTGCCCTCCACATCTAACTTTTAGTTCCCAGTATACTACACGCAGGATATATTAATTATTAATTTATACGATAAATATTTTGTCAGTGAAATTTTTACGATTAAAGAGACAATAATGATAGATTTTTTACTGACAATAGATCAAAGATGAATTCACTATTTTCAAGTTATTAAGTGGAATTGATTTAGATTACGCAAGGAAACTAGAAAGTATGGACCTCCCTGATTCGTATTGGGTGATTAATACCACTTACAGGAGCTTGACGTTATCATAATCAAACGTTTGTCAATTTTTTATTGGGGCCGAGTAATAGATGACGTTTAGCTAGAGCGGACCCGTATCAATTGGCAACCAGAAAAACAAGGCAAATGCACTCACTAGCCAACGAGAGTTTGTAAAATTTGAAAAAGAATATTGAATATTAGAACTGAGACAAAAAATTTGCTCTCTCCCATTCCCATCGGGCGCCGTCTCAAGTACAACAGGAGGCTAGCATATTTATATGTCTGTTTTTTAAGAATTACCGGATATTAAAATACTATTGAATAATTCATATTCAAGTGATATATCACTAAACTAATTGCAAAATTTTTATTTTAAAAAATTAATATTGTTTTTTAAATTTAAATTCAATATGTTTTGTTAAATTCAGATATATACTATATAGTCATAGATAGCAACTCAAACATGAAACCGGTTGGTTCCAAACGGTCTTCCGTACCATGGCCCGGACAATGAACCAACCCACTTGTACCATTTACACGTACTCCTCGACCTACTTCTTACGTTTCGTTTTTCTAGACAAATCCAAAACAATTAATAAAAAAGAAAAAGAGGAGGCAAAATTGAAAACATATTGGCTTGGCCCAAATATTTTTTTGAAAGGTAAACCATGGCAAGGTTTATACCTTAAAATTTTTTTGATTTTGTATACTTTTTATTTCGTTAGACTAAATGTGATTACGCAAATTATATTATTGGGCTTTGAATTTATGTCGAAATTGTTTCTATACATGTATTATGTATGGTCTTATATATGTATAATTAAAAAGTTTTTTCCGGACCATTATATTAATTTAATTCACATATGAGCTCTTCTTGCCAGTAATTTTTTTCCGCATCTTATAATTTTGCACGTAAATATTGTATATTCCGTATGTTGGTTGCCACCTAATTTATTAAAAAAATTCCTTTATTAAGCAGCTGCTCTCATCACCCCACCCCCCCCCCCCCTCCCCCCACTTCCCCATCCCTCACTTCGCACCACCAAGAGAGAGAGAGAAAAATTATTGAAAAACCTCCACCTTCTTTTTCTATTTTTTCGTATCTTTTTTAATTAGTAAAACTTTAGCACAAGATATTTCAATATCATCACAATTAGACGGGATGGAGCTCATCAGCCCGGACATGGCGCCGGCGCACCACGTGGACGCGTCACGGGCGTCGCTGGGGTTCCCGCTCGGGGCGGCGCTGCTCCTCATCGTGGTGTTCAGCCTGAGCGGCATCTTCTCGTGTTGTTACCACTGGGACAAACTCCGCTCCCTCCGCCGCTCCCACGTCGCCGGCGATGACGACGCCTTCCCCTCCAAGTCTAAACCCGCTCACTTGGTACGTATTTGCTATTTCTTCTTAACCTACTTGCATTATGATTTTCTTCTATTGGATACTGACCTTCAGTATAACGTATTCTTGGGTTGAGACAAACAACGAAAAATTACGCACTAAATAAAAATATTATGGAAGATGCAAAAAGTCATTTTCTCGAAAATAAAGCATTTTTTGGCTTAACACACCAAACGTACTGGTGGATTAATAATTTCCATCAATATCATAAATTCATAATTTTTTAATACCATGAACATAACTATGACAATTTATTAGAATATGACTTTAATTATTTTTTCTTTTTTCTTTTTTAATCTAGCTAGATTTCATCTCTATAAAATTTCTGTTTTAATTTTTCGAACTACAAAAATTTTAAAAATTTCTATCGATATTTTGAACCGAATTCGCGTTTTGGTAGATTTTGAACTGAATTTTTTAAACCACTACGACAATTATTAAATCTAAATTTGAATTCTGTAGTTTTGTCAATTCGAATATTGAGCGAATGCCGAGAATTTGAACTGATTTTGTGTCTGAAACTCTCTTGTAGGACCTGAAGCAGAACCCAAGTGCAAGTTTGCCGGTAATAATGCCGGGGGACACAGTGGCCAAGTTCATAGCGTTGCCGTGCCCATGTCAGCCACCGGTGGCCCATCAAGTCGACGTGGAAGTGCAAACGCCACCGTATAAGCCGCCACATCTTCCTCTCCAATAGTAGAATTTGGGTTTGGTGGGTGTAAATAACAGATTTTCCATTATTAACAAATTTACCGGTCTTTATTTGGAGTATCATCTACTAGAAAGCAACTAGAAACAACAGGGTACCTGATATGGACTACAAAAGTATATAGTTGAGTTGAGCAACTCTGGGTTTCTTGAAAGCTATGATTTGCCTTTTAAGGTGGGAATCCCTTCTGGGTGGGGAGAGAATTAATTTTCAAGGATAAATGATAATTAATCATTGATATAATTTTTTACCAGATTTGATGCTTTGTTTGGAATCTTACAATGATATATTGAGAAGTATGATTCGATATATTCAATAATTACGATTATATTTACTGACAGCTTTATAGTGAAAATTGTCTATTCAAAAATTAATTATCAAGATGGTCTAGTATTGCTTAATCCCCTATGTTTTCTGAAACCAACTAATTAGTCCTTGAGCCTCATCATGGGGACCTCACCGAACGGGAATTACAATTAAGGTGGAAAGCGAGGATGTGCCAATTTTGTAATTGTTTGGTGGCCTTGGATATTTTTTGCACTTAAATAGTGTCTCCTACAAAAATTTTCGACATTTGGGTTCAAAAGATCTGTTGGTTTTAAGAAACATCACGAATAAACAATATTAAACTATCATGATTAATCAATTTTCTAAAAGTATTCACCAAACACCAGCACATTTCTTGCTTTCCATTCCCAAGAGATGGAAAACTTTATAATAATCCCTCGAGAAGTATAACTTGGCACAAAGGGAGATGGTAATTCAAAACCCGAAGGTTTAAATCTCAAGATCATCGAGGCAGCTTGGGATACAGTAGCTCCTGATGTGCATCGGTTTGTTGAGGAATTACGAGGCCAAAAAGCCTTCTCGGTGTCTCAATGGCTGCAATAGGGTTCGGGACACGATAGCGACGACACTAGGTGAAAGGATGTATTACGAGTGCTGCTGAAGATTGTGAATGCCGCTAATTGTATTGATCCATGACGTGTGTATAAATACAAAGATATGGCTAAGCCTATTAAGGAATCTACCTAACTGATAAGATATGAAATCAAGTTACAAATTACAAACGTTTACAAAAGGGATAATTGACAATCGTGATCCCATCAATCTCGGAGCACACGTTCTATAACACTCCCCCTATAACGCCCAACTTGGAGACAAGTTCTTGAAATCTATCAGCTCAAGTCTTTTGGTAAAGATATCGGCCAATTTTGATGCGGTTCCAATTTTGCAAGGAGCGATCTCATTTGACTGGACTCTCTTTCGTACAAAATAGCAGTCTATTTCAACGTGGTTCGTACGCTCATGATAAACAATATTTTGAACAATGTGCAATGCGGCGTGATTGTCACAATGCAACGAAGTAGGTCCATTTTGAGACACACCGAGTTCAGATAATAGCCAGCGTAGCCAAAGTATTTCATTAACCGTGACCGCCATAGCACGATATTTAGCTTCAGCTGATGGTGAGCAACAACACTTTACTTCTTGCTTCGCCATGATACTAGAGAATCTCCAAGGGTGATGAAATATCCACTACGAGACTGCCTTGTCATTGGACAGCCTCCCTGACAGCACAGTAGGCTACAAGATCAAACACATGTTGCTTCGTGAGCAGAATGGCTTGTCCTGGTGTAGTTTTGAGGTATCGGAGAACCTGATCAACTGCATCAACATGTATTTGACCAGGAGAATCAACAAACTGACTTAGCACATTTATGGCATAAACAATGTCGGGAAGCGTAATCGTTAGGTACATTAGTCGTCCGACTAGTCGTCGATAGCGAGATGACTTGTCAACCTTTTCGGCACAAGTCTTCAACCAATGATTCTGCTCAATAGGTATGGGGCTAGCTCGGGCATCCTTCTTGCCACATTTCTGGAGTATGTCGAGTAAATACTTATGTTGACTTAGGACCAGGCCATCGGATGTTCTAGCTGCCTCAATGCCCAAAAAATATTTGAAAGTTCCGAGATCTTTGATGCCAAAAGAATCATTCAAGTAGGTCTTCGTATGAGCAAGTTTGGAGATATTATCCCTTACAAGGATGACATCCTCCACATACACCAATAAGTATAGCACCAAGTTGTCTTCTCAATGGATAAAAAGTGCATGATCTGCACGAGAATGCCAAAAACCAAGTCTGAGCAGTGTCGCAGCAAGCTTGATATACCAGCTATGAGAAGTTTTCTTGAGGCCATACAGCAATTTGCGGAGGTGACAAACTCCAGTGTCCCCCGGTCGGCGGAAGCCCTGTGGTGTGGTCATATAGACCTCTTCTAATAAATCACCGTGCAGAAATGCGTTGTTGACATCAAGTTGTTAAATCGCCCAACCACGTTTCACTGCAATAGATAACAATTACCAAACGGAGACAAGCTTCACCACTGGCACAAAAGTATCGTGATAGTCAATACCTTCCACTTGCTTGAAACCTCGGGCGACCAACCTTGCTTTGTACCATTCAATCTCACCGTTGAGAGCCTCTATTTCCTTGCACATGGCATCATGCCAATTAGGGGATTTTGCTGCATTATGAAAGTGTCTAGGTTCTTGATGGGAAATGAGAGTCGTCAAGTATGCTCGGTGAGAAGCAAAAAACTTATCATAACTAATGTAATATATGATAAGATGAGCAACAAGGTTATCTCTTAGAGCGGGGGTAGCAGGCAAGACAGAGAGGGAGGGGGGGAGCGTGACTTCATAGTCACCAAGATGAAGAGGGGAGGCCTTTGTCCTGGAGCTACGTCGAACCGACGATGAAATAGTCTCAGAGGCTGGGCTCTGTTCAGTAGGGAAGCCGTGAGAGTCAGACTGCGGGGGCTTAGTTTCTTGTGTTCTGGGATCCACTTGCACGGCTTCATTGGGCTCTTCAGTAGTACTGATGGGAGTTGATATTTGGATGTGCACCTCAATAATTTTGTCGCAGGGAGATCCCAATCCCACATATCTTGGTTGGGACGCCTTCTCCTCTCCGTGTTCTTGATATGGAAATTCATCTTCAAGAAAAGAGGCATCTCTTGTTACAAAAAAATTTCTGTTGGCCACGTCGTAGACACGGTATACTTTTTGACCAAAAAGATATCCGACAAAGATGCATGGAATACTTCGGGTATCAAACTTATCTTTTCGGACATGGTTGTAAGCATACACCCGGTATCCAATGGTTCGCATATGATCATATGATGGTGGTCCGCCAAAAATTATCGCATAAGGGGTTTTAGAGAAGAGAGTTGATGATGGTAATCAGTTTATGATGTATGTGGCTGTAAGCACACACTCTCCCCAAAACATAATTGATGCTTTACGGAATGTGTGCATCACGTCTCCGAGATTGATGGGATCACGATTGGGACACGCATCAAGTGAGAAGCTGCGTCACATTCCTTCTCTGGCCGACCTACCATTCCTGAATAAGTTTGATTATTGCGATTCCTGTATTCGTGCTAAACAGACTCGCCTGCCATTTTCTACTAGTGTTATTCAAAGCATGTCTCATTTGAATAACACTAGTAAAAATGGTAGGCGAGTCTATTTAGCACGAATACAGGAATCACAATGATCAAACTTATTCGGGAATGGTAGGTCAGCCAGAGAAGGAATGTGATGCAGCTTCTCACTTGATGCGTGTCCTAATAGTTGATGCCAGAAGATAACATTCCCAGTCCGCACCGCTGAAACAACTGTTCCCCCCTTTCGCAGGCCTTCAAAGTAGTATAATTCATCTCGTTGCTTACCCGCTCTAATCGTGTTCCTCGTAACTGAGTCCTGAATCACACAAACATCAGCCATAAAAGTTACTATGCAATTAAAATCCTTTGTTAACCGACTAACAGATAGCAAATTACAATGAAATTTGGGAATATATAGGGCATTTTCAAGCCGCAAGGCCATCACATAATTGGACCGTGCCAGTTCCTTGTACAGGCACATCATCTCCATTTGGAATTTTGACAAGTGAAAACTCCCCATTACGAAGAGTTCCTTTATCTATCCAGCTCTCATTGCAGGTGATGTGATTTGGTGGCTCCCGAATCAAGGACCCAAGGATGAGATGAGAAGGTCTTACCAGCCATATTTGCGCAAGCTTCAGATGACTGCGCCTATCCTGAAGGGGAACCTGTCTCGACCTTAATTCCAAGGTGTTTCATTAAGCTGCTCAGCTGCTTGTTGGATATACCAATGATTGGACTCTCTTTCGTGCAAACCTGAGCTACTCTCGGGTTGGCTCGTCCACCAGTCTCACGTCCTCGATGAGTGCTTTCATCTCGGCTGGCGTCTCTTTATGTTGGATCACGACCCTCTTTCTTTTAGCCATCCAAATATCGAACCAATTCGAAACAGGTTTCGACGGTGTGGCCTATTTTGTCACAATGGTTGCACTTGGGCTTATTTCCATCATCGGGCCTCTAATTATCCTTCCCTCTTGACTGGTCTGCAATGCGCAGATGGAAGGCAGCTATTTCAGAAGCTGGCTTCCTAGCCGAGGAGATCGCCCATCGTTGCTCTTCTTCGACGATCAGGTGATAGGCTTGACAAAAACTCGGGATAGGCTGTGTGCTCAATATCTATGATTTGATAGTATTAAAAGCCTCATCTAAATCCATCAGAAAGTCATAAAGTTGTTCTTCTTCCCTGATTTTCAGCATCTGCTTCATCATGTCATGGTCACAATTGGTGCACGAGGACTTGTGGAGAGGTCGGATTGCTTGGACCTCATCCCAGAGTCCTTTCAACATTGTGTAGTAGGATGAGACAGTCATCTGGTCTTGAGAGAAATCGACCTGCGAAGGTCATATGCGCGAGGGGCACTGCCTTGTCTAAATCTCTCAGCAATATCAGACTAGATTTCTTACGATATTTTCGCACATCGAAGGCTGGATCGAATCTCCTTGGCCAATGAATTCCGAAGCCATCCTTTCACCATGTGATCTCCGCAAATCCAATAATTCAGATCAGCAGAATCTGGAGCTGGCCTTTGAAGCGATCCGTCAACGAAGCCGAACTTGTTCTTTGCGAACAAGAGGTCAGACATGTCCGTCACCCACTCACCATAGTTTTCGTCGTTCAAGAGCTCCGGAATAAAAACTTGTGCGGGATGATCGGACAGGTGGATGTAGTACGGTGACATGGAGTCAATAGTACTCATTAGTTCCGATCACCATCGGCAAACATATTTTCTCTGTAGGATAGATATTTGTGCGACGGGTAGGCTAGTGTTTAGGGTTTAAGCCAGATTCGACTCTGATACCATGAAGATTGTGAATGCCTCTAATTGTATTGATCCATGACGTGTGTATAAATGCAAAGATATGGCTAAACCTATTAAGGAATCTACCTAACTGATAAGGTATGAAATCATATTACAAATTACAAATATTTACAAAAGGGATAATTGACAATCGTGATCCCATCAATCTCGGAGAATAAGTGCAATATCTTCTATCTTGTTTAATTGATCACCTACGGGCAGCTTCAAAATTGGATAGAGGTTTGCAACAGGGGTGTCCCTTGTCCCCATTTCTTTTCTGTGTAATCAGAGTTATTGAGAGGAAGATGAGAGAGTTTCTGTGTTCAGGGAATTCAGAGAGAGTTAAAGCATCGATGGTTAGATGGGATATTGTTACTAGACCTGTGAATTTTGGTGGACTGCAAATACATAAGCTTAAAGAAAAGATCACACCATTGCTAATTGAAAGATCACACCATTGCTAGGTGTGGGAGATGGGATGGTAGCAATTGGGCTTGGTCTCTTACATGGAGGAAACCCCCTTATGATTGGGAATTTGAACAGGTGAATGAGTTCACTAGGCATTGCTTCATGTTAACTTGGTGGTGGAGGCATCGTTTGATACAATTCTAGGGAAGGATGCATATGGTCAAACCTTTTGGACAATGTCCCTGTACCTGAGTCAATTTGAGGAGGCAACAATTACACCAGAGATTAGGGTAATCAAGAAATCATGAAATAGTGAGATTCTTTTTAAAGTACAATTTGTCATGTGGATTGTCTTTCAAAATAAGCTGGCAACGAGAGACAATCTCATCAGGATGGGACGATTTGATGCTTGGGACTCGCTGTGTCCTCTTTGCGGGGACTTGGCTAAATCAATTAGTCACATTTTTGTGTAGTGCTCAATGTCTTGAAAGATTGTAACTATTTTGTGAAACTAGTAAGGATTAACTAGTGCGTGGGAGATGATATAACGAACTCCCTCTCGGTCTAGTCTACTCCGATTAGAGGTGGAATGAATCCGAAGATTTGATACACTATCTTTGGGGCACTTATGCAGAGTGTTGGAATTGTGCAATTTTTCGGGATGAAAATTGCAGACGAGACTTTCTTCGACATTCCACCATCTATCAAATCTAGGAATGGCTTTCTTGGATGGTGTACGGGAGGCAAGATGTTATCTTGATGCTGCAGGCGATCAACCCCTCTTCATGAATTGAAGTAGCTGCTAGGGGCGTATTGGAAGACTTGCCTAGTTTAAATTAGGTTGAATTATTGTATTAAGGTACACTTATTTGATCAAAATTTTGAACTAGGTGATTTAGGGGTAGTTAAATGTAGCGCGTTTGTTTGACGTATGTACTCTTTTTTCTATCGAGATTTTTCTCACATAATTTTACCCTGATAGGTTTTTTACCGAGGCATACATTGACAACCTCGCTTTGGAGAGTTTTACATTTGTTAGGTTGTAAAATTATAAATATTGTTATGGTTCATGAAATTTTACTTATATAAAAAATATAACTTGTTCATGAAATTTTACTTATAAAAAAATATAACTTGGCACATATTCAATGGTTAGGAATTTAGCAATTGACAAGTCTATGATAGACCTCACTTGGTTCGCTTTTTCTTTCATTTCACTGAAAGATTAATAATTCAAATATTATCTCTACGGATAAAAAAAATAACTAGAGAAGTAGCTAATGAGCTGGACGGGGAAATCAGGTTATTGGAGGTACCCGATGGATCCACAGGTCCTAGATTATCTTTCTCTGCCATTTTTTACCTACAAAATATAAACCAATATTCAAAATTGGACTAAATTCATGTATAGAAGGTTAATAATTCCACTCCATCCATGGAAATTGAATTCTACTTGGCCAACCAATTACAAAGCAACACTTGAATATCCTTTGCTTTAACAAGTTCCAACAAAAAAAAAGGACGTTGTTCAGTACGTGGTTTTGATAAATAGGTTAACATAAAACAGAATGCACAAAAGTCAGTTAAGATGGTGAATGGTTGGGCGAGGCGGTATCATGTTCTTTTGGTGAAAACGAGCTAGTATCATGTAATGCCGATTTTTTTTAAAGCTAAATTTTTACCGTTTGATATTTCTTATGATTTGAAGTTTCGATTTTCTTGAAATTTACAACGTCTTGTACTATTAGGCTATGATTAAGTAGATATAGATATCATGTTTCGGAGGTAAATGATTCTACAAAACCGATTGTATTTGAGCAGTCAAAGCTATTTAAGTTCCAGAATAACAGATTTCACCTATTAAATTGAAAGCGCACGAGAAAAAAAATGAACGGTGCGATTAAAACATTAAAAAATGAAATCCAATTCTTTGAGTTTTGGAGCAGAAAAAAAATACATTTGACCTAAACAAAAGACATGATCCACGTTAAACAATCTCCACGTTAATCTAATGTTCTAAAAAATTAAAATAACACCATTAAACTGAAATCAAACAAGAGAAACGAAACAGAAAAACATGGTGCAACTCAAAAGTATCCACGGAGACCAGTTAATAGAAATTGAAACATCCATGTTTGTTACCAAATAGCAATTCATTCTACCAAATTTAGCAAGTTGTATATGATATTCACCTCATAACTGTATGTAAAAGTAGATCAGTAGAAAAATTAAATATGAAAATAGTTTTAACAAAGATTAAAAATAAAGATTAAAAACTTAAATAACATATATGCAAAATAAAAATTACCAGTGACGTTGCTTCTGCTTTCCAAGGAATAATGGAGTAATGAAAATTGGATTAATGTGATTATAGATTTATAGGAGATACAACCTACATGCTACGGTTAGGTTTTTTCAAGTTAGTCGCTAAATTTTTTTTTAGGTGTGGGCTAATTTTTTTACGACCGTATTTTAATTTTTAGGAATGAAATAAATACGAATCTAGGTAGAGTATAACTAAGGTCTAATTAGAGTATGATTTAATTAACTGGTCTATGTGTAAGGTTATGGTCTGGGTTCATATATACCCGATCCAAACCGAAACCCTATCTATATAGATAGACCCAAACTCATACCCTACCCAAGACCATAAATCCTAAGATCGACAAGATAGAGTAAGAATCTGATCCACTGAGTCTCGGTGTTTTTGCCATTCTTACTTTCAAATGTTAGATTTTTAATTGGTTCACGTTAATGCTTTTATTTTAATTATAATGAAATGATAAGAGTATGTTGCAAAGTAATGTGTCTATGTGTAGGACAAGAATCTTCGTTTAAATTCTAGGGTTCGAGTCCAAATTTTTCTTCAAAATAACCACAATATCGTGAATATGATTTAGATCTTATTTCTTAAATGAAGAATCCATAGATCCTTGCTTTATCCATTGTCACCCGTGACTCAGATGAGGAGTCATTTTCAATGACCAGAATTCAGGGGACATTTACTCGGTCCTTTCAAGGACAAGTCAGTTAGTGGGTTCTTATTGGATTTTGATTTTCATTTTGACATAGCCCTGCTGATTTATTTTTTTTACGATTCTGATATATTTTTTAAAGTTTTCAAATACGACCTGAAGATCGACCCGCTCTTGCCTCCGGGTTGCGTTTCAACCGGTTGGGCTGGTACTTTTTATATTAAAAATATATTTTTATTAAAATTTTAATTACCCCTATCCCGGCCAAAATATTCTACCAACTCTGATTTTTTGGTTCAACCATACGAAAATATCCTTAAAAAAAATATTCTACCAAACATAATTTTTCTTTTTTTATTAGGGTTTGGTTGATTTTTTTTTATCTTTTTTTGTCAAAATATTCGACCAACCCTAATTTTTTTGTTCAACCTTGCGAATCGGAAAATAAGGGGTCAAAATTTGGTCAAACTGACCGGTCCGACTATTTTTGAGCGATTGATAAGGTTGGCAGTTTTTTGGCCAAATCGGGTACGCTCTCTTGACCGAATCATAGTTTGACCGGTCGGACTGCGTATTTAAAAACCCTGATATTTTTGTGTTGTGAAAATTAATGTTTTAACCAAGTGGTTAAAATTTCATTTCTCGTAAACTGAATTTCTATCGCGTGAATTTAATTATATCTAAAGAAATTTCACCTTCCATCAAACAAGAGATACTTTTTACAAATGGATTATAAATTTATTTTCAAATGAATTTTCAGATAAAATTATTTTAGCCAAAAAACTTGTAACCTAACAGCACAATGCATTATAAAATTCAAGGGGTTCAAATCCGGGCATGGTGTAAAAAATTTACCTTAAAAAAAATATATTTAAAAATAAAATGAAATCTTATTTTTCGAACCAAACATCCTAAGTTCTCATAGATCGGTTTATTTTCTAAGGAGCACCCGTAAGAAATACTTTAAATTATAAGTTTAAAATGTAGACCGTTCTTTTTATCTATTGACGCATCAGTCAAATTTTGTGCAACTAATAAATAAACATCTAAAAGAAAAATAAGATGGATCCCCATTATTATCCCGTAGAGCAGGGGACCAGAGGTATAAATCAAACGCGTAGCAGATAAATATTTTAGGAACTTGTCTGTTACTGTAGATAACGGATTGTTCATCAAAGTATCTAGTGGGGTCAAGAAGTTGATTTAGTGGCTGCCACCTACCTTTAAAAAAGAAATCTATAAACCAAATTCTTCTCAGAATGTATGGTTGTCCGATGATTACTAGCGATTTTTGTTTGATGCAGGTGAGTTGTAGCCTCCAATTTGAATCGAGGATGAGATTGGAGTTAATTCATTTTTGCAGGATCGTGATCCTTTGTTCCAGTCACTGTAGCATGTGTGTCGCCTAGAAGAATCTTATACTATATCTATTCTTTATTGTATTATGTCTAATTTATATTTTATTGGTCTATTGCTTATGTATGTTGCTTTCATCTATTGAAATCATATTATTTAATGCAATAGTTTAAAACAAAATCTTAAAAAAGGGCTAGTCATCTACAATTTGTTGAGTAGTTTTAGGTAGTGGAAATCCTAGCAAGCTGAAGAGTTAGGTACCTTAAAGGAACAAATGCACATAAAGTCATCGTCAAGAGATAAAACTAATAATTTTATTAATAACAAATCCATGACTGGTCTAACATTACACAAGAATAAATACTTAACTTGTTTAGAAATTTTCAATTGGATGTTTTGGACAAATGTTCAGTATGCCAATGGCTATTTTTCGGTTTAATTTATTTTACAACTTTGATATCAATTCCATCAAAGTTTAGGATGTAGACAGATCTGAGAAAGTGGTTAGAATATGCATAAATTAAGTCTCAAAGAGACACGGTTACTTCAATTTATTGAAAATAAGGGTTAGATTTGGAAAAATTCCCATCAAATTTGGGGTTTTTAGCAATATTTAAAACTTAATGGAAAAATTCAATTCAATACGTAGTTGAAAATTCGAAATGCCATATCAAAAATAATTACGGCAAATGTGATTGTTCACGTGGCGACCCGGGTTAACATGGCACGCTAGGTGGCCGGGTAGCCCCTCCAGTGCTGCCTATGTCAATATAACGTCAAGTATCAGTCACTAATTTAATTCTTTTTAAACTACATATTATCCGAGTCAAAAGGACTCAAACTATGTGGTAAGGAAGTGAAATTTTCCCTTTTATCTAAATCTAAGAAAATTGATTAGGAACTGAAGCTAACGTCATCCCAAAGTAATGGAGGCCCAAAATGGTAATCAAGTTCGGCCCACGATGGAGGAAAAGGCTATTGGGCCCAAAAAAACAGCAGAGACCAAAGCCCAAGAGGTATAAAGAAGCGAGCAAGCAACCCCCCATGTTTCACCTTTTTTCCCTCTTAAAATCAGTTCAAAATTGAATATACCCTAACTCCCAGTACAACTAGTCCGGAAGGCGCTCGTCGAAATGCCCAAACCAACCAGATCCAAGAAATCCACCTCCACCCGCTCCGCTGCGATCCCCCTACGTCGATCTCCGAGGCTCCTCGGCGTAGAGACTAATCATCTGAACCCCTCCAATCCGCCTTTGAAGGGGAAAACTACCGAACAGGGACAGAGAATCCTCGTTTGTGGAACTCCGGTTTCTGGGCCGGGTCAGGTTTCAGTCTTATTGAGGAGGAAAGTTAAGCCCTTTTCGGGTCTCAGGCGATCCCCGAGGCTGTCGGTTCTGGTTGCGAAGAAAGAAAGTATTCAAGTGCAGGACGAAATTAGGTCAAAGAACACCAAGTTTAGTGGTGACGATTCAAAGAGTAGGCTTAAGGTTGAAGCGGGTACGGGGAATTGTTGCGTGACCATTGTTGACCTTGGAGCGCGGAAAGAGAGGTTGGGAGAGTGTAGTGGAAGAGATAGGGTTGGAGATGTTTGTGCAAAAACCGAAGGGGTTCGGGAGACCAAGCTTAGGCTTAAGGGTAAAGCGGGTTCGGTGAATTGTTGCGTGACTGCTGACCTTGGAGCGCGGAAAGAGAGGTTGGGAGAGTCTAGAGGAAGAGATCGGGATGGAGATGTTTGTGCACAAACCAAAGGGGTCCGGGATAATAGGAAGAGGAAGAAAGAGGAGGGCGAGAAAGAAGGAAGTGTTCGTGAGTGGACAAGGGAGCAGGAGATGGCATTGCAAAGAGCTTACCTTTTGGCCAAGCCGACCCCGCATTTCTGGAAGAAGGTCTCTAAGTTGGTGAGGAGCCATTCTGTGTTCTGTAACTGTTTGTTACTCTAATACAGCTTTCAATTCTTGAAATTCTGGTGATTCGGATATCTCTTAAATTGCACAACCATCGATTAAGTTCGAAGTTGAACTTGTAGTTGTTGTTTGGGACCAGATAACCTTGTGTTGGTTTGGACCTGCTATGGCTTTGTGCCGTTTCTTATTGAGTCTGTTCTGCTAGCTTGCAGCAGCATTAAGGCGGTGTACACATCGATGGACTAGTGCAGGATGATGCTGGTTAACCCGCTGCAGTTCCTGTTGCTTTCTTTTCTCTGGAGTTGTTGATGTAACTTGGCTTGATGCATTAAACCTTTACATTAGAGTGAAACCCAGAAACCACTTTTCCTATCCTGTGCTTGCTACGCCAGACGTGAATTTTTCCCATTTAGGACGTTTCATTTTCTTGCAACGCTTATGACACCTCTGCTGTATTCATTGGAGCAATGGCTGAGTTACAAAAGGATGAAATTGTGTGTGACAAAGTAAAGATAGTCTTGATAGATGCCCCTCTTTGTTATTGGAATATCCTCCTATAGTGGGACTGAGTTCAAAGATGGCATGTCAGGTTTTACAATAAGACTAAAATGGGATTATTCAAGGTTTCGCCATTTTTGTCCCGTGGAGTTAATGCAATGAGTTTCTTCTCATCGTGATCCATCTGCAGGCTTCCTATGTTGACGAAGTTCTTGTCTGTTGCAGGTGCCTGGTAAGTCTGCCCAAGACTGCTATGACAAGATCCACTCTGAAAGTATGACTCCACCGCAGCCTTTGCGTCGATCAAGGGCAAACTCTATGAACTTATCTCCCCTAGGATCCTTTTCTCTCTCTGCAAGCAAAGTGCTCAACATCTCGGAGACGAAGATTAAAAAGTTATGCCATAATAAGAAGAAGACCAGCCTTGCTCAGAAGACTGTTAGACAGCTGCTTCAAAAACATAACCGAACGAATCAGGGTTATGAAGCAGACTTGTTTACTGTCCTCGAGCCCGGCATAAACCAGCTCAGTCAAGATGTTCAGATGAATCCTGGGCTTTCCACCCCAAAGCATTTAGAAAAGAAGCAAGGATTTCTGCAGATATGTAGTGAGAAATCTTCCTCTGCCAGCAAGAAGCCCCTTTCAAGATTTAGCATGTCTAAAGGCACGGATCTAGTTAGTCCAGCGGTCTTGAAACCGGTGAAGAACAGGGCCTTACACGAGAAGTACATTGATCAATTACATAACAGGGAAGTCAAACGGAAGAGAGCTTATGCACGCTCTGCAAAGTTGTTGGTTGCCGGGAAGGAGAATAGATTGGAAGTAGAAACACAGAAATTAGACGCCAACGCTGCAAAAACTGCTCTTATCTGTGGCGCAAGAGATGCTATTGACCAGCTTCAGCATTTACAAGCTGTTACCCGGGAAGACTCCTTGGATTTTGAAGATGACAGTAATGTTGACCACGACGAGACTGACAGTGAAATCTAATAAATTTTCTGCAATCAAGTGTCAAAAGTTTATTGAAATTGACCATATTCTTCAGTTTTCTGGAGTTGCTAGCCTCTTGTTTACTGCTTTATGTCTTAAGAACCAACGAGTACTTAGATCAACCGGTAAGAGCATTGTTCTAGTTTAACCAGATCTCGAGTCATTGGGAACGCGACATTGTTAAATACTTATTGGGAGAATTTTGTCACCTTTCAAAGGTTCTATCCGACTCAAATTTGGATTAATCGGCCTAGTGGGTCAGGATACTAGATTGTTAAACCAAAGAAATAGTATGTCTTAAGATCTTCCCAACAGGTAAGAACGACAGATGGGATAATTATTGGAGATTGCAGGTCCAGGCAGGATGTGCTCTTCCATATGGCTTACACGGTGAATCAGGAGATAATATTTGAGAATCTGTTAAAGCTATTTAATAACCAAGTTTCTTGTACTTATGTTCTTGTGCTTTCTTACCACCTCGAATTCCTTGTTCGCTAAAGAAAACCAGTGAAGACAAAGCACCACTTGCCTAGCTAGACATGGAAGAAGCTCTTGCCAATCAGAAAACATAATCAAAATTTCAAAGTTTTGCTGACTTTGTTCAATCTCAAGACCCTACTTTCCTCTAGGTTGTTTGTGGCGACAAATGACACTATGACAGCACGTTCACGGCCCTCTAGGTCTACTTTTTTTAATTTCCGTTTGGAGTCTGAATCATTTTAGAAGTTTAATTTTTGAACAATTTGGAGTTGGTATAACAACCACAAAACATTGGGACAAACTAGCCGAATTTTAATCAACTGGGTTCTTGCTGGTCCCATTGAATATGGCGATGCTTAAGCTTCTTCCCTTTATAGCGTTTCATCCTAGGCATTCCGTGCTTAGTCAATCAATTCAACTTTTTACCTCACATGTCAACAGTAGAATGTGAGCATCAAAATCAACTTGAGAATGTAAATCGTGACTCCATGCGCCTGATTTCAAACAAAATTATATTTTAAATACTCGAATTCGAGACGGTTGGTTGAGGTTAGTTATGCATTGTTTGGCACATTTGGATAATAAAAGTAAAAAAAAATTTCAATCCTTACACATATTAGCGAATTCTCGGACAGAAAGGAAGGATAAAATGGTTTTTAGCAAATTCAGGTAGGTTTATTATGTTCCTTTCATTCTAGATTGTTGTTAGATCACTATCAGGGTTTTTTTTCGTATATCCATCAAGATCCAGGAACGAAAGGTCCCTATCCTTTGATACAAAAATTAGACGGTATCAATTATTGGTGTTAGTTCTGTTTTGAACAATGATGCTTCCACAAGATAATAGAACCACCTTCGCAAAAAATAAAATAATACAGTCATCTATTGCTTATCTAAAAAAAATATAGCAGCCTACTGTTAATCTAAGCAATTAAATTAGTTTTTTGTCTAGACCATTTGAACGCTATTGTACCGACTAATACAATTTCAAGCGAGGTGTGATATTTATAAGATGACAAATATCTCCCAACAAATATTAAGTACTGCTATATTTCTAATGGCTCAAAATTTGTTGAGTTAAAACGACACACTTTTAAGTGGTGCCTGGTATGTATGCAATTATATTACAAAAAGGAGCATAATCATTCTCTAATAGACAATTTTTCCAACATTCTAACGTTATTAGTGATTTCTATTGAAGGAAGAACAGGTGGGCCATTCATAATTGATACCCCTGATATATCTGTTGGAATAAACAAATCCTTACTTCACAGAACTATATATTTTTTTTAGGGAACTTCACAGAACTTTTTATTACAGCCTCTGACCAACAAAGTTCCAAACACTAAACAACAAATTCTGAGAGGTTCCATCTCTAAAGTAACAACATTTATTTATTTCATTTTTTTTCCTTTTCTCTTTTCCATGATTTCCCCCTTCTACAGACATCTTCCTCCATAGCCAGCAGTCCTAAACAATGCTTGCTTTATATCTTCAGGAGCAATTAGTGTCCTCTGCTCGTCCTCCTACAAATAACAGTCATGGCATTTCTCACTAAGAATTCTTTAAAAGCTCAAAGTGAAATATAAAAAATGAGAAATTGCAAGGATTTGGCCTAATAATACAAAATGTAGTACGTTACATGGTTCAATCACGACTGGCCGGTGGAACTAATGGCATAAAAATTTACCTTTATAAAAAAGAAATTTAGTTAGGACCCAATGTGTACTTACCTCTGAACAGGAGGCTTGCATGGAGAAATCATTGAAGCAACTAATAACACATTGTTGGATCTCAAGGCCTAATGCTTCCAGTGAGCTGACTGTTGATAGCAACAGCCCTGGTTTGGCTGCACAACAGATGTCAATCCTTGTGTCCAAATCCCTCCTCTCCACATGAAACTGCACAAATGTTTTGGGTTTTAAGCCAAGAATGATATAATGACACAGGACGTTTACAAATTAACGGAGGTCCGTAAGTCAATCCGACATGCTGTAAAAATTTAAATTTTAAAAAATAAATAATCAAGATGAAGGATTGACAAGGTCTAATTAAATTACCTTGGGAGAATTCCTGGCCACTGCCTCATTGGGTTTAACCTCCTTCAAGCTCTTCATCAAGCTCACAAGTTCTGTCCCCTCTTCACTCTGCTCCTCTTGCAGCTTATTGACCCTTTCCAAAAGCTCCTTCATGTATTCTATGGTATCTCCAAGTATTGAAGTTCTATCCATCTGATGACACAATTACACACATGCACAAATTTATACTCATTCCACTTGTTGAGCTCCAAGTACCAAAAAGTAAACAGAGAAAAATGACCAAGAAAAGAAAAGAAAGTAAAATCACCTTGCTGATCTTGGGAACTATTGATCTTAGCATAGAAAGCCTGTCATTGAGCCTCTTCCTTCTCCTCCTCTCAGCCATTAGATTCTTGGAAGGCTGGCCTTCTAGCTTCCTAGACTTGGGGCTACTCTTCTTCTTCTGATCTCCACACAAGGCCACATCAAAAACCTCAACATTGTTGTTGCCCACTTGCTCCAACTCCACCTTGCATCCACTATTCCTCTCCTCAAACCCTCCAAAGATCCCAAAATGGTCCTCCTCCAGACAAGGGTAGTGATGATCACCATTGAAGGTGTCAACAAAAGGGTTGATGCTCTGGTCAGTGAAAGGGCAGTCAAAGGCAGGAGGAGGTTGTGGAGTGGTGGAGGAGAGTAGCCCTATAAATGAAGAAGAACAAGGGTTCGGAGATGGTGTGCTTAAACTTGTAGGAGTGGTCTCTTCTTCAAAGGAATCAAAGATCCATCCACTTGGGAAGAAGTCATTATTGACCCATGTGTGGTGGTCTCTTCTTGGTGGTGCTTGTAGCAACTCCTCCAGGAAACCAAGTTGGCCTAGCTCCCCCATGCTCTTGCTCCTTTCTCTTTCTCTCTCTCTTCTAAATCACACACTACATATGTTTGTTCTTATAGAAACAGTGCAGTGTATGTATATATGTATATGTATATAAATATTGGATGGTTATAGCCTCACAGGGGCCTTATGAAGTTGCA
This sequence comes from Hypericum androsaemum, assembly GCA_963995505.1. NCBI lineage: Eukaryota > Viridiplantae > Streptophyta > Magnoliopsida > Malpighiales > Hypericaceae > Hypericum > Hypericum androsaemum. The sequence goes on along the minus strand of OZ023181.1, from coordinate 14,932,672 downwards.
CCAAGCTGGATCAATGGAATATCTAGAAAATAAAAGGGAAGCTCATTGGGACGAGACAAATTAAAATGTTAATACTTGATTCAAGTGGGGGTTAAAAAATTATTATTGGAAGAATCGGTATTAAAATATGGTCAAATATTGTTCGACTTGAGTTTGTATATCAAAATTTCAAAACAAAAAAGTGTCATTGTTAAATGGGAAAAGTGTAGCTTACTTTACTACCACGTGGTTTCACCAATGCCGCTTTTAGGTCGTGTAGTTTCAAATTGATAATTCAACTTTTGTGCTTTCAAATCTTTTGCCCATGTGTTGGGATTGATTTAGTAATTAACTACCCTAACATGTCATACATGACATACCGAGTCATCACGCCACGTAGACAGCAAAACTACGTCGTTTTGGCTTGCATGACAAGCAAGATGACACTTTTAGCCCTGTCATCCGGAATGGACTATATGCTGCAAAAGATTGAAAAACACATTGTGTAAAGTACCAATTTGAAACCACACGTCGTAAAAGTGATATCGGTGAAACCATAAAGTTATATATATTGTTGCATTGTAGAGTATGCAATATGGGAGCAGATTTGGTAGGGACTATGCTAGTCCTCACCCAAGGGGACTAAATGGATATTGATTTGTATGTATAGTGATATTGGTTTGTCGTAATATTGGTATGCATGTGTAGTGATATTGGTTTGCATGTGAAATAATATTAGTTTACATGTGTAGTCTCCACCTGATGACAAATTTTATTTAGTCCTCACTCAATGTAGTCTCATGCAATATCTTTTATAAAACGATGTCTGTAATAGCAAACAATACCTAGAGGGCCTAAGTATTGAAATATGGAATCTGTTTTTTCTTATTCTTGCTCCTCTTTTTTAAGACTAATAGAATATTGTCAGCCGGATCTCTATTTTTTTCATTAATAATACTTAAACTTAAAATTTTAAAAGAAAATTCAAGTCAATTAACACCAATCACACCGATAATAACTCACATTGGTTCGGTTAATTTTTCAAAAGGGGGTTTATTTCCCCGACAATTTCCTGAATGGGGTTGTCGGTGAATGTTTTTCTTGTCTGGGGTCGAGCCGAAAACTGCTCTGCGGGGAGCGTTTTCGCTTCGCACGAAACTGCTGTCGGAGCAGCATTTTCAGTCAAGCCGAGCTACCCCCGGTAGCGGAGATATTCTCGGCTCGGCTGGCCAAAAACCACTCCAGGGGGAGCATTTTGTTTTTGAACCAGAAAACGCTCCCACAGGAGCGTTTTCTTTTTTGACCAGAAAATGCTCCCGTTTTCTTTTTTCACTTTTATTTTTTTACCTTTAACGGTAGCGCGAGCGTTTCTTTTCTTACCTTTAACTATGTAATTTTTGAGTTTTTTATCGGACCCCGTGATTTCGATTTGCAGCAATTGAATTCTAATTGTCCCATTTAATTACTACCGGTGGTAACCATTATACATGTAATCTTGCAATAAATCTCTTAAATTTTTGTAGTAATAAATCTCAGATTCCATTAATTTTCTAACTTTTACATGTATAGTATATATGGTAGTATATGTTATTGGGCAATTAACATCTCTAATAACGAGTCCAGCTTGGCAAAACATTGACAACGTACGATAGAAAACAAAAACAAAACGTACGGTAAAAAAACAAAACGCTCCCCCTGGAGCGATTTTTGGCCAGCCGAGCTGAGAATATCTCCGCCACCGGGGGCAGCTCGGCTTGACTGAAAACGCTCCAGCTGGAACGATTTCATTCGAAAATGCTGCTCCAGCAGCGGTTTCGTGGGAAGCAAAAATACTCCCCGCAGAGCGGTTTCTAGCTCGACTCCAGACAAAAAAAAATTCACCGACAATCCCATTAGAGAATTGTCGGAAAAATAAACCTCTTTTGAAAAATTACTCCATTGGATCTTCATGTTTTTTCTCTCCCCTCTTCTCAAGGTGAATATATGTCTTTTTCACCGAACTTATCAATCGGACAAACTACTATTAAAATCTGGCAAGCCGAGAGAGTTTTGACCAAGGAAACAGATGTATTTAGCTTTATGGACTGTCAGGTAGCCTTCTCTATTAAAGCATCTCATAAACCAAGATTCAACACGATAAGTTGCTATTCAAACTTGAGTCACTAAAAGTACAAAATATTTATTAAAAAATTTGTGTCATCTTCTAAAATTTTTGCCCAATTTAAATTTGTATTAGTCAATTTATTAAATCTAAATAATAAGGTGATAAACTTGTGTATCAACTTATTCCAGATGTGCTAATTTTGCTTAGCTATTAATTCCTTCTCTTAGACTACGTTTTATTTCCTTCAAAATTCTCTAGTCATAGACTCGGCTCTTCCCTTTCTTATTCAGGTGACTGTCGTATACACAGTACGAGTAGTCTTTGTTTGGTAGTAGGACATATAGGCGACCAGCATTTACAGATACGGAGCCTGTCGTCTGAAAAGTACACGACGCGATTCGCGTAAAACCGCAGGCGTTCCTAGTTTCCCACTTTTCCGCCAACAACTGGTTTTCCATTCTCAAATTAAAACAACTAGTGGTTTCTTGTTCTCACCACGTCTCTGTTACGAAATTTGGTCGGTGGAGTGGGGAACATTCGCTATAAGAAAACAATTATAATTTAGCTTAATCAGATTTTGAGTATTCGTGAATGCAGATTTTGAGTATTCGTGAATGTAATATTATAAAATTATTACATTTTAGAGATTCTACAAGCTCAAACTTAGATAAATTGCATCTCAAACTTTTGCTACACCCAAACAATTAAAGTAGTTTTTGAATTTTGATTGATTTTTTTTTTTCAAGATTGAAAGATACGTGATTTTTTTTTCCTGGAAAGGTAGACATGGAGTCCATTGTATATAGTCGGATATAATATTTTATTAATTATTTGCTAATTGTTGGAAAATCACACATTGAAAATTGTAAATGTGGTAAACTATTTTATAAGTCTTTAAAAATCTACATAACTATTGTCTAAAGATTTTATGTAGGATATAAATATTGTAATATAGTATCAAAGTCAATTACTCAACCGAGACTCATGATCACACGGCCTCACATGAAAATACGAGAGTTTGTGTCACATACTTATTACCTTAAAGTTTTGATTTTATCAAATTCTAATACTTTTTTTAGGGACAACGTTCCTTTTGTGTTTTGTTAAGTGAAAAAATCTGTCAACAAGAGTATATAAATTTTTTTTTTGAAGACCAAACCTTGATAGTGCATTATATTAATCATAGAAATCATACAAAATGAGTTCTTTAAGCTCAAGAGGAGGATTGTTAACTAAATCCTCCAAGTCAAAAGGAAGGGAAAAGACTTTAGCTATCCAATCACAAGGTGTGGAGACCTAGGTATGTACACAAGTTTACACAAAGGTAAACTCAAAAGAGAATATTGGATCTCCAAAGCAAGGTTTTCAAGTTCCCAACCAAGAGAAAAGGTGCCGAGAATGGTGATGGAGTCCACTGGAAGTTTACAATCAGATTCAATGATGATTTTGGAGAACTTGTGGTGCTGCTGGGCGTAAGAAGAAGCCTCACCAATGGCATGTAATTTAGCCTTAGTAGCTGATGAAATAGGAAGAACACGAGTCTTGGAATGTATCACTTTTCCTCGATGATCTTGGGCAATGTAAGCCACACCAGCTGGGATACTTACAAATTTCTAGGAGGCATCAATATTCACCTTGATTGTACCAGCTTCGGGTGGCCTCCAACATTCAGAGACTGTCATCACAGGGGCCGTATCTCACAGCTGAATGGTCGTGTACTCTATACACTTCCTAAAACTCTTTGACCAAGTAATCTGAGGGCAGGGTTTGCACCCATTGAAGACGTGATCATTTCGTGTTAACCATATCTGCCAACAAGTAAAGGCAAGCTGCACAATGAGGTCAGGTCTTGCGGCTTCCTCCATGGCCAAAACATAATGTTCTAGCCAAGCTTTTACGTCTTGGAAGGATTCTCTAGCAAGCACGACACCCGTAGAAGAGAGAAACCAAGTTGCTCTGGCCTGGGGACAGTCAATCAGTAAGTGAAGCACATCCTCCACCTCCGCTCCACAGATTTTGCAGGTTGACTCAGCAGTAATGTTACGCTTCATCAAGTTATAAACAGTGGGGAGGGAGTTATTTGCTGCTCAAAAGAGGAAGTGCCTAATCTTTGTGAAGATTTTAAGCTTCCAACACCTACACCAGAGAGAGTTGGAGGAGGAGTCAGGGGTTGTAAAGTTGTTCTTGTAAGAATGATAACCCAATTTAACACTAAACTTCCCTGACTTGGCAGGGAGCCAAATGATTTGGTCCCTGCCAGATTTCCTCCTTGGTTTGATTTTCATAATCTCACCAACTTCCTGTTAGGTGAACAGCTCACTTATCACCCTCATGTTCCATTGGTTACAATCTGGCTCCCGCAGGTCTGCAACCAGGCTAGTAGCAGTATTGGGTGGTTTTGGTGACTGAATTTTATTCCCGGGTAAGTTGAGCACCCAAGCATCCTCACAAATCTTAGTAAATGTACCATCCATCACATTCCACACAAGTTGAGGTTTCAGCTTATTCGGGCCAGAGAGCAGGCTGCTCCACATCCAGGAAGGATTTTGCCCTTTCCTAGCCTGGATGAAAGACGAAGATGGAAAGTAAATGCTTTGCAGAAGCTTGAAACACAATGAATCTTGGTCATTTAAGAGCCTCCAAGCCTGTTTAGAATTGAGGGCATCATTAAACACTTCCATGCTCCTAAAACCAAGACCATCCATACATTTAGGCTTAATGATGCTATCCCACTTCACCCAATGGATCTTCCCCGTGTTAATATCGCCCGACCACCAAAATTTAGCCATCAAACCATTAAGTTTTTGCACAAAGATTTGGAGAATTTTACACATCGCATATCATATAATAGGTAGGCATGTCAGCTAACACAGACTTAATCATAACCTCTCTTCTAGCAGAGGAGAGAGTTTTCTGCTTCTAAGATTGCGTCCTATTCCACATAGCATCATAGATGAAATTGACAGCATGGTTTTTTTATCTACCCGAAAAAGAAGGCAATCCAAGATATTTATCATGATCATTCATCAAACTCATGCCAAGGATATGCAAGATATCATCTCTAATACTATGATCAAGACCATCATTAAAATATATACTAGATTTTCCAAAATTTATATGTTGGCCAAATTCCATCTTGAAGTTTTTCAGCAGGCTCTTGAAAGCAGTAGTTTACATAAACTAGCCATGCCTGTAAGCAAAGTATCATTAGCAAATATTACGGTAGTGATAATAGGGCTACTTCTCTTAATTTTCAATCCTTTCAGCCTTCTAGTCGAGTGATACCAGGTAATATAATGAGATAGAGAGTCCGCATTCAGTAGGAAAATGAAAGGAGATAGGGGATCTCCTTGTCTGAATTTCCTAGAAGGGCAAAACCAATGCTGAGGCAGCCATTGAAAATCACAGAGTAGGAGACACACTCAATACAGCTCATAGTGCATCTAATCCAATGGTCAAGGAAGCCCATTTTCATCATCACATCTTTCAAGAACAACCAATGAGGAGCGCACAGAGACACTTCACCACCTCAGGTACTTGTCTGAGATGTCGTACTAATATTGAATCATTAATGGATATGTCTCATGATTGCATATTTTTTAGGGCTATGTGGGCGACGCTGCTCCCACGACTACCATCAAAGTTCTACCTGGAGATGGACCCCCGTGCATGGCTCTGAGCAAACATATCAAAAAATACCATCAAGCCCAGAGGTACCCTCTAGGCTACCTTATTTCTGAAGGCGTGTTGGTGGCTATTGCACTAGTGCAACAATGTGATATTTAGAATAGTACCAATGGGGCACCCACTTCCTCATCTTTACAGCGGGCACATGAGTTTACTCGAGTTCTCACTGGCCGAATTACTCCTCTCATCCCTTGACGTGAGATTCTCGTCTCATGGACATGACCACCAGAGGATTTTGTCAAGTAACAAGAATTTATAGAGTAAGTAGATATCTGAAAAATGGGGAAAATATATTCACACTTGCTTAATGAATGAATATGTATAAGTTATACATAAATACAAAAAAGAATTTCTATTCTAGCTAAATGACAAAAGTGGTTAGCTATACAAAGGAATATTCCTTATCCTTTTCTCTCCCTGGATAAAAAAATTTTCAGCTCAAATTGCGTATCTCCAGCTGTCTAGTCATTTTCCTTTTGATCAATGCTCTTTTTCTTTTCTATCAATTAAGTCCTTACTGTCACTGTGAGTTGAAGATGAAGCTTGATCCAAGCTTAATACCCCCTACAAGCTGGACGATGGATTTTTCATAGTCCCAACATGATCAATAGAGAATCAAACATTGATGGAGACAAGGGTTTATTAAACAGATTAGCTATTTCCTTCGTGGTGGAGACATGTAACACTTTAATCAACCCTACATCAAAATCTTCTCTCTAATTAGATGGCAATCCAGTTCTATCTGCTTAGTTCTTTAATGAAACAATAGATCTTCATCAATATGTATAGCCAATTTGTTATCGCAGTAGATGGAAGTTGCATCACGTTGAGGAACTTTCAAATCAAATAATAAATAGCTCAACTATTGCACTTTGCAGCCAATAGATGCCAAAGGTCTGTACTCTTCTTCAGAGGATGAACGGAAGATGGTCTACTGTTTCTTGGATCTCCAAGAGATCAAAAAATTTACCAAGATAATGCATAAACCCGTTGTTGATCTCTTTGTATCTTGGCATCTTACCCAATTGACATCGCGGTATCCTCTTAGAGTTAGGTCTGAATCTGCAGAGAGGAAAAGTCCTAGTCCTGGATGTTTCTTTAGATAGCAAAGGACTCTGTGAACTACTTTTTGATGTTGAACACTCGGATTGGATAAAAATTGGCTGAGTTGGTGAGTAGCATAGGAAATTTCTAGGATGGTATTAATAAGATAAATCCACTTGCCAACTATCCTTCTGTACCAAGGTGCATCTTGTAGCAGAGTATTAGCATCATTTGCTGAACTTAATCTTAGATTATGAATCATTAGTGTTCTCATTGGCTTTGAATTAAGAAAACCAGTGTCTCTGAGTAGTTCGATTGTGTATTTTCTTTCACATAAATGTAAACCTGTCTTGAATCTTGCCACTTCAATCCCAAGAAAGTATTTCAAAGATCCAAAGTCTTTAATTCTGAGTTTTTGATCAAGATAGAGCTTGATTTCATCAATAAGATTCCTCTGATTTCCAGCTACAATGATATCATCCACGTATACCAATAAGCATACGAAAGCAACTCCTCTGGTGAGAGTGAATATTGAATAATCATACATTGATTGCAAGAATATTGAATAATCATACAATTTAGCGAACCAGTGTCGACTTACTTACTTCAATCCATATATAGATTTCTTAGGTCGACATACTTTATTCCCCCTGCACTCCAATCAGGTGGGAGATCCATATAGACTTCCTCCTCGAGTTCACTATGTAAGAATCCATTGTGAACATCCATTTGCTCAAGGAACCAATTTTTGGAGGCTATAATAGCTAGAAGCAATTTTACAGATGTTAGTTTAGCTACTGGTGAGAAAGATTTTAGGTAGTCAATCCTAAATGTTTGAGTATAACCCTTGGCAACTAGTCTAGCTTTGAATCTTTCAATACTGCCATCAGATTTGTGTTTCACTTTGTAGACCCACTTGCTACCAATTGGGATTTTGCCTTCAGGTAAGTCAATAATGTCCCACGTATCATTGGCCAATAGAGCTTCCAACTCTGTCTGTATAGCATCCGTCCAACACTGAAGTTGATTAACTTCTTCAAATTGTTGAGGTTTATGTGAAGTATCTACTGCCATGGTAAATATCTTATGTGCTTGACCAAGATTATTATAAGATAATACATCAGAGATTTGATAGAGCACATTATGACTTACCTGACAAGTTGAAGAAGTCTGAGACTGATGAGAGGAGTAATGAGTTATAGGGGATTGGATGTAATCTTGGAGATATGCAGGTGGATGGTGTGATCTAGCACACCTACGAGGAGCATGTGGTGTAGGTGAGGAGGACTGCTAGCTGCTGGTGGATGTGAAATTAAATGGGTTTCTGCAGTTGGCATGAATGGAATGTGATCAGAGAAGGAAGGTGAAATGGAACCGGGAGTTTGATACTGGAAAGGGAAGTAGGATTTATAAAACTAGGAGTCTGATGTGATTGGAGATCATATAGGCGATAGCCTTTGGGCCTTGCTATATAGCCTAGAAATACACAATGTCGAGCTCGTGGCTCAAACTTGCTCGGTTTGAGGATGTTGGATGCATAACATAGGCAACAAAACTCTCGTAAGTGGCTTTATGGTGGAGGTTTATTGTATAGATATGGAGTAAGATTGAGGATTGCTGATGGCATAAGGTTTATAAGGTAGATAACATGTAAAATGCATAAGCTTCAGAAGGATATTGGTAGGTAAGCTTGGAATCTGAGAGATCGGGCTACCTTTAGGATGTGTTGATGTTTACGCTCGACTCGACCATTTTGTTAAGGAGTGTGTATATAATTATTCTCATGTTGAATCCCTCTGGTTTGGAAGAAAGAGCTGAGCAATAACTCTTTGCATTGGTTTGATCTAATAGTCTTAATCTTGGTATTGTGTTGGGTTATGACCATATTGCATAAAATATCGAGGTACTTATGAGTCTCAGATTTATGTTTGAGTAGGTGTACCCAGATTGCTCTAGTATAGTCATCAACTATTGTAAGAAAGTCGGTAAATTCATCATAAGATGGATTATGATACGGTTCCCAGATATCAACATGTATCAGCTCAAACTTAGCATCTGCTATACTATTACTAACATCAAAGGAAAATTATTTATGCCTGGCAAAATGGCATGTGGAGTAATGTGTATCACACTTAATTGACATAGAAGGATGTTTTAAGACACATAATCTAGAGCTAGGAAGATGGCCCAATCTATAGTGCCACATGTCTATGTCATCAGATATGTAACGTGATTCTGCTGTAAACAGAGTTGGGAAATAGGTAGGTAGGTAGGCATTGGAGGTATGGTCGTTGTAGTATAACCCGTTACTCTTCTCAGCAGAACCAATCCATTTCTTTTTGACCAGGTCCTGGATATAATATGAAAATCCACAGAAAACGAGGGAGTATGGAGCATCACTAGTTAATCTACTAATGGAGATCAAATTGAAGGAAAAACTAGGGACATAAAGCACATGATGAACAATCACTTCTATTGTCAAAAGGACTGTCCCAATGTGCGTGGCCTGGATCTTGGAGCCATAAGGAAGTGTCACAAAAGTGGGACCAATAGATGAGAAAGTATGATAATAATCCAGATACTAAATGACATGAGTTGATGCTCCAGAATTAAGAATCTAAGGCAAACTACTTGCTACTGAATCAATCTGTAGATTAAGGATAATACCTATAGATGGTGTTGTGTCCAGAAGCTGAGCCATATTTGGTGGTGTCATGTTGACCTTGGAAAGGGAGAAAGATGGTGTCCTCACAAGATTTGCACTAACATTCTGAGAAGAAGCTGCAGAGGCATTCTGATGAAAAGAAGCTAAAAGACCATTGAGTTGTTATTGAATGTGATTCAGCTGTGAGAAGTGATCTCCAGTTTGAGATCCAGAGCCAGAACTACCTCCCTAAGAAGCACGAAAAGCAGGAGGAGCACCAAGTACTGAATTGACAGGGTTGATCTTTCCTTGAGGGGCATAACCAGAGGAATGAGAAGCTTTAGAGGAGTACCCTTGTGAAGGTTCCGATCCAGAGAAATATCTAGGTGGATATCCATGAAACTTAAAACATTTGTCGGTCGGTGATGCCACAATGAGTACATATGAGTTTCTTACCCTAATTTTCAAAGCGTCTTGCAACCCTAGATTGAGCTGCAAAAATTGGAACCTCCAAAGCTTTAGGAGTAGCAGGCGTAATAGAGTTGGAGATGGCACCAATCTGCCTCTCGTGTTTTCTCAGTAGGTATAAAACTCTCCCCATAGCAGGAAGAGGCTTATAACCAAGGTCTGGGTTCTAACATTAGAAAAGTTCTCATTTAACATAATAAGAAAGCCAATAATCAAGTCTTGTTGTTGATAACTATGAACCAAATGAACACAAGTTACATCAGATTGTGTAGTACAATCATAGTTAATCAAAGGTCAAAACTGAATCAACTGCTCTCAAATACTTTTATACTTGGTATAATAATCCTTGACAGAGAGAATACCTTGCTCGAAAAAGTCAATTGCACTTTTGAGCTCAGCTACCTAGATTTTGTCGCTCCCTCTAAAGCCTTCTTGGAGGTCATCACAGACATCAACAGCGAACTCATGCAATTGAAAGTTATCCACAAGGTCAGCATCGATAGACCTTATGATCCAACTGAAGACTATGGTGTTGCATCTCCTCCATGATGCATACCGAGGATCTGTCAAAGTTGGCATATGAACACTACGATTAACGAAACCAAGCTTGTTCTTCGTCTCGAGAGATATTTTCATGGATTTGCTCCATGAGTGGAAGTTATCTCCATTGAGAAGTGGGGTAACTAAGATGGTGGCTGTGCTTTGACTTAGGTAGAAATAGTAAAGATTAGTATGATAATCCATAGCAACAATGCTAGCCATTGAAGCTAAGAAACAAAGATGGCAAATGTGAAAAAGGAAGAGGTGAAGAAGATGAAAAATTGGGATCCAGAGAAGATAAAGGCAGAAGCGATTCTATTTTTCTTACTATGATACCATAACAAGAAATAAAAGATAGAAGATATCTAGAAAATGAGGAATTCACACTTGCTTAATGAATGAATGTGTACAAGTTAGACATACATACAAAAAGGAATTTCTACTATAGCTAAATGACAAAAGTGGTTAGCTATACAAAGGAATATTTCTTATCATTTTCCCTCCCCCAAATAACAAACTTTTTTGCCCATAATTGCGTATCTCTAGCTATCTTATCATTTCTCTTTTTGGTCACTGCTCTTTTCCTTTTTTGTCAATTAAATCCTTGCTGGCAGTGTGAGCTAAAGATGAAGCTTGATCTAAGCTTAATTTCAAGCTCAATACAATGAACCTCGATGGATAACCCTGGACCGACTGGAGGATATGGCATTGTCTTAGACTATGGGAGAATATAGCCAAGGGCATTGAAGGCTTCATTTCTTTACCTGCCGAGCTTTGGGCTCTAGTCCTAGGCTTGGAGCTGACTTTGGAGAGGGCATATGGCCGAGTCCAGATGGAGGTAAACTCCTATCTAACATCGCATTATGGTGGTCGCGAGGTCGCATGTGACCACCCTTTATCTACACTCATCCACCGGATGAGGGAGTTGTTGGCTCGGGAGTGGGACGTCTATATTCAGCACACTTGGCGGAAAGGCAATCATGTAGCATATGCACTCTCCAAGCATGCCATGACGATCTCTTTTGATTATGTACTGTTTGATAATCCACTGATGTCGTATTTGGATATGGACTTGGATGATCTGAGGGAAGTCAGTTTACCCCGATATACCCGTTTGGACTTACCATTTTGTTTATATATAAGACCATTTGCCTCCCGTTTAAAAAAGATAGATCTCTGTTTTTACAAGTAATGCTAGATCTAGAAGTGTCACTATTAAGAAGTAACTTTTTAATATCCTTCCTTTAATTCACCCAACTACTCCCTGATTCTCTCTAGCTCTTTGGGCTCTGTTTCTTCCCTGTCCTCCCTTTCTTAATACCCTTCCTTTAATTCACCCAACTACCCCATGTTTCTAGTCTTAAAGCTTGATTCTCAGCCTTTATCACCTAGATCCAGTCCTTATGGCGCATCTTATTTCAACTGCCAAAGGGTTGGAAGAAGTTGTCCTCCAAGATTCAAAGCTCTTAAAGCTAGGTCCTACCATTGATCTCCTTTCGGTCACCGCCGTCCTGGGTGGAGGTTCGAATTTGGTTCCGATTAGGAAATTGTTTACTAAGGAGTCTTTCAAGTCTTTCCCGATCAAGTCAAGTATTCTTAAATCCTGGGGCCTATGCGACCAGGACCTTGAGGTTGGAGAGCTATCCTCCAACTTGTTCGCCTTGACTTTTCAGAAATTGAGGGATATGAAATTTTTCCTAAATAATGTGCCTTGGTCTATAAGGGACCACCATTTGATCCTTAAAGAGTGGGATCCCAACCTCCATGGTTGAAGGTGGATTTCTCTAGTTTGGCATTTTTTGTCCAAGTCCATGACCTCCCAAGGAATCTGATTAACAAGGATTCATCGGTTGAGATAAGCAAGCAGTTCCTGGGTCTGGTGCATGTTGATGATTCTGTGCTCGCCTTCTCGGGCAGGGCTGGGATTATTCGTATGAAAGTTCTGGTGGATATTCTAAAACCACTCCCTTCTGGTTTAAGAATCCCCTTGGCCAATGGGGATTTTTTCCCTATTCGCTTTAGGTATGAGCGTTTGTCTGAAGTTTGCTTCTTCTGTGGATGTATTGGGCATCTAAACAACTCATGCACCTTAGAGGAAGCGAAGCTGGTTATTTTGAGGAAGATGAAGCCTGATGAACGGTCCTTTGAGAAATGGTTGAAAGCTGATTCCTTGAGCCCATATCAGAATCCTTCTTCAAAAAGCCTCAGTCCTAAGCCTTTTCTCTCCCCGTCGAAAAGAGTTGAAGGTTATCAAAGGAGAGGCTATGTTTCAAGTGGTGACAGCTCATGGAGTGTCATTGTCGACCGTCCGTCGGCAAAAATTTGAGAAGAGGCCACCGTCCGAGAGAAAGTAGGCTTCCCTATGCCTGCAGGTTCCCCTTAGGTCCCAAAAAAATTATCCTTTGATGGGGAAGGGGTTTGTCCAGCGGTTAATTCTTTACTGTAGGACCTAGAGGAACTTTTTGTTACCCTAAACCCCCGCCTATGATGGGATCTCTATCAGCTAAGACGTCAAATCCATTACTGTGATGCCCCGTAATTCGACCGACTATATCCACAGACCAACACAGGTCTTTTTCAGCATATTTTGTCCTCACTCACACGCATCCCTAAAACTTCTCAGGAGGTCACTCATCCTGATCCTACTCTTGGCCAAACATGTTTAACCTTGGAGTTCTCTCAGGATGTGAGCCGAAAAAGAAGATGCACCTTGTTGATATGAATAGTCAAATCAAATCACTTTATCATTTCAGACAGTACATATCATTTAAGGGGTATCACATTCACCCCTCCTCAAATACGCGACGACCTCGTCGCGCCAGAATTAGTCAGTCCTAGAATCCCTCATCTTCTAGTACATTCGATCTCCGAACTACTCCGTACCAGCCGAGGTGATGCTCTGATACTAAATGTAATGCTCTGTGATTCGACCAACTATCTCCACAGACCAAAACTAGTCTTTTCTAGTGTATTTTGTCCTCACTCATATGCATTCTGAAAACTTCTCAGGAGGTCACTCATCCTGATCCTACTCCTAACCAAACATGTTTAACCTTGGAGTTCTCTCAGGATGTGAGCCAGAAAAGAAGATGCACCTTGTTGATATAAATAGTCAAATCAAATCACTTAAGCATTTCAGACAGTACATATCATTTAAGGGATATCACAGTCGCCGTCCTCTCTTCTGGAGCTAAGTCCCTCAACCCCACGTGGATTGTTAGCAGGAGTGGTGGGTACGACCATAAAAAACCTTCCGGGTTTGGGCCTGTGCTCGCCAATGGAACCAGGGTCCTTCCAGACTCTATTCAAAAAATGAGCTATAAGTTTACTAGAAAAGTGAGACTTGACCCGACCCAAGCTAAGAAGAGCCCTTCCCCTTCCCCCACTTTAAAACTTCAGGCAAAACAAGGCCTAAAAGCCAAAAAGAAACAGTCTTCTTCACCTCCTGGATCTGGTTAAGAGAAGAAATTTAAGCTGGGTATTTCAAATCAGGTAGAATCACCTCTCCCTGTTGATGCCCTAATCTCGTGGAATTAGGAGGTTGAGCAAGGAGGAGGGGAGCTCTTCCAAATTGGTAACTATCCAAGACCCGATCAGTAGCACCCCGCCCCACCTCCTCCAAACATGCTGGCTTCGGTCGTTCTAGATCGGCCCTCCTTTCTGATGAACCAAAAGTGAGTTCGCAGGTGCCCATTGCTACACCAGATGTTCAGGCCGCTGGAGTCTCAGATATTATTAACAAACTTTTTTCATGAGTGACAGAAAGACTGTCGCTCGACTCTCAATGATTACCATATCTTGGAACTGTCAGGGGATGGGTCAGCCCTTGATGGTTCAAGTGTTGAAAGGTATGACCCAAAAACACTCTCTGCAAATAGTCTTTCTCATAGAAACACGACAGCAGAGAGTGAAACTTGATAAATTGAGATGAGCTTGTAGGTTTTCGCACTGTTTCTATGTTGATCCTGTTGGAAAATTGGGGGGCTTAGCTCTTTGGTGGTCTGATGATGTTGATGTTTCAATATTGAGTTGTTTAAAAAATCTGATTAATACTATTTTTTTCGATCCTAAGATTGGTACATCCTGGCTTTCCTCCTTTATTTACGGTGAACCAGATACGGCTAAGAAAAGGAAGTTTTAGAATGGGATGGGGCCGGCCTGTCTCAACTCTTCTAGGCCTTGTCTTTGCAGTAGTGACCTCAATTTAGTTTTGTGTAATGACGAACGACTTGAGGGTAACCCTTCGGACCTTTGGCAGATGAATCTTCTTCGTGATTTTATTCATGATGGTACTCTAATAGACATGGGGTTTAAAGGTAACCCTTTTACGTGGCCCAACCTTCGCCTTGATAGTGGTAATATCCTTCAAAGGTTAGACCAGGGACTTGGAACTCTAGTTGGAGAAACTTATTCCCTAAGGCTCAAATCATCCATGGCCCTATTAATTTAGGTTCTGACCATGGTTTCCTTCTCTTGGACACTAATTTCTCTAAGAACCTCAAGCGCCCTTTCAGGTTCAAAAACTTTTGGACCAAAGAGGAGGGTTGCTTAGAGGTGGTCGATAACTATTGTTCTAACCCTATTTCTGGCCCCCCCTACCATTTTTGATAAAAAGATTCATTGGTGTACTTCGAATCTTTCCCTTTGGAGTAAAAATTGCAATGAGAACATGAGAGGGAGGATTGATAGGCTTACCCACCAGCTTAACTCTATCTAGGTTGCGGATCATTCCTTACAGGGGATGTTTCGTGTTAAGGCCATTATGGATGAACTTTCCTCTCTTTATGCCAAGGAGAAAATGTTCTGGCATCAAAGATCACGAGTCAGATGGCTCCAATTTGGTGATTAAAACACTTCTTTCTTCCACACTACAGCTACTTATAGGAGACAATCTAACTAGATTGTCAGACTGATGAACGCCACGGGTGAGTGGACTGAGGAGGTTGCAGATCTCAAGGCTATGGTTCATGACCATTTTAAAAACATGTATGTGGCTCAAGCTAGTATCGATCCGTCGCCCATCCGTAACTGTATCCCTAACTTGGTGACTACTTTCATGGCCGCTGACCTTCTTCAGAACATAATGGAGGAGGAGGTGAGGTCGGCCACTTTTGAGCTCAGAAGTGATAGATCCCCTGGTCCTGACGGTTTTTTTGGTATCTTCTTTCAGAAATACTGGGATATTATCTCAAAGGATCTGATTGCCCTGGTTAGAAATATGTTCTGTACTGCTACTGTTCCAGCGGTTCTGAACAAAACCTTTATTGCACTGATTCCCAAGGTCAAAAGCTCCAAAGTTGTTCACGACTTTAGATCTATTGGTTTGTGCAACTTTGCTTATAAAGTCTATGCGAAGATCCTGGCTAATCGCTTAAGACCTCATATGGAGATCATCATTACTGATAGTCAAGGGGCCTTTATTAAGAATTGGTGTATCCAAGATAACTTGATCATTGCTCATGAGGCTTTCCATTGTTTGAAACTCAATTTTCGTAAAAAAAACCTTTCAATGGCTGTCAAATTAGACTTAAGGAAAGCCTATGACTTGGTCAATTGGTCTTTCCTTGAAAAGATTATGTTGAAACTAGGATTTTTGTTGAAGTGGGTCCAATGCATTATGGGGTGTGTACAATCTACCCCCTACTCGGTTTTACTTAATGGCCAACCCCTGGACTTCTTCCGATCTTCTCGAGGTATTAGGCAAGGGGATCCTCTTTTCCCTTTC
The DNA here is from genome assembly GCA_963995505.1 of Hypericum androsaemum. NCBI lineage: Eukaryota > Viridiplantae > Streptophyta > Magnoliopsida > Malpighiales > Hypericaceae > Hypericum > Hypericum androsaemum. The sequence goes on along the minus strand of OZ023181.1, from coordinate 14,916,481 downwards.
ATTTTCCTCTTTATTTCAGATGCTTTGGCCCACTTCGTTAGACATTCCCACCTAAGCAACATTATTGGTGGTTTTCGTTTAATAGGCACTGCCCCCTATTACTCCTATCCTCTTCGCGGATGATACCCTTCTTTTTGGCAAAGCCTCGGAGGTTGAAGCAAAGAACTTTAAAAAGTTACTTGTTGACTTCTCTGAGGCTTCGGGGCAAGAGATTAACTTCCATAAATCTAGCGTTTGTTTTGCAAAATGGGAAACTTTTGAGAATAGATCTCGCATTTGTGACATTCTGGGAATGCAAGAAATGGACATTGCTGATAAGTACCTGGGGCTCCCTTCCTTTTAGGGGAGATCGAAGACTGAGGCGCTCAACTTTATTTATGATAGAATGTTAAGTAAAACCTCAAGTTGGAAGCAGAAGTTACTTTCTATGGCCGGTAGAGAGATCCTGATCAAATCAGTTCTCTCTTCCATCCCGAGCTATGCTTTGCAATGTCTTCTCTCTCTATCTACTTTTTGTAATAAGCTTAATAGCCTCTTGGCTAAATTTTGGTGGTCCGGAGATGTTGACAAGAGGAAAACTCATTGGACTAGCTGGGATAAGTTGTGAGTCTCTAAGAAGTCTAGAGGCCTTGGTTTTAAGAATTTTAAGGTGTTTAACATTGCTTTATTGGCTAAGAAAGCTTGGAGGCTCTGGTCTAACCAATCCTCTCTTTGCTTCAAAGTCCTTAAAGGCTTATATTTCCATGACTCAGACCTTCTTAAGGCTGGAAAAAGGGGAAAATAGTCGTGGATGTAGTTGAGTATTCTGGCGAGTAGAGATGCCCTTTTGGACGGCCTTATTTCTAGAATTGGAAATGGTTCTAATTCTAATATCTGGTCAGATCCGTGGCTTCCTTCTCTCCCTAATTTGAAAGTGTCTTCTAGTCCTCCCCTGAATTCGAGTTTGGAAAAGGTTTCAGACCTTATCTGTTTTGAGACTAAAAATTGGAAATGGGAGTTGATTGCTAACCTCTTTTCATAACTGAAAAAACATGCCATTGTTAAACTCAACTTAGGTAACTGTTTGACTCCTGATAAGATGGTATAGAAGTATACTGTCTCCGGGGTTTATACGGTTAGAAAGGATTATCGAGTCTTGAATATTCCCCCCCTTTGACCCAGGCATCTGGGACCTTATTTGAAAAGCTAAAGTTTACCCTAGAGTTAGAAACTTTATTTGGAGAGCGGCGAAGAACAGTTTGCCAGTGGTGGGTAGCCTACATAGGAGGCATCTCTCTCCTTCCTCCTCTTGTTCTGTTTGTAATGCGGATCATGAATCTATTTGTCATATGTTGTTTGATTGTCATCATGCTAGAGCTGCTTGGTCATAGTCTCCATCATCATACTCACTGCTCTTTTGGCCATTGGTTAGATGACTTATTTAAGCTGTTATATAATTGTGAAACTGATTTCCTTGTCCCTTTGGCCTTGAACTTATGTTGGCATATTTGGAAAGCTAGAAATAGCTTTGTTTTTTATGCCTTGAAACCTGACCCTATCAAGGTAGCTAAGTTGGCTTCTAATACAAATTGTGATTTCTTGCAGGCCGGGACTCAGCTTAGGAATAAGGCTGCCCCTCTTTTGTCCCCGAATACTTCGTGGCTTGCGCCAGGCGTTGAAGTTACGAAGTACAACTGTGATGCTTCGTGAAAGACTCGTCTTCCTTCTCTGGTATCGTCACAGTTGCTAGAAACTCTTTTGGCCTCGTTATTGAAGGCAAAGCTGAAGTTGTTCTTGCTGATTCTCGCCTTGAAGACGAATTAAAGGCGATTCATTTAGTCTTGTCATTGATTATGAATGATGTGGTCTCTAAGGATTTTATTGTGGAGACTGACTGTTATGTAGCCTTTTGTCTGTTACTCGATCCCGACCCGCATGTGGGTTGGCACCTTGAAAACCTTGTTTCTAATCTTCGTAGGACCCTCGCTTCCTTTCCCTTTTGTATTTTGTGTTATACCTCTCGTTTAAACAACCGTGTAGCGGATTGTTTAAGTAAGATGTGTAGATTTGGATCCCTTCAGGATAATTGGGTGGCCTGTCACCCACCGGAAGTTGGAAACCTGCTGTTATTTGATTCTCTTCCTTAATGAATGCATATTTCGTTGTTTCTCAAAAAAAAAAAGAAACAACTTTTTAAGAAAAAAATTCCATGTACAGTGAACTTTCTTCGGCACAACACTCCATGATGGATTTACATCATATTTTCAATTCAAACTCCATTTCTTTGTCTCTGATGAAGTATGTGGCTTTGTTCTCCAAAATGAGTTCAACTCTAATCATAGCTTTTCGATTTACAGCATGCATTTCTGTATACATGCATCCAATCTCTACGATAGAATTTTATATACCACCAAATATCTAGACTTGACTAAGTCGACTAATCTATGTTTGAATCGAGTGAGAATTTTAAAAAATAACAAAAAAATTTCAACAAATATTTAACGGTGTTATGTTTTCAAGTATTCGAATTTGACAACTAGTTAACCACCTTTGGCTTGGTGAGTACCGTTGGATGTTAATAATGTTGGCAGTTCACGTGCTAGTTATCTATAGTAAGTTCACAAGGCTGCATTACCTGCGACATCTTCCAGGTTTTGTCAATTCAACGCCATGATTTTGTTGCCGCGTGGATTTACTGGGCATGATTAACCTGAAGGCAGGAATAATCCTACATATTGTGATACTCATCAAGATTATTCACCCTGTCGCCATTTTTTCACTCAACACCTGGTAAGACACTCCTGGATTTTGCTGATATTAACACTTTTTACATGTAAAATTTTATATTATAACACCAAAAAATGTACAAAAGGCAATACCAATTGTGACTAAATCTCAGAATTTTTTTCAGGAAGAGCAAAAATAACGAGGCATGATCAGTATTTTTTGGATAAGTAGAATTTGTATACTCGCTACGAAACTACAAAGCTACCGACACTACAAAGCTAGATCAACATTAAACCAAAAAGTGAGTTATGAAGAAATCAAAGTATCTAAAAAAAATGCTTCTAAACCACAATCCGATATACTCCATTGCTAATTCGTCGTACAAAAGATTTACTTATCAGATCTTTCCTGGATTGGTGGCCAGTAATATATTCTTGTTAGATAAATTCTCTTCATCAATATTAATATAGTAAAATACTTATATATATATATATATATGTATATGTATACATGTGTAAAATCTCCCCCCTACCAGAGTGGTCCTAAATCCCCCCTGGGTGATGACCCCCGTTAATAGAGAGGAGAATCAGGTGGTGGATTCATTTTTGGCCGAGATGGGACAACACAGATACAACATACTTTGTCAAGCACGTGCATTACTTGACCGAGATTGGACACAAATACAACATACTTTTAGAGCGGGGAAACGGGTGGCAGATTTACTCTCTATGCATGCTTTGACAATTGGTTTTGATTCTGTCCTTTCAGATATTTTATTTAGTTTCTGCACTGATGTATATCTAGACGATATGAAAGGGTCAGCCTACCTCATTGTACTCGTACTATACTTCTAACACGTAATTAATAAAGATTAGTAGGCATCCTAACTCCTCAATTTTTCCCAAAAAAAATTTACTCACAATGTTCGTTTGCTCATAAACTCATCATATATGATACAATTGTTGAGTATATATCTCACAATAATCGCTTGCCGAGTGTTATTAGAACCAATTTATAAATGGCTTTTTTGTACTTATGCTCAATATTGCTTTAGAATTTCATATTGGTATTTGATATAAAAATTTACACTTGACAGCCAGCGTTTTTAGGATTTGTTTTCTACCTAGGAGTTGCTTGTAATTTTATGTAAAGTGTTAGGGTATATCGTTGTAATATGAAACGGCTCCACTACTCGCATATAGATACGATACGACTCTCAAATTTATTTTAATGTATCATCTTTAAATAAATTATTCTTGATTTCACTAATTCGTTTTTCTATCTTTGTCGCAAATTCATCTCTCTTTATCTAAATTTCTTTTACTTTTGCTCTCTATTCGTAATAACTTTTAGAATGATACTGCAGATATGTCTCAATTACTTTGCCATGAACATAATTTATTCTTAAACAAATAAATATGAAGATTCCAACATAATGAGTTGATTTGCTATAAGATTCTCATTTGACGACGGATGAGACAAAAAATCAAAATATTATTGTTTATAATCTACTCTCTGTAAGCCCGCCAAAATCAACTCTATCACCCGAACAAAGTTTTCTTGAATATCATGGCCCTTAGTAGTCAAGCAATCATGACCGTTATAATTATATTATTTTGAAATCGTAAAAAAATAGATTTCTTTGAATAATTATTAAGGTGTAATCTGACGACTTTTAGAAATAAACAAACCATTTTGTAGAATCGAAATGAACTGATAATACTTCTACGAAGGTATCCCACCTGTAATCTTTACGATCACCTGACTCATCGATAAAACTTGATGAGAATCATTCTTCCCCATTAATTTATAATCTTGGAAACATATATATTTCTCCTAGTTTGTCTTATTATGTCACACCTATGGTAGGATACAATTAATTATATCGGGTATAGCCAGGGATAGTGTTGGACCTTGGGCCCATCAGGCAATTATTATTGTGCCTGATTGGGCCCAGGCCCATCAGGCCCATTAGTTGGGTTGGATGGGGTTGACCGGCCCAATGCCATGTAGGCACCACGTCAGCGTGACGTGGCGCTGACGCAGTTGCCGCCAAAGGTGGTGGCCCACGTGGCGCGCTGACGTGGTGCCACGTGGCAGACATGCGGCCCCCCGAAGTGCCACGTGGCAGACATGCGGTCCAAAGTGCCACGTGGCGCATTCTGGTGTGCCGGATTTCCCTATAAAAAGGGAAATCTGGCTGGACCAAATTGTAAGTTTGCCCACAACCACTCAATAAGAAAGAAAAAATTCTGGATTAGTTCCTGAATTTTGATCAGATTTTCTATAGAGGAAATCTCGTGAAAATCAATTACAAATCCGTTAAAACATGATCGTAATTCGACTAACACGAAGACTTTGTGGATCCGAACCTGTGGACCTCTTGCTTCAACAAGTAAGTGATTTATTATTAACGAATTAGTTTGTTAATTAAACAGGTTTAACACGTAATTATTCATTAATTACGCGTCGAATCCGTCAATTGGTATCAGAGCATGGTTGAAACCATGTTTTGATGATAATATGATGTTTTAATTCAAATAATTATGTAATTTTTTGGGTTAAAAATCGTATTAATTATGATTTTATTGAAAATCATAATCTGTTGGACTTTAAAATAATTAATTTAGAACTAGCGGGACTAAATTAAATTTTGCCTAACCGCGGGGGCAAATTCGCGCACGCACAAAACCTTAAGGTACCAATCTGAAATTTGACCACTTACGTGGCACCTGCGTGTCATGGACTTCGGTGCAATATTCGGAAAACTTGGGGATTAATTGGAAATTTATCCAAAAATCCCCAAATCGTCAAAAACCCTAATCGGGCGATTTGGGCGATTTCGCCCCAAATCAAATTCCGTCGATTTCGTCAGAAATCCGACGATTTCGATGCCGCAGATCGACGATAGTCGATTCTCCGGCTTCTCCCCGACATCCCGATACCACGTTTGTGGATCGACGTCACCGGAATCGCAAGATCGAACACGATGACAGCAGAGAGGCATGGAACGGAGAAGACGTTCGTGACGGAGAACGGCCGTACGACGGCCCGCGAGGCTGCTACAGACATGCTTGCGAGGCCGAGACGAGTCGAATGCGACCGGTCTCGGCCGTTGGTCCACCGCCGTTACGCGATGGTTGTAGGAGGAGCGGCGGCCGGATTTTTTCGTCGCGCGGGAGAAGAGAGAAATCAGAAGGGGAAAATATGCGAGGGGCAAAATCGTAATTTCATGATTTTTCCCGAAAATATTTATACCCGGGTCAAGAAAATTAAAAAACTGGACAGATTGGCCTGGTTTCTTGGACTTAAATATTGGGTTTTTTCTCTTTTAATTGGGTAAAATCAGTTTTGATTCAATTAAAATCTAATAAATTGATAAAAATTTTGAGAAATTTTTGTCAATTAGGTTTATTAAAATTATGACGATATTTTAATAAACTTAAAAATATTTTGGAACGAGTTCCGAGATATGCTAAAGTTAAACTAAAATCACATAAATTGATCCATAATATGATCATCAAAAGATTGAAAAATGAGTTTTTCAATCCTATTTTGGGAGAATATGAGAATTAACCCGAAATTGAATTGCAATTGTTGCAAGATTTGATGGCTACTGGAGGAAGGTATCTGAACTTCTGTGCAACAGAACTTCGACAAAAGATTCTGAAGCACCGTTTACCGCTTCGTGTGCCTCACGATGACATGTATGTTATCGTCGAGCACATTGAGGCTGTTCACCGGGAGATGCAAGAATGCATCTGGGCCGGAGGTTACGATCATGGAGAGGACTGGCCCTCTATGTTTCGAGACCTCCTGGTCACGCTAAAAATCCAAGAAGATATGAGTATCTTCTCGGCACCTAAGTTCAATAGCCATAGAGATGCTCTCTATGGTTTGATTCATTATCTCGAGGAGAGGGGTCTTCTCAGAGAAATGATACCTTCTCCTGTTCTGGAGCTACGAAGCGGTTTGATCTAAACAGATTCAAGCTGTCATCCGTTCTCTATCACCAAGTTGGGAACAGATGAAGATGAATCTGACCCATTCCGATCATTTGGTAACATTTGATGATGTTGCCAGACATCTTGAGCTGGAGGAAGATCGCCTCCTATCTATGAAATCCCACCCTGAAGCCCATTCGATTTGTTCGACTGGGAGTGGTGGGAAAAAGAAGAAAGGTAAAGGAAAGGGTAAGTGTAAACAAACTCCAAAGGCTAAAAACTATGGAACCAAGTTGGATGGCTCCAAGGCTAAAAAGAACAAGCGGTTTAACATTTCAAAAGTGAAATGTTTTAACTGTCAACAGAAGGGACATTTTGCAAAAGATTGCAAGATGCCCAAGCAGGTACATCTAAACTCAAGTGTGAGTAAGTTGTATGTATCCTCTTGTACCCTTCTAACAGAGTCACATTCTATGTGGTGGTCGTGCCCTTCTTTTACATGACGTGTTGTTTGCTCCAGACATACGAAGGAACCTGATCTCAGTTTCGGCCTTAATGTCTTTAGGTTTTCGGTTATCATTTGAGAATGACACCGTAAGATTATTTTTGGATAATGCCTATTTTGGCCTTGGATATATATCGGAAGGTTTTTTGATTCTGGATATTGATCCTTGTGAAAGTTTTTCCTTTGTCACTAGTTCAAACTCATCAGAGGATGATATTAAACTATGGCATTCTAGACTTGGCCATATCGGTCAGGATCGTTTAAACCGTCTAGCTAAGGCAGGACTGTTAGGCAATATAGAGAAATCTATATTACATAGTTGTGTATCCTGTCTAGAAGGGAAAAGCACTAGGAAACCTTACGGTACTGGGGCTAGAGCCAAATTTCCATTACAATTAATCCATTCTGACATATGTGGTCCAATGAACGTGAGGGCAAGGCATGGAGCATATTACTTCATCACCTTTATTGATGACTATACTAGATATGGTTTGATATACCTGATTTCTCACAAGTCTGAAGCCTTAAACTGCTTCATGACATACATGAGTTTTGTTGAGAATCAGAAGGCCAGAAAGATAAAGGCTTTACGAACTGATCGTGGCCGTGAATATCTTTCTGATGAGTTCAAAGCTCTATGCATTGAAAAAGGAATTGAACATCAGTTGTCCATTCCTTATACACCACAGCAAAATGGAGTTGCTGAAAGAAGGAATAGAACCCTTCTTGATATGGTTAGATCGATGATGGCAGAGGCAAGTTTGCCTATATCATTCTATGGAGATGCACTCCTGACTGCCGCATACGTTCTAAACAGTGTTCCCTCTAAGTCTGTTACAGCCACTCCTTACGAAATGTGGATAGATGGGAAGCCCGATTTATCCTATTTTAAGCCATGGGGGTGTGCGTCATATGTCCATTCTACCTCAAGTGCTTTCGATAAATTAGGACCGAGAGGTAGAAAAAGTATCTTTATAAGATACCCAGAGGTATCTAAAGGGTACGTGTTCGTGGGTGAACTTGACAATGGACATGTAACCGAATTTGAATCACGTGATGCCACATTTTTGGAGAATGAATTTCCAAAGTTGGGAGAGGTTAGTAGTGACCTTACCCTTTATAAGACAAATGAACCAGAATCATCTAGATCACTTCTTCCGAGTGGGAGAATTGAGGAGGAAGATAGAGATTTTTCAACTCAAAATGATCTGAAAGGTCGTGATCTGAGTCCTGAAAGGGAGGTAATTCCTTATTCCAGTGGGAGTACGGTATTTCCACCCAGTGGGAGTACGATTCCTGGATATGATGAATATATGAGAGATGTTTATCAAAACCGGGAATACCGTAGGTCTAGCAGAACTAGCATACCACGCCGACGATTTGACATCGAAGGCGAGGCTAATGCGTTCTTGGTATCACTAAAGAAATTTGGTGGTCCAAGTGAAATTCTTCTGGCCATCCTACATGATGAAGATGAACCAAAGAATGTATCTGGAGTTTTGTCATCTCCAAAACGAAATGAATGGATGAATGCAATGGAAAAAGAAATGTCTTCTATGATCAAAAACCAGGTTTGGGATCTCGTTGACCTACCTAAGGGGCGTAGGGCAATTGGGAATAAGTGGATTCTCAAAATAAAGCGCAATGCAGATGGCAGTATCGAAAGATACAAAGCGCGTTTGGTTGCCCAAGGATTTAAACAACAGGCTGGGATAGACTATGAGGAGACTTTTGCACCTGTTGTTAGATTTACGTCAATTAGGGTCATTTTAGCTATGGTTGCTAACATGAATCTAGAATTACATCAAATGGATGTAAAGACTGCTTTTCTCCACGGAGAATTGGATGAAGAAATCTATATGATTCAGCCTGAGCAGGGGTGAGCATGACGACCGGACCGAACCAAACTGGAAAAAACCAGACCGGACCGGAACCGGAATTTAAGTAATATTATAAACCAGACCGGAACGGATATCATTCTGGTTTAAAACTGGAACCAAACATACGGCCCGGTTTAAACCGAAACCAAACCAGAAAAACCGGACCTAAAATTGTTGCACAGAACCTGCACTTCTTATTTTTTTCTTTCTTTTCCTCTTTGACGTCCTGAATGGCGGGTTCATGTCAGCCTCTAAACCTTCTAAACCAAATCAAAGCCCTTCTAAACCAAATTATGTCGACTCCACAAATCAAAGCCCTTCTAAACCAAATTCTTAATTTAAATTCAAACAAAATGATTCTCTTGCTTAAATCTCTAATTTAAACCCAAACAAAAAATTTCCATGCTTAAATCCTTAATAAAAACACTAATTTAGAAAACCCCCAATTTTGAAACCCTAATTCTTTTCGAAATTTAGAATGCTAATTACCTGCAAGGACCAGGTGGCCTCGACCCTCGGACTCGGAGGCGTTGCGTGGTGGTTGCTGAGCATCGGTGGTGGCTGAGGCGACAGTCGGCGCCGGCGGTGGTCCGTGGCTGTGGGATATTTTTTGTGAGAAATTGAGATCCTGGTGAGTGGTACTGTGGTGGTGGTGAGTTTGGTGACTGAGAGTTAAGTTACGGGGAGAGAGAGTAAAGGAGTGATATTTAATATATAGTGGCAAATTTCCAGTCCGGTCTGGTTATTTTCGGTCTTTTGCAAAAAAACCCCGAACCGGACCAGAAACTGAATTTCAATTATTTTCGTGAACCAGACCGGACCGTTTTTATATTTGGTCCAGTTTGGTCCAGTTTTTTCGGTCCGGATTAGTCCGGTTTGACGGTTTTTGGTTTGTTTGCTCACCTCTAAGCCTGAGGGCTACATTCAAAAAGGCTGCGAACACAAAGTTTGCAAATTGAATAGATCAATTTATGGCCTTAAGCAGTCGTCTAGACAGTGGTATATTTCTTTAAAGGTCAATAATAATTGAGTGGGAGATATTGGACCTTGGGCCCATTAGGCAATTATTATTGTGCCTGATTGGGCCCAGGCCCATCAGGCCCATTAGTTGGGTTGGATGGGCCGATCAACCCGCGATGACCGGCTCAATGCCACGTAGGCGCCACGTCAGCGTGACGTGGCGGACATGCGGTCCGAAGTGCCACGTGGCGGACATGCGGTCCGAAGTGCCACGTGGTGCATTATGGTGTGCCGGATTTCCCTATAAAAGGAGAAATCCGGCTGGACCAAATTGTAAGTTTGCCCACAACCACTCAATAAGAAAGGAAAAATTCTGGATTAGTTCCTGAATTTTGATCAGATTTTCTATAGAGGAAATCTCGTGAAAATCAATTACGAATCCGTTAAAACGTGATCGTAATTCGACTAACACGAAGACTTTGTGGATCCGAACCTTTGGACCTCGTGCTTCAACAAGTAAGTAATTTATTATTAACGAATTAGTTTGTTAATTAAACGGATTTAACACGTAATTACTCATTAATTATGCGTCGAATCCGTCAGATAGTATTAATTATATGACAGAATATTTCTCTCACTGACATGTTATCTTTGGAAATAATAACTCGGAGAACCTTTGTTTTTTCTCACTTTTTTTTATACATAAAATATAGATATAGGGATCAACTGGTAGACAAGCTCCTGTTACAAACAGAATATGCACACAAAAACATTCAATGTACTAAATCCTAAAAACAATCATAGAATTGGTTTATTTTGTTAAATGTCATTTGACCTTAACACAAGTCGTAAAAAAATTTGACAGAGATTTAGAATTTATCTTTTAAAAAAATAATTTGAGTATTTTGTGAAAGAGGAAGAAAAGTGCGGGAGATTTGAAGGAATCTGTACACTGGGTCGCCTACACTTTGGCCTTGTATATCTCAACAGGCTCTACTTTCATCTAGAGGCCCAAAAAAACCACTAGACCGGAGAGAATATTTTCTTTTCAAAGATTTTCTGATCTCTATATTTAGAATTTTTTAAAAAGATAGCGCGAAGTATAATATTAATTAAACGATTTACAATACAACAAAAAAAACATAAACAAACGATAAAGACGCGTAATAAAAAACGTCGTGAAATCGAGCATTCGAATGTATACGAGATGTACGCAAATGGGAACCAAAGTTGAATGAATTCAACCAAGACAAGTTTATCCACCAGTATCAACAACAAAAGTATCGAGATCCATACAAATCTTAATCTGATCCAGGCAAAATAACACACTGCACAAATAACCAGCAAAATCAAAGACACAGCCTGTGAAGAGGCTGAGAACAACACAAGGACTGGGCCATAAACAGAAACTAGAAAAAGGAGAACAGCGAAAAAAAGCCGGAAAAGACCCAACTAGAAAAAGGAGAACAGCGAAAAAAGCCGGAAAAGACCGGAGGGGTCGTTGACGGTGACCAACCCCTCCGGCCGCCATGAAGGGCCGCCCCTGGCTGGAGGGGCTGAGTAGACTCTGTTAAGCAGTTAACTATTTAAGTGGACACAGGCCAAGTTGAAACCTCGTCCATCATCTTCCAACAATAATAATTGCGACTCATTTTGAAAGAAACTTAAATAATATCTAAGCCGAAATGAAAAAGAACCACTATCCAATCAGAATTGTCCCATCTTTTCTATGTATTTTCTTATTGCACCTATCAAATTAGGCAGGATCTTCCATGAGAACTAATTAAGTAGAGAACTCCCTCTTTTATTTGGAAAAAAAAATTACCATCCCATCTCCTAGCGATGTCTTTTCCTCGTGCCGCGAGGAACAACAACAGTCCATTCCAGTGGAACAGATTTACAGCGACTAGAATGAGTTCAGAATCAACTTTAAAACTGAATTGGACAAGTTGCTCAAAATTCCAGGCGCATTTATTTCAGGTGATGTGCTGCTGGGTTTGGTTCCTTACATCAGGTAAGGAACATATAGATCTCGGATTTACAGATGGCAAACTAAGTTGCAAGATCCATGAAGACTGCAATGGCGAATTGAACCCGAAAACGACCTAGGACATTATTCATTGGCCGCAAAGCAGGACACAAGGGGGAGGTCCTTGCGAACAGCTAGTGTCGATAAAAAAGTTTATATCCTTTCTAACGGACCGAGACTTGTAGACTTCTTTGGACCTTCCATACACCAGGTTACAACCATCACAACAGCAACTGTCTGGCTCAAGGAAAAACGCAGAGATACAAGCAAGAGCAGAAAGAAACATCATGAGTAGCCGTGCTCTGACCTTAGGGACATTCTTTCTCGTACACTTCACTGGCATACTTCCAGTTCATTACCTTCCAGATGTTCTTCAGATAATCTGGCCTGACATTCTTGTACTGCAATCAACAGCAAAGAGGCTCAAGGAACAAAATAAAAGACAGGAAGAAAAATCGGATTGCACTATTACAGTTTATCTCCAGGGTTAGACACTGCTTTGAGATACCAGATTTGAATGAGAGAAGGATTACAGAGAACGATTGACTTCTGAAAAAGTTAAAGCTGCGATCAACTTGTAATCAGTTGATAGCAGCTAGATAGTAAGCAGCTCTTAATTGATCATGGGACACACAATGTTAACTGACAACGCTCCCTCATAACGTAAGAGAGAGATACTTTCACTTAATGAGGGATATCACACAAAGGTTTTATACCGTTCCATTGTTTAAACGAAATCCATTTAACACAGTAAAGGTGAGTGGTGGATATCCAAAACCACCAGATTGATCCACAAGTTGGAGGGGATGAAGACAGAGAATCTATGTCTTTCTCAATCCATTGTTAGGAACCCCTAACCTATCCACCAGGAATTTCCCCCTTATCCCCTTATTACTCTTTTTGAGTTTGCATTAATTGGCACATCCATCAGTTGATCCAACCAAATTCATGATTGTTGACAGTGAAAACAAAGGCAACAGAAACAGATATAGCAAAAGAAGGTTACCTGCAAATAATATGCATGCTCCCAAACATCAATGCCAAGCAAGGGAACTAGTGTTGCGCCTTTAGTCACCAGTGGATCCTGTGACATGATGCATCATCAGCATATTCATTCAAACAAAATCACAGAATTTCAAACTTCTTTGATCAATATAGAGAAATGAACTGATCTAGAGGGACTTTCAAAAAGATAGATAGAGATGCTGAATTGACAAAAGGAATCTCCAGGTAACCTTCCAAACACACTACTTAAGATGTAAAAGATATTCGACCGAAAAAAAAGATGCAAAGCTACTTAAAAAAGCCCCCAGCTATGATGTGAGCAGTTCCATTGACCAATAAGGAAAGTTGGGTAGCAATCAATCTCTAGATGAATCCAAACATGCCTATCACTTGAACCAACATCATATCCCCGTAACCCAGCATTTTATGTACAACAACGATATAGAATATGCTGCTCCTTGGGAAGTCTAATAGTGGTTAAAAGAATCATCAAGGGACATGAAAAAAACCTGGTTTGGAGTGGTTTCAACAACCAGCTTCTTCAATTCCCTGTCAAGGCCAAGCCACTACGCGAAGAGCGCAGAATACGTGAGACAACCAACAAGAGAACTTGAAGACAAATCAGCAAGAGCTCAAAGAGGGAATGGTACTAACCACCCATCCGGAGCCCTGCACGGCAGCACCTTCGGCACTCATTTTCTGTACCAACTTCTCCAGGGAACCAAAATGGGTGTCAATGGCCCAACCGAGAGAACCATGTGGCGGCTCACCACCACCGACCTGCTCACATTTTCTCAAAGAAAACAATTTAGAAACCGCCAAACACAAACCCCACACTACTCAAAACTTAAGAGCACACCCAAACACACACACTTACACGAACAGGAGCAAGATTGTTCCAGAAAATCGAGTGGTTCACGTGACCTGAAACACGAAACAATTAACCCATTCTCCTATCGAATGAATGAATATCCGGGGACTGAAACAAGACTCTCTAATAGCGTCATATACTGAAACAAAATACTCCAATTCGTCCTTTTAAATGGACCCCAACCGCTCAATGAAACCATATCAGAATCTCAGACCTGAAGGCAATGGGTATTAAATTTTTTTTTTTTTGAAAATTTAGACGGTTTCTCCTAAACCCGGGCTTTAGACGACATTGCACGCATTTTGTTCCTATTCCAAATAAAGTTTTTTTTTCATTTCTGCAAAGGGTGGAAATTTACCCACGAGCCCTGGGAGACGAGTTAGGATCCGTTGCGATACTACCCACAGTTTAAGTGCAAGAGTAAGGGCAGAGGGGTGGGTTACCTCCGCCGTTGAACTTGATGGCGGACTGGAGGTGGACGACGGAGGCGGAGTCGCCCTTTTCCATGGCGTTGTGGAGGGACTCGAGGGCCTTATTGTAATTAGTGACATAGGCTAGGTGGTGCTTCTGGTGGTGGAGCTGCATGATCTCCCCGCTTATCGCCGGCTCCAGCGCCCCGTAGTCGTACGGCAGGTCCGGCAGACTGGACGTCTTGAACCCCCGCGTGGCGGCGGCGGCGGCCGGGGCCCACTGTTGGGCCTTCCTGGTCAACGCTGATCGGAGGAGAGCCATCCGGTTTTTTTTTTGGGGGGGGTTTGGTTTTCGGTGTGCGTCGTGTCCTAAAGGTTTCTTTCTGGTCTCTTTTCCTTCCTAATCAGATCGCTTTGATTTATACAGCGACACGTGGAGAAACGATAGCGAAAGGAAACGTCCCCGTCCGAGGAAGCCCGCGGTATAATATAATGGACCGGAAAGTGGAACGCCCACTGTTTTCTCGGTTAAATATGCAGATGGTAGATAGATTGATTGAATAAGGGCTTGGATTCAATGTTTCTTGTAGCAGTGGGTAAAATAGTCAAACAATAATAGAGAAAGTAATACGCGCAAGGAGAGAGAAGAGAGGAAGATTGGGGGATTAATTTTTTTTTGTCTTTATCCCTATATATTTTTTTTGTCTTTGTCCTTATTCACCAAATCGTCAACGCCCTGTAAGCTGTCAGCGATTGCGATAAATCCACAGCGGCCTTCCTTCTTCAGAATATATACGATAATATGAACGCTGTTATTATCCCAGGCAACACCAACCATTCTTCATTCACCTGCATTTTGACGGAAGCCGACACTATTCAGAACGAGTTACCATACGAATGAGAAGGAAAAAAAAAACAGAAACATTAGTACCTCAACCCATCCAGACTTGAGATTAAGCAATGCCACTGCTTTACCATACGGATATTCTGCAGAAAACTCAACTGCTGTTACAAAATCTTCTTCGCTTCTCTGATTCTCACGGTGTTTTGGCTCGAATTCCAGCCTCCGGCCTTGGAAAATTTGCAGCTGCAGAGATGAGATTGATTCGTGAGAAGTTTAGAGGTTGACTATAGAGAGCTCAGCTTAGTAAGTAAGATGACTACCATCCTACAGCCCACGAGATCAGCAATATGGGCATCTTCATTGGACTGCCTTGTAAGCTTAAGAGACCATTGAGAATCCATCAAAGACCAATGTGTTCCGGCCAGCTCGGCGAGTATTTTTGTTTCACTGGATTCCATTTTAGCCATTACTTGCTTCTTGGGGATGCCTTCACTTTTCGAGTTTGTCCTTGCCCATTTTCTGAATTAAACCGATTTTCTATCATTCACCCGAGCATTTTTCTTGGAAATGTTTTGTAGCTTTTAAGATGTGAAGTGAAAGAGATACCTGATTTGAAGGCTGAACATGTCTCCATGAGTCGCATCAATCACGCGCGTCCCGCTCTTTGAAAGTTGGAGCCTTCCAGGGAAGCAAGTGGGTGTCTTTGATAGCCAGTTGGAACCGGCCATCCGCAAAACGCATGGTGCTTCGATCGGTATAGTGTAAGAGAGCGCTATCCGCAGGTAGATTGGCTTGGAGGTCATGTTACCGGGACATGGAAGCAGTTCCACCCACTTTTCCATAGCAAGTCTAGACAGTGGAGTCAGCAAGTCGCGTAGAGAAAAAGACGCTGTACCGAAACTCTTCCATGATTTTGTAAGAGGTATGCTGGTAGGAGAATGCAGCCATAGTTCAAAGGAAAGTTCTCCTTTCAGTTCACAGAGAAAAGAAGTGACTTGCTTCTCCCCAGACTCTGATTGAATAGTTAACCTGCGGTTGCTGCCGAAGAACAAATCAGGCTGCTTCGTGCTGACTGTCACACAGAAAGTCCCCTTGTGATCATCTGGTAAGTTTTTGGCTCCCACTATCTCCGCAAAGACCTGAGAATTAGCAAAACGTTAAGAACTTTGCTGTGAACTGAATCAAAGTTGCAAGTATCTTCGAATTACCTCTACTATCTTCGACTCCTGAAGTCCTGCACTCTTTTTCCGATCATTCGCTGCAAGTATCTCTTTGCTTGACGTATTTGGAACCACTGGTATGGCTGTAAGAGGAGACGGGGCTGCGCCTCTATACATAGCACCCGCCTTTATATACCTTGTACCGAACGTCTGTTCCCACTGCTTTACAGTCGCAGAAAAGCCGACATCCAACTTCTGTCCCTTGGTTCTGTCGGTGACCGTGTCATCATGCTCCAATATTTTACCAAGAGCTTCTCTCAAATCTTTGCAGTAAAAAACAGGATGCAACTGGTGTGTGTGCCAGATGAGATCAATGTCGTAAGTCGGCACACAAAATTGCCTTACGGATTTCTCCTTGTTTCTTTTTATTAGATGAAGAAATCCCTTGTACCTAGCCACAGCTTCTTCGAGGAAAATGTTGTTCTTCATATGGGGTCTAGAGACCTGTCATAAAACAACGACAGTTAAGCAGTGCAATGAAGCACAGAACGGGGAAACCAACCGCAATGCTAAGCTCGAACCTGATAGAAGAAGGGACTCTGCCTCTTCACTGTCGATACCAAATCATATGTTGTGCATTTCTCAAGCTCAGACAATCTGTTGGTGGCAGTATCTGAACTAGCCCTTTCCAGGTCAAAGCCATAAGGCTCATCTGGGTAGAGGGTATTCCAAATATGTTGAGTTCGCGATACACAAACCTCTTTAGTCGAAGATACAACATTAGAGCAATCCAAGATCCTCCCGAAAAGTTCCTCACAATCAGATTTGTAACGAACCTGTATGAAAAAGAAAAACATGTACCATCAATGTGCAACCAATGCATAAGACGATGAAAGGCAGATTTAGTTGGGAAGCATACTGGGTTCAACCGGTGGCAATGCCAAATCCACTCACAATCAAGGGGAACAACCAGGGGCCCATCAAAAATTGGCGATTCGGAATGTTTAGCCAATAAGGGGAGCCAACAAGCATTGTACCTAACACCAAAGTAATGAAGACTTGATTACATTGAACAACCTTAGTACCGAGGCAAAAATAGTGTTAAAGTAGGCAAGTCAACGATTTAGTTCATCATTAGTCTCAGAATTTGTCAAATATAAAACTAATACCTCCACAGAATTAAGACATAGTTCGTCACATGACAGTGAGAAACAGCAGCTAAAGTTAAAATCTGACATCTATCATGTATCAGTACTCGCAGCCACATGGTAATCTCAACGAACATTGCACGCAACCAACTCGTAGAAGTTAAAATTCCAATGGGTAACCTGTATATAGCCTTCTTAAGGGCGAGACCTTCATAGAGCCATCTGTTCCGGTCAACAGCTGCAAGAAACTGAAGTTGCTGCATAGCAGCAGCGACAAGGTCCAAGCTTACACCGATCGTCTGAGCTTCGACCCACTCTACCTCTTGCTCCATCTCCCTCTCGATCTCCATTTTTAAAGTTGTTCACCTTAGATAAAAAGCAGCCACGCTCGTCAGAAACAACACAAGCAAAATCTTGTAATCTGAATTCTCGGACAAAGTTCATAACAAAGTTGTAACACAACACAAAGGCCGTTGACTTTCTGGTCAATTGCACACTGATCAATAGATATAGCTTACAAGATTAAAAATTTCTCTAGCATTAAAAATTCTTGTAGTTCTTGATCAGACGGTAATAAAGCCACCTAAACAAGCCATCAATTTGCGTGCTTTCCAAGTTCCAACCATCCCAAACTACCAGTTCACAACGAACATCAGCACCAAAGGAGACAAAAAAATAGCCAAAACGAAGAAGCAAAGGAAAACCCAGTTCTAATTTGTTAAGAAAACGAGGAAAAGTCTCCAACTTGATTAAAAAGCAGACGACTTTTCGGTTCTGTCCGAGTGAATAAAGAAGAGGGCTTTTGGTTACCGGTTGAAGCAAATTCTCTTCTGGGTCATCAAGTAAAGCAGCCTCAGGGATGAATAAATTTGATGATTTCTGTGCATTTGTGGTTGCTGATAATTATATTAGCTATTAGCTTGGCTTCTTTTTTATGGTGGAAAAATCTTAAAGCCTTTTGGTAACCTACACGAGACGTCATAAAGCGGAAGAGGAGACTACTTTTGTTTTATTTTGATCCAAAACTAATTTATTATTAATACAAATTTGATTAGAGTAAAATACTTGCTTCACTTCATGTGGGATCAGGAGTGCTGTTTTTAATTTTTTTCTTAATCATCGTAGCTCTTGTTATTGAATAATCACTTAGCTATTGTTGATGAATTGAGCAATTGCAATGCTTTACGTTGCATTAGTATTACTCTACTATACTATTCCATGAAGCATAGCAATTGGTAGTTCGCAATTTTAGGCAAGAGAACGAAGTAGCGGATTTTCCGCCAAATATCTGTGTGCCGTTTGATATTCTTTTATGTATTCTAGATGAGATGCTCTTATCAGTTATTACACCGATTTGATCGGGGTCGGATTCGGTCCTGGGCTTGAATTTCTGTCCAGGTCCGTTCTGGGGAGTTTTTGGGCCGTTGGATCAGTCTAGGAAAGATCTGACGGCGTATAATGGTCGGAATTATTTTAGTCATTTTGTTACCCAAATTTTTCCCCTTCGTGATGGGCGCGTGAAAACAACTCCCAAAATCGCCCCCCTTTTTTCAAAATCAACTCTCTCTCTCCTCTGCCTCTCCAACTGTACTCTCTCTCCACCTCTCTCTTTGCCTCTCTCTCTCTCTCTCTATGAGCTGGTTGGCTTCGGCTGACGGTGAGGTCGCTAGCAGACGAGGTGGACAACCGACTACGAGGTCGCGAGCGGACAAGGTGGACAACCGATGGCGAGGTCACGTTCTTCTCCTTTTACTCCTCTTCGTCCACATTATTTAGGATTTAGGATTTTCGTTTTTGTCAAGGTTGTCTTGTTATTTTAGGGATTTTAGTGTTATTTAGGTTTTTTGGTTTTTGTCGAGGTTTTCAGTGTTATTTAGCATTATTTAGGTTCTACGGTTTCCTTGTACACTGGACAAACTATTTTTTGATAACAAGATGACAAGGATGCTAACATAGAGATTAGGCAGTGATCAAGTTGATACAATTATTTGCACAATTATGATATAATAATTTATTATGTCAAGATCACTGGTTTGTTTCTCTACATTGATCCTGAACAAACCATTTTCTGATAACAAACTATTCGGGGTGACTAGTTTTCGTATTTTTATGCAGATGGCCCCCGAACAAAGGTCTTGTGGCAAGCCCAGCTATATGAAGGAACTGTTTGTTCGGTCCAAAAATTTATCCAGATGCTGAAGAACGTATGCATTTTATTAAGCAAGTTGGGTTTTCCTACCTTTAAAGTTGAGGAGAATGATATAAAACTGAAGCAGATGGCTGAGATTGCTCTAAAATGCAGGAAAGAGGAGCCATTGCTTACGGTTACTGAGTTGTTTGTTTACAACGGCATCCCAAATGGTGATGTTGATGTTGTTCTAGATCTAGAAGAATTCAGGAGGAAGGGAGATGGGAAAGCGAATCTCTAGGAGTTTCTGGGTAGGTATTAAGTGGAACAGAGAAAATAATCGTTTATTAGCCTCAATGATGTGAGGAGTGTTTTGTTGGGTGATAAGCCTGTCTTGGATGTAGATTGGGTGCATTGTATATAATATACGGCATTGGTATTTTCCTTGCCCCAATCACATCTGAAATGGTTTGCCGTAAGTTATATTCTTATATCAATCCACCAAACTAGTCAAGGAAATATAATTGGTGTAAATATATTGTCGAAAGGGCTAACGATGGGTTGAGGCTTGGGTTAGACAGTGGTGCTGGTACTGTAATCAATTATGAAGGTAATATGCATTTGTTGATGAGATACAAGATCCACCTTATAGAGCTTGCTGCTACTGGAGATGTCCCTTCCTCCTCACATACAAATGATGATCAATGGGAGTTATTGCCTAATAATGAGGTCATTGTTTCAATTCTTTCTTATATTGTATTATTTTCTTAATATCTGATATTTAAATTTTTTAATCTGTTGTTGCAGCTGCTCAAAAAATTAGAAGAAATTGATGTTCGGATCAAAGACTTGAAATCTCTTAAAAGGAAGATCATGGCAGTGCTTGATGATAGGAAGGGAAAGGGGATGGCAGTGAAAGAGGACAGAAAGAAAGGAGAGGCTGAACGTGTAGAGGAAGTGAAAGAGGAGCAGGAGGGTGGGGAGAAGGAA
This sequence comes from Hypericum androsaemum, assembly GCA_963995505.1. Taxonomy (NCBI): domain Eukaryota; kingdom Viridiplantae; phylum Streptophyta; class Magnoliopsida; order Malpighiales; family Hypericaceae; genus Hypericum; species Hypericum androsaemum. The sequence goes on along the minus strand of OZ023181.1, from coordinate 14,895,901 downwards.
GAGGCTGGAGTGGGAGAGGGGGTTATAAGGAAAGAGTGGGAGTGGTAGGGGAAGAGGCTAGAGTGGGTAATGAAGTGATAGGGGAAGAGGGAGTGATAGGGGGAGAGGGTATAATGGGGGAAGTAAAGGTGGAAGATAGTGATGTTGGAAACAAGGGGGCAGAGGTGAATGATCAGAATCGAACGGCGTCGAGTAACAAGCATGAAATTTTAAAAAATGTATTGTCAAGGTTGAGGGAGAGAAGGTGTCAAAACAAAAAGGTATGCTGTGGATAATCTCACTTTAATGTTACATTAAAAACTATTTTATTATAACATAATAAACTATTTAATCATCACATAACAAACCATTGAAACATAACAGAACCAACCATTTAATTATAACAGAATAAACCATTGTATCATAATAGATCAAACTATTTGATCATTACAGAACAAATCATTTTATTATATTGTGTTCTTTTTGACAATTTGTTGTTAATATATACTATAACAGGCGATGCGTATGAGAGAGTTTAGGAGAGGTCAAGAGTTTGATGCGGATGACAAAAATGATGATCCAGATTATGCGCCTACTCAAACCAGTGTCGCCACTCCGAGTGAGGACATTCAGAGTGATATTTTTGCATCAGTCTCAAGCATGGGTGAAGATGCTGTTAGAAGGACAGAGGGTCTGTCACAAGAAGTTGTTAAGGAGACCGAAGAGGGCAGAGGTTCATCATCATGGTGATGAAAAAAAGGATGATCCACTTCATATTGGTGAAGCAAGTAGAGGGGAGGTTGTTAAGGAGAGGCCATGTACCGATTTTGATCCTCCCTCTTTCTCGTTAGGTTTTGAAGATTTTTTCGATAAATTTGCTGCCACACATAACATTCATCAACCTGCTGGAGATGCAAGTCAGTCCAAAGAATCTAATTCGCAGAGCTTGTTTAATGATTCAATTTTTACATAATTACTTTTTGCCGGTGTAAACGAGATTTCAGCAAAGCTAAAAGGTTCGGATTCGCAGAATTTGTTTAGTGATCCAAATTTCACACAACTACTTTTTGCCCATGTAGATGAGATTTTTGCAAAGCTAAAAGATTTTGATTCGTAGGGCATATTTGATGATCTAAATTTTACACAAATTCTTTTTGCACATGTAGATGAGGTTTCAGCAAAGCTGATTGCTAAAAAATAAAGAGAAGATGGTTAATGTTGGTAGTGGTGATGATGTTACTGATGCCCTGGGTGTGATTGAATCGGATGAGCCAGCAGTTCCTGACGTTATAGCCAAGCGTACACGGTATCGTAGCATTAACCTCAAGACTCCTTTTACGGGTGAGAATAACAAGAAGAGGAAGATGAAGAATAAGGACGAAGGAGTTGCAGCTTCTGATGTACCATAAATGAATTCTCCTCCTTGTCGTAAGAGGGGAATAAGGACAAAGTGGTAGCAAGTGCTGATGTTGTACCGGCAATGGATCCTCCTCCTCGCCCTAATAAAAGGAAAAAGGACAAAGGAAAAGCAGTTGTTGTTGCTGCTAATGTTAAGCTATCTATTGTGCATGAGTTAAACCTTGCTAATATCGAAGGACTTCTTAGAGAGGGAAAGGTTAACAATGCACCTCCCAGATACAATAGGACCATTGAAAATTTTATTGGTCTACCAGAGGCGGCTGCAGATGCCAAGAAAGTTTTCGTGGAGATGACTGATGATATGTAAGATATTATCGGGCAGTATGAAACAGAGGAGAGATCACAAAATATGTCGTAAGTTGCATGTGTAAAATGTCATTGATCTGTTTTAGATGGTTGTGCAATATTTTTTATCTAATTTTCTTTTATTTGGTGTTATGGCTTGCAGAGGGGAGATTTTTGAATGGAATTATAATATTAAACTGGTGCAGGACGACATAGAATCTCTTGGCTCAATGAAGTGGCTTTCATCAGCAGCTATAGATTAGTATCATAGATATCATATTAAAGGCAAGGAAGCCTCTGGGGAGAAGATTGATCGTGTGACACTCCATATTTGGATATCGGTGAGTATCACACCATTTAGTAATAACATTATATACCATTGGATGTTGATTGTCTGACTTCGTATTTTTTGGTGAATCATTATAGGAAAAGTGGTTGAGCCCGACCATCCATCCGTTGATGGACTCACCAACCCTCGTGCCCATGTGACAGATATCGAGCAAACCATTGATTGGTTTTTCCCATTTGTGAGTAAACTTAAAGCCAAGAAGAAGATTCATTATGTAAGTTTGTTTGTATCTGTCTTTATTTTCCATTCTCATTGTTGTGGTTCACAAGTTTTGCATTGGTTTTTATATTTGTTTCTGTTTTTGTTGATAGTGGATTTTTCCATGGTTCCACATTGATCACTTCTATGTGTTCGTCATTGATGTTGTCTCGAAAGGCTGTTATGTCTTGGAAAGCATGGATGTTGTAGTGAAGGAGGAGGAGTTGATCAACTATGCTCGGAAGATTTTTGGTCTTTTTTTTACTATCTTAGTTTATTCATAAAGGTAAATTTTGAAGAATACAACTTCAGTGTTTTACAGAATTTATGCTTCCCTCTTCTGTGAGCACTACACTAAATGCTGGCCATTGAATGAGATTGAACTAATGTATGAAGTGAATTGGAAGACAAGTACGTTTCTCACGGATGCAGGAAGAATATGTTCAAGACAATGGTGGTGCATCCTGACAATCTTGTCCTGCCAATGATAGTGAAAGCTGCCATGAATTGGAGAGGGCCTAAAGGCACGAAGAAGGCCAAACAATGAACTTGTGGCTGTTGCATAGCAAAAGAATATTGTGGCAGTTGCTGAACTTGTAAACTTTTTAAACTAGATACTTTTTGGGGAACTATTGTTGAACATGTAGCTAGATTTGAAGTTCATGGTTGATATTACAGATCTATAGATCTTTTTTTTGATGTAATTGGATGGTGTCTATTGCAAACCATTGATCAGGACAAAACAACCATTTTTATTGTAACAGAGCAAACTCGTCGATCGTGATAGAACAAAGCATTGCATTGTGACAGAACAAACCATTGCATCGAAACAAAGTAAACTATTATATCGTAACAAAGCCAACCATTGCATCATAACAGAGAAAACTATTGCATCTTCACAGAGCAAACCACTACACGTAACAGAGCCAACCATTTCATCGTAACAGAGCAACGTTATGTGTGGCTACGTGCCTCCCCCGTATAAAATCATATGTGTGGCTTTAGTCTAGGGTGGAAATCATACATATAAAAACATTTGACTTTGACATAATAAATCATTGTATCGTAACTGTGCAAACCATCGTATCATATCAAGATAAACCATTGGATGATCACATAACAAGTCATTGTATCGTAACATGATAAACTATTGAATCGTTACTGGACCAATAATTGTAGGGAAAATTACTCTCACGTCCCTGACCTTTGGTCACCCTCCCCCTAGGGTCCCTGACCTTTGAATAATGATTGTCCCGTCCCTAAGTTTTTATGATAATAGACTCTCGGGTCCCTGGCTGACGACATCGGCTCTTTTTTCATTTTTGGTCATGAAAATGTCCAAAATACCCTTAAACAAAAAAATCATCTTCTTCAACCTTTGACCAAGAACACCAAAAATAAAAAACTAACCTAAAAATAATATCAAACTAACTAAAATCAAGAACACAACTAAAAATATAAAAAAATCAATTAACTAATGACCAAACTAAATTTAGGATGAACCCTAAGTTTTAATGAAAAAATCAGAATCCGCTTCTCCTAGAAATCGAAGTAGGCATCCCTGAAATCTCCTGCATCGACGACGCAACATTATCCAAAATTGCACCAAACATGGGGAAATGGGAGCAGAAAAAGCAAACCCAATCATGGTCATCTTGAGGGAGGACTTGAGGGAACTGCAGGGTCGGTGAGGGGCCCACCCTCGAGCAGCCGCAGGAGGAGGAGGAGGAGGCAAAACAAGAATAAGAAAGATCTAGTCTTTTGACCGAGAAGCAAGGTTCCAGGAAGAGATCGAAGGCAGCAGCGAGTTTTCCAGATTCGGTGGGACCCAGATTGGAATTTGCAACTAGGTCGCTGGAAAAATTGAAAAAGAGAAATGGGAGGTGGTGGCAGGGGCGTTCAACGGGAGGCACAGGGTGGAGAGTGTGATTAAGAAGGCCAATGAGTTGGGGGAGATGAAGGTGGGGGAGGGTGGGGATTATGAGAAGTTTCTTAAGAACAGGAAGCCTGTGGATGGGAGGGTTTAGGAGGAGATTGAGGGGAGTGTGAATGGCGGAGGAGGAGGAGAAGTGGGAGGTGGGTGGGTTGCTGGGGAGGATATAACTGCGATGAATTTATTTGCAGTTGGTTGCACAAATCTAGTTCAGATTGGAGAAGCTTCAAGATTAGTTAATTACTTTTTTTTTGATGTTCTTTTGTGTTCTTGATTTTAGTTAGTTTGATCTTATTTTTGGGTTAGTTTTATATTTTTTGTGTTCTTGGTCAAAGGTTGAAGAAGATGATTTTTTTTATTTTTTGTTTAAGGGTATTTTGGACATTTTTATGACCAAAAATGAAAAAAGAGCCGATGATGTCAGCCAAGGACCCGAGAGTCTATTATCATTAAAACTTAGGGATAGGACAATCATTTTTCAAAAGTCAGGGATCCTAGGGGGAGGGTGACCAAAGGTCAGGGACATGAGAGTAATTTGCCCATAATTGTATCATAACATGAAAAACCATTGTATCATAGTAATGAACCTAAACATAAAAATATCTTGTTATCTTGTTATTGGGCAGGATTATTCAAGTCTATCGCCAAACTTTTGTTCTTTTCCTTTTTGTTCATCCGTCCAGTCTCGTTTTTACTCTTTATTCTGTTCTTTGACTTTCTTGGATTCTCTCTCATCTTTATAGTTTTGCCAACTGGTTGAGATGTCGATGTTCGAACATCATCCGATTGTGCTGATTATGTTTGAGCATCTTTACGTTGTCAGATTTGATATCTCGCAGTAGTAATTAGCTCTTCCAGAATATTGATATTCTGAGCATCCAATGAAGCTTCATCTGCCAACTCAAGTAGCTTACATTTTATTTTATTGAAGCTTTCGGTGTTATTACTTTTTTGATCGCTTCTTATAGGGAGCTCGGATGACTCCAATCCATCCTTTGCTTTTACTGTCCATTTTTCATAACATAATGGTTAGGCAGCTCTCTGAATTCTTCTTCTCCTAAGGATCTCAAAGTCCCCATAACTATTAGTATATGTTTGCAAAATAGCCCAACTGTTTCATACAAACGGCATGTGCATGTGAGTATGATTTGTGACTTGTGAACCTGCACCATTCTCTCATCTAGCTTAAGTAAAGGGTCTTACTTTGAAAGTGTGTAAACATTGTAGCGTCTGATGTGATCTGCACATTGTATTAACAAAGACCATTTAATCATCATAGAACAAATCATTGAATTATCATAGAACAAACCATTGGATCATCATAGAACAAACCATTGGATCATCACAGAACAAACTATTAGATCATAACAGAACAAACAGGGCAGCGACAGAGCATACCATTTGTACGTTACAGAACAAACAACCATACCATTAAATTGGCTTACATGTGAGATGTTGATTGTCCCATTGTAGATCTATCATGTAGTCAGCAGATTGATCATATTGTTCCTGAAACTTTTCATACATGCAATGTGTATAGACTTCTGCTGAATTTAGCAATTGGTTGCATCTATTTTTGTTGTTGTGCCTCTTATCCTTGGAGTCATAGTCGGCCTCAGCTACTTCATGCCTTCAGCCATCCAAAATATGGATAAAATATGTAAAGAACTGTAAAAGGTTGTATTCGGGTTGTAAATACTGCCTTTAATGCTGTTGAAGGATTCAACGACTTGTGTTGTGACCATCCCAGCGGTGAAGTATTGCTTAACCCATGCAGATGACCCATTTTTTCTTGATTTGTGTATTGTATTAAGCCATTTGTGTCCAATAGAGTTGAAACACTCTTGTATCATGAGATTCCATTCATAATTAAACTCTTCTTCATCATCTACCTCATTTATTATATAAAGGAAAAATTTTGCTACCTTAGATGGGTATAGACGGCTGAGATATTTCTTCGCATTTTGTAGTATATGCCATGTACAGAGACAGTGGTACATATTTGGCAGCTCAGACTCAATGGCATTAGATATTGCTGCATCCTGGTCAGTGAAGAATGTTTCTGGTGCTTTGTCATTCATGCACCTTAAGAAATTTTTGAACAACCATGGAAATGAATCTGTTGTCTTGTCAAATAGAAGAGCTGTACCAAAAATGTAGCCCATGCGATGGTTGTCGTATCTAATAAATAGTACTGCATGATGTGAATAAACCATTCAATTAGAACTGAACAAACCATTCAATCGAAACTGAACAGATCATTCAATCGAAACTGAACAAACCATTCAATCAGAAGTGAACAAACCATTCAACATACCTAATGGCCGATAATTTTTATTTGTTCGGTATGTTGTGTCGAAGCAGATTGCATCACCAAAATATTTATAGTCCATCCTCATCCTTCTGTCAGCCCAAAAAATATTTGCAATCCTTTCTTCGCAGTCCACTTCTATATATCATAATAAAAAGATAGATTTTGGTATGCTTTCGTTCTGAAATACTCGAGTAGAACAGTAGCTTCACCTCTTTTCATTGCCCTTTATCTTCGACTGCCTAGATAGTTTTTTAGATCCATGTGAAGGAAATCAAGATATTGTTTACTTCCAGCAGCTACTACCATCAGCTCGTAAGATGATCTTAGTGGGATACCAATTTGACTATTTAGGTTAGCTATGTGTTGTTGAATAAGATTGAGAGCTCTGGCTGATCTGTGCATATGTAGCTCGTGATCATTATGTTCAACCCCCAATTCTTTTATATAATAAGCTGATGTCTCTATCGAATAATGAAAATAAATCATTGCATGACACCAAACTCTTTCCTCTCTTTGATCACAAGACCGAGCATCCTTCATTTTTAAATCCTTAGACGGCCGACAGAAATCGTCTTTGTTGCAGACATATTTGACATAGTATATATGGTATTCAGGCCATTGATAATTCGTCCTCTCCTATATTGAGTACGCACACTAAATCTTTTTTGGTGGGCGTAAGAATAGTAAAATTCTCGCAGATCATTAGAGGTTGTAAACTATTTTTGTTTCCAGAATTCTTCTTTTTCCAGTTCTTCCAATTTTGAGTCTGCATAAAATAAAAATTGAACATACCAATTTAGAATAACAGAACATCATTTTAAGCCAGAACATACCATTTTATCGCCAGACAACAAACAACTTAATTATAACTAAAAAAACTATTAAATCATATCAGGACGAACCATTCAATCATAACATAACAAACTATTGTATCGTACATCAGAAACTATTAAATTATAACATAACAATGACTACATCTTTAGTACGAAGACGAGCACGAGTTACAGGCTAATAATTACCTCTCTAGGATTGCATAGACAAAGTTTTTGAATCGTGTTGATTTGAACATGCTATCTCACCCATTTGTTACTCTGGATCTGCAGTAGTTTTAGATTAATGTAGGGAGATGGATGGAGGAGATCGACTAACCTTCAATGGTCGACGTTTCTTGCTCTATAATTTGACGATCCATTGATTTTTTTGTGTTTCTTCTAGGGTGGTTGCAGTAGTTTCTTGCTCTGTAATATGAAGATCCATGAATGGTTGCAGTAGTTTTTGCAGTTCCAGTCACCGTCCTTTTGGTGTGATCTAGGGTTTCTGATCTGCAGATCGCGAGAAAATAGGAATTTATCCCTTTTTGTTTTGATCCTAATAAGGAAGGAGAAATTGGATCCCAAAAAATTTGCTTGCCAACCGTCTGGTTCATTTTTTAAGCGGGGTTTTTATATATTTTAAAACAGCCCGCGCGTCACCTGTTGTTTTGGGTTTTTGACAATAAATGTCTAGGCCTGTTCTGGATAATGGGCCCAGGACTAAATCCAGTCCCAATTTGATTTCACTAATAAAATTCGATCATATGGTACCACTTTCAAATAATAATACTAATGTAGACAATGGCATCCATATAATTTTGCAAGTGATTTTGTTATCCCTGTAGTTTAGTTTTATTATACTATCAGGTCCTTCGCTGATGTCATCAATCATTTTTGTTATGGAAATGACTTTTTTTCCCTTAAGAGATCAAGAAAATTACACCCTCTACCTCCAGTTTTCTCTCTGATAACCCATTCTCTTCCCCGGCCACCCTACACCTAGATCGAAATCAAAATTCCTACCAAGCTCACTAACTCATCGTAATATCTCACCGTGCTTTTCCCAGATCTGGCAACCGCTCCGAGCATGATAATCCCCAAAACCCCTACCGGCTCGCGCTCCATCATCATCCTCCCAAAGCTCCCAACCACAGCCTTATCGTATATTGCCAGGGAAGAGGTGTATCTCTCCAAGCTAGTATCCACCAAGCTCTTCACCATCCTCGGTGGCTTCTTCAGCTCCCTCTTGTTCCTCGTCCTCCTCACTTTGGGTCCTCTTCCTCTCTCTTGGTTAATCTAGTTTTGAAGATGAAACATCGTTATTTGGTAAGGGAAAGACAGTGGGTAAGGCGTCATTCTGGTTTTGGGTTGCCAAAACTGGTTGCTGGTGAAACGTCTGGTCGTCGGTGTACTGAACTTGTCGGAGATGTTAATTGGGTTGCCGAAACTGAGGGAGAAAATGATCGACAATTCTGGAACAAATATTTTAATTTCTTTTAATTAATTGTAAGGGTATAACAGTTAGTTCAAAAAAAAATTAAAAAATTGATTGATGACGTTAGCTAGGGACCCTAGAGTATAATAGAACCAAATTACATGGACAACAAAATCAATAGCGAAACTACAGAGGTTCCATCGTCTATTTAACCAACCACCAGGGACTTAGGAGTAATTTACCCAATTAATAAAACTAAGTTAGCCAGAAAAATTTGGGGGTGAATTTGGTGGGGACTAGCCGGACTAAAGCAAACCAATATCACTACACATGCAAACCAATATCACTACACATGCAAACCAATATCATTTCACATGCAAACCAACCAATATCACACCAATATCGCTACACGTGCAAACTAATATCACTTCACATGCAAACCAATATCACTTCACAAGCAAACCATTATCACCTGCTAGGTTATTGATCATCAAATTTAAAGACATTCTTTTATGATCGAATCTAACATCCCAAAATTTAGTCCTCACTTGGGGACAAGTTTTTTTTAGTCCCCACTCAATCCGGTCTCGAAAAATTTGGCCTATCCGTTTTGCCTCGTACAAAATGTGAAGTCTAAAGAGGCCGTTAGTACAAAAGCTAAAAAGTACAGAATTTGGTTTCGTTCAAGAATAGCAAATGTGAAGTACCAAATGCGTCATCGCAGGGGAGATAATGAGCAGGATAATAATAATTATTTTTTTGATAAGTAAAGTATCATTCACGTTAAAAACAACTGCGGAAGGATACATCAAAGATACCAAGGGTATTGAACTATAGGTACCGGATAACATATATCAAATGAATGACCATGATATGCGATATTCGAATACATAACTATGGAAGCTCCAAAAAATAAGCTATATCCAAATAAGCCAAGGTCAAGAAAAGCCCCAAACAACATCAAGCACATGGCAAACCTATTCTAACTACCATGTCACAAGCTAAAATCAAAGAGGATTGTAAGACCAATTTGGCTCAGAACCACATGCCACATCTCTAATCGCTTGGAGGATAAAAGAGGCATCCTCCTCCCAAGAGAAGCCAAAGACAATCGCAAGATGCCATACCTCAGCCAAGATTGCCTCATGAAGGACAACATCAGGCTCCTCCAAACCTGCAAGCATCGAGCAAAGGCCAAGAACTGGCAAAGACTTCTCCGGGGACTTTATCTTCAGATTCTGCATCGGTAATTGCTTAAGAGCAGCGACTTTGCTCGTGAGCTTCCTGGCGTGGCAATTTGAGTGCATCAGGATCAGCTGAATCAAACAACACTTTCTAACCTTCTTAACCACCATGTCAGCTAAAGGCAGGGCTCTGCGGATGAAGCAGCAGCGATGTATTGCCCTTCATCCACAAAGTCAGAGGATTCCAGGCCATCAAGGACCTGAGTAAGCCAATCATCCATGTCAAAAGCAGCAGACAACACATCCTCAAGCGGGAGGCCAGCATCACAAGAATCAGTCTGCGGTTGGACAGTAACACTAAAATTTGCAGTAACACCCGAGGAAGGGGCAGCAACAGAAAGCTGCTCGACAACCCGATAAATAGCATCAGAGACATCATTCACCAAAAAAAGCCCATCATCCTAAAAAATTGCAACGAGGGGATGCAACTTAATAAAGCACTCGAAAGGAGGGCAATCAGAGTCATCAAGCAAAAGACCTTCAGCAGCAGGGAGTTGCTCACTAATACAAAATGCTGCAATAGCAAAGCAAGACTCATTCACCATGCCAACTTCAACTCTCGAGCCAGAAGATACATGCACAAGTAAAGCTACAGTCGCAACAAACAAGTCGACAACAGCAGAATCTTCCTTGCCCATTTTAGACAGTACCACATCCTCCGCAACAGAAATAATTGAAGGTGTTTCAACAGAAATAGGAGCCACAACAGCCCCAGAATAAACTACTCCTGCATTCATAACCCCGAAACTACTAACCTCACCCACCTCAAGACCACCCGATCTAAAATCATTCATAAAACCCGTGGCCATTTCAGAGTATGGAGGCTCCTCTGAATCAAACAAAGATAATTCGTCTAACCTAACTTCATATTTTTTACTCCCAATCTTGAGATTGACCCTATAGCTAACACGCTCCAAGTTTGAAGATGAAACTAACACAAAGGCCGCATCCAGTTGTCGCTGGCTAGAAGAGACATTGTGAATAGATTTAAAATTGCCCAAAGGTGCCACTAACCACTCAAAGAAAGGGGAAGACCAAACCTTAAGGGGAACACCTTAAATATGAAGCCAAATGTTTCTGGTGGAGGCGAGGAAGCTCGGAGACCAAGGCTCTAACTTCTTGAAGAATGGTTGAAGTTTTTTGCTCCAATCCAGCATGGAATCAGCCGAGCCAAAAGAGATGAGGATCTCATCCCCACCGAGCACACAGATTTTAAAATCACGCATACCAAAGTTAAGAAGGTCTTGCTTGATGAATCTCGTCTGTCTCGAGTCAATCAATCTTACAACTAAGCTCTAATCAAGCAAAGATGTATGTAAATCATCCGGAGGAAAGTACTCAAGCTCGACCGGGGTGGCCATGCACGAAAGACCAAGAAGACATGACCGATCCGAGGGAGGGTTGTCCAGAATCCCAGCGTAGGATGCCTCTTTTCTAGCCCACTTCATCCCGATGGGGAGACCACCAGCGGCTTGAGCCGCCGGAGAGGGAAAGGCTGGAGCCGCCTGAGTGGGCCTGACTGGAGCATCCTTGACTTTACCCCGCTCAAACTTCACCCGAGACAGAAAGATTCGCATTTGCTCCACCCTCGACCCATTAACCCAGAGAATTAATGAATCAACATCTTCATGGGGCGAAACTCGAATGAATCTAAACTCAAATTTAGTGCTACGATCCAAACCTTATTTTAAATCTAGCAAATTTTCATGTAAAGATACATTCCAAATTTTCAAGGTCGAATTCAATGGGATCAATACTCATGACTTGAAACAATTTTATCATTTTGTTTAAATTTTTTTTAAAATACAATTACTTACCTCTATTTTGACAATCAATGATATAAAAGGGATCGGGCAGCACTAATTGAACAAGGAGAGGGGTAAGGGACTTTAATGACAAACTTGTAATATCAGACAATTACAAGAGTATATTAGGCAAACATTAACAATCCACATGAGTCTAAAATTTCAAGGGTACATCAAACAAAAAATTTAAGGGTGCATCAATTTCAAAGATAAAAATCTCATGTGTCGTTAATTTTGTTTGATGTGTCGTTAATCTGGTCTGATGTGTCGTTGTACCTGAAGAACATATTAGGTAAATTACAACGACGCATCAGACAAGATTAAGAACACTTTAGGCAAGATCAACAACACATTAGTTTTGAAAGGCAAAAATATAAAGGCACATCAGTTTCAAAAATAAAAATACAAAAGTACATCAATTTCAAAGACAAAAATAAAAAGGCACATCAATTTCAAAGTAAAACATAATTCACATTAGTTTATGTTGAGATAGATATTGTATTCTATACCAATTACTTATTAATTTATTAGTACGATTTGGATTGTATCACGTGGCGCCTTTCGTTGATTAAGTCATATGGGAAACAGACTTGGACAAATGGTCATGAATCTGTTGGTGCCATAAATATATTGAAAGGTTCGACCAAAAAAATATCTTGAAAGGTTCATTTAGTTGGGACTGATCACCGAAACTTGACGAGTTTATTTTCAAGATGGTTAGCACTAAATCAATCTCCAATATAAAATACTAATAATTGATTTTAAGTCGAGAAATATGTGATCATAGCTATCTTCATAAGAGGTGCGAAATAAATTTTTAGGGTTTATCAAGAACATAATATTTGTAGTGTTGACTCTATCAAAATTCATACCCTAATTTAAAAAAAATTTATGAATATTATTACTCTAGCTAGACCTAGACCCCGTAGGATAAGGAAATGATCTCATACACGGTATGCAATTTTTTGGTCATCCTTATGATATGGATTCCGCTAACCGCGTTAGCTTGAAATGCACTACACTGAATTCCCTGATAGTGTATTTGGATGGAAGATTATAAATATGGAGAGGAAAGAAATTTGGGTGGATTCAGTTACTGGTGTGCACTAAATCGGCCAAACTTGTGAATTCGTTAAATCATACAAATCGAAATCGCAAAAAAAAAAAAAAAAACCGCAGGCCTAAGCAATTTGGTGCTTCGATGTCGGTTTGATTGTCGGTGTCCATTTTTACAAAAACGTGACACCGAATGTACACTTAAAGTAGCTCCTTTAAAGAGTAGAAGACTCTGCAATGTATTTATATTTGCTTTTACGCCTGTAATTTTTTACCACTGCTTTGCCCAGTTAAAAACTAAAAAGTAGAAAAAACCACATCAATTTTCCTAACATGTCGTCAATAAGTAATTACGTACGTGATGTCATGGTCTGATGTTTGTATTTGCTTGGTTGCCAAAGGCCCAAACACCCCTCCAGTTGTTTATTGGTGCATCGACCAAATTTTCCTAACCGCTAAACCGCAAATCTAAGTTTCAGACCGTGATACCGGCGATTTATATTGAAACTGCGACACACGACAATGTGTGTTTCTTTGTTTTATCTTTGGCAGTTCGACAACATTATTTGCATTTTGCGGAGATGTGAGTAGGCCTGGTGCATGGGAAAGCTCTCAAGCAAATTTGGTTTATCATCTTTGTCGCGATCTGTTAGTGCGTTTAATTGGTAAGGAACAAACTGCTATTGGATATCTCGAGAAAGGTCACGGAGTGGACGTTGTGGTCGAGTGTTGCTACTCAATTCCATCTTAAGGATGTATTTTTGGCTACTAGAGCAATGGTGTAACTGTAACTATTGGGATGCATTAGTCGCTGCTTGGTGTAATGTGTAACTGGAGTGGACTTGAGTGGATTGATTGCTGCCTGTGCAGTCGTCGCTCTCTGTTTTTGCATGTTATTATCTTGGTGGTTAATAACAATACTATATTCTTTTCAAAAAAAATTTTGACAACATTCTCAAGGACAAAGCTACAAACTCGATCGATACTCACCCCTAAATATAGTTAATAACATTGTCTTAAAAAATGGTATCACCGATCGTACCACGATCTAGTGCCGAGGAAAGTTTATACCGTAATTCGGAAGATGGTAGATCGGTGGTCAATCATCGGTTTAACTGGTTGAATCAATAAGCACATATCCAACTGACAAAAAAATTTTACAAAAATTTTAAGAGTTTTGGCAGACTAAAAATGATTAAGTTAAGATTTTTTGTGACAAATTTCAAAATAAAAATAAAAGATATTTATTTTTTTTGTAATTTTAATGCTAAACATGCTTCAAAATAAAATTATTTAAAAAAAACTCTAGTGAAACCGTAAAAGTCTATTTTGGTTTAGTCACAGCCAAAAATATTTAGAAACAAATTGTCAATGTATTAAAAAATAACTGAAGGATGACCCTGGAATTTATCCGGTTGGATCGGATTTTTAAAAATATATATTATTAATTATATATATTATTAAAATATCAAATAATTATTAATATAGTATAATTTATTACCAAATTTATAATTTACATGTATTTTTAATCACTTTTAATCTAATAACAATCAAAAAATATTTCTATAAAAGATATTTTTTGACTTTTTGTTTGGACCGGCCGGTCCAACATGATGAATTGAATGGTCCGATTTTATACTCTAATTTATTACCAATTTTTAATTTACAAGTATTCTTAATCACTTTTAATCTAATAACTGTTGAAAAAAATTGAATGAAAGTTCAAAGCCCAAAGTGGAAGGCCCAAGTGGAAAGCCCAAAGTAGAAATGGAAAGTGCATTATCACATTGGAAATAACAAGGAAGATTTTCTTGTTTATAAGAAATTTTTCCTTATTGACTAGGAAATGAGTTGACCACCTAGAAAACCAACTCAGACCGTTGCGAGCACGCGCGTACGCATGGCGCATTGGACGCAGGTCGCAATGAGCGCTTTGTGGCGCACTTGGCACTTGCTCATCGTTGCGAGGAGCTGAGGAGCCTTTAATTTTGACAAATTTTGGACGGGTCTAAAACGGCTTGTCCACCCGAACGGTCACGAAGAAGTGCGGAAAGGTGCCTGTGCTCAGATGCCCGCCGAAGGGACACGAGCGGAGGGTTGCCTGCCGAAGGGATTCAGAACGCTCACCGAAGAGGCACGATCTGGTTGGCAAAGGGGCCTTAATGTCAGCCTGACTGCCATCCGGAAAACTCATTGCATAAACATTCGTAAACAATAGTTCTTTCCTCTCTCTCTCTCTCACAGAAAAGTCAGAATATCCAAAGTTTGCCTGAAGCTTCGAGGGTCGTTGTGCTACGAACTCGGAAGCAGCCTAGTCATTGTATCTTGGGGACGATTGCCGCAGCCCGTAAGCACTGAATATGGGGCAGTCTCGTCTTACGGAGAAAGAGTCCAACTCTTGCCTCGACTTAAAGATCCTAATCCAGTACACCACCTCCGACAAACAACAATAACAATTAAAAAATATTTCTATCAAAGATGTTTTTGACTTTTTGTTTGGACCGGCTGGTCCAACAAGATAAATTGAATGGTCCAATTGGTTAAATGATTGATCAATGTCATTGACCTTTGGTTGAACCAATATATAGGTTTAGAAAAAAAATGATCCTGATTTAATTTTGGGTTGCGATTCGATTGGTTTGATCACATTTTTTTAGTACCTTGCAAATTGAGGCCGGTTTTATAATAATGGACTCTACTTGGTTTAAACCTGAAAAATTAGATATCTCATATAATAAGACGAGGTAAACAAGGGTCGATAACTACGTCTTTTTGACTTTGTAAGTACGTAATTTTATTGAAAGAAGAAAAAGACCAGCAACCGCAATAGCCTCATTGGCTCGAATAGAGCAGAATAGCCGTAAAACTTGTCGTATGATGCGCCGAACCCACAGCTTTTTTTAATAAGTAAATTTTGTGGTAACAAAACTTATCACTCTTCATCCTACCCTTTTCGTATATATTATTATAGCAAGTGTTTTTAATCCCTATAACAGCTGTTAAGTGACACTATTTCGATTTAATTTCGGATGTCAATTGTAATTGGTAAGAAATTTGAGATTTTGATTGAGCTTTTGAATATTAATATACAAAAGAACCACTCCTAATATAAACTCCCCGAGTAAACGATTATGAGTACCAAAATTTCACTAAACCAAAATTTCACTAACATTCGTATCTCCACCTTTCCGGTAAAAGTTAACGCAAACGATCATTTTGCAGCAGTAATTTAGCTCATGTTCAGAGGGACATGAAATTTGTTTTGAATTCACTCGCAATCATAGAAATTGACCCATCACAATTTCCTGATCTTATCACCAACGAAAGATAACAGGTTTTCTGTAGTAAATCGATTAATTAATTAAAGAACAAAATATAACCGGATCATATAGTTGGACTAAACACAAAACTAGTCGCATTTTAGTTCTCAAATTAACGATATTATATAAAGGAGTCTCTTGCCACAACTTTTGCATTGACCAACAAAAATATTGCCTAAAATATGCTCTCTAAGTAAATTTGTATTATTCTTCAAAAAAAATCCCAAAGGTTAATTACATCCAGACAGTTACAACACAAAGTATGATATCCCATAAATAATATGTTCTGTCTGAAATGCTTAAGTGATTTAATTTGACTATTCATACTAACAAGGTGCACTTTCTTTTCTGGCACACATATTGAGAGAACTCCAAGGTTAAACGCGTTTGACCGGGAGTAGAATTAGGATGAGTGACCTTCTGAGAAGTTTTTTCGAGATACGTGCGAGGACAAAACATGCTAGAAAAGATCTTGAGAGAACTCCAAGGTTAAACGCGTTTGGCCAGGAGTAGGATTAGGATGAGTGACCTCCTGAGAAGTTTTTCGAGATGCGTGCGAGGACAAAACATGCTAGAAAAGATCAATGTTGGTCTGTGGAGACAGTCAATCAGATCACGGGGCGTTACACTTGGTATCAGAGCAATACCTCGGCTAGTACGGTGTGGTTCAGGAATCGAACGCATCCAAAAATGAGGAATTCTGGGATTGTCTGATTCTGGCGCGACGAGTTCGTCGCGTATTTAAGGAGGGTGAATGTGATACCCCGTAAATGATATTTTCTGTCTGAAATGCTTAAGTGATTTAATTTGACTATTCATACTAACAACATGCAACTTCTTTTCTGGCACACATCTTGAGAGAACTCCAAGGTTAAACGCGTTTGGCCGGGAGTAGGATCAAGATAGGTGACTTCCTGGGAAGTTTTCCGGGATGCGTGCGGGTGAGGACAAAACACGCTAGAAAAGATCAGTGTTGGTCTGTTGAGACAGTCAATCAGATCACGGGACATTACACTAAGAATACGAAATAAAAATCTATCAAAACAATATCAACTTGATAAACAATATCTAACATCCTTATCAAAAGAACACCTACCAACAGGGTCCCTAACATGCCACATTGATCAGAAATCACCAAAAATGCAGCCATCATCAATAGGAGGACTACCAAAAAAACCAAACATACACAAACAACACAAAGTCAAGGAAGGTCAAAGAACCTTGTTTGGACTTTGTGTGCATCGACACTACGGAGACCATCTCGAATTTGTGGGGCTTGAGCTTCCCAAGTCATACCTAGCTGTTTAGAAATTATCCACCTTTCCTTTGCCAATTTTGCTTGCCAGATATCCAAATTAGATTGCTTCTCGATTCCAGCCAGCAAAGAAGCAAGGTTGATGTCATCCGGGGGTTTGGGCAGTGCTTTTATCTTGACTTTTTTTGGCAGAATCTTGACAAGCATCACCGCCTTGTTCGTTGTCCACCTCGTTCTTGTGCTGGACCAACTCGGGGTATTAATCCCAAAATCTTTTTTGGCAGCTGAGAGTGGCTCCAACAAAGATTTCTCTTTTTTCAATTGTTGCATAATTACATCCACAATTTGTTGTTTTAGTTTGTTCAACCAGATTTCCTCATATAGCGCCAAAGAGACTTCCAAGGCAGCAGTATTGTCCACAGCTACAGTAGCCATGGATTTAGAAGAAGGAACAACAACATCCAAAGCAACATTTCTGCCAGTAGCCACTAGAGCAGTCTTTACACTCTCTTCCTCTTTATCAATAGGGTCAACAACTGCAACAGGGACCTACAAAAATAAATATAAATCCAGCACATCTGCAATAGCAACCTGTAACTGAGATTCATCAACCACAAAGCACGTGGCCGACCCCCCATCTTCAACAGCAACAGGGGAATGAAACTCAAACCCATCCGCTTCAGCAGCAGACGTCAAAACTGCATCAACTTCGGTGTCGCAGAGCCCCATCGCCCAACACAGCTGAGGAAGGAGGAGGCATGACCACAACGAGAAGCTGTGCAGTAGTAGCGTTCAAGGGCTGCTGCACAACTACATCTTCATCGAGGGGTTGCAAAATAGCAGCAGCCACATTGGCATTCGAGTGCCCAACTTCCACGACAGCAGGGAAAAGCGCTTCCTTCCTAACTAGACCAAAAGGTCTACTTTCCACCAAACTCACAAGATTGTCCAAACCATTCGAAGGAAATGCAGGCTTTTCGTTAGCAGGAACGAGCATTCCATTCGCGACGATACTTGAAAAAACTTCCTCCAACTCCTGAACAAGACCCAAATGCCTAGTTTCCAAACAACCGTAGGCCCAATCAGAGTCCGGATGTTCATCCGCTTCGTTGGATTTTAACTCATCGATCTGAACATCTAAAATACGCTCTCTTACCAACTCATGTATGGTATGATGGATACGGTGTCAGTCTTTAAACATGAGGTGGGAGGATCGAATCCCGTGACCGTCTAAGTTCCAAAATTGTAGAAATAATTTAAATCTCACCCTAAAAAATTTTGAGCAAATTTCATCAGAGGTTCCATTTCAATTCTGTTTGAATGTGTGTTTAGATAATCTGAAAGAGTTTTGTCTATATCATTGTACACTTAATATTACTCTATCTGGATGAATAAAGTTTAGGGGATCAACTCGATTCTACCAAAAAAATCCATCTTCATGTGTAGCAGCTCCATTGAGAAGCGTTCTCATTCCCTTTTGTTTTGTAACACTCATCAAACCGTTCAGTTTTGGTATTTTTTTGGTTTCGTTGGGAGTTTCATCAGAAGTCTTGCCAAATAAATTTTAAGATTCTTAAGATATGTGTACCTGATATTCCGATGATGTAAACAATAAACTTAACAAAAAAAATAAAAGATTAAAGATATACTTAGGTATCCTGTATTATTGAAAATGGATATTTAGGCCCTATATTATAGAAATACCCACAAAAGACTCTAAATTATTCAATATACTAAATTAATCATATAAAAAGTCTATTATACCCCTGAATAAAATCACGAAATGAAAATTTCGTTTGTTCTTTCTCCTCCCGAAAAGAATTAGTTACAAATAACTAAATTGACTTTATTCATTTAGGGTCCCCAACTGCGACGAGCCCACCTCCGAGGACGTCCTCCGCGCCGTCTCCTCTTCGTCGTCCCCCAGGCGATCCAGCAACCCGCACCGTTTTGCTCCGGGCTGCCACATCGTCGGTGGCCACGTCGGCAAAAGATAAAAAAGTTGGAGATGCCAACTCTAGGTTCGATGCAAAAATGATCTAGGAAAAAATCCGAATTTTGTTATCAAAAGAAAATTTCCAACTTCGGGACGGGAAGAAATTTCATCCGACAGCACAATTAAAACGAAGTTCCAAAGACAAACAATTAAGCTGTGGGGAAGCCTTGATTGTTTTATAGGAAATTTTTTTTCTTACAAATGTACAAATTTTGTTGGTGCAAATTTAATTTTATGAGAGGTTAAGTTAGAAATTTAGTAAAAATTACAGGGTGATTAGCTTCGCCACTGTTTGATGACAATAAATAAATTCAAAAGTAAATTATTTTATAAGTTAGGGTATCAATTTATTATACAACCATCTAAGAATTTTTTGTTGAGAATTTTTTTGTTATGTAACCCTATGTTAATTATTGTCATATTTATGAGCAATGAACAAATTCAGAGTTAGAACAATATTAGAATCCGTAAAATGTAAAAAAAAATGTAACATAACGACATAAAATGTTATAAATTTCAAGGAGGTCTAAGGGTTCAAATTCTAGGTCTAAAGATTAGACTCTAAGAAGAAAACTTTGATAGCATTCTAGTGTATGTTTCATTCACTATGTTTGTCCCGAAGATTTTGTTTAAGAGAATTAAAATTTTACTACTAAAGATAAATTTTGGTTACTTTTATTAAAAAAAAATTAGTCTTCAAGGAAAGTGGTGAAGCCTTCTTTTTGTCAGAATTGGCGAAGCCTTTTTGTAGGTGGCTGAGTTGCACATAGATATGCCAAAAAGGGCGGATGAAGAAAACAAGAATATGCCTTCTATCCTTGTCGATCGAAACAATCCTAAACCGGATTGCTCAAAGAAGACACCCTCTCGCTAAGCTGCCCACAACCTTGGATCCAACTCCCTCCCTACACACTGCCACCTCTTCCTTAGCTGTAACTACTCAAAAACATCTCCCTCTCAACTTCTTAATAAACTCATCCACTGCCCTCTCTACCATTAAACCTCCACATCCAACCCGAAACCATCATCAGTTCCGGTTCCTCGAAGCCGCGAAATGGCTCATCGGACGACCACTCGTAGTAACAGCAGCAAAGAACATCGTCACGAAACGGTGATAGACATAAAGAAGAAGCCAGTAAACTTCAGTGGAGGGCTGGAGTACAATGCACTGACCTACACTGTGACCAAGAAGAGCAAAGTTGACGGAAAGTGGAAGAGCCAGGAGGTGGACCTGCTTCACAGGATCACCGGGTACGCGCCGAAAGGGTGCGTGACGGCCGTGATGGGCCCCAGCGGAGCCGGGAAGTCGACGTTCCTCGACGGGCTGGCGGGGAGGATAGCGAGCGGGAGCCTCAAAGGGAGTGTGTCGTTTGACGGGGTGGAGGCCAGCCCCAGCCTCATCAAGCGGGCGTCCGCTTATATCATGCAGGACGACCGGTTGTTCCCGATGCTCACTGTTTATGAGACACTTATGTTCGCTGCTGATTTTAGGCTCGGGAGTATCCCTACCATTGAGAAGAAGCAGAGGGTTGAGGCTATGATTGAGCAGCTTGGTTTATCTGTAAGTGTTTATGTCTTGGTTCTTTTTCTCCCTTCTTTGGTAATAGACTCATATTTTTCTTTTATTATCAATCATAAAATATATGTTCTTTACCATCAAGCGTTGACTATTTTTCTTGTTCTTGTCTATTACAGTCGGCCAGGAACACGTTCATCGGCGACGAAGGCACGAGAGGAGTATCCGGAGGAGAGAGACGCCGGGTTTCGATCGGGGTGGACATAATCCACGGCCCGTCTTTACTCTTCCTCGACGAGCCCACGTCGGGCCTTGACTCCACCAGCGCCCATAGCGTCATCGAGAAGGTCCACAACATCGCGAGGTCCGGGAGCACCGTCATCCTAACGATCCACCAGCCCTCATCCAGGATCCAGTTGCTCTTGGACCACCTCATCATCCTGGCCCGTGGCCAGCTCATGTACCAGGGCTCGCCCAAGGATGTGACCCTCCATTTGGGCCGGATGGGCCGGAAGGTTCCCAAGGGGGAGAACTCGATCGAGTACCTGATTGATATTATTCAAAACTATGACAAGTCCGAGTTGGGCGTCAAGGTGATGGCTGAATTTGCACGTACCGGGATGAAGCCCCCGCCCTTGGAGGAGGATGGCGTGTCGGTGTCTTCCATCGTGCCGACCCCGCCACCCGCTAGGCGGGGCCGCCGACGGGGCAGCGGGACGCGGATTCCTTTGGAGGATAGTGCACATGAACTTGATGAATTTGATCATAGCCTGAGGAGCCCGTATAACAATACGCCCAAGTCGTCGTGGAGTGCTGGCGGTGCTAGTGGAGTAATGCAAACGCTAATGTTCACGCCTTCTCACCAAAGAGCCGATAAGAAAATGCAACAAAATCCTTCAAGGTAAGAATTAATTAATCTCGACAATTTTCATGACTTTTATTTTCATACATCCACTTAATTTAGAAATTGTTTGAAACGTTGAAGTGAACCTACTGAATAAATCTATTTTGTCCAAGAGCTGGCTTTGGAGTAGGATAGAGAGGGGAAGTTATAAGGGCCCGGAAAATCGAGCCAACCAGGATAAAATTCAAACATATATTAGCTACAAATGTTAACATAATAAATTTTCATTTAAGTGACGAAAAATATGGAGATGATTTTAATTTTATTCTAGAATATAGTTCAAACATTGAAAGAGTGATTTTTTTTTAATTTTTTGAAAGAAAAATTCTAACTTATTAATCAAGTATGGGGATGTCAAAATTGTGATATGAAATCATACTGCATTGATCCGATAGTTTGTTTAACGCAAGTAATAAGCAATTTGGTCCAATCGATAATCAACTTGGATTAGTTGATTTGGTTATAAATTTTGATAGAGAAAATGAATAAAAAATAAAAAAATTGGTCTAGTGAAATGGTTCTAATATTGTAGATTGAACATGATAATATGTACTTGAATTGAATATAATCAAAATATTGTGGGTGCATGTATATTATTTGCAGCTCCCCGCAGGTGCTATACACAATGTCAAGCGAGGTCCTACCAAACACACCAACCCCTCACAGCAGCGACTACACAGTAGACGAAGACGACTACCTGACCCCTAACAAGCTCAGCCACCGCGCCTCGGCCGCCTCCTCCGCCATCCACCGCAACCTCGGCCCGAAGTTCGCCAACTCCTTCCTCTCGGAGACCTGGATCCTCATGCGCCGAAACTTCCTCAACATCTACCGTACCCCGGAGCTCTTCCTCTCCCGCCTCATGGTCCTCACAGTGATGGGCTTCATGATGGCCACCATGTTCACCAACCCGAAGTTCGGGCCCCAGGGGATCACCAACCGCCTCTCCTTCTTCATCTTCACCGTCTGCGTCTTCTTCTTCTCCTCCAACGACGCCGTCCCGGCCTTCATCCAGGAGCGCTTCATCTTCCTCCGGGAGACCTCCCACAACGCCTACAGGTAGAGCGGTGATCTTGTTTATAACTGCGTTTTTTTTAAAAGAGACCTATATGAATAATAGAAAAAACCCAGGAAAGAAAGAAATACCAATTCAAATAGAATGCATTCAAAACGCGTTTATTTATTATTGTTCGTTGAGAACCATCTTTGCATTAGATATTTGTATTTTGATGATCTCTACTTTATTGACTGTTACCTCTGTATTTATTAAAGTTTATATTACTACCCACAATCCACTCGTTGTTCATAAGCGTGTATAATCTATTTTTTGAATACGAAGATTTTAACAAATTTTGACTGCGAATTGCATACAGGGCCTCATCTTACACCATCTCGGGGCTGGTCACCTACCTCCCCTTCCTCCTCCTCCAGTCGGGTTCCTACGGCCTTATAGTTTGGTGGGCCCTCAAGCTGCGCGGGGCCTTCTACTACTTCATCCTCGTCCTCTACGTCTCCCTCCTCTCCACCAACTCCTTCGTCGTCTTCGTGAGCTCCATCGTCCCCAACTACATCCTCGGGTACGCGGCGGTCATCGCCTTCACCGCACTCTTCTTCCTCTTCTGCGGCTACTTCCTCAACAGCCACGACGTGCCCGCGTACTGGGTCTGGATGAACAAGGTCTCCACCATGACGTACCCCTACGAGGGCCTGCTCATGAACCAGTTCCAGACCAACGAGGTCTTCGGCGCCGTTTTGGGGCCCGACGGGTTGCCCCAGAACGTGACGGGGAACGGAATTCTGACCTCGCTCGGGATCAGCACGGAGGAGCGCCACAAATGGGAGAATGTGTTGTATATGCTCGGGTGGGCCGTTCTCTACAGGGTCTTGTTCTATGTCGTTCTTCGTTTCTTCTCCAAGAACCAGAGGTCGTGATTTTTTTTTATTAACTATATAATATCTAGCTTCTTAATTTTTTTTGATAATACATAAAATACTTGAATTTTTTTTTCACTGATGATTATAATTTATATGTTATTCTGTTTATAGGTAAGTCAATTGGTTAACGTAAACTTTTAATTAACCATATATGTAAGACACTACTACAATTGTTTATCGGACAATGTGAAGGATGATCATTGGTGATGCCCCGACTTTTTTGGGCAAGAAGGTAGGGGTGATTTCTAGCTGAGAGCAGAAGAATTGAAAATAAAAAAAAATATTGGATGTAACCAAATTTCCCAATTGATTTCTACAAAAAACAACATTTTATGGACTTTTTAAACCATCGACCGTAATTTTCTAATTGGCTTCCTTCCTTAGGCAACTGCCAAAGAAGCAATGGAAATTTTTAAAAAAAAAGTGGTATAGAGGATAATACAGATTTTTTTTTAATTTGATGAAACAATTTAGTCCAAATGGTACAGTAGTTTTCATAAATTTTCATTATAAACAAATTCGATATTTGAAGCAATGGAACAAAATTAAGATGGCAATGTCAAACTTTCTACATCAGCCTTTCTAGGTCAAAGAGAAAGATATAACTCCTATATATTTTTGGTGGAAATATAACTCCTATATATTGTGTGCCGAATACTGTCTTGAGAATCTCGACAACTGGTACCACATCGGAGTGCGTACAAATAATTTACACATTTATAAGCTATTGAAACACAAAGTTGCATCACCGGGTTTGGTAACGCTAACCTGTGACCCAAGTGGGGGCAATAAGGTAATGGAACATTGGGCCAATCCTTGTAGCCGGGCCTTGATTGGCTCCTATCTGGCCCGCCCATTCCAAGCCAGGAGTTGGACATTGTAGCCCAGGCGAAAGCCCGGGTTGCCTCGTTCCTAGAGTGGAGGGGACCGCGTGAGGCTGGCTTCACAGAGCAGTGATCACCTCCCGCTCTTGGCAGTGGTTGGATAACGGGCCGATGCCTTCGAGGCCCAGAATGGCTACATGGTCTGGACTCAATTGGACCATTGCTTTTGTATTTTTACTTATTAATATTAGAGTAACCAAATCTTTTTCATCACCTCGACTATATAAATACGATTCATTGTGATCGCTCTTCTGCAGATTCTTTTCACCGGGAAAGAGATCAGTGAAATTAAGAAGATTGGTTATCTTTGCTGGCACGTGTGAAGATTGGTTATCTGTTCGGAAGCAAGCTGCCTGATCCAAGGAGAACATGGAAGCTTTTGTATTTTTACTTATTAATATTAGAGTAACCAAATCTTTTTCATCACCTCGACTATATAAATACGATTCATTGTGATCGCTCTTCTGCAGATTCTTTTCACCGGGAAAGAGATCAGTGAAATTAAGAAGATTGGTTATCTTTGCTGGCACGTGTGAAGATTGGTTATCTGTTCGGAAGCAAGCTGCCTGATCCAAGGAGAACATGGAAGCTGCCTGTCCGGTGTAATTTTGTTCTTCTGGATTAATAAAGTAATACCTTTGTTACCCCTAGAAAAAAAGCACGCGACGGCAACAATGGATTATTTGTTAATCCAGTGGTTTATTCCTCGGATATACTCATATTATAGTATTCACCAATTTTATTGCCTTGACTAAATTGATAATATAAAAATTGATTGAAGACCTACAAAAATTTTAGGATCCATATTAGTAGAATATTGAAATGGAGGCGGCCCCATCAATGAGCTTAGTTTCAAGATATGTTTTTTTTTCCTCCAGAAGATATGGTTATTCTAAGCAGGAAACGCTTTATTTGTTTACGGTCTCAACTAAAGAAAACGGAATGTTATATCATAAGCTGTCTGATTTATAATCTGGTTAGTTAGATATTAGGTGGAGATAGAAATTGTAATCATCTGTCCAGTCATCATCTTTTTAGCTGCCTGTGGTTGGATATAGTCCAGAAGGAATCTTTTATCTAATAAATTGAAATAAAAATTGGTATTGATGACAATTCAGATTTTCTCATTTGATGAAACAATTTCATAAACTTTCAGCAGATATTTGAAGCATAATTCACTGAAATGCGAGGAGGCCAAATGAGATTTCTAAAAGATTGTCAATGCCATTTTTTGGTCATTTTCGGGATAGTCTTCTGCACACACAATAATAATATGAATTGCTTATAAACAAAAGCTAGGTTTGAAGCAAAATCCACTGAACTGTGTTTAAGCTAAACGTGGATTTTTTGAAAATGTCAACACCAAGTTTTCTATATTTATCCTTCAAAAAAAGTTCTATATATTTTTAAGACAGTTTTCTGCATATACGAATATCAATTTTCATTATAAACAAAGTCGAGATTTAAAGAAGAATTCCTGAAACGCAATGAGACCAAATGATAATTTTTTTGAAGATGTCGATACCAAATTTTAAAAAATTTGCAAAACAGTTTTCCGCACACAGGATAATCTGCATGATTTTTTTATGATGCCTTTTGACTTTACAAAGAAGGCTCGTGAATCCTTCCAGGATTGATAAATGTCGTATTCAAGCTAATACGTTTTATCTTGTCTTGTCCAAAGGCTCATTCATGTTCAAAAGTGGAAATGTCCAGAAATTATAATCCCACATCGGTTTGGTTAGATGCAATTTATACATTTATAAGATGGTGAAACACACGTTCGCATCGCCGAGTTGGGTTGCTCCAACTTGTGACCCAAGTGGGGGCAATAAGGTAATGGTACATTGGCCCAGTCTATGTATTCGGGCCTTGATAGGCTTTAATCTGGCCTGCCCGATCCAAGCCAAGAGTTGGACAATGCGGCCCAAGCGAAAGCTCGTGTTGCCTTGTTCCTAGAGTGGAGGGCACCGCGTGAGGCTGGCTTCACAGAGCACCGACCACCTCCCGCTCTTGGCAGTGGGTGGATAACGGGCTGGTGCCTTCGAGGCCCAATATGGCTACATGGGCTAGACTCAATTGGACCAATACTTTTTGTGTTTTTTCAGAATGCTACGACCTGGCTGAAACGATGAGAGAGAGGCGGGAATTAACCTGGCTAAAATCCAGCTCTTCAGATATTTCGAGCTAATGCAAGTCCGAAGCGACATGGATACCTATTTAATTTTTTAGAACACGAAAAAAAATTTCTTCTAACTTTTATTTATCAATCGAATTTTTTATATATAAATATTTATTAATTGAACTAATTAGTCAAATGGATGGACACATCGAAGTAACTAACTCTTTTCACATCATCCAAATAGATTCGTGTCTAATTTGTCTGAAACTACAAGGACACGAAATGAGCCATGGCATGCTTTACCGCGAGGCCTATATTTTCTTTTGCTCTGGACAAGCTTTTGTGTTGATTCTAAAAAAAAAGACAAGCTTTGTGTCAATCAAATGGGTCCCAACCAACGGAGTCTTGAATTGAATGTTGTGAATGAAGAAATAGGTACTATTAAAAAACACTGTCCATTTTATAAATTTTGGCAATACTCGTAGTAGCACCTAAAATAGGTTTATAAAATGTAAAAAGAAATTTTACGGGGGTCCTAGGAAAACGTCTCTTGTGATATGCGAGATATCAATTTCTACCTTGCCGATATGCTCTCTTCTTCTGGTAAATTTTCTTATTTGATTTTATCACGAAAAGGTATTACTGAAACAATCTCAAAAGAGGAAATCTCATGCCAAGTAGTAACCATCACAATGATAAGTTAGAGGAACTATTAGATAAGAGGCTGAGTTAAGCGTAGAATGTTATTTAAGATGTAATTGTGTTAATTCTTAGTATTTATATGTAGAGTTTGGCTCTCCATTTTCAAAAAAAAATGCTGATTTATTATGTGTGTGTGTACCTTTTTTGGTGAAGAAGCTGTGTACCTAATGTGAGGAAAAATTTACCCGACCATAGACGAAGTATAAGCTAGCAACTTAATCTAGACGGACGAGGTCTATAGTTTTATTTTTCTGAAATCACAAAATCCAAATTTTCACTAATTCAACTAATAAAACTTTTCGATATTATATTTTCATGATTCGAATTCAAAAAATATAATTAAGTTAAAATAACAATTGTAATCGTGATTTCAATTCCTAACAGGGAGAGAATAATTGACCTTATTCTATCTGAAAAATGTTTTACCGGTTCAAATTCGCCTAAACCGTGGAAGACGGGGATTTCATTTTTAGAAACCCAAAATTCATTACCAGGTTCCATGATGTTTCATTCCCGGAAACAGACAACCAGAGAGACGAAATTGAAGGGTTGCTCCGCCCAATTATTTTAATTCCTGATTAATTAAGCATAGGTCATTAGATCCCTCCACCACTTCATAGACAATATTTTCTGTGCTAATAATTTAACATTTTGGTGATTAACAATATATATATTTTTTAAATTGCAATCAACAAGCTCCTTCCTCACCTTCCT
Organism: Hypericum androsaemum; assembly: GCA_963995505.1. Classification (NCBI taxonomy): domain Eukaryota; kingdom Viridiplantae; phylum Streptophyta; class Magnoliopsida; order Malpighiales; family Hypericaceae; genus Hypericum; species Hypericum androsaemum. The sequence goes on along the minus strand of OZ023181.1, from coordinate 14,867,724 downwards.
CCATATCAGGCTCTTCTCTAACTTCCACAATTGAAGTCAAACCCTGAGAAAACATACCTCTTCCTCTCCAAGTAAAAAACCCTTTTCATTTGTCTGATCTGAAATCATTTCTCTTCCATCAAAGATTTCCTGAATGATGCATAAAACAGGAAAGAGAGATGAAATGGCTATGTCAGTTTAGAGAAGACAGAAACTTGGTCCATACATACATGAATTTGACTTGGGAGTAGGTAAGAGTATAACAAAGTTGCAGGAGGAGGCAGGTTCAGCTTGATTATGAATTCTGAAACATGATGGGGCACCGAACCCGGGTTAAGATGAGAAGATGATGGAGAGGATGCCAAATCGGATACCGACAACAGGAACAGCATGTCTTGGTGTTTGCATCTTCATCCTAATTCAATCAGCTGCAGGACAACCAGGTTTGTTATATGCATCAGCTATGCATCTTGTATCAATTATATCCAAACTGAAGTATTCATTTGATAGATAGACCCTTCCGGTTATAGCCAAGATCTAAATATTAAAACTTGTTCCAAATGTTTTTTAAAATGATCATCACTCATATGTATTTGTAGAAAAAATAAACCCTGAATTTGGATCTGTCAAAGCAAAAGATCCAGCCTTTTGACTTCTGCCCTACAAATTTATGACAATTTCACAATATATTGCTAAGTCTGAGCTTGTCGTAATTATGACGAAATAGCTTAGGTTTGAGGATCATCCTCTTGCTAGAACAGTATTTATAGAGGAAACGAACCCTAAGCTAGGGTCAAGAATCTCTATAGAAATATGCCAAAGTAAAAGTAATAATAATTGGTGTACTCATTCTATCCTGGTACTAGTTAACAAGCTGAAATAATCACCGGCGATAATTAAACCACATTAAGCATATGCTGATATTGTCATACATGTAAAAATATTCAGAATTTTGGAACCTCAAAAATGGGATATGTCGTGCAGGATTTGTAAGCATAGCATGCTGTTCCGGGACGGATCTTAATAGCCACTCTATCAGTTGGATATCAGACTACAGATGGTATCCAGACAATTCGACCTGCAAACAAGTACACAGGGCAGCAGCAAACAACCCAGACTACAACGTCAGATCATTTCGTATTGATTCGGGAAAAAGATGTTATAACCTAACCACAAGCAAGGGCCAGGATTACCTCATACGGGGCACATTCCTCCTGGGTGATCCAGTGGGATTCCCGGAATCTTCCTTTGATGTTTTGATTGGGGTCACGCCGATTGGCGTGGTAGACTCGTCCAGAGATGAGGAGGTGGAGAGTATTTTCAGAGCTTCTAAAGAGTATGTGGATTTTTGCTTACAGCATGAGCAGGGAAACCCTTACATCTCACTGCTTGAATTGCGGCCGCTCGATGATCCAGAGTATCTAAATGGGAATGCTTCTAATGTTTTGAAGTTGGTTAGTAGAATTGACCTAGGAAGCGATGGAAATGTCACCAGGTATGCTTTCCAATATCCGAAATACGGCATACTACAAACATATATTAACACCATCTATAGCTTTCTCCCTAGTAGACAGCACAAATCTGTGTGCATAAGATTTTAAATAAGCTGAGGAAGCAACATTTCATAATATATAATTCTCATACCTTAGAAATGGACAGTAAGAAACAACGTTAGGCATTATTAATCAATGTTGAGTTCATAGTTAAAATCTTACACTTGCTGATTCCCAGGTACCAAGATGATCTTAGTGACAGAATTTGGAAAAGTACTAATGAAAGTAAGGTCATCCTCTCACAAGACCCCGAAGTAATTCGCTCCAATACCACAATCCCCAATGACAGCACCACAGTACCTGTCAGAGTTCTCCAAACAGCACTAACTCATACAGACAGATTGGAGTTCCAGCACAGTGACTTGGACCCGCAAGACAACAACTACAGATTGAGGCTCTACTTTCTTGAACTAGATGATGCTGTCAAACCTGGTCTGAGGCAGTTCAATTTGTACATCAACAATGTCACATATCGGGAGCAATTTGATATACTGGATAATGGGTCAAACTACAAAGAAGTTTCTCTAGACATCATGGCTAACATATCCATAAATGTGACCCTAGTCAAGGTCCCAAGCAACTCTTCTTTTGGACCTATCTTGAACGCCTATGAGATCCTGCAGGTGCGCCAGTGGCAACAAGGAACTGACCAACAGGATTGTAAGTAACAATTATGAAAAGCTTAGCTAAAATTCCCTTTACCTGTTTGTATTTCTTATTGCTGCCCAAAATGCTTGTTTCCTTAGTGGTCATTATGAAGAATGTTAGGGAAGAACTATTGCAAGAAAACAACCAGAGTACGGTGATCGAGAGTTGGTCAGGAGATCCATGCCTTCCTCAGCCTTGGCCAGGTCTGGCATGCCAGAATATTAATGGGATCTCCATCATCACTAAGCTGTAAGTCCTGTCATTACACGTTCTAGAACGTATCATTAAAGGTAGCCAAATCTACAAAACAATGGTACAAGCTCTAACATTAAATTCGTGACACTTCTTCAGGGACGTCTCCTTTAGGCGACTTGATGGGCCAATTCCACCAAGCATTGCAAACCTCACATACCTAACGGACTTGTAAGATTAAAGAATTATATTCCTCAGAGAATTGTTTGATCTTCTCACCTTTTGAACATCCCTAATGCACTTGATTGCTTCTTGTTGGCAGGAACATCAGCTACAACCAGTTCACAGGCCAGATCCCCAAGTTCCCTCTGACATCCGTACTAACATCAGTGTAATTCTCTTAACCTATTTTCATCAATTTACATATTTCTGAGGCCAGAGCATCAATAAATTCAATACTCAAAGGCAGATTGGAGCCACAATAATCATATCGATGAAGATGTTTTGCAAAACTACCTCCTTTTGGTCCCACACTTCCAATTTATAGTAGCATAATTTAATTATCCTGCAGAATTTTATGCCTTCTCATCCACTTGCTTATCAGGGATCTCAGCCACAATGACCTTACAGGATCTCTTCCTGAATCACTTATTTCACTCCCAAAGTTAACAATCTTGTAAGTAATTGCCACCTAGATTATACTTTTTTTCCTTTTATATGCAAAACAGAGCTCAGTGTCGAGACCTACCAGATATCTATCATACTTGCAGCCCACTAATCACCTTTATGCAATGTCAGAAACTATGGATGCAATCCTAACCTCACTGCGCAGCCTCCAATCTTTAACAGCTCAAGATTCTACACAGAGTATGAAATCTTTATCAATGTCAATCTTTTCAACAGAAACTGATGTCAGGATTAATGCAGGATTCTTGATTCTTCTAACACTTTGAGCATCTATTTCCAGCTATGGAAGATGTGACATACAAGACACAGGAAGTAATATGCAGAAGCTTATCATAAGCTCTATAGCATGTGGATCGTTCCTGGTCACTGCTGTCATTGGAATTGCTCTGGTTCGAACGTGCAGACAAAAGATAATGAGGAAGTCGATGCATGAAGGGAAACCGTATCCTATGACGAAGAGTAAGTAAACTTTCTATCCTCGAGCTTATTCACTAAATATATAGGTTACCACTAGCATCAACTACATGAGCTTCAACTTCGGTGGAAAACAGTAATTCAACTATTTTGATACTCTGAATCAAGAAAGCACAAACATCCATGTTATTTTCATGTATGACTCTTTTCTGGCTGTATTGAACTTAATATGCCAAAGGATCATTAAGATGCTTACAAATCATTCCCGCCACCCTTGTCCAAAAGAAAAGGAACTGGAAAGAAGGAATGGGATCAAACATAAAAATGCAAATTGCAAAGGCAGTCCTGCTTTTCATCTGAAACATATCAACTACAATCATAAGAATATAAATTCACATCAAGACTACCAAGTACTAACTGAAGATGCTATATTTGCTATAGCAAGTACGGACAATTTCATGTTCAAGTCGATAAACATCGAGACATATACTCTCGAAGTCATAGAGAGAGCTACATACAAGTACAAGACTTTGGTAGGTGAAGGAGGCTTCGGATCTGTATATCGAGGCACACTTCCTGATGGTCAGGAAGTTGCTGTCAAGGTCCGTTCGGCCACCTCAACCCAGGGGACACGAGAATTTGAGAATGAGGTACCAATTTTATAGGAACAGCATGTCTCGTTCATCCCTCTTGTGAATTATAAGCCAACTTGTCATGTTGTCGAGAATTAAGGCTAACTTTTATTTTTTTTGGGACAAATCTTGCAGTTAGATCTTCTTTCAGCTATTAGACATGAAAATTTGGTTCCACTTCTTGGTTACTGCTGGGAAAATGATCAGCAAATCCTTGTCTATCCATTCATGTCTAATGGCTCTCTGCAAGATCGGCTTTATGGTACTTACTTTCAAAAGAACGAAATAACTAGCATGTTTGATTTCACATCTTTTTAGTTGATAAAGGCAAGTTGCTTAACAGGGGATGCATCAAAAAGGAAAACCCTGGACTGGCCAACCAGACTTTCTATTGCACTTGGTGCTGCTCGAGGCAAGTAGTATGAGATTTCAAGAATTTAATGAACTTCTCTCAGAAAAACTATAACAATGGACGTGGGCTCTTGAATGTGTAGGGTTGACACATCTGCACACATTCTATGGACGCTGCATTATACACAGGGATGTGAAATCGAGCAACATACTCTTGGATCATAGCATGACGGCGAAGATGGCAGACTTCGGCTTTTCAAAATATGCTCCTCAAGAAGGTGATAGTGGTGCTTCTTTGGAAGTAAGAGGCACAGCTGGATACCTGGATCCAGAGTAAGTACTGTTTGTTTCATGACGAAGAGTTGCCTCCATAGATGTCCATTAGCAACTGTCTAATACAAGGGCTAGTAACAGAAAACCAAATTAACTAGTTATATAGTAGGGACGAAAGAACTAAAATGAACTCTGAATTTTATTCCGTACATATGTTTGCAAAGCACTTCTAAGAAGAAATTCAGAGTTTTCGGACATAAAAGGCATGATTGTTCTAGATTCTATACGACACTAACAAGAAGAGAATGGCACATAGAGGACACAGCAGTAGTATAGCCTCTAAGACTGTCCACCCCTAAATGACGGCTCTCGCGTTTGTCCTTCAGGTACTACTCAACTCAACATCTATCTGCAAAAAGTGATGTTTTTAGCTTTGGAGTGGTTCTGCTTGAAATTATTAGCGGCAGGGAGCCTCTCAACATACACAGGCCAAGACCCGAGTGGAGCTTGGTAGAATGGGTAAGTCAGAGACAACATAGATATATCTAATCAGGCAATTGTTCAGTACTCACAGGAATCCTTCACTTTGTAACTTGTATCCTGCAGGCAAAGACCTATATAAGGGAGTCAAAGATTGAAGAAATTGTTGATCCAAGCATTAAAGGCATGTACCATGCAGAGGCTATGTGGAGAGTGGTCGAGGTGGCATTGGCATGCATCGAACCATTCTCAACTTACAGACCTAGCACGGAGGACATAGTTCGGGAGTTGGAGGATGCTTTGATCATAGAGAACAACGCATCGGAATACATGAAATCCATAGACAGCATGTACAGCATAGGAGGGTCCAACCGCTACTCAATAGTCATAGACAAGAAGACCGTTCTGACACCGCCCCCTCCAAGTCCTCCAACAGAACCCTCACCATATAACGAACAAGGTTTGGCCCCTCCAGACCCAAGGTAGTCAAATGTTGTTTATCAGATGTTAATCTCGAGTCCTTGTCCGTAAAGATTCTAGCTCTTACAACGAGAACCTTTTTTGCAACAGTGATTAGTATCAACTAAGTTCAATATACATTCTTAAAAAGACTAGCAACAAAAGTAGAATATATAATGCCATTATTTTAACAAGATGCAGAAGCTCACATCCAAGAATCTATTAGTGATACATAAATCTAACTAACATCGTGTTTTCTAGAAGCTCAGCCAAAATTTGAATCCTCTACTCTACTTATGGCTTATGGAAGAAGAGGTTCACTGTAAGCATCAATTACGAACAACCGTTCGATCTATGCCAGGAAAACGCGGATTAAACACAAAGCCAACAGAACAAGAGCTTGGAGCTCCAGTTACAGAGATCAAACCCAGGGCTATGGATTATCACCAATTAGATAGACCATTCATTCTCTAACTAGAACCCTAGCGATGAACAAAACAAAACAAAAAACAAAACATATATAGAGGAAAGGCAAACGCCAGAGTCAACAAGCAGTTACAAGTGCACGAATATACGGCACCGTTTAGTAATAATAAGCCCTAAGATGAGAATTTTAAAATATATATATATATCGGAAAATAGTTTGTTTCAAAGAGAACTCACTCACAAGAGAGAAGGAAGGGAAAGTAGAATCCGCAATTAAATTAAATTAAATTTAAAGGAAAAATAAAAGAGAGGGAGGGGTTGGCGTTGGCGGTACTGACTTGGACGGACCTCGAGGAGCTGGATGGAGGGAGGCCAGCTTGTTCTTGGTGGTCGCCTCTGCCAAATTTCCACCTCCATTATTGCTATTATTATTATTATTTGGATTCTGATTCGGAAAAATATGAAGAAGGCGGACCAAAGTGGAAGAGCAGCCGGACGGACGTTGAGAGAGATGACCCAAATTGTACGATTTTAAAAGTTGTTTTTATTCTCATCAAAATTAGTGCATGTGATTTTTTTTTATACGCGTCGACTAATTCGGTTCGATCTGGAAAGATTTTTGCCCTCAGGTCTCTAGGATTTACTTAAATTATTATTATTTTAGCCTCTACTGTTCCAATATCGAAACTTCAGTTCCCCTATTTTATAAATATTGAATTCTCAGGTCCCTAACGAGTCCACTACAGATGTCAGTCTTCGGTCTACATAAATTTTTTATGATCTTTATACCATTGTACATGTTCGCCACCCCCAGGTCGGCTTCATGTTCATCCTCGCCAGCCAAATCTCCCCCGGCCACACCCAGTACATGTTCGCCACCGTCCAATCCTCTCAAGGGGCCTCTAATTCTGTGGAAAATCACAGAAAGGTCTCAGCTCCTCCTGCCTAGGCCGTAGCTGTTAGCAACCCATTGTGCCTCAATAGAGGCTCCGGTGAAGGTTCGCGGCCTCGGAATTCCACAAACACCTGAAAATTCAAGATCAAACGAAGTTGCTCAATGGTTAAACAACAGAATAGCTATAAGACTTGAGTTGGCTCTTTATAAAGCGCGAGGATAGAAGATCGCGGGAGAACATTTTCCCGTCGACACGAACAGAAATTAACAAATTGCAAGGCAACGAGCATCAAGATAATATATTCAAGTAGAATGGAATTTTAAGTTACTGACCTGCAATGGCGCTTTTCCACCACCTAGAGCCAGAATGGTGTCCCTGAACCTACGACCGGTTTCTTTGACAGCCTGCATCAACAGTATAAGTTGCATTAATCAGGCTTAGCATCTAATTAAGCCAAAAAATTTCTCGATCAGAATCGCGTAACCAGAGAGTACCTTGCTGTCTTCCAGGCCAGCATCCTCAAAAGCTGAGAAAGCATCAGCAGACAGTACCTCTGCCCACTGCAATCAAGATTACTTTTTTCAGATGCAATCAAGATTCCTTTAAAATTTATAATTGAGGCGAAACCTTAAAGCTATGTATAGTTCAGGCGAAAAAAGTTTCCAGAAGGTAGACGTTAAGATTTCCCTAGCCACCAAGGTTTACAAAAGCAAGTATTTATGATAACAGCAATGTGCAAGTGGTTCTGAAGCGGGAGAGCGTCCATACCTTATAACTATAGTATCCGGCAGCGTATCCACCTATTTATCACAAAGGATACACATTAACATGCATTATATCCCTCTCATCTAGGAGGTTTTTGGCAACGTATCAAAAAAACAAAAGGTGTGTAATGTTGCACGAGAACGAACCAGCAAATATGTGACTGAAGCCGCACAGGAACCTATCCTCTGGTAGTGGAGGCATCAATTGTGTCCTTCCGGAAACTCTTCTGTCAACGTCATAGATCGTCTCTGAACCATCTGTGATATACTTCGAGTGCAATTCCAAGTCCAAACTGGCGAATTTCAACTGGAAACCATAAAGACAACAGTGAAAAAGAGCAAGTAAAACAAAATATTTAAGAAACATCCCGACATTGACAATTCTCTGATTATGGTTTCATAGAGGACTCGAAATTCAATAGGCCACATTTTAGAAGCAGGTACCAAGAGTGGCTGCTAAGGCTCATTGATACTGGTTTTAGTTGCAAATCAAAGCTTTGCAATGGATTTGACTGAAAATAGTCATCAAGAAACATGACATGCTATTCCTAACCAAGAAATCTCACTTACTCAGATACAACAGAATCCATAATTCAAGTAGAGCACAGACAACTGGTATATTAACTCATAAAGAGAGCAAATGCCAAGTGATTCAAAAAGTTTAAACCTTGAAAATGAGTAATCATGGACATTCAGGGACCAAAATTGTCTAGAATCAAGGCCCCCGTAAAGAGGAAAGCACGGATGCCATTGTGATCCACTAACCTGGCGAAGACTAAGGGATCCTGCACGGAAAGTCCTTGCAGCAAGAAGCTTCAAATATACCTCTTCAGGAAGACTCTCTCCAGTTTCATAATGTTTAGCAATGCCCATCAGAGTTTCCCTGCATCCCAGAACAAAATCACCAATCACTATATGCATTGGTGATGACTAAAACCTCTCCAAACATCTAGATCTTAGATGAAGAATCGTTGGCCCTATGTCATTCTTATATTGAATTTTTGATAAGAAAAGCCATTGTCCCACTACGTTGAGCATTGCCAATGCTTTAAGCATAGCCTACACTCTCAACTTGGTTAAACACAGAATGCAAAAAACCGGGAATTCAATGTAATTTTATAACGCTCTAGAGGGCAAAAGAATATTACCTAGATGTTGCAAGCACATTAAAGATGTATGATAGACTGAGTCACTGAACTCAGAAAAGAAGCCAAAACTCAAGCACTAAAAGTGTAAGCTAATAATTATTTTACAGTGTCTTCATAAATATATACACTTTTATGCCCCCTGCAGCTTAAGAGAACTGTAATCCGACATATTATCAAATTCATAATAAGCTAGTATGAGACCACCTATAAGAGTTCTACGTATTAATGGAATCATATTTATGCCGGAATGTTATGTGTAAATGTACTCCTTGGAGCATGCACTAAGAAACTTTTATTGTAATCAGAAAAGTGTAAGCAAACCTATGATAGCACCAATTTTCCATAAACTGGGAGGGCAGCTCAACAGCATCCCACTCAATCCCCCTAATTCCAGCAACAAGACCCTCGTCCTGCTTGGTTAGCATATGCTGAAGGGCGTGACCAAATTCATGGAAAACCGTTTCGACCTGAAAAAAGGATTTCCAGTCAACTGAAATACATGCTATTTGGCTACTCAAATCATCTAGATAAGCATGCACGACTTATATTCCTTGAACACACAGCCAGGGTGCTTCATATTGGTTAACAAGATTCATGCAGCTATCTTAATCTCACAAAACCAAATGGTTGCAATAACTGAATCAGCACGCTTTGTAGTTGAGATGGAGACAACTTAATGAAACAGAAGTTACGGGTTCAGATAACATCATCTAGATCATTTGTTACAGGTACTTTGCATCTTCAAGCAAAAGCTAAAATGACAATTAGTACTTTAGCACAAGAAAGTTGTACAAACAAGCAGTGAGTCAACAAACGAAAAACCATCCATTAGTTGTAGCCCAAGGCACAGGCAACCACAAGTTCAAGTTAGACTACACAAGCTGAGGAGCCATGTTGCTCTACTCTTATTCAAGATTCATGCTTTTGGCATTTAACTACCAGCACCAACAACTTTATAACTGATTAACACTAAAAGTGACCTCTTAACAAATGTCTCTGAAGATGCACCAAAGTTACATGGAAGCATTCATTTGAATTGGCAACAAAAAAGTAGTATTTCAGCCTCTAACAAAAGAACCACATTTACCATAGTTTCTGACAGTAATAATTTTCTATGACTAATATTCCACTCCCTATTTTCTGCGTCTGCGCAGGCACTATGCTTGAAATACCAAAAATTAGGCCCAACCCCTCCAAGACGGTCGACATCTTACCTCTCGAAAAGTCATGAGACTTGGTTTCCCCCCCACTGGAGGTGTTTGATTGCACACCATGTGTGCAATAGGCAACCTTGGTGATGTTCCATTGCGCGATAAAACAAGACTTCGTGCAACTACTTCACCCATCCATGCACCTCCCTTTTTCTCAGAAGGACGAGAGTATGGATCAAAATAAAAGTACGCAATGGGTCTACCGCTGGAATCTTTGACACAATAGAATCTGATATCTTTATGCCAAACCTGTAAAACAAGAGATGAATTATTCAAAGACAAAGTAACCAATCAAGTGAAAGTCCTATGAGCAAAGAAAAATAATATTACCGGAACTAGGCCATCAGCCGGTTCAATGTCTATTCCAAAAAGTTTTTTTGCAAGACTGAACAGGCCATCCATAACCTTTGGCAGCGAGAAAAACGGGCGTAGTTCTTCCTGCAAACAGAAAATGGACCAAAGAAAACACCTGGAATCATCATCTCAAAGGGAAAGAAATACATGCACAGATTTAATGCATTAGAAGATGAAGTGGGATCGATTGCAACTGATATCCTTTATGCAAAGCAGGAGCAAAAAATTGTAACGAGTACTACAAGAAAAAGTACCAAGTGGAGGCAAGTGATAACTTCATCAAATCTAAGATTTTTTCATACCAAGGACCCAACCCAACAATACTCCTCCCGAAACAAAACCCAAAAGTACCAGGCATTTAAAGGAGCTTATAGTCAGTCATAGATACAGGAGAAAACAGGTTGTAAGGAACCTCATTGATGTCGAATTTTGATTCACGAAGCCTTTCTGCCCAATAACTCATGTCCCAGTGCTTTAGATCATTACCTTCCAAGGCACCTTGAGACTTGGAGAAACTTTTGAGGTCCTCCAAATCTTCAAAAATAAATAGTCAAAACCAATAATAAGTACTTTCCAATGACTCCAAAACGTTTTAGCAAGATTGTGTTGAGAACAATGAACAGAACATTTTCTCAATATCTATATACTTAAATTAGTCCCTAGCAATATATTCAGCCATAAAATAAGAGAAAATTAATCCAAGATCCTCCAATCAGATAAATTTACAGCAAGCATCCAGATATCCATGTGCAAATGCTCAAGTTTTGTAAATCTTCCCTCCGGTGGCGGAGCTACCTAGAAGGAAAGTGCCATGCATCACAAGCCTTTCATTTATTTTCCAAACTTCCTAAATTTAAATGACAACTCGAGAGAATGCATGATAACTTACATCTCAAAGCCTTTCTATAGATGGAAAAGTTTAGCCTCAACATTTTTATTATCCACCCATGCACCAAGATGCAAGAACCCTATCCACACAGCACATTCATGCACCAGAGCACAGACAAATGTGTACATGTATCTACAAAAAAAAGTTGTGCAAACACGCTAAAATCTTTTCAAGATCAAAGATAGACTCAAAACTAAAAGCAACCGGGTGTCGTTAAATATAAGAATCATACCACGAACTGCAGCATCCCAGGAAGCAATACGCAGCTTCTCTAGGAGTTCTTCTGCTTTTTCAACAGTAGCCATCTTGGTTGCCATGCTTACCTGTCATGGTGCTTCAGTGAGCATATCAAACGTATATGCCTTGAATCATACCATTGTAATGACCATACCTCAGCATAGTTATTGTAACCCAAGAGCTTAGCTTTCTCCAACCTCAGCTTCAATATCTGCTCAATGTTTGGAGTATTATCAACACTACCACTTGATGCACGAGTTACGTAAGCTCGGTAGACTTCCTCTCTCAGTTCGCGATTTTGGGCATGTTGCATGACAGCCATAAAACTAGGAGCATCAAGCGTGATTATCCATGGCCCATCCTTAGCAGTAGCATTAGGGTGACCCTGAGATATTTACAAATGTGTCCAAGACAGCATAGAGCTACCTTAGGCCATGAAACAGGAAGATTTATCAAGAACAAATAAGAATCGGATCATGAGTGTAGTACCTTGGACACCGCCGTCTGTGCCGCCAACCCAAGTGCAGTAGCAGGCAGTCCTTCAATTTCTTTCTTGTCTGTTATTAACTTTTCAAAGCTCTTTGTAGCATCTAATACATTCTCCCCAAACTTTCGAGATAGTCTTTGCAGATCCTATAAATAAATTCATGGTTCAGAGCAAGAAACTCAGAGAACTAGCAGAAATCCCCACAAGTGATAACTAACCCATTGGAAATATATACCACGCTAATTTTTTATTACCATCAATTACAAACATACCTGTTGTATTTTATTGAACTGCTCTCTTTTATCATCCTCCAGGGAAACACCACTCAGAACCGCTTCCTTTATTAGAGCTGTAGGCATGGACATAGTTACATCAGCATATAGAACAACACAGTAATGTGAAGACTTCCCAGATAATGCCAATAAATAGGATGCAGAAAACGCCCTGCAATATCTTCTTCTAAAACTATTTAACATTTGATCGGCAAGTGCAAGTCTAAATGCAGTGCAAAATCTGTACCACACAAAAATTCAGGATGTGATCCATATCACCCTGATGACTATAATTGCAAACCCTTATGGAATGCCAGACTGAGACCGGCTTTGATTATCTTTTGACAATATAAGACTATAAACAGAAAATTCCTGGACCATGCCAACTAAAATAATGAGCTATTCCAAGAACCAGATGTGCCACAGGAATCAAGATGTTCTTAAGTGTTTTGACCATGACATCGCAGAGCAGCAAGGTAACAAACTTGTGAGACTTGAAATGACATCCAAAATCAAGACAACATACGCACATTCCACAATACGTTTCCGAGCATCACTCAGTGACTCCCATTCAGGAGACTCTTGAATGGCCTTCACTGCATTGTAGAGGGGTTTGCTCTGACCCAGCCTCAGCTCAAATTTAACCTTCTCCGGCTGCATATAACCAAAAGCAAAGACCAAAATCAGCACACGATTGCCGCAACCGAAACCAACCATGCAACACAAAGCTATGATCTCCCAAACTTTTGATACTAATAACCATCAATCATCCCACCTGAACTTCCTCAATGGCAGCGCGGAGCTCGGGCGTATCCTTGACAGACTTGAGATGATTGATCATCCCCCAGACGACACTCAGCTTGTCAGTGATCTTCTCCAGTGGTTCGACCAATTTCGGCCACGACGGCTCCACGGTGCTCTCCAATTCCTCGAGTTCATTCTCCTACACACACAAAAAACCCCACAAAAAGCTCCAAACTTTTAAGCATCCGAAACACCCAAAGCCACTACCTTTCTCACGAAATCACAAAAAGACACGAACTTTGACAAAAACCAAAGAAAACAACCACGACCCAGAAAGCAAAACGCAGAGAAAAGCAGCGTACGAGGTTCTTTAGGAGGGCGCGGATCCCGGGGCGGACGTGGTGGGCCTGGACGGCGTCGAAGGGAGGGAACTCGAAGTCCAGGAGGAGAGGATTCTCGCTGTCGTCGCTCAGCGGGTGGGAGGAGTCCATTAGGGGAGCGGAAACAGAGGGAGAAGAGGAAGCGAAGCGGCGAGTAGGAGAGGAAGCGAGGAGGGTTGACTTGTGGGGGAGACAGAGGGAGAAGGAGGAGGACCAGAGGAGGCAAGGGTGGGATTTGTTTGGGTGGGGAGGGGTAAAATGGGGAAAGCAGCGGGTGGGATGGTTGCGTCTTAGAATAGGGCGGATTGGGCGGGAGAGAGAGATACTGCGGGAGGACGAAGCCATGAGGAGTAGCAGCAAGTGTTGTATTATTAGGATTACTAGGACGGTCCGGTGTTGTAAGAACCTGTTTGGTTGGAGTGTAAGTTGTCGCAATCTTCCTCTCATTTTTTGTGTTTTCCAACTTTCTTTCTTGGTGTTTGTGTATTTGTTACTTCCACGCTACAGTTTTGTTATTTGGATATGGTCCGCCGTCCGTGATTGTGTTAAAAGAAAAGCACGATTCGGATTCGGACGAATTTGAATTATAAAAATTATGATTCATATTTTATTCGTCTAATTATGAATTTATATTTGATTCGTCCAAGATTAGTTCGAATACAAATTCAAATTCGTATGAATTGAATCAAATTTAATTTTTGACGAATCAAATTCAATTCATGGTCTCCTAGATTGTTTTGTTGGTATTGGTTAGTATCGTTGGAGAGTTTATTATTTCTAGTAATTTCAAGGTGGTAAATATTTAGATTATTAATTTTTTAATATAAAAAACTGAAGAGATAAAGTAAATTATGTAGAACCACAATCAAATTTTTAGCACAGATTACCCTCCAGACGCTGGTGTTTAACGATATTTATGTTTTAGCCTTTAGTATTCTCAATAACATAGTTCCATCCTTCAAATTTGTTAAAATGCAACTCTCAGGTTTCTCGCTGACTTTAGTGGTGACCTTTATACCCTTTTAAAAACCTAACAAAAAAACAAAAATCATCCATTTCTCTTCCCTAATCATCTCTCCCGACGTCAACCTTGAATCACCACCCTCGACCACCACCGAGCCATGCTCTAACTAGGGTCAGAAGCAGTACCAAGTCTCCGGCTAAAATCTATAGGTCTCAGGCTAAAATTCAATAACTTACTTAATTGGCAAGGCAAGGCACACAATCTTAAGAGATGTACCTACTAGGAAGTCCCTTTGATTGCAACAGAGTGGAATGGAACCTCGACGACGGCATGGCGACTGAAGTCCCTCCCTCCAGCAACAAACTTCACCATCTGCTTGCTGACTAGGTCGAACTAGGCGGTGACCACGCATTGGACCGTGGCCCCCACCTTCCTCACCACAATGAAGGCCATGTTCTTGCCAATGGCCTAATAACCCTTAAAATACCCTGATAATAATATGTTTAAAAAATGCTTCAGTTATTTAATTTGGACAATCCATATCAACAAGGTGCACCTTCTTTTCTAGCACATTTTGAGAGAACTCCAAGGTTAAATGCACTTGGCTTGGGGCAATTTGAGGATGGGTAACCTCCTGGGATATTTTCAGGACGCGTGTGAGTGAGAACAAAATACATTGGAAAAGACTCAAGTTGATCTATGGAGATAGTCGATCAGATTACGAGGTATTACAAGTTGTCAAAGCAAAACCTCGGCTAGTACGGTATGGTTCGAGGATCGAACACACCTGAAAACGAGGAATTCTGAGATTGTCTGAATTTTTCTGAATCTGACACGAAGAGGACGTCGTGTATTTAAGGAAGGGTAAATGTGATATCCCAATAATGATATGTTCTGAAAATGCGTAAATGATTTGATTTGGACTATCGATATCAACAAAATATACCTTCTTTTATGGCACACATCTTGAGAGAACTCCACGGTTAAATGCATTTGGCTTGGGGTAAATTCAGGATGGGTTACCTCCTAGGAAGTTTTTAGGATGCATGTGGGTTAGGAAAAAATATGCTGGAAAAGACTCGTATTGGTCTGTAGAGATAGTTGGTCCAATCACGGGGTGTTATAGATTTCTTCACCCCCAATCCTTCTCTCCCTGTCTCTAATTGGGCACCTTAGTAGCGTTGTGGATTTTTCACTTGAGGGAGATTGTTCAGATTTTTCCGAAAAAAATTGGCTCCCTTGCACGGCCTGCCATCAACGTCTCTGGACACTTTACCCTGTCGGTGAATGCCTCTGTCCGAGCCAGTGTATTGGAGCTTTCCGGAATCTTGGTTAGCAGTTGTGGGTCTAACACGAGAGAACTCACCAGCACAGCAAAAATGGATGTCGGAGACGATGAAGCAGAGGGCAGGGAATATGAGGGGAGGAGAGAGGGATTATCTTTTTTATAAAAAATTGGAAGGGTAAAGATCATAAAAAATTATGTCGACTGCTGACATCAGCGATGGACCCGGTAAAAACCTGAAAGTTTCATTTTAGCATATTTGTAGGATGAAAATAGGTTATTAAGAACAAGGAATAAAGGTGAAATAACCCCTCTACTATCTCAAAAGGTTCGATTATCACCATGTACTTAAAGATAGTTCACATAACCCTGTACTTGAAGGGCAGGTCGTCTGACACTCGTTCGCTTGGTTCTATCTTTCATCCCTGCCCACACGATGCAGACGAATATGTTACCTACTGGTCTGTGTTGGGATATGGACTGTTATACTCACGAGTTCGTTTGAGGCTCCCACCAGGACCATTAGCGGATTCATCTTGTTGATTGGGATACTTTGTGCCTCTCTAAGGAGGTAGGGGGCCTTGGGCTCCATCCTATGCGAAAGGTCAATATGGTGTCCTTTGTCAAGCTGTCCTAGAGATTCCTCCAGTCTTAGGGCCTCCTCTAGGCTCATCTTCTGATTGGCAAGTATGACAGAGGTGGCATCGACCTAGATCTACTGAAGCAAAAGCGTGGTTCTTCTGCCACCTAGCGGGCCATGGTGAAGGCTCGTCCAATCCTTGCCCACGATCTTCATCGCAATGTGGATAATGATCTTCGTATGTCTTTTTGGGATGACCTGTGGTTCTCTCCCTCCCCTCTTTGAAACCACATCCTTAGTGATCTCCCTGTAGAGGAGGCCAAAAAGCGGGTGGCTGAGTATTGATCCCACGGGAATGGCTGGGACATCTCTCATTTGGAAGCCTTTCTGCCTCCATATATTATTGGTTCTCTGACATCGACATTTTTACAGATCTCGACAGCTTGAACGGATAAGTTATCATGGCACCTTACTCAGGATGGGCATTTCTCTACCCACTCTCTGTATAGGGTTTTTGCAGGTCTCGGTAGGTTGGATGGATGTGTTATCCTGGCACCTTACTCAGGATGGGCATTTCTCTACCCAGTCTCTGTATAGAGTTTTGTGCAGAGATATTGAGATGCCGTATGTTGACCCGATCTGGACACGAATTTGGATGTTATAGGTCCCTGAGAGGATTCAGTTTTTTATTTGGCTATTTTATCATTACAGGCTGATGACGAATGAGGAGCGAGCGTGGAGGCACTTCACGGAGGATGACACATGTCCGAGATGTGGCACTGAGCCTGAGTCACTGATGCATATGTCTCATAATTGTAGGTTTTTCAGGGTGGTGTGGTCTTCCCTCCTACCGCGACCTCCATGACATTTCTACACTGAGGCGGACCCTCGCTGATGGCTCTAGGCCAACATCTCAGATACCACTACCCCCACAGATGGCCCACCATGGGCAACGACTTTCATGATAGCTTATTGGTAGCTATGGAGATGGAACAGTGATGCTGCATTTCGGCCAGGTACCACCTCAAGGCACCCCCTTCCCTTATCACTTCTCAAGCACAAAAGTTTGCTCGTATCTTTTCGGACCTGATTATTCTATTACCACCACAGTGCGAGACCCTAATCTCTTGGCAGCATCCTGCGGAGGGCTTTGTCAAGCTCAATATTTATGGAGCTTTGATGGGCAACCCGGGACCTGCCGGCTCTGGGGCATCATCTGTGACTCAAATGGCTTTTGGGTATGTGAAATCGCTAAGGGTATTGGGAGCTGCACCTCCCTTACTGCGGAGCTCTGAGCCTTGGTCCTAGTGCTAGAGTTGACTTGGGAGAGGGGGTTCTGAAAGATCTAGGTGGAGGTGGACTCATCCATGGCTATCCTTGGCATGGGATGAGAGGTCGACCATGCCCACCCGTTGGTGACGCTGATATCGAGAGCGCGAGAATTTTTGGCGAGAGACTGGGACATCGACATCAGCACACTTGGTGAAAGGAAAATCGGTTGGCGGATGCCCTGTCCAAGCATGCCTTGTATTTTTCCTTTGATTGTATTATTGCATATGTACTGTTAGATTCTTGTATGGAGGTGTATCTGGATAATTTGCAGGAATTAGCATTTCCCACTATACTCGTTTGGCCAGGGATGATTTACAGGGATCAGTTCCAGCAGTATCAACGTCAAGGCGGGCCACCCTGGCCTTGCCGAGGTGCTCTTTCCCTCTCGTTGTGGGTTTTTTTACTGGGTTTTTACCGCTGGAGAGTTTTTACTAAGGTTGGTGACCACAACCTCGAAAGAAAGGATCCTGATACTGAGGCCAGTAGACATCAGGATGCAGATTACAGATAGTTTTCTATTTTTGATGTCTCTTGAATTTATTTCACGTATTTATACAGGGGCATGACCCCACCATTTCTACCAACAAAAATATAACCCCTATATTTCTCTAAATGAGTCAAATAACACACTGAAATCATTTTTCCGTTAACCGATGATACATCACCAACTTACATGACGTCTTTGTCATTTTAAAAATGCCACATCATCTTTAGATTATTTTAAAAATAACATAAAAGTCTACAAACCTGTAGTAGATACATGGTAAAAACCCAAAAACAATATTGATTTAGTTTAGGAATTTGATTGAAGAGAAAGAATTGGGTGTGACCTGGCATCATTCCAACTCGTACTCGACATAGGATAATTGACTTAGGAATCTTGCTGTGATGTACTTGGGCGGATCATCCAAACTAGATGTACCGAGACAACCTCACTGCCTAATTTTGTTGCTGGCTTTGTATTATGCTCATAGCTGACAATAATAGCATCATCAGAAAAAAGCTACCGTATTATAAACAAGACATCGCTGCACAAGTGTTAAAGGGTAATGAGAAATGCAAAATGGTCTGAACATGCAATTGACATCTTTGGTTGCTGTTAATGCACGAGTATTCATCCTTTGACAGTTCCCCTATGAACAGATTTTCAATTATCTCCTGAGGCAAATGTACAAATCACATTAGCCGTCTAGGGAACAACGAATTTTTCCTTCAATATTCAATAATGTCGTCAATCTGATGTCTAAGAGATGGATGTGTAAGCATGTTTCATAGTATACCTCCAACATTGGGCAAAATCTGAAGAGTTGCCATGTTTCTTCCTCACCAATTTTATCTTTTCTGGTTGCATTTTTAGTCTGTATTCCAAAGAAACCACAGTCAATTGCATAGCTACCCAATTCTTTCTGTTCAGTCAAATATCTAAACCAGATCAATCATGTGAATCAACAATATTAAAAACTCATCTTTAATTATAAAAACATCTATAAGCTATGTATTGAGAAAGCTAGTTCACCTGTCATATTCAGTCATTGCTGAATGAGAATCCTGCCCACCCTTACCAAGCTTGTAGATCTTTTTGTTCCACTCCGTACAGCAGTGGTAACCATTCTGCCCGGCCCTAGTGACAGTGAAGGACACCCTAGCTGGATGCCATGCACCAATACAAGCAACCTTACGAAGACCATGATGAGTCTTACGTGGAAGGCGGGTCACACCCCAATGAGTAACTACACCTTCGTAACCCTGTTACACCAATTACATCAATCATTTATCTTGGTAAATTCGTGGGTTTTCCGGCAACACTTGATTTGAGATATGTGTTATAATCCCTTTCCCGGTTTTCATCATCATTCAGTCAATGAAGTATAGAGTTGACAAATGGCCCTATCTATAGATTGTTACAACAGATCAATAATACGTGGCTGAAAATCTTAAGTTGGATGACATCTTCTATTTGGTTGTCTCTGAGGCTCAAGAGCTTCATGCCTCAACTTAACAACGGGAGAGCGATTTTGGCAACTTCAACTCGAGCTGTTGTCGTTAAAAGCGAGCATCTTTAATATATCTTTTTTGGAAGGTAAAATTTTTAAACAAAGTAATCATAATTGCCAAGGATTGTACTCAGTCAATTCCTTTTTCGTCTTGTACTTTTAGCACCAAATACCCTTTGGCGTATCTTTAACGTGAATGGCTAATAAATTATAACTTGCACCCTTTCGAAAATTTTCATAGCCTAAATTACAGTTCTGGGGAATTAGACTTAATCCAATAGAATTTATGAGTTTCTAAATATAAAAATGATATTTCATTAGGGTTTATAATTATTAGATTTATAAATATTATGAATCAAATAACGAAATTCTCAATTACTCAACTGAACACAAATAACACGTGGTAAAAAAATTTCATACCGCATCAGAATTTTAACAAAATACGTGACTGTAATCTCAAATAAAAAAGTTTTACACCGACTTTAAATATAATATGTAAATACTATTATGGCCACGTTTACGAAGCTAAAGCTCATGCGAAGACCTTGATCGACCAGCTATAACCGGGCCATCAAAGTACAGCCGGTACTTATTTGAATGAGATATTTCAATAAACAACTCCAAAACCTCGGCAATTGCCACTTGGGTCCCCATCAAACGATGACAATCACCGCCACGTTATCTCTTCCATCCCCAACTCCGCTTCCCCTCAACTTTCCCACACAAAAAAGAACCCAACCCCGCACCCCTCCTCGCCAGCCTCTTTCCCCTACTACACCGAACATCAGAATAACCCACCGACTGTCTTCCTCGGACAAGAATCTGACGGTAACCGTCGATCCATCTACCCTGGCAGGGACCGAGGCCGGGCCACGGTCGGCGTCCGATGTCGTGAGGAGCTTCTACGAGGGAATCAACGGCCGGGATCTTGCCTCGGTGGAGGGGCTCATTGCAGAGGATTGCGTGTACGAGGACCTTATCTTTCCTCGTCCTTTCGTTGGTCGCAAGGTCAGGATTCCAAGCTACATGTGCCCTATCCTGTCATTCGGTCCATGTAACAATGGATACTTGGGATTTCGTCTGATGATCTTGAAGTTCGTCGAAAGAACTGACAGACTATATTATCTACTCAAGAAATTTATTGATTTTCTTGGGGCAGGAAATAATGGAGTTCTTCAAGAAATTTATTGATTCTATCAGCAAGGACCTTCAGTTTGTTATTGATGATATATCAGTGGAGGACTCCGCCGCAATTGGAGTTACATGGCATTTAGGTAATACAGAAGTTGCTAATTTGTTTCTGATTTCACATAAAAGGGCTGATGTTTGATTGACTGTAATTAAACTAGAACAATCATCGTCGTCTTCCTTTTTCTGCTTAATGCTGGAGCAATCAAACCGAGGTATCGTGTTCATAAGCGGACTTGCATGTCACGGCATCATGTTCATCTCGACCGCGCCAAATTTGGAAGTCAAGTAAATTCAGTGACTTGCAACCTCCATATTTTTATTGCTGCAGATTGGAAGGGAAAGGAATTTCCATTCAGCAAAGGATGCAGCTTTTATCGCTTGCAAGTTACAAATGGCACCAGGCAAATCATGTAAGTGATCACTTCTTGCTTCTCAGAAACTCGAACATGAACTAGCCTGCAAGTTCAGTCAAAACTGTAAGATTAGTCCCTGCTTTCGTTATAATTTTCCGAAGCTGCAACATCATACCATAACAATAGAGAGTTTGAGTATGTGATGGTGAAACAAATCCGTGTTCGGACCAACAGAGTAGTCATCTGTGCATTTTTTTTAAGATTGGAGAAGTCGAAGGATTAATCTTTTCTTTTTTAAATACGCTGAAAAATTCTAGTTCTATACAAAGAGAAGAATTGATCTGCCTTTTTGACATATGTAGTTATGCACGAGACAGTGTGGAGCCAGCATTTAAGCCCGGAGAAGCAGCTTTGGTATGCTAGCTTGCCTTCATTTTTCTTATTAGTGCATCTTTCTTCCCCTTAGTCGTTCGTATATTTCTGATAATCGAGTCATCCACCACTCGAATCGAGTCCTGTCCGTACTGATCAGGCTGAACTACACTATAACAGCTTCCCCTGTCCTTGCAAGCACGACAACTGCTACTACTAGTGGTCTCGCAAGACGGTACTTGTTCTGCTCGATTCTGTCTGCAATAAATCGCTTACCCACTGTTCTTTTCTGCTGATACAGGTTGCCATCCGAGGAGTAACTTGGCTTCTTCAACAGTTCCCTCTACTGGCGGACCGCTTCTGAAGATAATTAGCTAAAGTATTTTTGTATACCTTTACTTAAAAGTAAAGGGTACACAAAGATTAGGTATATATTGCTTTATTTGGAATTTATACAGATGCGATTGTAGATGGTAAGACGTTCTCACTTGTAGCGAAATCATGATCTTTGTTGGAATAAGCTTCGATTAAGCCAACACGTTTCCGAGTAACCTAAGGTGAAGGCACAAGTTCAAGTTCGTTGCTCTAATTTTCCGTAATAAAATGCTCATGGTATCACTAATCTTCTAGAAATTTTTGTCCATAGTCACTATTTTTTATATATTCTTCATGGTCACGTGGCCACTATCTTTAAAATTATTCAAATTTCAAATCATCCTCAACTTTTTTCACTCGCCACTTTTAAACGTTTGGAAATTTTAGCGTGACCATAAAAAAAGATTAGCGACTAGTCTTTTGCCACTAATTTTGAGACAAATTCACCATCTTCACACTCCTTCATTTCTCTAATCCAGACAACAAAGCAACAGTTAGTTAAAGGGAGAAAAAGTCGCAACATTCAAACGCAAAGGCAAATTTAGAATTATAATAGTCAAAATTTCACCTCGAATATCTTAAATCCAACTAGAAATGGATCATTTTAACTAGAAATCAATCTATCAAGCCTTGAGCCGCCCAAAGAACTTGGCTTTCTCCTGGGTAGTCTGGAACCGACCATGGCCGAACTTGGAGGATGTGTCGATGAACTTGAGCTTAATTTCCTCCAGAGCAAGCCTCGATGTCTGATTCAACAGCGACTGCCTCAGCGTCACAACACGCTTCTTCGGGCCTACGCAGCAACCCTTGATCATCAGATAATCCTCCTTCACCACTCCGTAATGAGGAAAGCCTCCCATTGGGGTAACATCCTTCTCAGTCCTGTGAATCAACAATATCAAGAACTGATTATAAATTTAAAGAACATCTGTAACGAAGTAAAAGCTATGTATTGGGAAAGCCAGTTCACCTGTCATATTCAGTCATTGCTGAATGAGAATCCTGTCCACCCTTCCCGAGCTTGTAGATCTTTTTGTTCAACTCCGTACGGTGGTGGTAACCATTCTGCCCGGCTCTGGCAACAGTGAAGGATACCCTAGCTGGGTGCCATGCACCAATACAAGCAACCTTGCGAAGACCACGATGAGTCTTGCGTGGAAGGCGGGTCACACCCCAACGAGTAACCACACCTTCGTACCCCTTTCCCTTGGTTACACCGATTATATCAATCATCTCATCTTTTTGGAAAACAGCATCGATAGGAATCTGCTTCTCAAAGAAGCTGTAGGCAAAGTCGACTTTCTTGGCAACATCTCCACCATTCACTTGTATCTCCATTAGATGAGCTTTCTTCTGCTTCAGTCCTTTCATTTTCCGTATCTAAAAAGCCGGTCCACCAACAAAGAACAGTGGAGTTAGAAGCTAGATTTCTGAGCTGTCACTAGATTTTATATAAGAGAATCTTTTATTATTGTGTTGAAAGCCTGATGAAGTTCCAAGTGACAAAAATTGCATGTGGATTTTACCTGTGTATGGGCAATAACACGAATTACACAACAATACTTCTTCATCTTCTCCAACTGAGCTTGAATGTCCTTTTTCCCATCTTCAGATTCAAGCTTCTTTGAGTATTTGGTAAATGCCTTCTTCTTGGACTTGCACCAGTTCTTATAGAACCTCCTCTTCACATCCTCACTTAGATGCTGGGCCCAGACTGTGTTTAGTGAACGGAGCCCTCGAGGAGTTTTGACATAACCAACAACCCCGACAACTACCATGGGCGGAGTTTCAATAATTGTAACAGCTTCACATGTCTCTTTCTTGTGCAACTCTGCAAGTGGTAGTTCACAAAAATATAATACAAACTAAGACCAAGTTTCAAAATCAAGCAACCACCCAGATGTCATACACAAACTCTGGCCAAATCCACACCAGTTCCAACAAACATGCATGTGTATAGCCAAAAAATTTAAACTTCGCAACCAAAAAGCGGCGCTTACTTGACCCTGGCTTTTCGACTTCTCTAACAATATGGGTCATCCCAGCTTTGTAACCAAGGAAGCCAGTCAATCTGCATGGCTTTGTTGGATCATCTTTTGGAAATGCCTTCACTGTAAATCATTGAGAATTAAAAAGACAATATAATTAACAGTCAATCATCATAAGCTCTTCAAACAATTAAAAATCAGAGAAGAGCAATTAAATATTTAAATGCAATCAAAGAAAATACACATGAGAGATATCAGATACACAAGTATAGGCTCAAAAGTCCATTAAAATTCTTCAAACCAACAACAAGAACATGGCATCAGGCTATATTACATTCATGGATGAAGTTGGCAATGGTAGTTATATTAAAGAAAATCATGAGTCGTAAATCCAAATACAGTGCAATGATTTCTTTCTCAATCAGTTTTGAGTAGCACATGTATGTCTAACAAGTTGTGACTAGAGATAGTACATGAAAACAATGCATTAACTAACTAGGGAGCTCTGAAGTAAGAAACTAATATATTTAACTGCAAAGTGATTAAACCTTTTCCTCTGTGACGAGCAGCTCGCTTCCTTGGGAGAAACCCCAAAGAGCCATGACGAGGGTGTTCAAACTTACGATGAGACATGGTCACAAGCCTCGGTGATTAACCTGCAACAATACATCCAACTCAATAGCATATTCCCTCAGATCAGAAAAAAAACTACAACCCCTTCAAAATATAGAATCCACATACTCTATGGGTTTTGAAAAGAGTTAAAGCTATTTTCATAAATCAAAAAGAGAACTTTCCAAGGAATAAGAAAACCCAAAAGAGAGCACTTCCCGAACCAAAGGCCTATGCAACAGGGGGAACCCCACATGCCAAATCTCGAGCATCCTCTGTTTTTCTTTTTCCTCCCCAAAACGCCCCCACTCGATCCGAAGACCGAGAGGGTAGGCGATCTCGAGGAGGCAAAAAAAGGAGCCCACATCCGAGAATCCAGCCTTGATTAAATAAATTATCCAGCTCATTAAAATAAATACTTCAATAAATTTTGGGTTTTGAAAAAAATTAAAGCCATTTTCATAAAAAGAGAACTTTCCAACGTATAAGAAAACCCAAAAGAGAGCACTTCCAGAACCAAAGGCCTATGGCAATGGGGGACCAAATCTCGAGCTTCCTTTGTATTTCTTTTTCCTCCCCAAAATGCCCCCCTCTCGATCCAAAGACTGATAGGGTAGCAATCTCGGGGAGGTAAAAAAAAGGAGCCCATATCCGAGTATCCAGCCTTGATTATTACAACATCGAGCTCATCACAAAGGGAATACACTCAGATCAACTAAAACGGAGTACACCGCGACATATAAAACAAATCGGAACCTGAGAGAGGGGCGACGTGGGTCAATCACTGGACGGAGGAGCCAGTGAAACCCTAGTGAACTTGGACGTCATATATCTCCATATATATATGTAAAGACCCCGATGGAATTGGACGGCTACGATTTGATCTGAGATTAGGGTTTTGGGTATCTTAGGTGGGGGCGGGTTTGGAGATGATGTAATTTGAGGCCCAGGTTGGATTTGTTGGATCCGACACTACTGGGTCAATGCGTGTCCAAGCCCGGAGGTTGTTTTAGTTCAGTACAGCAAGTTTAACGGGCTTCGACGACCACGTTTGGCTGCATCTTCCAGGATATAAAGGGAAGAGAGAGACATTTTTGATCGCTGTAATATAAGAGGTTTACAAACATATTATCTAGTTTGTAAAGGAAAATTTATTAATCCGTGTGTGTTCAAAATGTACTTTTTAAGCTGCAAATTAATTCCAGGGAAAAGGACAAAAATGTCATCTAAAATGTTTGCCTTTCTAAAAATAAGAGAAAATTTTAAAAATTACTCATCTCTTTGACGCTCTTTCCCGCCGCTAACATAATCCCTAGCATGGTGGCGTGTATACTTGAGCCTTTTTGGCGTCCATAGCCCACGTCTCTAAAAAGTCTACAATAGTCTTTAACCCAATGCCATTTGTCTCGTCCAAATAGAGGCATTTCACATGATACGTGTCTGAGATATGGTACTGAATCCGAGTCTTTGATGCACATGTCTCGTGATTATAGGTTCTCTAAGATGGTGTGGGCTTCTCTTCTGCCACGACCGCCACAGGGCTTTTACACCGAGATGGATCCCCGCCAGTGGCTCTGGGCCAACAATTCAGACACCACCACTCCCACAGATGGCCCACCGTGAGCAACAACCTTCGCGACTGCTTGCTGGTGGCTTTGGCGATGGCGGAGTGACTCTGCCTTTAGGCCAGGCACCACCTCGGGTACCCCCCCTTCTCTCATCACTTCACAAGCACGGGAGTTTGCTCTTGTCCTGGAGGACCAAAATACTCCATTACCCCCTATCGGAAGATCCTAGTTTCCTAGCAGCGACCTATGGAGGCCTTCGTCACGCTCAATACGAATGGAGCTTCGATGAGCAACCTGGGTCCTGCTGGGGCTGGTGGTATCATCTGTGACTCGACTGGCATTTGATTGTGCGGGTTTGTTAAGGACATTGGGAGCTGCACCAAGAGGCCGAGAAGGGGTCTCGCACTTCGTAGATGTTAGAGAATTGCCCACAAGAGAACAATAATGTGCAAAGGATAATAGATGCATGAGTTATGTGGTTCAGTCTAATACCTATGTCCACAAAAGGAAATAAGAACTTTTATTGATGAGTAGCCACAAGCCATACATAGCCTAGGATAACGTGTCTTCATATTGAGACAAACCCTTGCACATCAAGTAACATATCTAGGTCGTCATAGGAGTCCAAAATAAGAGTTTGAGCAAAACAGGAAACAGTTGTTAGCACCATCTAGCGGTCGCTAGGTCATCACCACGAAACATTCTGTAATACCCCCTAGCGAACATTCGCTACCTCATTGCCCAGCTTTCTCCTTTTGCTTATTTCTCGACACATCCCAACAATCTCCGCCTTGGCAAAAAATTATCCCTTGCGTAGAACTATGAAACTCCACCCGAACTTCAACAAACTCCACTTTGATGAGACACCGTCCCATGAAGAACCATGAGATCTTGCAAAACCAAACCGACTCTACCAACTCTACCTCAAACTATAGATACACCGCCATCAATAAGACCATCTCAAATTTTTCTCCACCTTTTGTTTAATCACTTGGAGACAGCCTCCAAACTCAAGCTTGCCTGGTC
The DNA here is from genome assembly GCA_963995505.1 of Hypericum androsaemum. Taxonomy (NCBI): domain Eukaryota; kingdom Viridiplantae; phylum Streptophyta; class Magnoliopsida; order Malpighiales; family Hypericaceae; genus Hypericum; species Hypericum androsaemum. Next base: position 14,840,608 of record OZ023181.1, on the reverse strand, counting down.
TATTCCCTCCAACCTTCATCAAAGCCCAACTTCAAGTTCACCTGCCAAAGCAATCTTGTGACTAATAAATGCGCACTCTATTTTTTTATCACCATCATGCTCTGTAACCTTTTTGCTTCTCTGTGGAACCTTTTTGCCTCAAGTCAATGCTACGTGACATAGCATATAAAATACAACCTTTTGTTCGACCAATTAGAACCCTCCAAATGATAGAACTCAACCATTCGACCTTAAGTGAGATAGCAAATTTGCCTATTATGTCACCAACGATTTTCCATGCCCAATGCCATACCAACCCAACACATTTGACGTGCACGTCCCTTTAGACAACTATAGTGGGGCCTTGCTAACAATGCTTCTTGCCAACCATGCCTCCACAAAATAAGCATCGCTCGCTAACCATGTCTATGCGAACCCAACTACATTAATGTCAAGCCTTTTCTCTATCATACAAGAGCTTTTCCCCTCTCCATTGAAACTCAAAGATGTGACTCCACCTACAACCGTGCCCCCCACTAACCTGTAGGTATTCCTTGTGTCTCTTTCACCCTTCATCACCACCAAAGCATCTCTCTCTACCTCAATTAGCCCGCCTACAACCTTATAGATATACCCACTATAATCCAAGGCTCCTAATGAGGTCAAATTCCTCTCCAACTTCGGAACATGTCTAACCCATATAACTTTCTCTCAACACCATCCCACATATTGATTCAGATACCACATATGCTAGCGATCCTATAAATAGAACCATCACTCATAGTCACCATATCTGAATTGACGAACTTGTAGGTGTCGAACTACCCTCTCTTGAGCATTATGTGAAAGGAACAAGCTGTCACAACCCAAATCCGTAGGTCGGTGACCGGCGCTAGATTTCGATTCCTTTAATCGCAAAAGAAATCTAGCCAGCCTTAAACGTATTCAATTTCTTACAATCTTAAGCCATTAAGCTTATAACAAGAATATAAATGATTTTTTAGTTTCAAATATCAAATTTAGAAAAATATAAACCCAAATTTAGCCTTATTAATACATATCCATATGATTTTATTAATTATATATTTCCAAGATCAAATTAAACTGTGTAGTTACGGAGCTTCTAGATCAAAGAGCAGAATACAAACTGGAGACCTCGATGCAAGTCCTAGAGAACAAAGTGGACTTGGTACAATCAGAATAGATCTCTGAACCAATACAACTCATGTATGAGTTCCTGCAAAACTGGTGAGAGGGGGGTGAGTGTTTTGGAACACTCCGTAAGCACATAGAACATAACATATCAGTTATGTCAAATACATGTGGGAGAAGTAGAACTTAACTGTGTTTCACATAATTCAAATAACACTAATATGCAGACTAATCATACGACCACACACGCACACAAAAATGTGGGCAAACTATGTGACGTCCCATACCATCACGCAACTTGTCCCACAAACACATAATCACATAGTCAACAAATGGTGAGCTCTAAACAGGTTTAGACGGGCCACTTCCTCTCCGGCACAGGGATATCAACATGGCCATCAGATCTCCTTTCCATAATCACACACTAAGTATATAGTAGTAAAATAGGATATCTCCAAACTATGTGCACAAACATCCCCGGTTAGCACGGGAAAACCTGTCCATTTCTCACCAAAACAAACATAGCATACCCATCACACAATCAAAGATCCAAGACCATATCCAATACATATGGACATGTCATACCCTCACAAATCGGTCCCAAGCTAGGAAACACATATTCTCTAGCTGGCCACACACATGTGCCACATATGTCACAAACAAATCCAGGTATGACCAAGCATATCACATAAGCACATGACCATTTTATAAACAAAACTCATATGCATAAGACGTACATATTTAAGATCCGAAACATGCACATGTACCAAACAAACCAAAGTTGTCATGGTCTATATGCTTACACCATTGAAGACCGGTCGATGAATGTTCATTCCTTAACTAAATTCTCCTTTTTCTCCGCCCTACAAGTTGACATCCTTGTATGTGAATACATGGTCCTTTGATTTTCAAAACATTGAACATATGCGCAACTTCCTTCAATAAGAAAGGTTACGAAAAATATTACTTTTTAACTCCACCAATTTTCAACACACTTTAATTACTTCAACTGTCAATAATATACTCTCTAATACGTGGACAATTTCTATTAGCTTATTTCAACATCTACACAGTTTATTGTCTAAGAATTTCTTAGAATCCCAACTTGAATTCAACCCTGGAAACTTATATTTATTCTTTAGTTCATTAAAAATCAACAACTCGCCTTGATAGATTTTAATAGAACCTTCATGGCATTAAAATTCTGACCTGTTTCTTCTACAAGAAATTATGTTTGCACTATCCAATAAAATCAATTATCATGTTCATAAGTTGTTGTAAACCATACCGTAAGATTACTATATTTACCCTCTTTTCATAAAAGTTGATCATAAACGTATAACCTATGGAGTAGTATACTTTACTTTTTCTCTATATTAGTCTCATTTAGAAAGTGAATAACGCAGACTAAAATTTAGACGATGAGCTTACCATAGTCTTTTTCTCGGTAACTAATTCTTCCCCTTCAATTTCTTTTCATTTTCGTCACATCGTTTCTTTTTAAATCAGCTTATCATTTGATCTCTTATTCTATACTACAATCTTAACTCTTCACATTAAATTCTTACCGGAAATCCAAATAGACTAACAAGTCTACAGATTATTACTTCCATATTTTATTACATCAATTACTTAATTTTGATTATCAGATTAATTACCTTCCAATGTTTATCAAATCTTCTTCCCAATTAAATAACTTTTTCTAATCTATTATTTTTTTGATTATCGTTAATTATAATTTCTTATTCTCAGTTTACTTCTTTTATTCCTTCTAGTTAAACTATAAAATAGTTTAATCAAATCAACGCTTTACTATATTCCATGTTTAATAAATAATTTTGTATATCTTACCCATTCCACAATTAAAAACCCATCACATTTCAATAATTCAGAATATAAGTAATGAAGATTTGCTTACCGGTGTGATTTCCTTTCCTATCTTCCTTGTCTCCAATTCTCTCTTAATTATCTTCCCCTTGATTCATTGTTTCGGTACTTACCTTTTTTTTTATTATGGTTCGGTTAGCTTTTCTTATTGTCTTAACTTCACTAGCTATTTTCTTTGTTCTAGTGGGTGTAATTCCTTGCCACCGCTTAACTTATCAATTACTTCAATATATAATAAGATTTATCTTTTAGTGGACACTCCAAATAGTTGCCACGTTTTTATCATCTTTTTACTATACTTATCTTTCTTTACCTTATGTTTATCTAGATTCATTTTATGGTCCTTTGATGCCAGTAGACTATTCTAGTCTTTCCAACAAAATAATCCTTTGATGCCTAACATTTGTATTGGATTTAAGTTTTACTTCATGTCACTTCAATTTCCAGCCACGTTTCATAATTTAATTATTTTCCTAGATTAACTCTCTCTCTTTTATCCATATCCTTTGGTTAAGAGATAAACTTAACCAACTTATTCTCTAGCTTCATCTTTTCAATACCTGTTGACTGTTGTCAACTTCTAAATTCAGCCACGTAATCGCTTTTTTTTTATTTTGCTTCTTGCCGCGTTTTAACTTTCAATTATCTATAGTGTCAATTTTGTAATGTTAATAATATTTCATTTAAATCTTTAATTTTTTTATCAATTAAGTTGTGTTCGCCCACCAATTTCAATTTCTTCACGTGCTGGATCATAATTTATACTAAATGATCTGGTGTATTTAGTTAAGTCATTTAATTTGACTTATAAGGTTGGATATTATACAAGCGCTATCCAAAATTTAGGAATTATAGTGCTTTGGACATGACAAAACAGAAAGACAGTCGACATCCGGCCTGTCCGAATAAGAGGCCATATCCAAAGAAATCGATCATTTTCCCTTGTGGTCTTGAGTTCTTCCTGGACAATCTTCTTCATGTGCCATTTTTCTTCGCACTCGAAGCAATTTTTTTTGAACTTCCTTGACCTCGACTTGGATCATCTTCCATCTTTTCTTTCACTACGACCACTATGGCTACCCCTTACAACGAGCCCTACTATTTATCCATCACCAATTTTTCTCCTTTGGTGAAACCCTAGTACAGCACTTGTGTTATCCTCCAGGGATTCCTTCCCCCAAGTTAGAGTTGTAACCAAATTCTCGTAAGAACTTGATAAGAAATTCAGGAGCAACAATGCCTTGTCTTCCTCCTCAAATTTCAAATCGACCCTTCTCAAATCACTCAACAATTTATTGAAAATATTGATGTGTTGGCTCAAATCTGAGCCACCCATCATCTTAAGCTCATACAACTTTTTCTTAAGATAAAGCTTGTTCAACAAAGACTTAGACATATACGTTGCCTCCAATTTCTTCCATACCTCAGCTAGTGGCTTCTCATCCATGACATGATACATCACGTCATTCTCTATGCACAAGTGAATCGTCGCTATCGCCTTGACCTCCATATCTATCCACTATTGGTCTTCCATCTCCTCGGGCTTCTTTTCTGAGAGCGCGCTCGTCATCCCTAGTTGCACCAGGAGATCCTTGAGACGCTTTTGCCATAACTCAAAATTCGAGAATCCATCAAACTTTACACTAGCAAACTTCGCGCCTTGATCCGCCATCCTTCGACCTTAGTTCTTATACCAGTTGTTAGAAAATCACCCACAAGAGAACAATAACGCACAAAGAATAATGGACACAAGAGTTATGTGGTTCAACCTAATGCCTACGTCCACGGGGGAAAAGGAGAACTTTAATTGACGAGTAGCCACAAAGCCATATATAACCTAGGGTAACATGCCTTTATAAAGAGACAAACTGCACATCAAGTAACCTATATAGGTCGTCCTATAAGTTCAAAACAAGAGTCTGAGCAACACTAGAAACGGCTATCAGCACCACCTAGCGGTCGCTAAGTCCCTAGCGGCCGCTAAGTCATCAGCACCCGACATTCTGTAACCCCCAGCGTTCGCTACCTCCTGGCCCGACTTTCTCCTTTTGCTTATTTCTCGACACATTCCAATAGTAGAATATAATTGGCCATTTTGTTTAGGGCAAATTTCCTTCAGGTCCATGTACTTAGACGAATTCACCAGTAGGGTCCTTACTTTTTCAAAACCCCTATTTTCGTCCTCCAAGTTTGGCAAAATAGAACTCTCAGGTCCCTGGCTCTGGTACCGAAAAAAAATTCCAACTAAATTTTAAGTGCAAGGACCAAAATGCCCTCAGTAAAAAAACAAAAAACTATCTTTTTTAAGCTTGGAACATCAAGAATGCCAAAAACAATATCAAGAACATCAAAAACCCAGATTTCCAAACCATTCCAGTTTTTAATCCGTCGAAGACAGAAACCCAGATTTCCAACCCCACTGTCAATGTCTTTCTCTTCTTCTTTGCCTCCTTCGCCCCTTCCAATTTCAAGAATCAATTTTAATTAAAATCAATTTCAAAGCTTCGACACACAAATTTTCACCTGTTCTTCCATTTGATGAATACAACAATTTGGGTCAACTAAGAACCCCTAAAATTTGGGTCAAATTTGTTTGCCCAGGTCAAGAACAAGAGGCCCACCTGCATTCATGAACTTCAATTTAGAAATTGCTGGAGGCATGCCCAGAATCTGCTCGATTTTTGGACGAGGGACAGGTTGCAGCCCGTCACGAAGACAGACCTGGTTCCGGAACCCAAATTTGCAAAGGAGGAGGCTAACCCCAACGCTCTCGCACTCAAGCTCGCCAACGTCGGCGACGAGTAGGTCAGGAGGGAGGGCCACAAGAGAGTAGGTCAGGACCCGACCTCTGTTCATTTTCCTTTGTCGGCGATCGGCGACCGCGCACTCAACCTCTATGTTCGTTTCCCGTTTCTCTCTGATATCGATTTTCTTCACGAGGAACTAGGGAGACGGTCGTCGTGAATTGCGGTCAAGATCTGGTGTTGAAGTGGCCGACGTCAGCGGCGACGCCGTGGGTGTTGGCGATATCATAGAGTGGGAGGGAGGAGACGAGGGGGTTGAGCATCCTCAAGAATAGTTTCGTCATCGGCAACAAACGGACTGCGACCAGACCTGGGTTTCGATCGGACCTAGGTTTGGTATTTAATTAGATATTCCTGGTATTTAGTTAATTGGATATTCTTGATGTTCTAAGGTTGAAGGTGATTTTTTTTTGGTTTTTTGACTGAGGGTATTTTCGTCCTTACAGGTTAATTTTCACCTGAGTAATTTTCCGGTACCAGAGTCAGGGACCTGAGAGTTCTATTTTGCCAAACTTGGAGGACAAAAATAGGGGTTTCAAAAAAGTAAGGACCCTACTGATAAATTAGTCAAACTACAAAGACCTGAGGATAATTTACCCTTTTGTTTATACATCTAGGAGTTTTTGCCTCTCCACTTCCACCAAAAATAAGCCCCGTCCAAATCTCTCTCTTCCCTCAGTGAACCATTCAGCCAACTTCGATGGACAAGCTTCCATTTGGACCAAGCTTTTGAGCTCCCTAGTGGACGAAGTTAGTATTAATGTTAGTATTTTACATAAGTCAAATTGTCCTATTTAATTGGTCAAAGTTTGTTTAAATAAGACATATTCTCTAAATTGTTATTTGAATTATTATAATCATTATCACACGTTGAGTAGTTGTGTCCAATGTGAAGAGTGTTTATCGGTTTGAGATAATACACGTAATGCTTTATAATTTACAATTTTTATTCAATAAAATAGTTATTCAACCATATTGTTTTTGAATTGTGCTTGTTATTCAATACGAAGTTTTTAATAATTTAGTATTAGAGAAGAGAAGAGTAACTAAGCTTCCACACTTGGACGATAATGATGACCATTGGAGTGAACTCATGGAGAAATTGCTAAGAGCCAACCAATTATGGAGTTTGCTTGAAATTCAAGTCGACGAGTTCATGAGCGAACAGAGGTTGAAGGATGAGAAAACTCGGCGGTTTGAAGAAAAATTCAAGCCAGACATGAAGCCCATTACAAGGCGTTCCCAGCTCATTATCAGGCAGTCCAAGAATATCAAAGTTACATACGAGGATGGACCGCGACCTAGGGACATTGCCTCCCACCTAGTCCTGCAATAACAGGGCAGTAAGCATGTTGCCGTATATTTGAGCTTAGTATGGCTCTAGGTTTAAATATATTATTTATCCGTACAGCCGCGCATATGCACTGGCCCCCGCTATTATTAGCTTGGGACGGAAAAGAGTTGCACTTTTCTCCATCTGCGAGTTCACATCATGAATCCGCGGTGAAAGAGAAGACTCGATATCTAACGTCAACGTGAAGTTGGCTGATCATGTTACCTGGTCATAGTCAATGTATGTAACCAGTGCTCTCATCCAATCTGTATGGCATTGTCTCGAAAAATATTGAGACTGCTGATATTTTCTTCGTATCAGTCTGCCCGGAACGAAGCCAAACAATGAGATAATTCATGAACAATCTAAAATCTGCCCATTTCGCAGGATCCAATCTGAATGCTTCCAATGCACGTTTCTGGCATGGAGAGACTCATCCATGTCAATGTACCTGCATCATTTGAACACTGTCACCGATCGAACCGCGGAAAGAAAACCGATTCGACTAGAACAGAACAGAGCAGAGACAGACTCGTTTCCTCCCTAGTATCTGGCACCGGGATATCCTTCACTGTACTTGTTGGTCATTACCGATCGACCCCACGGCTTCTTGCATTACAGACACCGATGTGAAGTTCTCGGATGGAATGAGTTCGAGCCCTTTGAACACAATAACAATCCCAGTTTAGATTCCAAAAATGCGTAGTCCAATTAGGATTAGCTGATAGCTCTGGCCAGGCTTAGCTATCAGTCAGTCTGAAATGACAAAGCAGAGTGATTTTTTGACAAAAATTGGACAACTATTAGAGTGGTCTTAGAAAAAACGGAGATTCGACGTTCAAATTCATTGGGAAACATTTTCTCCACCTCAAAGCTCTAAAAACAATCTCTCTCTCTCTCTCGCCTTATCTATGAAGATGGCGGGGAAGTATGCAGAAACAACCAGCTAGAAACATACAATACAACTTCGTGACATTTCGGTTGCATGGAATTTTTAACCTGCGGTTGGAATTTCATTTCATGTTTCGAACTTCAATAGCCAGACGGAACGTGAATTTTTAGCAACATAATTTTTGTTTTACTACCTTCTCAACAAAATCATATAATATTGCATATAATGACATTTTTTAGGGGTAGATAATGATATCGATGGAAGTTTGATTGCGGGAATATTGAAAAATATCGAAACATTCTAAATTTTCGAACGGTAGTTGGGACTCCAAAGTTCCTTTCGTACCTGCCGATATTTAAAATAATTTATTTTTTTTGGTGAGATTTAAATTGTTTCCACAATTTCGGATCTTAGACGGTCATGAGATTCGATCCTCCCACCTCATGCTTAAGGACTGACACCGTATCCATCAGACCATACATGAGTTGGTTAAAACAATTACTTTACAAGACAGGGAAATTAAAATTACTTCATTTTGTCCAGTTCTTTCCTAATTTTTCTTGTCACGAAAATAATAATAATAATAATAACATGTCACGGTATAATACATGTAGATTTTGAATTTCAACGTCGACTGTGTATCTGTTAATTGTCGATATTCAGGTTCAGAGTCTACATGCAATTTTGACTTTATAAAGTAGTTGGATTATTTTTAAATTAAATAGATAAAATTTTACAAATCTATGACGAACTCGTTATATGATCACTCATAAAGAAAAAAGAATTCCATCATCAATGGACGGTTGGTTGGGGACCATGTAATAGAGAGATGTGGCCTGGAAGAGAGGGCGAGTTGGCTTGTCTATCGACGACGACAGCCTCCGGAGCGCCATTGCCATCGCCATTTTTTCCTTTGTTTCTTTTTTTTCCTAGTGCTAATTCCTTTATGATGAATTCTCCATATCTATACATATGTGGCGATTATAGCATATTAGCTAAATCTATCTATGTTGGCAATAACGCACGCGTAAATGTCAACGGGATAGGAACATGTAGTTTGAGCCTGCGTGAAGGACGCACCCTACTACTACATGATGTATTATATGCTCCAGAAATTCGTCGGGCCACGTACTTAGTAACGAGCATCAAATCCAAGCTGTCATTCGTTCCCTGCCTACAAACTGGGAACACATGAAAATGACTCTTACCCATGCTGATAATGTTAATTCCCTTATCCTAGCAAGTGGACAATCATGAACTCTGTTCCAGCCCGTGTCGTATATAGAGATATTGTCTTTAATAATGCGTAGATCTTTTTGTATGGGTATAAATCTTGTTGGAATACGACTGCAGAATACTCATTGTGTTATCAAGGTCAAGACCTGATATTGAGAGGTTATACCGATGCTGTCTGTTTCTTGCTACTCCATAAAATAGCACCTCCGCCAAGCAAGAAGACATATCCTGATGTGGATTTCTTCTCGTCCACATCACCACCCCAATCAGCATCGGTATAACCTCTCAATATCAGGTCTTAAGATGAGTCGAGCAGTAGAATTTTTCTTTTTCCAAACTGTGTAGGCGTCTATATCACGCCTATGTTGGGAGGTGTTGCCAGTTTCAGGTTCAACCATAAGTTTACTTATGGTCTCAAGCACTTCTTGTTCTTCAAGTACATACTGAATTTTCATACTACATTTATCATAATTATCACCATTGAGCTTTAAATCCTTATTGAGCTCGACGATAATGGATTTGGAAGCAATCGACATGACTATAGGGAATCATAAAATTAAATGTGTGAGGAGTTTGTTTTCAGCAATACAAAATAATTTACTATACGTTCATAACTTTAAACGATATAAAGTTCTTGATTAACCTCGAATTTGAAGTAGGTCACGGGTATGTTTCCCCTCACCCTTCAAGAATTAATTTTGAACTTTAAACGTTCAAAGTTCTTTAATAGTAAATTCAAGTGTATTTTTCATGATTGTAATAACAATCATGAAAGTCATCCTATGTGGGTGATTGATTCAGGAGCGACAGACCATGTGACAAAGGACCGTGGTACTTTTGTTGAATTCCGACGACTACCGGTTGGAGCTAAATCTATCTATGTTGGCAATAACGCACGCGTAAATGTCAACGGGATTGGAACATGTAGTTTGAGGCTGCGTGAAGGATGCACCCTACTGCTACATGATGTATTATATGCTCTAGAAATTCGTCAGAATTTAATTTCTGTTTCAGCTTTAATGTCTCTTGGTTTTCGTTGGGTGTTTGAGAAAAATTCTGTTCAGTTATTTTTGGAACATGTTTTCTATGGTTCTGGTTATAAATCAGATGGTTTTTTAATCATGAATGTTGATCTTTGTGATTTACTTGATTCAAGTTTTTCCTTTGCCACTGCTTCTCAAGATGATGTTGTACTGTGGCATTCTGGACTGAGCCATATTGGTCAAGATCGCTTAAATCGTCTAGCTAAGGCAGGATTATTGGGTAATTTAGAAAAGGCTATATTACCCACTTGCGAATGTTGTCTAGAAGGAAAATTGACAAGAAAACCATTTGGAAAGGGAACTAGAGCCAATGATCTATTGCAATTAGTCCATTCCGATATCTGTGGTCCAATGAATATGAGGGCTAGACATGGAGCATATTATTTTATCACCTTTATAGATGACTATAGTAGATATGGTCAAATCTATTTGATTTCTCACAAATCAGAAGCAATAAGTTATTTCAAGATATTTATTAATTATGCTGAGAATCAACTAGATCGAAAGATTAAGGCCTTACGAACTGATCGTAGTCACGAGTATCTTTCTGATAAATTTAAAACTCTGTGTTAAGAAAAAAGAATTGAACATTAGTTGTCCATTCCTTATACACCTCAACAAAATGGGGTAGCAGAAAGAAGGAATAGAACCCTTCTTGACATGGTTAGGTCTATGATGGCGGAGGCAAATTTGCCTTTTTTTTTATGGAGATGCGCTCCTTACCGCTACATATGTTCTAAATCGTGTCCCCTCTAAGTCTGTCACTACCACCCCTTACGAAATGTGGACAGGTCGAAAACCTGATCTGAGCTACTTAAGGCCGTGGGGGTGTGCATCTTACGTCCATACTACCTCGAGTACATACGATAAATTAGGACCGAGAGGTAGAAAGAGTATTTTTATAAGATACTCTGAAGTATCAAAAGGATACGTGTTCATGGGTGAACTAGCACATGGACAAGTGACAGAATTTGAATCACGAGATGTCACATTCTTGGAAAAAGATTTTCCAAAATTGGGAGAGGTGAGTCATGACTTTGTCTTATATGAAGTTAATGAGCCAGAATCATCTGGATCACTCCATCCGAGTAGGAGAATTGTGGAGGAGGAAAATCAAGGTTTTTCATCTCCAATTGATCCGGACGTTCATGATCCAAATGATCAATATCTTAGTGGGAGTACAATTCCGGACTCCAGTGGGAGTATGGATTTTCCTTTCAGTGGGAGTACGATTCCAGGTTATGATGAATACATGATAGATGTTTATCAAAATCGAGAAAATCGTAGAACTAAAAGAACTAGCATTCCACGACGACGATTTGAGATTGAAGGTGCTGCAAATGCTTTCTTGGTATCATTAAGAAAACATGGTGGTCCAAGTGAGATTCTTTTAGCTATCCTACAAGATGAAGATGAACCTAATAATATTTCTGACGCTCTATCATCTCCCGAAAAGAATGAATGGGGTAGAGCAATGGAGGAAGAGATGGTTTCCATGAAGAAAAACTAAGTATGGGAATTGGCTGACCTACCTAAAGGACGTAGGGCAATTGGGAATAAATGGATTCTCAAAATTAAGCGTAAAGCAAACGGAAGTATCGAAAGGTACAAATCTCGCTTAGTTGCCCAAGGATTTAGACAACAGGAAGGAGTTGACTATGAGGAGACCTTTGCTCCTGTTGTTAGATTCACGTCCATTAGGATTATTCTGGCTATGGTGGCAAATTTGAACCTTGAGTTACATCAAATGGATGTTAAAACTGCATTTCTCAACGGAGAATTGGATGAAGAGATCTATATGGTCTAGCCAGAGGGCTACATCCAAAAAGGTAACGAACATATGGTTTGCAAATTGAAACGATCAATTTATGGCCTTAAGCAGTCTTCTAGACAATGGTATATTCGTTTTCATAATACGATCATGTCGTATGACTTTAAAATGAAAGACGAAGATCATTGTGTCTATATTAAGCACTCAGGCAAGAATTTTGTCATAATTATGTTATATGTTGATGATATTTTAATAGCTAGAAATGACATGGGATATCTAATCGAGCTCAAAGCTTGGTTCTCGTCCAACTTTGAAATGAAAGATATGGGAGAAGCTGATTACATTCTCGGGGTTAAGATCACGAGGAATCGTTCGAAGAGGCTATTATCTCTTTCACAAGAGACCTATATCCGCAAATTAGTAGAACGATTCAATTGTAATGATAGTAATCCCAAATATGTCCCAATTGTTAAAGGTCACCATCTCAGTAAAGACATGTGTCCTAAAACAGCTCAGCAGGAGAGGGATATGATGAAAATCCCTTATGCCAATGCGGTTGGTTGTCTCATGTATGCAATATTGTGTACAAGACCAGATATTTGCTATGCTGTTGGGATAGCAAGCAGATAACAGTCTAATCCAGGTATTGCACATTGGAAAGTAGTCAAGGGAATCATGAAATACTTGAATACGACTGCAGAATACTCACTGTGTTATCAAGGTCAAGACCTGATATTGAGAGGTTATACCGATGCTGATTGGGGTGGTGATGTGGACGAGAAGAAATCCACATCAGGATATGTCTTCTTGCTTGGCGGGGGTGCTATTTCATGGAGTAGCAAGAAACAGACATGTGTGTCCCCGTCAACTATGGAAGCTGAATATGTAGCTTCTGCAGCTGCTGTGCAAGAGGCAGTATGGTTGAAGAGATTCTTGAGCCATTTATTCCTAACCGACTCAAAAGAACCAGTGAGCTTATTTTGCGATAATCAAGCGTCGATAGCTTTTGCTAAAGATCCTAGGTATCATAGTAGAGCAAAGCATATCGATATCAAATATCACTTTATTAGGGATATAGTTGCGTGTAAGGAGGTGAGCATAAAATACATAGGTGGCGATTATAGCATATTATAATCTAGAAATCATATCTAACTTAACGTTAAATAAATTCACGAACAAATTCGTTAAATCATAAATACACTTACTTGTTGTAGTGCAGTATCCGCAGGATCGTAACGGATTCTTGTCACCGGTCGGTTCTTACTCACGGTATGTCGGTGTCAAGAACAATTTCCACGACTTTTATTTACCTCGGAGTCGATTCGAGAATACAGGGATCAATCATATATTTTTCCCTTAATGTGTGTTTCCTCTATCATCAATTCTCCACCACTTTTCCCCTATCCTCCCTCGTTCTCCTTCTCCTTCATTTAAAGGAGAAATTATTCCCCACATTTGCCACTACAATGGTGGTTAGTCTACTAAGGCAAATTAGTGGGGCAATAATGAGTGGAAAAAATTAGTGGCTTGTCCACTGATTATTAGTGGCTTGCCCACTAAATTAGGAGGAGGTTAATTGATTGGATGTGGATTAATGTGGTTAATCATGGGTGATATACCAACAATCTCCCACTCACACATGATTGAACATATTCAATATTTTCTCTTATCGTAATAGGCAAATATTTCGTGCGACCAGCATACATCGAGTGCACGTAGCTAAACTCAAGAGCACTTTTCGGCCACTTGAATGATAGCATCTCGATACCTCTATTACGTAAAGTATGCCTTACCCTAGGTCTCATCTCACATTCTTTGTTTCCACATGTAATTTCAGAAATAATCTATTCGTGTTCACTATTGTATTGCTCTCAATACAATAGGTGCACCAGTGAACCACGAAGCTTTTCGAATGTGATTGATAGAGAACCTTCTCCCTTAACAATATTTTTTCCATCATGATCCAGCCTGCTTTTCCAGTCAGCCTTGCCAGGTCGAATTAAACCATGACTCTTTAAAGACTTTCCAAGCTAGCAGCACTGAATCATATTTCCAAAATATATTTAGGATCTTAAGAGTAGAGTTCCGGAAGTTCCGGAAACCATAGTTTTCGGAGTTGGTCTCACACCAATGAAACAGAAATCACTAAATAATAAAATTGATTTCCCATCCATTGGTCGTAGAGCACACATGACACAATTCATGTGCTATGGTGTTCTTTCCTGTTAAAGGAGCACATGTCTCTCGCTAATAACACGATACTAGAGCGTCAGCCTCGATGTTTACAAATAACAGCTTTAGTCTACACAAAGACTACTCTAGGCTTTCAAGACAGAATTATGGTAAGTTCCACTTACTTCTTACCATTGGATTCCATATAATCCCATAAGTTCCGAGAACTTATTTAATGTAGTAACTATTGCTTACACATAATCTTGCGCTTTAACAAGATTGCTCTTGTAGTTAAGCAAGACAGCATTCTTGTTTTAGAACAGGCACTCGATATTTAAGAATGTTCTAAAACATGCCTCATCTCAATCAAGAATCAACTCATGACTCCCACTGAGGTAAACACCCGTGTGAGTGTGCTACTTCTCTGTCCGACATGCATTAGTAAATGTTACCCTACATAACATTCACACAATACGTATTGCTGAAAATAACATTATATTGAACAACAAATTCTTTACAATATGAGCACAAAACACTAAAGCTTTCGCAAACCCAGGGATTTGACATCTTTCTCAAACACATCTCTAACAACACCCTTAGTCAATGGGTCTGCGACCATATCTTGTGTAGATATGTATTTTATGCTCACCTCCTTACACGCAACTATATCCCTAATAAAGTGATATTTGATATCGATATGCTTTGCTCTACTATGATACCTAGGATCTTTAGCAAAAGTTATCGACGCTTGATTATCGCAAAATAAGCTCACTGGTTCTTTTGAGTCGGTTAGGAATAAATGGCTCAAGAATCTCTTCAACCATACTGCCTCTTGCACAGCAGCTGCAGAAGCTACATATTTAGCTTCCATAGTTGACAGGGACACACATGTCTGTTTCTTGCTACTCTATGAAATAGCACCCCCGCCAAGCAAAAAGACATATCCTGATGTGGATTTCTTCTCGTCCACATCACCACCCCAATCAGCATCAGTATAACCTCTCAATATCAGGTCTTGACCTTGATAACACAGTGAGTATTCTGCAATCGTATTCAAGTATTTCATAATTCCTTTGACTACTTTCCAATGTGCAATACCTGGATTAGACTAGTATCTGCTTGCTATCCCAACAGCATAGCAAATATCTGGTCTTGTACACAACATTGCATACATGAGACAACCAACCGCATTGGCATAAGGGATTTTCATCATATCCCTCTCCTGTTGAGCTGTTTTAGGACACATGTCTTTACTGAGATGGTGACCTTTAACAATTGGGACATATTTGGGATTACTATCATTACAATTGAATCGTTCTACTACTTTGCGGATATAGGTCTCTTGTGAAAGAGATAATAGCCTCTTCGAACGATTCCTCGTGATCTTAACCCCGAGAATGTAATCAGCTTTTCCCATATCTTTCATTTCAAAGTTGGACGAGAACCAAGCTTTGAGCTCGATTAGATATCCCATGTCATTTCCAGCTATTAAAATGTCATCAACATATAACGTAATTATGACAAAATTCTTGCCTGAGTGCTTAATATAGACACAATGATCTTCGTCTATCATTTTAAAGTCATACGATATGATCGTATTATGAAAACGAATATACCATTGTCTAGAAGACTGCTTAAGGCCATAAATTAATCGTTTCAATTTGCAAACCATATGTTCGTTGCCTTTTTGGATGTAGCCCTCTGGCTGGACCATATAGATCTCTTCATCCAATTCTCCATTGAGAAATGCAGTTTTAACATCCATTTGATGTAACTCAAGGTTCAAATTTGCCACCATAGCCAGAATAATCCTAATGGACGTGAATCTAACAACAGAAGCAAAGGTCTCCTCATAGTCAACTCCTTCCTGTTGTCTAAATTCTTGGGCAACTAAGCGAGCTTTGTACCTTTCGATACTTCCGTTTGCTTTACGCTTAATTTTGAGAATCTATTTATTCCCAATTGCCCTACGTCCTTTAGGTAGGTCAACCAGTTCCCAAACTTGGTTTTTCTTTATGGAAGCCATCTCTTCCTCCATTGCTTTACCCCATTCATTCTTTTCGGGAGATGATATAGCGTCAGAAATATTCTTAGGTTCATCTTCATCTTGTAGGATAGCTAAAAGAATCTCATTTGGACCACCATGTTTTCTTAATGATACCAAGAAAGCATTTGCAGCACCTTCAATCTCAAATCGTCGGCGTGGAATGCTAGTTCTTTTAGTTCTGCGATTTTCTCGATTTTGATAAACATCTATCATGTATTCATCATAACCTGGAATCGTACTCCCACTGAAAGGAAAATCCATACTCCCACTGAAAGGAAAATCCATACTCCCACTGGAGTCCGGAATTGTACTCCCACTAAGATATTGATCATTTGGATCATGAACGTCCGGATCAATTGGAGATGAAAAAACTTGATTTTCCTCCTCCACAATTCTCCCACTCGGATGGAGTGATCCAGATGATTCTGGCTCATTAACTTCATATAAGACAAAGTCATGACTCACCTCTCCCAATTTTGGAAAATCTTTTTCCAAGAATGTGACATCTCGTGATTCAAATTCTGTCACTTGTCCATATGCTAGTTCACCCACGAACACGTATCCTTTTGATACTTCAGAGTATCTTATAAAAATACTCTTTCTACCTCTCGGTCCTAATTTACCGTATGTACTCGAGGTAGTATGGACGTAAGATGCACACCCCCACGGCCTTAAGTAGCTCAGATCAGGTTTTCAACCTGTCCACATTTCGTAAGGGGTGGTAGTGACAGACTTAGAGGGGAAACGATTTAGAACATATGTAGCGGTAAGGAGCGCATCTCCATAAAAGGACATAGGCAAATTTGCCTCCGCCATCATAGAACTAACCATGTCAAGAAGGGTTCTATTCCTTCTTTCTGCTACCCCATTTTGTTGAGGTGTATAAGGAATGGACAACTGATGTTCAATTCCTTTTTCTTGACACAGAGCTTTAAATTTATCAGAAAGATACTCGCAACCACGATCAGTTCGTAAGGCCTTAATCTTTCGATCTAGTTGATTCTCACCATAATTAATAAATATCTTGAAACAACTTATTGCTTCTGATTTGTGAGAAATCAAATAGATTTGACCATATCTACTATAGTCATTTATAAAGGTGATAAAATAATATGCTCCATGTCTAGCCCTCACATTCATTGGACCACAGATATCGGAATGGACTAATTGCAATAGATCATTGGCTCTAGTTCCCTTTCCAAATGGTTTTCTTGTCAATTTTTCTTCTAGACAACATTCGCAAGTGGGTAATATAGCCTTTTCTAAATTACCCAATAATTCTGCCTTAGCTAGACGATTGAAGCGATCTTGACCAATATGGCTCAGTCTAGAATGCCACAGCACAACATCATCTTGTGAAGCAGTGGCAAAGGAAAAACTTGAATCAGGTAAATCACAAAGATCAACATTCATGATTAAAAAACTATCTGATTTATAACCAGAATCATAGAAAACATGTTCCAAAAACAACTGAACAGAATTTTTCTCAAACACCCAACGAAAACCAAGAGACATTAAAGCTGAAACAGAAATTAAATTCCGATGAATTTCTGGAGCATATAATACATCATGTAGCAGTAGGGTGCGTCCTTCACGCAAGCTCAAACTACATGTTCCTATCCCGTTGACATTTACGCGTGCGTTATTGCCAACATAGATAGATTTAGCTCCAACCGGTAGTCGTCAGAATTCAACAAAAGTACCACGGTCCTTTGTGACATGGTCTGTCGCTCCTGAATCAATCACCCACATAGGATGACTTTCAGTTAGAAGAATTGTACTAGATACATATAATTTACTCACATATGAGTGAACAAGATGTACCTTCTTTTTCTCTTTGCAGTCTTTTGCAAAGTGACCCTTCTTTTGACAGTTGAAACATTTTACTTTTAAAATGTTGTACTTTCGTTGTTTCTTCTTTCCAGAATTATTCTCATTAATTCCAGAAGTTTCAGCTTTCTTTTTCTTGTTTTCCCAGCTCTTCTTACCTTTGCTCTTTCGGCCCATCTGTCTCTTGCTTCCTCTGAAGCTAGACCCAGTCACATGTGCTTCTGGGTGGACTTTGATTGCTAGGAGGCGATCCTCTTCTAGCTCGAGGTGACAGGTCATGTCATCAAATATCGTAACATTATCAGCATGGGTAAGAGTCATTTTCATGTGTTCCCAGTTTGTAGGCAGGGAACGAATGACAGCTTGGATTTGCTGCTCGTTACTAAGTACGTGGCCAGCCTCAGCTAGCCCACTGATCATATTTGACATCTGCCTGAGATGTGTTTTCATCGAATGATCAGGACGCTTTTTGTAGGTATCAAACCTTATTGTCAAAGCTCGCAGCTTTGAAACAGAAAGCTTCCCGAATCTTTCTTTAAGTGCATCCCACAGGTCTTTGGCATTTTCAAACGTACGAAATTGCCTTGTGATGTCATCCATCATGGCACTTAGTAAAATGAGTCGAGCAGTAGAATTTTTCTTTTTCCAAACTACGTAGGCGTCTAAATCACGCCTGTGCTGGGAGGTGTTGCCAGTTTCAGGTTCAACCATAAGTTTACTTATGGTCTCAAGCACTTCTTGTTCTTCAAGTATATACTAGATTTTCATACTCCAGTTATCATAATTATCACCATTGAGCTTTAAATCCTTATTGAGCTCGGCGATAATAGATTTTGAAGCAATCGACATGACTATAGGGAATCATAAAAAAAATGTGTGAGGAGTATGTTTTCAGCAATGCATTATAATTTACTATACGTTCATAACTTTAAACGATATAAAGTTCTTGATTAACATCGAATTCGAAGAAGGTCACGGGTATGTTTCCCCTCACCCTTCAAGAATTAATTTTGAACTTTAAACGTTCAAAATTCTTTAATAGTAAATTCAAGTGGATATATCTCATGGTAATAATAAGCAATTAAATAAACAAATTATTTAATTGCAACAGCGCAACAACACACATGCATTGTTATTACAATCATGAAAAAATACATGAAGTTTTATACACATATGTACAAAAAACTTTCAACAAGATTTAAACCCATACATAAAATCTACGCATTATTAAAGACAATATCTCTATATATGACACGGGCTGGCACAGAGTTCATGATTGTCCACTTGCTAGGATAAGGGAATTCATGAACATATTCATGAGCACAGAAGCGACATACTTTACGCTCACTTCGCAACCTCATTGACTTATTATGAGGAATTTTCTCTAAAATTCCCTTCCCACCTAGATATATAACCAGACGTTCCACAGCTTTTCTGTGAGTAGTCCCAGTTACTGGAGAAATGAAAGTGTCAACATCTTCCGTAATCTTCAGCGTAGCTAGAAGATCCATGAACATCAATACCTAGTTATACCCACTATTATAACCTCCAGCCATGATACATTCTTGTATCTCATTGTGAACAGATACAATATGCTCGGTAAGCACTTGTTCATTATCTTTATGCACCGAACGAGAGATACGACGCTTTAATATCTTTCGGCGCATGTCTTGTGCCTTCGCAACAAGCACAGGTTCAACACACTTTCTTGGACAACACTTCATCCTCATTGATAACATGCATCATAACGCAAGTTATTTGGGTCAACTCACAAGTAGTCCCAATTGATTAAAATCACAATTTTAATCATATCAATGATAAAGCGCACCAAGAATATTCACGATATAGCCTTTTAATGCGTGATCCTTATAGGTTATAATCTTTTTCATATTTTTAGTGTCTTAATTCTAAAAATATTGGTTTAAATATAGTTTAGAACTCATTCTAAAATATATATTATTGATTTTTAAAATTATCATAATAATTTTAAAATCAAAATATTATTAAAAATAAAATTTTATTTGAATAAAACTCATTTTATTCAACCAAACCTAAAAATAGACTCATTTTAATCAAAATAGTCAAATGAGCCTCGTTGAAAAATATTGGCCCAAAAGCCCACACTCGCATTGACTTTAAAAGTCAAAATGTGGCCCATAGAAAACGGCCCATAGAAAAAACGAAAACGGGCCGCAACGCGTACGGCCCGCGACGCGTTGACCCGCGGTCAAAGCCCGCGTCCCCCTTTTTACGAAATTACGGTTTTGCCCTTCTCGAGTATATATATTCAGGCAAAAAATTCGTACAATTACGGAATTGCCCTTCTTACAATTTCCTCCTTCTCCCTCTCTTCTTCTTCTTCGTCGAATCGAAGAAAAGGAAAAAAAAAACGCGGCCGACCCCAACAACCACGACCACGGTGAGAGGACGGCGAATCGACGGCTGATACCGGTCCCAACGGACTCGCCGTGGTCTCACGAGCACGTCGATAGCATCCTCGTGAGCCGTCTTGCCTCCGATCACCATCGCCGTCATCTTCTCCCTTCCCGCGTATCTCCGGCGTCGCCGGCTTCATCCGCACGATTCCGGCAACGTCGACGCTAAAAAATGGTACGAGGATGTCGGGGACGCAACGGGGATGCGAGAAAACTCGATTTCCGGCCTCCAAAACGTCGTATTTAGATCGGATTGAGTTGGATGTCGATTTGGGGAAAAAGGGGCGAAACTAGGGTTCTCCCCGATTTGGGGATTTTAGCAAATATCAAAATGGTCCCTTAGGGTTTCACGCGTTTGCACATAAGGACAGATTCCTTATTCGTATCAACGCGTACATAATTACAGATTAGTCCCTGGGACTTTCTCCCGTGTGCAAATAAGGACGAAGTCCTTATATGCGCGTTTTGAACCACAATATCAATTCAATTCCGAGGGTTTATCCAATTGATCAAGTAGGGACAACAGAATGTAAATAAGCAAGAACAAACTCTAAACATCCAATTTTTGAACTCTAAAAATCACATATATGATTTTTATTTTCAAAACTAAATAGTATCCAGAACAAAAACCAATCAAGCTCTGATACCAATGATGAATTCTCCATATCTATACATATGTGGCGATTATAGCATATTATAATCTAGAAATCATATCTAACTTAACGTTAAATAAATTCACGAACGAATTCGTTAAATCATAAATACACTTACTTGTTGTAGTGCAGTATCCACAGGATCGTAACGGATTCTTGTCACCGGTCGGTTCTTACTCACGGTATGTCGGAGTCAAGAACAATTTCCACGACTTTTATTTACCTCGGAGTCGATTCGAGAATACAGGGATCAATCATATATTTTTCCCTTAATGTGTGTTTCCTCTATCATCAATTCTCCGCCACTTTTCCCCTATCCTCCCTCGTTCTCTTTCTCCTTCATTTAAAGGAGAAATTATTCCCCACATTTGCCACTACAATGGTGGTTAGTCCACTAAGGCAAATTAGTGGGACAATAATGAGTGGAAAAAATTAGTGGCTTGTCCACTAAATTAGGAGGAGGTTAATTGATTGGATGTGGATTAATGTGGTTAATCATGGGTGATATACCAACACTTTAGTGAGAAAGTGTTTGTGTGTGTGATGCTTGAGATTGGAGAACGGTGGGATGAGACTTTGGTGGTGTGAAAAAACTTCTGGTTTTTGTTTGGTTTCAATTCTTTATCTTTATATGATAACGGAGGGCGACAGGATTCACTGCTGAGCCAAAAAAAATTACAATAAAAAATATATACTATTAATTATATTTAGTATTAAAATGTCAAAATAATTATAAATTTTATTTTATTTAATTTTATTGGAAAATTTCTATTTTAAGTGTATAAAAATGATAATTTATCACTTTAAATATAATTAACTCAAAAGGTTTTTTTTTTCAAAAAAGAGAATTTTTTGGTTGTTGTACGAGTTGAACACCATCTCAGTTTACATGGAAAAATGACCCGAGTTTGTTATCTGGTCGAGGTCGGAATGTTAGTTAGAATGTAATTGTTAAAACAATCAGATTTCCTAAATAAAATCCAAAAATAATTCATTTTTATAAGTTATTATCCTTAAATGTTCCTAGACAAAAAATGCCACAGAAATAATGAACCATTTTTTTGATAAGTCATAATGAACCATTTTTTGATAAGTCATAAATAATGAATCATAATACGTATTCCATACTAAATCTGGTCTTAATGTTTCATTTTATGTGGTATGCACCGTTTCTTCTCAACATTTCATAGAATTGAACAAATAGAGGCATCTTCTTATTTATTTTTTTAAAAAATTTATTTGGGTTGGCCTAAATCCCGGGACTCTAGACGGTATTGAGTTTTGTTCCGTCCCAAGTACCATTTTGCCATTTTCGTAAGGGTGGAAATTGACCCACCGGCCCTTGAAAAATGAAGCAGAACCCGTTACCATCCTAACCATTGAAATTTTTCGCAAAGGGTGGGCATCTTCTTCATTTAAGTTCTCCACTTAGTTGAGTATTAGCTGATTAATAATGCAAAATGCACAAGACACGTGGTACGTGATGGAACAGAAGCCAGTGGGACTCCAGGTTGGGCTGTTTGGCCCAAATTAGGCAAAGGACAAAGTTGGGTTTCATGGATTTGGGCCAGAAAAAAGAAATTGGAAAAACGCTAGAAGGAGGGGTCGAACCTCCGACCTTGTGGTTAACAGCCACACGCTCTAACCAACTGAGCTATTCCAGCCTGATGAAAAGTTTGTAACTTTTAGAATATGTTCATAATAATTATTTGATTTTCTACCAATTGTGGGGAGGGGACAAAACACGGGAGTCGAGGGATGGGACTTGGATTCGACAGAATCTCAGACAAAACTTAAGAGGAAATCCATTTGCTATGTGAATAAAACAGTCCCTCTCCCCTTTCCCTCAATTCGTCAAAAAAAATCATGGTAATCAAATACGTGGTCCGACTGGCAGTCTGACTAATTAGACCACGATTCGGTACAAGGAGCGTACTGGAATTGGCCCCAAAAATGTCAACCTTATGAATCGCCCAAAATCTGGTCGGACCGAGTGGTTCATCCGAAATTTTGGGTCCGTATTTTCCGGTTGGTAAGGTTGGACCAAAAATCATGATTTTTTTTGAAAAAAACCAAAAAACAAGAGTTGGTCGCTTGGTTTGATTGAAAATTTTGCACAAATAAAAAAGGAAAGAGACAAAAAAATTAAAATCGAGAAAACTTTATCAATCTCCGTAGTTTCATCATGTATTTGATGATTTTTTGAGGTGTATATGTGATTACAATTATACATATACAATTATACATTATACATATTATACAATTATACATGTATATGTGATTACAATTATACATATACAATTATACATTATACATATTATACAATTATACATGTATATGTGATTAAAATGGTATTTTAAAAATTTTGGTCTGACCAGTAGTTCAACCGGTCAGACTGATCGACCCGGGATTTGGCCCAAACTCTGGGTCGATCTCCGGGTCGTATTTGAAAACACCGCAAAAAATTGATATAATTAGAATAAGTTCATACAAATCTAAATTTATATTTAAATTTATTTTTAAATAAATTAAATACGAATCATATATTTTATAATTTAAATTCCAAAAATTAATAATTTGTATTCACATAAAGAACGAATGAAATACAATTCATATTTTTTATAATTGTATTCCGTATATTATAATTTGAATTCTTCCAAATTCGAACAATAATAACCCTACTCTCCGGTTGTTACTCCCCATACACAAAATTAAAGGACAACACGACAATAAATTCCCAAGTCCCAACCAGTTCCCTGCTTGACGATAATGTCCCTACTGGTGCTATGGTGCAGTTGTCGTATTACCAAAAGTTATTCCAACGTCCAAATCCATATCTGTCCTGGTTTCTCATTTGTCCACGCGATTAGAATCTGGGTTTATAAGAACATTATAACACCAACAGAAGTTTTGGATCAAAATTAAGAATTTTAACGGGAGTTTCAGTATTATAAACTTGTACTTAAATAACATGAGGTCTTCTCCTTTTCTCGCAGGCAGTTCGGACAGCATCAGTCACTGGTAACGGCCAATGGTGGGGTGAGAAAGAGATGGGAAAATGGTCAAGATTATGATGTCAGCGCTAACGAGAAAATAAAAAACCGTTGTTGCTGGAAAGTAGTCATCTACACAGGCATCTGCTAACAAAATATTAACCACGGTTAAAAAAATTCACAAAAAATATGAATTTGAAAAATTTTTATCAACAAAAAAAAACAATCCATATAATATTTGTCATGAAAAGTGTGAATCTTGAAACTTCTTTCGCCAACAAAGTTAAAAAGAAACCACATATAACTGATGAAAAATATCAAATTATATAGTGATTTTTTTCATATTATAAGCTGGTACTTTAATAAAAGGGATAATTGCTCTAAGGTCCTTGGTGTTTGAGCAAACCTCCTTTTTAGTCTTTTCTGTAAACCTTTCTCGGTCCTCCTAGTTTGACATAATAGTACTTTTTAGTCCCTGGCGCCGGTACCGGAAAATTTATCTGGCGAAGAGGCTCTAGAAAAGACTCAAATGCCCCTCACTAAAATTTTTTTTTTTTCCTCTCTCCTCTCTCCTTCACTCTCGCCTCTCCCCATTCATCATCATAAAAAATTCATCGGCCTCCTCAGAGGACCGACCTGACCACTCCTATCTCCGCGCCGGATCTCTGCCTCCTAATAATGATTTCACTTCCCTCTTCTTCCTCTACAACGACGTCGTCTCATCCTCCGATCGGATTGACCGCTCCCTCTCTGATCTCATCCTTTCGCTCTTTGACGCCCCGGTGGACACGGAGATCTGCGAGGTACTGGACAAGGTCAGGGAGAGGATGCGGGAGTCATAGGAGATTTTGAGGGCAATTTTTGAGATTAGGGGAGCAGTTGGGCGGGGTTAGGGATGGAATTATGGCAGAGAACCCGAGGTTCGCAATAGAGGAGGTTAGGGATTTGAAGGACATTGTTGGAGTTCCGAGTGGGGAGGAGGTTGAGGAGGAGGAAACAACGGTCATGAACGGAGATGAAGAGATGTGATAGGACGAAACGACGTCCATTAAAGGAGATGCGATAGGAGGAATTGACGTCTATAAAGAGATGTGATAGGGGGTCCAGTGTTCATTTGGATTCATGTCCTCTGGGTGTTCATTTGGATTCATTTCTTAATATCCATTAATTTTGCGTCTCGAGACCTTCCATTGATTTTTTTGTTTATCAATGGAGGAGAGATGGGAGGGGAGAAGAGAAGAGAGAAAATAATTTTTTGTTTTTAATTTTTTTTAACTGAAGGACATTTGGGTCTTTTTTAAAGCCTCCTCGCCGGATAAATTTTTCAGTACTGGAGCCAGGGACTAAAAAGTGCTATTATGTCAAATTAGGAGGACCGAGAAAGGTTTTTGAAAATAGTAAGAACTAAAAGGGGGATTTGCTCAAACACCAGGGACCTTAGGGCAATTATCCTTTAATAAAATGTATTTTTTTATACTACCTAGTATCACAATACCGACTAAGATGACTAATCAAAATTTAAACTAGACAAATAGAGTTTTGTAAACTTGCAAGGGGCGCATGACTTGAAATCTGTGCCACTCCAATCCCTTCCCCTAACCTCACCTTCCCCCCACGACGTTTCAAATGTGGCCACTCCAATCTCTTCCCCTCTCTCCCCGATTCCTTGTCCTGGGTAAGTGAGTTGGGCCCTCGGGTCGGTTGGCCCCTCCGTCTACATCTCTCCTTCCCGGTGCTGAAGGACCAGTAGAGATGGTAGGGCAGAGTTATTTGGTGGAGCTAACTCGGTGGCATCCCTCCTACTCCTGAGAAGGGTAGGGCCAGCGGCACCAGGTACTAGCAAAACCCTCTCCGAGTTCTGTGCGACGGTTTTCCCATTGTAGAGATAACATCCCTTCGGCCTCTTTCAATATGTGGAGGTCAAACCTGCGGTGTCGGTGTGCGAACGAATTTCTCGACCCGTCAACTTCCCTCTTTCTCGATGGAGAAAGGCCAGCAGTAACGGTTGAGAGTTGATTTCAGGTGGTGCTCTCCCAGTGGCTTCCCTCCTCCTAATCGTTGGGTAAGGTCAGCGACATCGGGTATTACCAAGGTCTACTCTGGGCCTTGTGCGGCGATGCTCACGTGGTGGCGATAGCATCCCTACGACCTCACTCCCCAGACAGAGGTCGAGGCTGCAGTGTCGGCCACGTGCTATTTTCTCGATACATCAGCATCCCTCTTTTTGGGAGGAAAAAGGCCAGCGGTGATGGTCAAAAGGTGACTCGGGCAGAGCTTCCTCAGTTGCGTCCCTCCTCCCCTTTATTAGGGGAGGGCCAGCGGCATTAAGGGCAAGTGAGGCCATCTCTGGGCTCTGCGTAGTGGTAATTGCATCCCTCTGGCCTCACTTATTGGGTGGAGGTCGGGCCTGCGGTGTTAGCAACGTTAACTTGCTCATAGGAGAATGGCAAATCTTGGTCCCTTTAGGATTCTCTACGTGGATAATTTATCTTCCCAGTGGAATAATGAGGCTTTGTTGAATCTGCTCTCAAAGAATTTTAAGGTGGCAAATGTATACGTTTCCCAAAAGCTCTCCAGGAAGGGCAGTCATTTTGGCTTTGTGCAATTCCTACGGTAAGTAAATAGAGACCCGATGATTTATGAGTTCAATAGGAAACTGGTTGGGTATCGTCGTTTGCTTGTTGATTATGCCAGATTTGACAAAAGCAAGACGAAGATGTATTCGGAGCTTTATGTTAGGACTAAGGCCTCTACCTCCAGGTGGTAATTTGTTACCTCTCGCTTTGCAAAGGCGAAGTCGTATGTTACATCTTTGGGCGGGAAGATTCAAGCTCAGATGCCTCCTTCTAAACCCAGATCCTTCTTTGTTCCGTGCTCTATGGATTTGGAATGCTTGGGAAGCGGCCTGGTTATCAAGATGAGTAAAGTAAGCGATCTTGTCCCAACCTTTCAGAAGCTTCTAGGCCTGGGTCTCAACCTCCAGGCTATAAAGCCCATTGGTGGTCTTTTTCTGCTAGTTTCTACTACTGGCGCGGTGGACTTGGCCTTCTAGAAAGGCAAACTGCTGGTCGATTTTGATTTGTTGGATGATTTGAAATGCCTAAGTCCTTCAACTGGAGCATGTTGGAACTAATCACTAGAAAGGTGGGCAGCCTTGTCCACTTGATTAATCTGGAGAACTCAATCTCTTTTGACGTCACCAGGGTATTGATCTCAACTAGAGTTCCTCACTCAATTGATCGCGTGATGGCATCAACTATAAAGGCGACCCTTCTCCGCATTCATCTGAGCGAAGTAGGGGATATCCCTTAGAGGATTCTGATTGATTCTTTATCTGGGCTTGCAGTCGAGGGTTCTGATGACTCCGTGATGGTCGTCCAAGATAGCTCAAAGGGAAGGGTATTCTGGTTTCCCCTGAGGCTGGCCCTGCTACTTCCCTCGGCTCAATTGCCCTGTCTATATCATCTTTTTTTGGTGGAAGCGAGGTGGTTCCCTCTTCGTTCACCATTGCTGAGATGCCTGTAATTCTTCTGGATGTCATGGATGGGGTCTATGACAAGTCCGAAGGCTCTGTAGTTCTAGGTCGGCCTGCTATAGACCCGATGAGATTGTCCAAAAACAACACATCTTTGGCTATTGGGACCTCCAACCGGCCTAGGAAATGCTCAAGAATGTTCATTTCCAAGAAAAGCACATTCCCCTTCAGTCTCACTCATGCTCAGAGACCATTTCTGATTCCCAAGTTGTGAGGTTGAAAAAAGTCAAAAGAGGTTATCTCAATAGCACTGCTCTCTTTGTTGGCAACAAATTTTTGGGTAGGCTTGGTTCTAACACGAGGGCGAGTTCTCAGTTTAAGCTACCATTTAGGAGGCCAATTAACGTGGTGGTTTACAAATGTAGCAAGCGTGGGACTCATCATTCAAGGACTCCTTTGCCAGTCCCCTCTGTGGTTGAACCTCTTGATATCCAAGAGGGGTTAGATTCAATCTCTGTCTCCTGTCCTTCCTTTTCTGTGGTGAAGGTGATCAAGGCTGCTAGGGATACCTTCTTCTTGCTTAACAGTATATGAATGAGGGTTGCCAGTAACCAGCAGAAACTTATTGAAGTACTTGTCGAAATGATTGTAATGGCTAACAAGATTGGTAGCCTCGCTTCTTGGATGGTGGGCATGCTCAAGACTGTAGCCTTTCTAAATGAATTAGCTATCATGGAATGTCCGGAGGCTCAACACTCTGGAAACTAAAAGAGAAGTCAGGAAGATGGCTCATGAGAATAATGTGGGAATGCTTCTTCTGTAAGAATCTAAGATTGTGTCGCCCTCTCAGGCTAAGGTGCAGCGGATTTGGAGTTGGGAGGATTTTGGATGGGAGGCTATCCCAACTATAGGGAACTCGGGAGGCATTTTTACGGTCTAGTGCACCAGATTTTTTGAATGTCTGGATTCTTTTAAAAGGGACAATTGGATGTGTGTTATTGGCAGATTGACTGGGCAAAATCTTGCCTTTTGAGTGGTAAATGTTCATGCCCTGATTCCAAGGTCAGAGCAGTGCTCCCCGTGGGCAGAACTTGTAGCCCTTAAATCGAGTATTTTGGCTAAGGTTTGGATCATGGATTGGAGATTTTAACGCTATTATTGACGAATCAGAGCAGTCTTAAAGGTGGTTCTAGTTCAGGGTCGAGATAGTTTTGGGATTTTATTACTGAGTTGGAACAAGTAGACCTTCATATGCTGGGGCAGAGGTTCACGTGCAGGGGACCTGACGATTCAAGTCACATGGATAGGATTCTCGTGTCCCCTCTGTGGTTGTAGCTTTTCTCCTCTATGTCTTAATGAGGTCTTCTGAAGAACCTCTTTGATCATAACCCGGTGGTTTTATAGGAAGACAGTCTAAATTGGGGACCCAAGCCATTTAGATTTGTGAATCACTGGATGAAAGACCATAATTTTATCCCCAAGTTTGGTAGGCCGACCTTGACAGCTCTACTTTTGGCCCAAACAAAATTATCTTCAAACTGAAGTTGTTGAAAGGTTTAATTAAAGATTGGAAGAGTGGAGAGCATAGCAGCGATCTGGATAGGTTGGAACATTTGGAAGATGAGCTTAACAACCTCGACTTGCTGGATGAGGTCTTTGGGTTGGATGATGATGAACTTATTTGGAGGAAAGGTTTGGCCATGCAACTTCTGCCTCAACACAAGAAGTTGAAGAGGGGTCTCAATAGTGACAAGAACATGAAGTATTTTCATACTATGGCCTCGTTTAAAGCATGTCAAAATCATATTGGTAGTTTTCTAGTAGTTGGCAGATCTGTCTGCCAGGTCGGGGAGGTGAAAGATGCAACTTTTGACCATTTTCATTCCTTGTACAAGGAGGTTGAGTGGGTCTACCCCTCTCTAGAACCTTCCCTCTTTTATCGCATTAGTGTCTCTGAGAGTGACCAGTTCTGAGAGTGACCACTTGGAAAGGATCCTTCTTTGGATGAAGTGAAGCTTTTTGTTTGGGATTGTGCAAGCGACAAGGCTCCAGGCCCTGATGGTTATAATATGACTTTCTACAAGGTGAGTTGGAAAGTGGTTTCTTCTAATTGGATACTCTTTGTGTAGCACATCTTTAGGACCGAAGCTCTCTACTCTCAGGTTAGTCATATCTTCGTTCCTTACTTTGGTTCCTATAACACCGGGTAGTCAGTTACTGGACTACTACATGCCAATCTCTTTGATCTCTAGCCTGTATAAGATAATTGCTAAAGTCCTCTCATTACGTTTGAAAGGTGTTCTCTCGGGTTTGATTGGGCCGGAGTAGTCTGCTTTTATTGAAGGTAGACAAATCCTCGATGGTGTTCTGATCACGAATGAGGTTATATTCCTACTCAAGCGTCAGTCTCGAGCCAGTTTCCTTCTTAAGTTGGACTTTACAAGGCGTTTGACTCAGTTTTCTGGAAATATCTTTTTGAAACCCTTAGAGCTTTGGGTTTTAGGGATAAATGGTGTAGATGGATCATGTGTTATGTGTAGGGAGCGTCGTGCTTTATCCTGGTTAATGGTTCTCCTACTAGGGTGTTTAAAATGGATCAAGGTTTAAGGCAAGGGGATCCCTTCTCCCCATTCCTATTCTTAATTACAGTTGATGGCTTGTGTAGGCTAGTCTTGAAGGCGGCCGATCTAGACCTTTTAAAAGGAGTGGCAATCCCAAATCTGGACTCATACCTGCACATCCTACAATAATCTAATGATACTGTATTCTTTATGCAACCTCTTGACAACGGTATTCTTAACCTTCAGAGAATTATCATGGGATTCTCATTAGTTTCAGGCCTTGGAGTAAATTTTGCAAAGAGTTCTTTTACTAGGATCAATACCCTCTCAGATTGGCTAGAGAGGACCGCCTCTTCTTGGGGTTGCAAGGTGCAGCCTTTACCTTTTACTTACCTTAGTTTGCCAATTAGTGCACAGATGATAAGAAGTAGCGGTTGGCAGCCATTCCTTCAACTGTTCGATAGGTGCCTCGTTGGCTGAAAGGGAAGAGCGCTGTCTTTGGGAGACATACTCACTATTATTAAGTCTATCCTAGAGAACCTCCCGATGTATTTATTTTTCACTTTTTAAGGTCCCAGCTTGTGTTCTCCCTAGAGCCTAAGATGCAAATGTTCTATTAGTCGGGAGGTATTGAACAAAGGAAACTATGCTGGATCTCTTGTGACAATATCTCCCTACCAATTAAAAATTGGGGGCTTGGCATATCCAGATTGGACTTCAAGAATGAGGCTCTCCCGTCAAAATGGATCATTTGGTACATATCCTGAGATAATATGAGCAAAGGTGGCGAAAAGTATCCATGGGTCCAGGTCCAGCCCAAACCCGACACTTAGTATCTCAAAAATCCTATACAATACCCACAAAAATATAGTTTGGGAGTCCATTGTCAAACTTTCTATGGATAGCACTTTGATTCCAAAGATATTCAGGGATGGTTGTTCCATATTGATTAGGAGCGGCATGAAGACATGGTTTCGGAAGGACATTTGGGATTATGATCAAGCATAAAAGGACAGATTTCCAATTCTCTTTTCAGTGTCTACGCAGAAAGGTGAAGTGGTTGCTAATAGTGGGACTCACCACCTTGGTTCCTGGTCTTGGAAATTGAATTGTAGGCGGCTATTGTGGGACTCACTTTATCAGTTGATTCAAAGCTTCTCTCCTCAGAATTTTGGCCATAACTCTCTCAAGTGGGCTTATAACATCTCGGGTATCTTTTCGGTTAAATCGCTTTACTCCCTGACCTTTGCTGGATACTGATTCATCTCGCATGATGTAATGTGTATGTATCGGTTTAACTTGATCCCCTCTAAGGTCTCCTGCTTCCTCTGGCAGGCCTTGCCGAAAAGGATTGCGACCAGGTCCAACCTTCTTTGCTTGGGGATACTCACGCAGCAAGCTTCAGGCTGTGTGCTCTGTGCGGCCGGCTCTTCATCACCGCCCCCTTTGGAGATTGCGAACCACCATTTTCTAGGCTCTTCTTTAGCAACAAGGGTTTGCAATTACTTCATTAGACTTGCTAGTCTATCTTGGGTTTCAGGTGGGAGTTTGAAGGGGGTCTTCGCTTCGTGGATGAGGTTGGTGGGTAGAGGTGATTCAAATCGAAAGATGTGGTACATTGTCTTCGCATTTATAATCTGGCGTGTTTGGCTCCTAAAAAATCACATGATTTTCAATGGAGGCTCTCCCGACTTGGGTGTGCTGATTGCAGATGTTCTAAGGAATGCTATGGAATGGCAAAATTGGGCTGGCTCAAGGGACTTTTTTGTAGGCATGATTTACTCATGGTGCTGCAGAACATAATGGCATAGTGCTCGGTGGCAATGTGTTGTCTTCGGTGTTTGTGGACCTGTTATTTAGGTTCCATTGCCTGGTGGGCTTCGGCCTCTTTTGACTAGTTATGGGAAGATTTGCTCGGCAATTCCATGTTGATCATTTTGCTCTGGAAATTTTTTTCTTTAGCTCTAGTTCTAGTCTTGGTTGACCTCTTTCCCATCCCTTTATGCATTGGATTGTACAGAGATCAGTGATTTTTTCTCTGCTTTTTGCGTGTGGGATTTTCTCCCTTTTGCATATTTATGCACAACACCAAGATTATTATAATTCTACATTTTCAAAAAAATTAGTGTTTTGTTTGAGCGGGTTAAACATTTGAAGACAAAATTGCTCTCAAAGTACGCGCAGGTCAACAAATATAATGAATGAGCATTATTAATCATTCTTGGAAGGAAAAGCTAATTGCTTATTCTTCATCGTAACTACCTCTAATGATTATTGGAATAATGTGGTAGCTGCACGATTGGTTAAACGAAAAAAATTAATGATTAGCATCGTTGGCCCATATATAAATTACATTAGGTGACGCTCTGTCATAATTGAAGCCGGAATGTTTCCTGAATTTCTGCCTTATTTGTCCTTTGGAGAAAGATCCCTAAATTATTTAGGATGGGAGAATAAAGATGGCCAACCAACCAATTAATCAAGCAACTTACCAACTTCGGGCTAGTCACATTGGCATCACTCGTCACCAGAGATCAATCTCTATTATTATATTATCAAAAGTTAGTTATATATAAAAAAATCACTCGTCATGTTCGCTGCAACTTTCTGAAGTTTATAAAACCACCCCAATCATATTATGGGTATCATTTGGTTGATAGTGAAATAAAATTTCTATCACCTGATGAGAAAATTTTGAATCATAAAAATAATTATGTATCGAAGTATGTAATCACATGATAATAAAGTAGAATGTAAACTATATAATATAAAATGACTAAAAAGGAACCAATAACCATTACATTAAGAGTAAAATGTACGCAAGTCATTGATGATTGGGTGAATGGCCGCTTGGATCCGCTGGTTTGGATTAATGAATAGGATAAGTGATCACTTGTATCACCAAAGTTTGGAAAAAATCAAAACTTACGTCATTCTGTTATTTCAACTAGTGGAGTCAAGTGCTAATTACTCAAAATCTCAAGTATCTATGGTATCTTACCCTAATATTAATCTGGAGAACCTAACGGTTTGAATAAGTTTACTTTACTATTTTGTGATTTCAACCTTTGACATGCAAGTACCTTGATTTCGCGCTAGCGACAAAAGTTTTACCTGACTAACAATCAAGTAACCATGTCATGCAATAAATTTTATCCGAGTGTCATGTCACGTTACTAATTTGATCCACTTAGCATACCCCTTATCTAATTTGAAGAAAAAAAGAGACAAATTTGGTAGCATTTACTATTTAGTTTCAAATTCGGATGAGGAGAGATTGACGATGTCCATATCAAGACAATAGGTATGTCATGCTGATAAAATTAGTGATATGATATGAAATATATTTAAAATTATGATGTAGCATGACACACGAGATATCTTAAATAACTCAGCCGATAAACTTTTGCCAGCTGGTAAGAAAATTCAGAACCACAAGTTAGTGGTGTGTCAAAGCACATAATTTTTTTAGAAGGGTGGCACATAGCTTAACATTAATTATAAGGGTTACAACATAGGAAAATGAAATACATAGACGAAGTACAAGGACATGTAATAGTTCCAAATACTAGTTCGTAGATAGCATAGTGGTAGGGGTGTAAGTGATGGCCACACGATTAGCTACGAGAGCCAAAACAGCCTCTTTAAAGAGGTAGACCTAAGCGAATAATTATCGAGATAGCATCGGCTAACAAACACAAGGCTACATTAGATATGCAACCTTATGAAATCCATCAATAAATACGAGATGCATACAAATGAGAGCCAAGGTCGAACGAGTCCAACCAATACAAGTTTCTCCACCTGAATCAACAAGAGAGGTATATGTTGGAGAAATTACTAGTAGTGTATGTTAATTAACAATGATTTTCTACGATTTAGCATAAGCACATATAATTGTATTGAAAACAATAACAAAAGAGGATAGTAAGAGTATGCTTACAATCACACTTTGAGCAAAGTGTATAATATCGTCTTCTTCAAGGTAGAGGACTTCATATTAAATCCTGACGTGGTCACAACAAGCTGTGTGCCTTAAACTCTTATTAATTACCTACAAGCTTCAGGCCTCTAAGAATAAGTAAGTTCCCAAGGTACAACGTCCAATCACCTGGACAATAGGAAGCACTATTAAACACCTAGCGAATAGCTTTGAAAATTGTAGAACTTTGACACTATGCAAATGAGAAATGCTATGCTCTAAGGGGGGAGAAGTGGAAAGCTCAGAAGAGATTGTGAGCTGGGGTGATTTGGACAAAAGGAGGAGGCCTCCTTTTATACGCAACCTTGGACCTCTAACAACCAAATTTGAGTTAATAGCAGCCATGAATACTCCTATTAACTTTATTGTTACATGAGCCATTAATACCCCACATTTACTTGGCTATTAATAAAAGGAATTCAAATTCTCACATTTTGAATTCAAACAACAACCTTTTGGATCGAGAAGAAGGATCTGGATGGTAAGGTTGTCCAAGTTCAAGCCTAAATATTTTTGTGCCTAGCATTGGTCCAACCAATGTTTTAAAAATTATGGTATGACCAGTGGCCTGACCAGGCAGACCATCTTGGACCAATTGATGAGTGTCCAAAACACTCATTCTACCATGTCATTTTGGTATTATTTTAGGTTGTTTTGAGTCCATTTGTCTTAGAATTTTGAGTTTTTTAATCTATTTTATGTTTGTAACCTTAAATAGATTTACTTGTTGAGCCTTTTATTATTTTCAGGAGGAGTCCGGAGAAAAGGGTGCAAAAATGAGTCTTTTGAAGACCAATTCCTAGTGAAATGAGAGGAGGAGAAGTGTCTAAGCCAAATCTATCATGAGAAGCTCTGATCCGTGCAAAGGGACCTCGAAGCACGCATTATGAGCTACCATTCGTAGGTCAAAATAGTCGTCTAAAGATTAGCCCTGTACGAACAGTATCTGGAGCCATGCAGAGATGAAGATAAAGAGAAGACCTGAAGATGCGCTCATAGTTTTTGCTCAAGGGGCTGCTACCACACGGAACACTATACAACTAGTGACATACAAAGAAGAGAAGATTCACACGAAACACCGTCATGCGAAAAAAGCTGGCTCAGAGTGAAGTTATTTTAAGGGGACTGGCATTTTCGTAACCAAGTTGTCTACTGTTAGCAGACATATGCCATAAGCCAGGCCTGCAGATTTTAGGGATCACCAAGGGAATATTCATAATGAGGCTTGTAAATTTGATCATTTTCATCTTTTACTTTTTGGGGCAAAAGGGTGGCACTATATAAACTGCCCTGCCTTTAACATAGGTAGCTTCAGAGGACTTAGCATAGGGTTTGGAGAGGAGCTCTCTCACCTTTTGGATAAGAGGCCAGGAGCAGTAATCATGATGGAGGCTAGGAGGAACTTCGCATGACTGAGCACTTCTAAAACTTATATCTCTTTTTTCTTGTGATGTTTATGGTTTCTCATTAATTGCATTAACAAGTAGCAAATATAATTCTTTTGGGTTGGTTGCCCTAAGTGCACCTAAATAGCTAGGCATTCAAATGAGGCTTTAAATCTTTAGAGTATGTACTAGTATAAGGTCATAATGCTTCTAGTCTGAACGGTCGTAACTTGAGATAAAATGGCGAGAGTGTTAAGTCTTGACGTATGAATGTGCTAGATAATCAAGTGAGAACCCGAAGAATGAGAGTGAATGAGGACCATGGAAAGGAATAACTAGTAGACTAAAGGAACTCCTGAAGAATGAGAGTGACGGGAGGGAGGTTAGTCATTTTTAGGGTGTAGCTTTATGAGCTGGGTTAGTGGTGTAGACTCCCAATTAGGTAAGAAACCACTAGGTTGATAACTAGAGGGTGAGATACCATATAAAGTTAGGACGCAACATCTAGAATTCAGCTTTGACGGTGTGAAGAATGAGAATGAATCATTTGCTACTGTAGAACCCCATGAACCGTTATTAGTGTAGGAGAACTTGCTAGATGCCTAGTTAGGAAGGTAGCATAATGAAGGTGCCTGGCCTAACTTTTCATTTATTACCTTAACGTCTTAGTTTCTCCAATTGCGAACACACAACCCAAAAACTATATTAAAAAAACCGGTCCTAATCTACTTAGCAAGCTGATAAGGCCACTAGAAGGTTGCTCCCTATGAGTTTGACACTTTACTTACTCTTATTACAATGTGAACGTAAAAATCCACGTTTCGTCAATCCTGGGTCGATTTCTGACTAAAAGTAGGAGGGCGGTTATCTCTCAAATTTTTGTCAGATCGCCCGATCAGACACTTTCGGGTGAACCAAAGCCCAGATCACAAAAAAATAATATTTATTTTTTCTATTTTATCTGATTTAATTTAGAACCCACACTTCCACTTCCACTTCCACAATCGAAACATGTGCATCACTTTTGGATCACAATAAACTTATCTTTTTAACAATTCTCGATAATATGTCAACTAAGTCAAGAAAATTTGACTAATATTTTTACATATTTGGTATCTTGTCATTTCAAGCTATTAAATTAATTTTTCCGTATTTAATAATTATTAGTTAAAAAAATCTTTGTCCGAGCTGGTGAACCAAAAAATTGAAGGTTTTTGGGTGGGGGCTCGCCTGAAGAGCTGAGCTTGCTAGACGAACGGCTCGAGAAGCTTCTCGCTCTTTCACCAGTTTATCCATGCTAGATATCTAGTCCCTTTTAAACTTATCTCAGCATGGTGTACAATCTAATGTGAGATTGCATATATCCTAGCCACAATCATATCACTTTGAAGCTAATATTCATTCACTATGAGAATTGATTTATCGTAAAAGTTTTATATCGGTACGAAATATTATCAAAGAGTTTCACATTGATCTCACAAACACCCAAAATAATCGGTGTGACCCACATTCTAATTAACTCAAAGTTATTAATTAATCACTTAGTAATTGTAGTTAATTAGGATTCTCCCTCTAATTAAACTCTCATACCCAATACACTAACTTGTATTTGTCAAATCTCTTCCTCGGTTAAATAAACCAATTCTCCAACAATATCGAGATCAAGCCTAGGCTGATCCAAGAAAAATACAACTCGTCAAATACGTCTAG
The DNA here is from genome assembly GCA_963995505.1 of Hypericum androsaemum. Lineage (NCBI taxonomy): Eukaryota > Viridiplantae > Streptophyta > Magnoliopsida > Malpighiales > Hypericaceae > Hypericum > Hypericum androsaemum. The sequence goes on along the minus strand of OZ023181.1, from coordinate 14,803,268 downwards.
CAGAGGGGCGGTCTACTATGACCAGTCCCTCCGGACCCCATTGGTGGAGTAACTTGGGGTGGCAGCGTGCTGTTGTGGCCGACCTGTTGTGGAGTCGATGGGTGGGAGCGGCTTGAAGTGGTGTAGCTTCTTGCGAAGAGGGCGACATGCGGTGGAGGCTCTGGGTTAGGAAGGCGGTGACATCAGGTGGTTTGTAGACTTACCGGTTGGGCTCAGGGGGTTGGGTGTGGGGTGGGGAATTGGTCAGCAGGAGATGAAAGAGGAGGAATGACGGCAAAGTCGAGACAGCGAGGCTGAGTCGAGGTTGGAGCAAGGTCACACTCAGTCGGATGAACGGAGGATGGTCGGCTGGCTCCAGAACTGAGTAGATCCGCTCAACGGGGAACAAAGACGGTAAGGCACAGTGCAGCAAATGGTTTGAGTCTTGAGGGTGTGGGTCGAGGGTGGTGGGGATGGTGGTGGAGGAGGGCAAGTGTGGTGGTGGCGGTGGCATAGACTAGGGCAGAGGAGGAGGAAAGAAAGAAAAAGATGTGAAACAGTGTAAAAAGCCTAATGAAAAGAAGATTCCTAAGTGAGAGAAATGGAAAAAAACTCTACAAAATTCTAGAGGGAGATATTTTCTCATTTCCAAGTGACAACCATCTTTGTCGAACACCGTAATCAAGAGTACTAAAATGAATCTCAACCTTGAATCAATATAAAAGTCGTGATTGGACATACCACAGATTGTTTAATGCCACGACTTTTTTTTTGAGAAAATAATGCCAGGACTTCCATGGTGCTCATTTAAAAGAGAGAAAAAAAAAACATTATTCGATACTATTATTTCCATATCCTCTTTCAACCCATAGTTGTACCCAGAAGACACAGGTAGACACAGGTCATACTTAATTTCTAATGCATTATGGTCGTTTGGTCAAAAAAAAGAAGACACAGGTCATTGGTACAAAAATAAACAATATAAAAAAAAGGAAATCTACACATCCATCAATACGTTAGCATAAAAGTCCACAAAGTTTTATCGGAAATGTGGAAATAAACAATGTACTTGCTCCATGTGGATATCTAGAAATAAAAAACACATCGTTTTCTTTATCCTCTTTTATTTGAGGTCATATGTGTTCTGGTGTAATTTAAAAATAGTTCTTTTTTAAGTGTATTTTTTTCATTCACAAAATTTGAATATGTGATCTTCACCTTATAAAAGCTACTCATTGCTCATCAGCTCTCCCTCACATATTATTTCCAAACATGCACCCATGTGACTAGAGCCCAAAATACTAAGAGAATTCCAAAACCCAACAGGCCAGTATCCTCAATCACAATGGAGAGCGACCAGATCCTCCCTCACCAGCGGCCGTTCACCCATTTTCCGGCCGGTGGTTGGTTTCTCTCGCCGGGCTGCTTCCCGGGGCACGAAGAAACAATGGATTACTATTGGATTCGTCATTTATGTGACAGCCACAGTGGTTATACAAATAGTATAAATAATGAGAATAAGAAGAGCAAGAGATCATGCAAGAGGTGGAGGGTTTTCTTGAGGAGGCTAGTGAGAGATGGCAAGATCAGTCTATATGGATCCAAGCCACCCACTTTCCACTACGACGCCGTTAGCTACTCGCAGAATTTCGACGAGGGTTTCGAGGAATCCATTAGGAAATATCGTTGTAATATTGGAAGCTTGTCTAGAAGTAAGACGGGATTTACATGATTATGTGTGTGAATATATTGTTTTATTCCGCTGTTCAGCCTTTCCATGAAAATTCACTTAAAAATTTTGTTTCATGAAAACCTTTTACTTCACTTCTCGTTGATAGAAGTTTTATTTTCCTAGAATTTAGCCTCTTTTTTTCGCGTAATTCTTCTTAGCACGATCGATTTATACATTGGTTATTATTTCATGTCTTCAATGTATTTAGTAATGAGGATCAGAGTCCTATATATCTTCCCGATTGAGAGAAAAGACAATTTTCATGGTCCGGAGCGTCAATTTCTCTCCTATCGACCTTTCGAGTCTCAATAAAAAAATTCCAGTGATAAAATTCAATGGAAAAAACTACCGTAAGGAAAAATAGTTTCCGAATATCTCCGCTACAGCCAAATCGATACTCTGATCTATTTCATAGATCAACCATAGGAAGAAGACAATCTGGTTATTCTCCAAAGGATTGAGAATGCGGATCAGGGCAATGGTCGGACAAAATACCACGATCTGCCATAAGTTAGGTGAGCCTCAATTGGTAGGGTGTTAGAGTTGGTTCTTTTGTTCTATGGTGTAACTAATAACTAAGACTGCACATTTTCGGCAGACATCGTGGGATTATTCGTGGAATATGTAATTAGAAAGCGTTTATCATTGTATAGCTCTGTTATGCGTTGGGATGTGGGTGAATGGTGTTTGGACCTGGTCACTTCTATGGAGGCGGGCCTTGAGATCCTGGAAGGATGACTCCGTTGCCGAGCTCTATAGAGTGCTTGCTGGCTTTCAGGGTTGTCGTTGCCAACCCGACTCCATCACTTGGCTAGTCAGTCCCTCGACCAACAGGCTGTATAAGAAAATATTCAATGGCTTCTCCATTGCTGCCTCTACCGTCTTCACCAAAGGTATTGCAAATCTCATCCCATATAAAGTTTCGTTTTTTATGGATGGCTCTTTGATGCAGGATCAAGACAAGAGACTATCTTCTCCATATTAGGAGAATTGACCCGAACGATGCGAGGTGTGTATTTTACGATGAGGCGCTGGAAACTGTTGAGCATATATTCATGCACTGCCCCTTTGCCTCTAAACTTTGGTATCGTATCATGAGTAGAATGGGCATGGTTTGGTGCATTGAGAGTTTTGTCTGTACCTTCCTGATTGGAATGAAGGAAGTATTTGTATACTTTGTTCGCTGCGATGATTTGATCGATTTGACCATGAGGAATAATGCAATCTTTGATAATCATCGACCAGACTTCGTGGTTAATAATTCGTTGCAAAGATTCATATAGTGGTGTCTTTGGTCCGGCCTGTCCTCGCGATCTGGATTGCAAAGTGCACTATTGCATCTTGAGCTGCTGTGTTGAGGAGGTGTCACTTATCTTTGTTGCTCGGCCACTGGGTGTTGGTCTTATTTGAGTCTCTTGGGGTGGGATTGTTGATTGATAAAGGAAACAAATGATATTGATCTGGTTGTGATACTAATGATCTGTGATCTAGCTGGTCATATGGAGTAAGGAGCAATCTTGGGAGTACACATAAGGAATGATCATACTTGATCATATCCCTAAAATTAAGGCAAGAATTGCTACTCAATGTGAACGTTAGTGACTAACCGTTAGCAGCTGTAATTAGTGACAGGTTAGGTATGTTCACTTGTGTGCATAATCATTCGTGTATATATAGATGTAATGTGCTAAGTTGTGAATAACAGATATGAGTATTATTCCATTAACAAAACTTTCATGGTATCAGAGCTAACTTCCAATGGAAGATCAAAATAGAAATGCGAGAAGTGCGGTAGATTCTGCAGCACACACCACTGCTGCAAACTCATCTACATCGATTGTAAGAAGATTCTCAATTGCAGAATCCGATGCAAACATTGGCCTGAAGTTGACACCAATCCTACTCACTGGGCACAACTATCTCTCATAGGCACGGGCAGTATCCAGGTCCCTTAACACCAAGGAAATGCTTGGGTACATCAATGGGAAGATATCTGCACCTGCATCAGAAGATGAACAATTCCAGGAGTGGGAAGCCAATGATCAACTGGTAATCACTTAGATCCTAAACTCTCTAGATACAAAAATATATGATATATTTTCATTTGCAACTAGTGCTAAAGGGTTGTGGGATTCAGTCAAAAGTTTGTATGGACAACAAAATAATCTCTATAGAATTTTTGAATTGAAAAAAGGCATTGCTGGAACTAAGAAAGTTGATTTAACATTCACTGAGTATTTGGGAAAGATGAAAAGTATGTGGGATGAACTCAGTCTTTATAGACCTCCCACCACTCATCCTGTTGTTCTCCAAAGAAGAGAGGAACAAGATAGGGTCTTTGAACTGTTAGCTGGCATCAAACCACAAGATGAGTCAGTATAGACTTAGTTACTTCTCAACACAAATGTTCCTTCCTTGGCTAGTGTTTGTTCTAAGATACAGCAGGAAGAAATAAGAAAAAGGTGATAAATTAAAAAAAAGGTGAGGAAGCATCTGGTATTGAGACCAGTGCATTCTTTGGCAAGACTGACAAGTCCAATTACGAAGGACCAAGTCGAGGACGAGGAGGCTTTAGACAATCCAACAGGTCGCAGTTGACCTGTGATCACTGCAAATAAATAGGGCATACCAAGGATCGTTACTGGTTCTTGCATCCCCACCTGAGGGTGAACAAAGAGAAAGCATTTCAAGGCCAGGAGGAAAAAGGGCAAGCCTATGCAAACTTAGCAACTAGCACAGTCTCTGAAGGAACTTCCTCAATAATGGAGCAGCTTGCTCAACAACTACTCCAACACCTCAATAAAGGGATGACAGCAGCTACAGCTGCTACAAAAGAGAATCTAGGAAACTCTCAGCCATCAGGTAACTCTCAATTCCTGTCTTTCTCTTCAATAAATGGTCATGAGCTAAATTGGATAATAGACTCGGGAGCAAACCAACATATAACTAATGATAGAAATGAACTGATATCATTAAGACCAATAAGTGAAAACACATCAATCATAGTTGCAGATGGCACTAATGTACTTGCAAAAGGAATAGGAAATAATATGTTCTTTAATAACCAAAAATGCCCTGCAGTGCTATTTGTGCCTAAGTTTGCTGCTAAACTGTTGTCAGTTAGTAAACTCATTAAACAACTCAACTGCCGAGTGATCTTTGAGCCTGATAAAGTCATTTTTCATGACATGACCACTATGAAGTAGATTGGTAAAGGTTTTATGAAGAATGAACTCCATATTCTTGAAGAAAAACCAGTGGCACTCACGAGTAGCAATAATTCTGAAGATACATCGGCAATTTGGCACTCTAGGTTAGGACATCCAGCAGATAATGTGCTTAAGATTGTTGTCCCTAATCAGAAAGAGAAGCAACTTGACTGTGAAAGCTGCAGATTAGCTAAGCAATGTAGGATTCCATTTCCTTTATCTACTACTGCCTATGCAGAACCTTTTGAATTGGTTCATTCTGATTTGTGGACATCTCCTTTATTGTCATATGATGGATTCAAATATTTTGTGAGTTTCATTGATCAATTTACCAAAGTAACTTGGATTTATTTACTTAAAGACAAAACTGAAGTACCTACTGCATTCAAGGAATTCAGGAACATGATTCATAACCAGTTCAATAAGAGAATAAAATTTTGTAGGACAGATAATGGCAGTGAATATTCCAAAGATTTCATAACTGACATAAAGAATGCAGGAATAATTTACCAAACTTCGTGTGTTTACACGCCACAACAGAATGGAGTGGCAAAACGGAAGAATAGACACTTGCTAGAGGTAGCTAGATCGATACATTTTCACATGAATGTTCCAAAATTTTATTGGTCTGATGCAGTACTAGCAGCCTGTTACCTAATTAACAGAACTCCCTGCAAATCTCTTTAGTTTGAGGCACCTTTGGAAACCCTCTTGAGCAAGCAACTAAATTTATCTCATCTCAAGGTGTTTGGTGTGTGTGCTATGTACACATACCTGCATCCAAGAGAGATAAACATGATCCTAAGGCACAAATGCATGTATTCCTAGGATACTCATATGTGACAAAATGATATAAATGTTACAACCCAAAAACCAAGCAAAAGGTGGTGTCCAGGGATGTATATTTCTTGGAAAATCTGCCCTACTATGCCAACCAAGAAAATGCAGAGAAGTGTGCTCAGCTTGAGGGGGAGAATTTGAACAACTCCTCTGAGCAGAAAGCACGAGAACCAGCTGTAAACTCTCGATCATGTGATTCAGAGGGACATAAAGACAGCAAGCTCATCACTAAACATCAGGTATACAACCAGCTACTCTATTTCGGACTGTTACTAACAATATGCAGGTTCAAAATGAAGCTGAGCTAGAATAAGAAAACCACTGTAGCCCAAGAGAACAAGGATATGAGGGAGAAGGAATTGAACATCAAGCTCGTGATCAAGAGAATATAGACACGAGCTTAGAGGAGAGAAGTCAAGAGCAAGAAGGTCAAAGCTAAGGCCTAAGGAGATCTTCTAGAGTGCACAAGAAACCAGTCAGGTTTGGTGACTATGAAGTCTACTCTGGTAAGCAACTACAATTATATCCCATTGAACAGTACATCTCTTATCGCTCTATCTCTGGTAAGCATCTTAAATACCTAAAAATTTTAGATCAGTACACTGAACCAACAAGCTTTAAAGATGCTAATAAAGTAGAAGAGTGGAATAAGGCTATGAAAGATGAACTTGAAGCTCTGAATATGAATAACACCTGGGAACTATAGGAATTTCCATATCCTATCCAAAACCTTAAGGTAGTGAGTAGGTGGATCATCCAGACTTATAAACAGGTCCAATCCACTTGCAACTTCCGATGTGGGATTCTCTCCAACACGCCCCCTCAAACGAAGCCCATCGGGCTGAAGTTTGCACGGGCTTCACACTGCCTCTCGTGCTTTCAAAGGTGGGCCGTGCGAGCACAACGGGCCATGGGCTCGTTAGAGCAATTGGCTCTGATACCATATAGAAATTTCCATATCCTACCCAAAATCTTAAGGTAGTAAGTAGGTGGATCATCCACACTTATAAACAGGCCCAACCCACTTACAACTTCTGATGTGGGATTCTCTCCAACAGGAACTAGTAAAGCTGCCAGAAAAAAAGAAAATAGTAGGTTTTAAGTGGATTTACAAGGTCAAGCACAATAGCGATGGCTCCATAGAAAGATATAAGGCTAGACTTATTACTAGGGGTTTTACACAAGTTCCAGGCATAGATTACACAAAGACATTTGTACCTGTAGCCAAGATGAACACCATACGTATCCTCATAAGTGTTGCTGTCAATAATAATTGGATTATGCGTCAAATGGATATGAAAAATGCTTTTCTTCAGGGTGAACTTGAGTAAGAAATTTTCACGGACATTCCAGAGGGCCATAACTAAGAACATTCTGGTCTGGTTTGCAAATTAAAGAAGCCAATCTATGGTCTCAAGCAATCTCCAAGAGCTTGGTATCATAGATTGTGCAAAGAACTGATCAACTTTGGTTTTAAAAGGAGTGCATCATATCATACTTTGTTTATTAAACAAGGAATTAAAGGGAGAGTGGTAGTGTGCATATATGTTGATGACATTATCATAACTGGAGATCATTTGGAAGAAATACATCACCTTAAATTTGCACTTAACTCAGATTTGATATTAAGGACTTAGGAATAAGGGTGAGCATTCAGATTATCCGAATCCGAACTATCCAAATTTCGTACTATCCAAAATGGATATTTTACTATCCGAATCTGAATTCGAACAGTAAATTATCCGAATTCGAATATCCAAACTTTTTTCGGATACAGATACATATAATTCGAATTATCCGATTTACTAAATAACAAGTCATTCATAATTTCATTCAAACTAAATATTTTCCGGAAGTCATCCAAATTAAGCCAAAAACAAGCAAGTTTAAACTTATCTTCCAAATTAAGCCATATGCTCCTGGAAGTCTAAACTTATCTTCCAACACTAAACAATTCGTTGCGTAGAAAGATAATAGCTTTGATAACGAAAATTAAAGTTAAAGCTTATGTACTTACTTTGATAAAGAAAAGGGAACATGGAACTTGTAAAGAAAAGGGAACAAGGAACTTTGGGGTCGCGACGGGTTTTAATTTTCCCTAGGATTTCATAGTAGAGAGTAGAGATCTAAATAGAAGGGAACATGGAACTTGTAAAAAAGAAAAGAAGTGGAACAGAAAGTACCAGCCTCCAACGCTCCTGGCCCCTAGGCCCAAAGCCCAGCCTAACTAAAGTTTGGATAGTTCAGATATCCGAACTATTTAAAAAAAAATCCGAATCTGAATCTGAATCTAAACTTTTTCAGATTTAGATTCGGATATCGGATAAAATGCTCACCCTTACCTAGGAAGACTTAAGTACTTCCTAGGCATTGAATTTGCTTATTCAAACAAAGGAGTATGCCTTTCATAGAGAAAATAGGTACTAGACCTCCTAAAAGAAGTAAAGAAGATTAATGCTAAACCAACAAGTACACCAGTAGATTGCAGCTTCAAGTTTTCATTAACTGATGGTGAACTTGTTACTGACATTGGAAAATTCCAAAGGCTAGTTGGTAAACTCATATATTTGACTATCACCAGGCCAGATATATCATATGCTGTGAGCCTGGTCAGCCAAGCAATGCACACACCACACAGTAGCCATGTTCTTATAGCAGATACAATTTTGCAGTATGCGAAATCCACCCCAGGAATGGGAATTTGGTTTCGCAACAATGGTCACTTTAATATTCAAGGTTATTCTGATGCAGATTATGCTAGAGACATTGATGATAGACACTCAACGAGTGATTTTTGTGTGTATGTAGGTGGAAATCTTGTCACTTGGCGAAGTAAAAAGCAATCCGTGGTCTCGAGGTCGAGTGTAGAATTTGAGTATAGGGCCATGGCACAAACAACAAGCGAGCTAATATGGGTCAAGCAACTGCTTGCTGAACTGGGTCACAAGATAGAGGAAAGCATGGACATGTTATGCGATAATCAAGCCGTGATATACATAGCTGCCAACCTCGTGTTCTATGAGAGAACAAAACACGTCGAGGTGGACTGGCACTACGTATGGGAGAAGGTGCAAGACAAGCAAATCACGACTCCATATATCAATAACAAGCTTCAAATTGCAGACCTATTTACAAAGGCGTTGCAACCCTCCAGATTCAAGTTTCTTCGAGACAAGTTGGGCTTGATCAACATCTTTCTCGCGCGCAACATAAAGGCGAGTGTTGATTGCGATTGTGCAACCTTGACTCAATTGTGCTTCTCCCCTCATATGCAATCGTCAGTTTGCTTGCACATGCAAACTAGTCTTCTTATCTTCCTGTGGAAAGAAAGAGAGAAATGGAGGAGGAGGAGGAGGGTGGGTCCTTCTGCTTGGTGGGGAATAAATGGGTGGAGGAGAAGGTTGTAGTGTTTAAGGGTGTGATTTTACAGGCTTTTCAATTGGGCCTACTGTTAGTAACACTTTCATGGGCTTCTTTGGCTGGTGGACATACAGAGAATTAATAATTCTCAAGGTTAACATGCATTATTAACATATATATATATATATATTTAAAATAGTTAAAATAAATTATTCTGGCTAGACCAGTGGTTCGACCGGTCAGGCCGATCGACCTGGAGGTCGGACCAAAATACGAGTCAATTTTGAAAAGCTTGTACTGGAGTGTAATAACACTACCTAAAAGTAAAACATTTTCTTCAAGGGTCAATAACATTTGCATCCTGGTGTAGCTGTAAATAGAGGAGTGTTGTTTATCAGAGGTGGTGTACTTGATTAGGATCTTGTAAAGTCGAGGTAAGAGTTAGACTCTTTCTCCGTAAGACGAGATTGCCCCGTATTCAGTGCTTATGGGCTGTGGCAATCGTCCCCAAGATACAACGACTAGGCTGCTTCCGAGTTCGTAGCACAACGATTCTCGAAGCTTCAGGCGAACCTTAGAAGTTCGGAACTTTCTGAGAGAGGGAGAGAGAGCCTACAATTGCTAACGAATGCTTATGCAAGTTATAGTGGGGTGAGTGCAAATGATGGGCGAAGGGCCTATTTATAGGCAAGGAAGACTGGAATCTGAATGGCGGCCAGGCACTTCCGAGGGGGCACCATGCTCTCACATTTTTGGGAGCCGAGGCACCCTTTCAGTCACCAGTTTTCTGGATTCCCGTAGGTGTCTCTTCAGGGCTCCTAGATGCCTGCTGGTGTCTCTACGGCCACAAGCCTACCAGGGACTCTTTGTGCCTCTTCGATGGCAATCTGGAAGCTTCTAGGTGTGCTCAGATCGGGTTGTGACCGTTCAGAGGGATAGGCCAACACTAGCACTCCTTCGCGAGGGATCTTGTAACCCTTCGGCCATCTGGATGTTCCAGCCCTTCGTGCCTCTAGTGCACCACAAAGTGCCCATTGCGCCATGCGCACACGCGCGTACGCGTGCGCGAGTGCGTGATCATGCTCGTGCTCGTGCTCGTGCTCGTGCTCGTGCTTTACACCATCCTCGCAGGCAGCCTCGATCAGCTCTTCAGGTAGAACATTTAATGTTACACCAGCTTGGAGCTTCCCCTTATAAATACGAAAAATTCTCTTGCAATTTTCGATGTGGTAATCCCATTCTTAGCTTGGACTTTCCAGCTTGGGCTTTTCAGCTTGGGCCTTTCAGCTTGGGCCAAATGCATTAAATATGCATTCAAACCCAACAATCCCCCACATGAATGATGATTAATGCATGCTCACACTTTTAAGAAAAGTTCCAACGAAATATCAATGCATCGAGAAAGGTAGCTTACGGCTTTGAACCTTCTCTAGTAAAATGTTATCGAATTTACTTGCTGCTCAGTGAACGCGATGTCTTGAACTGGTCAGCTTTTTTATGTAAACCAAGATAATAACATTTGCACAATGATATTTCTAATATCCTTTGGTTCTCACGTTGTGTCCGTTTCGGCCATGGACCTTATCTTGGATTCATAAGTATTTTTTCCTTTAAAGCAGCCTCACTTCAGACTTATATAGGTGATCTCCCATCAAGAGTATCCTGCCATACTCCACCTTTTCCTAATATAGGAATCATTAAAAGCGTAGACGCTTAACCTTATCACACATCTGCAGGTTCGTACTTGGGTAGCTTCTGAGAATGGGACGGATTCCAAGTATTCATCTGAACCATCCATAACTTAGTTGTCTCATTGAACCAAGTTTGTGGGATCTCCACTCATCATGGTTGAGTTACCGCTATTAACGTTCTTTAATGTGTGGGTTTTAACCCTATTCCCCTTACTGCGTTGTACATTTGATCTCTATTGATTCTTTTCGTCAAAGGATCAGCTATGTTGTCCTTGGACTTCACATAATCAATGGTTATTACTCCACTTGAGATCAATTGTCTAACGGTGTTATGTCTCCTACGCATATGTCAAGACTTACCATTGTACATAGTACTTTGTGCTCTCCCGATTGCAGACATGCTATCACAATGTATCAATATAGGGGGCACATGCTTGTTCCAACACGGAATATCCTCTAGGAAATTTCTGAGCCATTCAGCTTCTTCCCCAGCTTTGTCTAGTGCTATAAACTCCGACTCCATGGTGGATCAAGCTATGCACGTTTGTTTAGAGGATTTCCAGGACACAGCTCCTCCACCTATGGTGAACACATAACCACTAGTGGATTTAGAGTCTTTAGTGTCCGATATCCAATTCGCATCACTGTATCCTTCCAATACAGCTGGATACCTCGTATAAAATATGCCATGGTTAATGGTATGTTTTAGATATTTTAGAACCCTTTCCAGAGCTAGCCAGTGGTCTGGTCCTGGGTTGCTCGTGAATCTACTAAGCTTGCTAACTGAGTATGAAATATCAAGGCGTGTACAATTTGTTAAGTACATTAGACTCCTGATGATCTTTGCATATTTTAGTTGAGATACTGGGTCACCTCTGTTCTTAGCCAAGTGTAGACTCAGGTCTAGCGGAGTCTTAACTGGAGGTTTGTCAAAAGCATCGAATTTTTTGAGTACATTCTCAACGTAGTGAGATTGTGACAAGACAATTCCTTCAGTCGTTCTAGAGATTTTAATCCCTAGTATAACGTCAGCTAGACCCATATCTTTTATGTCAAAGTTGTTCTTTAACATATTCTTAGTTTTTATAATAAGATCATTACTGCTTCCCGTGATTAGCATGTCATCTACATACAGACATACAATCACATAAGCATCAGGTGTGCCTTTAATGTATACACATTTATCACACTCGTTGATCTTAAAGCCATTTGACGTCATTGTTCTGTCAAATTTCTCATGCCACTATTTCGGTGCCTGTTTCAGCCCGTATAGTGACTTGACCAGCTTGCATACTTTATGTTCCTGTCCGGGGGCAACAAACCCTTCTAGTTGTTCCATATATATATTTTCTCTTCCAGTTCTCCATTTAGGAAAGTTGTTTTTACATCCATCTGATGTATCTCGAGGTTATAGAGTGCTGCGACAGCTATGATCACTCTAATGGATGTGATTCTTGTGACCGGCGAATAGGTGTCAAAGAAATCATATCCTTCCTTCTATTTGAACCCTTTAGCTACCAACCGAGCTTTGTACATGTCGATTGATCCATTAACTTTGTATTTCTTTTTAAGGATCCACTTGTAACCTAAAGGTTTGTAACTTGGTAGAAGATCCACGATTTTCCACGTGTGGTCTTGCATGATGGATTCTATCTCACTATTGATAGCTTCTTTCCAGAGAGGAGCATCCGGACTAGATAATGCCTCTTGGACTGTCCCAGGTTCATTTTCTAACATGAAGTTTAGAAAATCTGGACCAAACGACTTGGCTACTTTGGTCCTCTTACTCTGTCTAGGTTCCTCAGCACCTTGATCAAAGCCTTGTGTAGCTTCATAACTTCTTTTGTATGAGCTTACTTCTTTCATTTCCTTTTTAGGAAAGATATTCTCAAAGAATGTTGCATTCCTTGATTCCATGACCATTCCCTTGTTGATTCTCAAAGAATCGGTATGCGCTACTGCTGTGGGCATATCCGATAAAGATGCAGTCAACGAACTTGGGTCCTATTCTCACCCTTTTAGGCAGAGGTATTTCTACCTTGGCTAGGCACCCCACACTTTAAGGTAACCGTAGGAAGGCTTTCTCCCTTTCCATAATTCGTATGAGGTTTTGTCCTTTTTCTTGTGCGGCAATTTGTTTAGAATGTGATTAGCAGATAGCACAGCTTCCCCCCACAAGTTCTGTGGTAAGCCCGAGCTAATCAATATAGCATTCATCATCTCCTTAAGAGTTTGATTCTTGCGCTCAGCTGTGATACACTCACCCTTCAATCAAATTGGTTACAACAAAATAAGGTTGGTTTTGGAAGGGTTTAGGCTTAGTCTGTCATTATTCGGTAAAATAGGCATAACTTCCTCATCCGGACTCCAAATTAGGTGATTCTAATTTGTGTGGATTCATAACATCTGGATCTATAACTTTGTGTTTTTTTAGATTTGTGATTTATGAAATAATCTGGCAGTAACAGAGCAATTAATCAAGGTGCTCAGAAATTGGTCTAATTTCGTCGATATTGGGAAGTTATGTGAAAATAATTTGTTATGTGACTTTATTTGAATAAGGCTCCTTTTAGGGACTTATTAGAACATATTAAGAAGTTTAGAAATGATTTTGAATGGCTGGAAAAGTCTAGGATCAAAAGAGAAATTCTGTTGCAAGTTGGCTAGGTGGCAAATGGAAAGTAGGATGACTAAGCTACTTAGCATGCATATAAAAGAGAAAACCTTTTGGATCAGGCTTTAGGCACGAAACACTTGAACATTAGAAGAGAAAACAGAGGAGAAAGGAGTAGGAGAAAGGGGGAAAATGAAGGGAAAAGAAGAGAAAAGAAAAGGGGCCAGATTTCAACAACTTGGAAGAATAGGTAAGTAGTTTTGTAGGATCTTGCTTAATTTGAGTAGAAATTATTTTACACCTTGAAGAAGCTAGTAGGTAAAGATTATAACAGATTAATATAGACCTAGATGAAGGAAGTTAAGGTAAGTTTTAGCTAGAATTTTTATGTATAGAAGTTGGAAGAGAAATTGATCATCGGGGGCGTAGTTTTGTGAATTTTAGCATAGGTTTTGGGGCTGCCTTGTGTAAATCCGAATCTAAGAAAAGAACTAAAGTATTTTTATGTTACCTAGGATCTAATTACATGCTTAAGAGGTTGGTAATGATCATAGTTTATGTTCTTTTGACTAGTTAACCAACATTTTGAATCCGAGTGCCACGAGTTGTAAAATGAAGCAGGAGCTTCTCTTTGAATGGTTTGAGCAACCATTATCTTGTAAGTGGATATTCTTTGTAACATGTATTTAGTTAACTAGACGTGGGTGATGTGCTTTATTTGGCGTACTTTTGAATGACATGAAATGTGGTATTGGGTTTGGTTTTGGTCTATTTGATAATTGAGGTTTCTTTTGGATTGTTTATGTATGTATCTGAATTTTGAAAAGTTTGGTATGTGATTTGTGTGATGGCGGATGATGAGGTCTACCCGTGACCAACCGGGGATGTTAGCATACGTGCACATATTCTGAGGATACATTGGATATGTATACGATATGATATTTGGCCGGCGGGGTTAGTTTCTGAAGGTACCTTTAAGATATGGTATCCTCATGTCGGAGTGGGAGTGACACTATCTAGACCTATCTGAAGTTCATCTGAATTGTGTTATATATTCTGTGAAAGTCTATCTGAAGTTCTGATTACGTGTGATACGTGAATACTTTGATGACCTTGTCTGTGAAGTAGTCTTTTGTTGTCTTAGTTGTGTGTTCGTATTTGGCTGGGTTTGATGGGAACGACTGGTTGGTTAAATACATGTTACTTATAATATTTACTTACTAAATGTTTCAAAACACTTATCCCTTACTTCAGTCCACAGGTGAAGAGATTTGAGCCGTGGTTTGCATCTGGAGAAGCTTTTTCATCCGAGTTCAGCCCGTTGTCTTTCTTTCTCGGGCTACGTTCAATGGTCTCCGGATGGTCTTTGTCTTTGTAATCTAGGTCGCTCCATTGTACATATTCATTGGTCTTTGACATATGATCTTAGATTAATATTAATATGTAATGTATGTGTAAATTTATGTTTATGTTTTAAAAGGATGAGTTTGATGATATGACGTTGGAGATGTGATCTCCCATGCCTACCAGGTTTTGGACACAATAAATATGTTTGTTTGAAGAAACAATGTTGTGAAAAAAATTGACAATTCTGGTAATAAGAATGATTTGAGGCTTGCTAGGTTATGGTTATTATAGTAAGTTTGACATGATCTAGCGCCGGTCACCGACCACGAATTTGGGTCGTGACAGACTTGGTATCAGAGCACTGTCAGAGCTCTAAGTTGAGCCTAGCTTGTTATTTGAATTATGTGTTGTGTATAATGGAGCATAGGATTTGTCATGTCCTTGTCCTCTTTTGTTGTGCCCATCCTTTGGTATGCTTAATTCTGACTTATTTGTATAGGAGGATATGATAGTTACACGTAGTGGTATAGATACGGTTAGGGAGCATGGTGAAAGCTCCCAAGGTCAGAGGAAGGATGTTGCATCTGAGACTACACCACCAGTTTAGGCCACCACCGCTGGTAGGGTCACTAGAGATGAGATTCCACCACCTGTTACTACTGTTCCTACTTCTGAGATGGAGAGGCAGGGTGGTGATGGTGTAGAAAGAGTTATGAAAGCAATGGAGAAATTCATCGCTACTCAGCAAACACAATTAGAGCAGAATGTTACATTAGCTGTTAAAGATGACTCTTTGGGTGAGTTCTTGAAGTTGAATCCACCAACATTTTCTGGCTTAAGTGATGATCCTCAGGTATTCATTGATGAGATGGAGAAGAGGAGAAGAATCTGAAGGTGTGATAAAGAGCGAATGGTGGAGTTGGCCTTATTTAAGTTGGTAGGTGTGGCTGGAGTTTGGTTCCAAAATGAGGGATCATATGCGTGGACTTGGGAGATCTTTACTATGGCCTTGTTGGATCGGTTCTTACCAGAGAGTTTGAAAGATGCCCGAGCTTTTGAATTTGAGCGATTGGTGAAGACCCGAGAGATGACAGTATCTCAATATGATGAGAGGTTCACTTATCTGTCATGGTATGCAAAACACTTGGTTCCTAATGATGAGATGAAGGTAAAGAGGTTTGTTCGTGGACTTGATGATTCTATGTTTAAAGTTATGTATCCTCGTGGTTTCGAGACATATGTATCTGCAGTGGATTGTGCTCGAACCTTAGAGATGCGAGATAATGAACGTCGAGTGGTCCAAAGTCAACCAAAATTTCAGAAGTTTGATAAGCCACCACAAAGGAGTTTCAATCAAGGCTTTAGACAGCAAGAAAGATGGACCAACAATCAGCCTGTATCGTCAAGGGGTGGAGGACCAGTTGGAAGATTTGGTAGAGGAAAGGATTTTCGTAGTCAGCAATTCAGTAAGAACTAATCCAGTAATTTCAGGAGATGCCAAAGTTGTGGTAAACAACATCCTGGAGACATTTATTATAAAAGGATAGGAGCTTGTTTTCGTTGTGGCATGCAAGGTCACTTGGTGAAAGACTGTCCTACAGTTGTTCAGCGTAAGCAAGTGGCGAGTTTGATAGTTAGGCCATCAACACAAGAGTTTTCTCGACCACAAGTTCAGCAGGGCAATTTACTTGATCAAAAAGAAGAAGGTTTGAGGATTGAGGGACCTAAGTCTGATAGTGGAGGAGGTGGTGCACACCCTAGAGTGTATGCTTTGACCAGGAGAGATGCTGATGCTAGTAACACTGTGGTATCAGGTAACCTTCCCATTGGATCATCTTATGCACGCATTCTATTTGATTCAGGCTCTACACACTCTTTTGTGTCATCTCAATATGTTCAATGTTTGGATGCTATGCCTGTATGTTTGGATGAGTCTATGATTGTTGCCACTCCTTCGGGCAGATTTATGTACATTTGTGAAGTTGTTAGATCATGCAATATCCAAATTAGTGTACATGACTTGATGGCCGATTTATACATATTAGATATGGATGGTTTTGATATCATAGTGGGTATGGACGTGTTATCCACTTATCATGCAGTAGTGGATTGTTTTGGAAAAAAGGTTATTTTTCATCCAACAGATGAGGCAGAGTTTGAGTTTCAGGGTGAGAAAAAGGTGACTACTGCAAAGCTTATCTCTTACATGAAAGCTAGCAAGTTTCTAAGGAAAGGATGTGCAAGCTATTTAGCTATGGTAAAGAAAATAAAGAAGGAAGATGTTTCAGTGGATCATATTCCTATTGTCAGGGAGTACCCAGATGTATTTCCAGAAGATTTACCAGGCTTACCTCCAGAGAGGGAGATTGAATTTTGTATTGATCTTGAACCAGGAACTGAACCAATCTCTATACCACCTTATCGTATGGCTCCAGCTGAAATGAAAGAGTTGAAAGATCAGTTGCAAGATTTGTTGAATAAAGGGTACATAAGGCCAAGTGTTTCTCCTTGGGGAGCCCCAGTGTTATTTGTGAAGAAGAAAGATGGGAGTTTACGGTTGTGCATAGACTACCGAAAGCTGAATAAGGTAACTATACGCAATCGATATCCTCTTCCGAGAATAGATGATTTGTTTGATCAGTTGCGGGGATCTAAATGGTTTTCTAAGATTGACTTGAGATCGGGGTATCATCAGTTGCGGATTAGAGAGATGGACATTTCAAAGACGGCATTCAGGACTCGATATGGCCATTATGAGTTTCTGGTTATGCCATTTGGATTGACTAATGTCCCAGCTGCTTTTATGGATATGATGAACCAGAATTTTAAGCCTTTCCTAGATCAGTTTGTGGTTGTCTTTATTGATGATATATTGATTTACTCTATTGATCAGGAGGATCATGAGAGACACCTTAGGCAAGTGTTGCAGACACTACGAGAGAAAAAGCTATATGCTAAATTCTCAAAGTGTGAGTTTTGGCTTCAAAGTGTAGCTTTTCTAGGACATATGGTGTCCAAAGATGGTGTGTCAGTTGACCCAAAGAAGCTGGAAGCTATTGTGAATTGGCCTACCCCAGCTAATGTTACTGAGATACGCAGCTTTTTGGATTTAGCAGGGTATTATCGACGATTTGTCAAAGGATTCTCTACTTTGGCAGCACCGTTAACTCGGCTAACTCATAAAAATGCCAAGTATGAATGGTCGGGTAGGTGTGAAGAGAGTTTTCAAGAATTGAAGGATCGGTTAACCCATGCACCTGTATTGGTTCTACCTTCAGGATCAGGTGGATATTCAGTGTATTGTGATGCTTCAAGAGTGGGTTTGGGATGTGTTCTTATGCAACACAAGAATGTTATTGCTTATGCTTCTAGACAGCTGAAGAAACATGAAGAGAATTATCCAGTCCATGACTTGAAAATGACAGCCGTTGTATTTGCACTGAAGATTTGGAGGCACTACTTGTATGGTGAGAAGTTTGAGATATATACAGATCATAAAAGCCTCAAGTATATTTTTGAGCAACGAGATTTGAACTTAAGACAGAGGAGGTGGATGGAGTTACTTAAGGATTATGACTGCACCATTAACTATCACCCTGGGAAAGCTAATGTGGTAGCTGATGCTTTAAGTCAAAAATCCTTAGTCCAGCCGAAGTTTATAGCTGAGATACATATGAGACCCACCTTACGAGGACGAGTTATGGCATTGCAGTGGGAGGATCCAGAGGTTATTGTGATGATGGAACAAGTTGAACAAGGTGATTTACCTAAATATTGACTTAGTGCTAATGGTGTCTTGTATTTTGGTTCTCGAGTAGTTGTTCCTGATGTTGGAGATCTAAGGAAGGAATTATTGACTCAGGCACACCGAGCGGTCTACAGTATGCACCCTGGATCTACAAAAATGTACCATGATTTGAGATGCAATTATTGGTGGCAAGGTATGAAAAAGGACATTGCAAAGTTTGTTTCAAAGTGTTTGACCTGTCAACAGGTTAAAGCAGAGCATCAGAGGCCTTCTGGATTACTACAACCTCTTGAGATTCCAATGTGGAAGTGGGAGCAGATAACAATGGATTTGTTAGTAGGGCTTCCAACTACTTCCAAAGGTTATGGTGCAGTATGGGTTATTGTAGACAGATTGACAAAATCTTCACATTTCTTACCAATAAAGAGTACATATGATGCAAGAAGGTTTGCTCAGATATTTATGGATGAAATTATTCGCCTTCATGGTGTACCAGTTTCAATTGTATCTGACCGTGGAACTCATTTCACGTCAAGGTTTTGGTGGCAATTTCAGGAGGCTATGAGAACTCGTTTGGATTTGAGTACGGCCTTTCATCCTCAAACAGATGGCCAGTCTGAGCGTGTTATTCAAATATTGGAAGATATGATGCGAACTTGTGTCATTGATTTTGGAGGGAGTTGGGATCATTATTTGCCATTGATGGAGTTTGCTTATAATAATAGCTATTAATCGAGTATTAAGATGGCTCCATATGAAGCTTTATATGGAAGAAAGTGTAGATCTCCATTATGTTGGAATGAGGTTGGGGAGAAACAGCTATTGGGCAATGACTTAGTGCAAGAAACTAATGAGAAGATACAGTTGATTCGACAAAGGCTGGAAATGGCCCAGAGTCGGCAAAAGTCATACTCAGACAAGAGACGAAAGGATATTGAGTTTGATGTGGGACTACATATTTTCCTAAAAGTTTTACCTATGAAGGGAACAATGAGGTTTGGAAGAAGGGGCAAACTCAGTCCTAGATATATTGGCCAATTTGAGATTTTGGAGCGAGTTGGACCAGTGGCATATCGATTGGCTTTGCCACCATCTTTGTCACATATTCATCCAGTGTTCCATGTCTCCATGCTTAAGCGATATTTGCATGATCCTACTCATATTTTAGAGCCACAGATTATGGAGATAAGTGGAGATTTGACATATCAAGAAAATCCAATAAGAATTTTGGATCGTGAAGTTAGAAAGCTTCGGAATAGAGAACTTCCGATGGTCAAGATTGAATGGAAAAATCGTTCTTTGGCTGAGGCAACTTAGGAAATGGAGGGGAAATGAAAACCAAGTTCGCATATCTATTTATATGACAAGTAAGTTAACCTTCCATTACGCAAATTCGGGGACCGAATTTTATAAGGAGGGGAGAATGTGATACACTCACCCTTCAATCAAATTGGTTACAACAAAATAAGGTTGGTTTTGGAAGGGTTTAGGCTTAGTCTGTCATTATTCGGTAAAATAGGCATAACTTCCTCATCCGGACTCCAAATTAGGTGATTCCAATTTGTGTGGATTCATAACATCTGGATCTATAACTTTGTATTTTTTCAGATTTGTGATTTATGAAATAATCTGGCAGTAACAGAGCAATTAATCAAGGTGCTTAGAAATTGGTCTAATTTCGTCGATATTGGGAAGTTATGTGAAAATAATTTGTTATGTGACTTTATTTGAATAAGGCTCCTTTTAGGGACTTATTAGAACATATTAAGAAGTTTAGAAATGATTTTGAATGGCTGGAAAAGTCTAGGTTCAAAAGAGAAATTCTGTTGCAAGTTGGCTAGGTGGCAAATGGAAAGTAGGATGACTAAGCTACTTAGCATGCATATAAAAGAGAAAACCTTTTGGATCAGGCTTTAGGCACGAAACACTTGAACATTAGAAGAGAAAACAGAGGAGAAAGGAGTAGGAGAAAGGGGGAAATGAAGGGAAAAGAAGAGAAAAGAAAAGGGGCCAGATTTCAACAACTTGGAAGAATAGGTAAGTAGTTTTGTAGGATCTTGCTTAATTTGAGTAGAAATTATTTTACACCTTGAAAAAGCTAGTAGGTGAAGATTATAACAGATTAATATAGACCTAGATGAAGGAAGTTAAGGTAAGTTTTAGCTAGAATTTTTATGTATAGAAGTTGGAAGAGAAATTGATCATCGGGGGCGTAGTTTTGTGAATTTTAGCATAGGTTTTGGGGCTGCCTTGTGTAAATCCGAATCTAAGAAAAGAACTAAAGTATTCTTATATTACCTAGGATCTAATTACATGCTTAAGAGGTTGGTAACGATCATAGTTTATGTTCTTTTGACTAGTTAACCGATGTTTTGAATCTGAGTGCCACGAGTTGTAAAACGAAGCACGGAGCTTCTCTTTGAATGGTTTGAGCAACCATTATCTTGTAAGTGGATATTCTTTGTAACATGTGTTTAGTTAACTAGACATGGGTGATGTGCTTTATTTGGCGTACTTTTGAATGACATGAAATGTGGTATTGGGTTTGGTTTTGGTCTATTTGATAATTGAGGTTTCTTTTGGATTGTTTATGTATGTATCTGAATTTTGAAAAGTTTGGTATGTGATTTATGTGATGGCGGATGATGAGGTCTACCCGTGACCAACCGGGAATGTTGGCATATGTGCACATATTCTGAGGATACATTGGATATGTATACAATATGATATTTGGCCGGCGGGGTTGGTTTCTAAAGGTACTTTTAAGATATGGTATCCTCGTGTCGGAGTGGGAGTGACACTATCTAGACCTATCTGAAGTTCATCTGAATTGTGTTATATGTTCTGTGAAAGTTTATCTGAAGTTCTGATTACGTGTGATACGTGAATACTTTGATGACCTTGTCTGTGAAGTAGTCTTTTGTTGTCTTAGTTGTGTGTTCATATTTGGCTGGGTTTGATGGGAATGACTGGTTGGTTAAATACATGTTACTTATAATATTTACTTACTAAATATTTCAAAGCACTTATCCCTTACTTCAATCCACAGGTGAAGAGATTTGAGCCGTGGTTTGCATCTGGAGAAGCTTTTTCATCCGAGTTCAGCCCATTGTCTTTCTTTCTCGGGCTACGTTCAAAGGTCTCCGGATGGTCTTTGTCTTTGTAATCTAGGTCGCTCCATTGTACATATTCATTGGTCTTTGACATATGATCTTAGATTAATGTTAATATGTAATGTATGTGTAAATTTATGTTTATGTTTTAAAAGGATGAGTTTGATGATATGACGTTGGAGATGTGATCTCCCATGCCTACCAGGTTTTGGACACAATAAATATGTTTGTTTGAAGAAACAATGTTGTGAAAAAAAATTGACAATTCTGGTAATAAGAATGATGTATTATGATTTGAGACTTGCTAGGTTATGGTTATTATAGTAAGTTTGACATGATCTAGCGCCGGTCACCGACCACGAATTTGGGTCGTGACATCAGCTATGCCGTTTGATTGAGGTGAGTATGGAGCAGTTGTCTGATGAATAATGCCATGTTGTTGGCAGAATTCCTCAAACGGAGCTACATATTCTCCCCCTCTATCACTTCGAATCATTTTGATTTTAGTGCTAAGTTGATTTTCAACCTCATTCTTATAACTCTTGAAAGCTTCTAGGGCTTCGTCTTTTCCTTTCAGGAGGTGTACATAACAGTACCTCGTGCAATCATCAATAAACGTGATGTGATACTTTTTCCCACCTCTAGTTTGCACTTGTTTCATATCGCATATATCGGTATGAATTAACTCTAAAGGTGTAGTACTTCTTTCCACTGAATGAAAAGGTGCTTTGGTCATTTTTGCCTCTACACATACTTCACATTTATTGTTTGGGTCAAACTCTATTTTAGGCAATAAATTTAAACTTACTAACTTTCTTAGTGAGCTCAAATTTATGTGTCCTAGTCTATCATGCCATAAGTTAGAACACTCAGTCAAATAAGAAGAATTAATAACTTTATTAGGGCCATTAAAGACGCGTTTGACAGTTATTACATTCATCTTGAAGAGACCCCTCTCGAGGTAACCCTTTCCTACAAAGGCACCGGCCTTGGTCAGAACAAACCTATCAGCCTCAAATACTAGTTTCATCCCAGCTTTGCTCAACAGTGAGTCGGATACTAAATTCTTACGAATGTCTGGGATATGCAGCACATCCTTGAGGGTCAGCTCTTTTCCAGAGGTCAGCTTCAGCACCACCTTGCCTAGTCCAACTACGGGAGAAGTTGTAGAGTTACCCATGAACAACTTCCGTCCGTTGATGGCTGTGTAGGTCGAGAACATCTCCTTGTCTAAACAGATGTGTCGGGTTGCCCTTGTGTCTATGAACCACTCTCTTGGGTTATCCACCAGATTAGCTTCAAACACCACGATGGATAGGTCTAGTTCAGACAGGTCTTCGGCCAGATTTACCTTCTCACGATCGTCTCTCTTTGGCAGGCGATAATCTTTTGCCATGTGACTGGGCTTGTCGCAGTTGTAACAATTGCCCTTGATCTTCTTAGCTTTTTTTTTTCTTTGGCTCTTGCTTCTCCTGCTTATTCCCGGGCTTCTTCCTCTTCTTTTCAGTACCACCTTCGGCGAGGTGTACCTTAGCCTCGGAGTTGGTCCTGCCGGTCTTGACTTCGGACTTTCGGTTGTCTTCCTCGATCCTTAGTCTCACGATCAGGTCTTCCAGCCCCATGTCCTTCCTCTTATGCGTGAGGTAGTTCTTGAAGTCGTTCTACAGAGGGGGTAGCTTCTCGATTAGAGCAGCCACCTGGAAGGATTCGCTGAGTTGCATGCCTTCGGCATGAATCTCGTGTAGAATCAGCTGCAGCTCTTGGACTTGGTCTATGACCTACTTGGAGTCCACCATCCGGAAGTCGAGGAATCTTCCGACGATAAATTTCTTCATCCCGGCATCCTCCGTTTTGTACTTCTTCTCCAGGGAGTCCCACAATTCTTTCGCAGTCTTAGTACCTGCATAGACATTGTAGAGGGCGTCGTCTAAGCCATTTAGGACATAGTTACGACATAGGAAGTCGCTGTGATTCCATGTATCGAGGGCGTTGATCTTCTGTGGATCAGCCTCATTTTCTGCCACCTTCGGAGCCTCTTCCTTCAAGAATCGGACCAGGTTGAGCGTCGCCAGGTAGAACAGCATCTTCTGTTGCCATCTCTTAAACTCGGTACCGTTGAACTTGGCTTCCCTTTCGGCGTGGACAGTTTCAGGGACCGCTGGCACTGGTGCTGAGCTTGTTGATGCCTTCTTCAAGTACACAGATCTCGTCTTACGATTGTTGTTTGTCGAAGGTGGTGTACTTGATTAGGATCTTGTAAAGTCGAGGCAAGAGTTAGACTCTTTCTCCGTAAGACGAGATTGTCCCGTATTCAGTGCTTACGGGCTGCGGCAATCATCCCCAAGATACAACGACTAGGCTGCTTCCGAGTTTGTAGCACGACGATTCTCGGAGCTTCAGGCGAACCTTGGAAATTCGGAACTTTCTGAGAGAGGGAGAGAGAGCCTACAATTGTTAACGAATGCTTATGCAAATTGTAGTGGGGTGAGTGCAAATGATGGTGGAAGGGCCTATTTATAGGCAAGGAAGGCTGGAATCCGAATGGCTACCAAGTGCGCCACAAAGCGCCCATTGCGACCTGCGTCCAATGCGCCATGTGCACACGCACGTGCTCGTGCTCATGCTCGGATCGTGCTTCGCACCATCCTCGCAGGCAGCCTCGGTCAGCTCTTCAGGTAGAACATTTAATGTTACACCAGCTTGGAACTTCTCCTTATAAACAGGAAAAATTTCCTTGCGATTTCCGATGTGATAATCCCATCCTCAGCTTGAGCTTTTCAGCTTGGGCCTTTCAGCTTGGACCAAATACATTAAATATGCATTCAAACCCAAGAAGGAGCAATATATTCATCTATATATATATATAAATAAAATTTCCTTCAAAGATCACAGGGCAATAATTTTGGCTTATCTAGTTTTCTGATACGGTGGCTTGTTGAAAATAAAACCATCGGTAAGCCAATCCCATGTTAGTAACAGTATGGTTATGGAAAATTCCACTTTACTCCAAGTGAGGTCGATTGTGGTCAACGTCCTTTTTATAAGTAAATTTTACTTCATATAA
The DNA here is from genome assembly GCA_963995505.1 of Hypericum androsaemum. NCBI lineage: Eukaryota > Viridiplantae > Streptophyta > Magnoliopsida > Malpighiales > Hypericaceae > Hypericum > Hypericum androsaemum. The sequence goes on along the minus strand of OZ023181.1, from coordinate 14,778,571 downwards.
ATATTTACATATTGACAAAATTGGTGTTAAATTACATGGTAAAAGATTACAACCACATCCTCCTTAAAATTTTACCGTAGTAAAATTCTATGGTAAACCTATCGAAAGAAAATAGCGTCTAGCTTTCATGTTGGGTGCAATTTACTAATTAAAACAAATGCCTTTTATTTAGGACGTGTACAAATATTCTCCTGTATTACATATCACTTATATTAATATCATGTTAAAGAACTAGATGTTGTAGATCTAAAGATAATGAATGTGTTTTGATATCAGATCACGAAAGTATAAAATATTTATAATAGATGATGGGGGAGGTTAAATATAAACTATTTATAATAGATGATGGGGGAGGTTGATGCTTATTGTTTTTGGTAGAAAGGATTGGTGGCAAACAAACCTCTTCTATTCTATTTTCCTTTTCGAGAAAATTGAAAAGTTGTTATTAATTGTCTCCAATTTAAATAAAATGAACATCGAAAATAAGAATAGTGAGATTAAAAGAATGTAGAGAATGATACGAACTTCTCATTGACCATCCAAATAACCATTACAATCGACATGATTTTGTATGTATAGGCAATAAAATGTAATATCTATAATCAATTAACTACATCGTTGAAGAATGGGTTACATCATGAACCGTATAATAAAGTAATAAAGAAAATGTGCAACCTAAAATGGTGGTTATGGGAGAAAGAGAGTGTTGTGGGGAAAAGGGGTACAAGAATGTCAAGTAAAGAAGAGACAGATTTGGAGTGGTCGTCCCAAGGTCGGCCTAACGGAGGAAAAAAAGATCTACGGACTACGCTAAGCTAGGTCTCAGCTAAGAGAAAGATAGGGAGGAAGATAGTTGTTGTGTGTAGTTGTGTTGGTGATGTCCTTCTCCGGCACCCGAGCTCCCTTTATATAGCACGTCCTGACCTAGCTCTATCCTTCCCGTGCAAAAAATCCCATCCCGAATGAATATCTTGTTTCCAAATCAAACCGACTTAGAATAGGAAAATTCAAGTCGTCTTCCCGTACTTCGGCTCCAAGTCTCAATCCCGAGAAGTCCGCCTCACGTTATTTGTTCCTAATGTAAAAAGATCCTCCCGGCTCTGTACAAGCCGTCTTCCTTAAATGAGCATATCCCGTCTTCGAATAGGAAACTTCAAAACGTAACAACCAAGCGATCGCGGTCTAAAGAAGAACTTACCAAGTCTTACCAAATATTGAGAATCCCGGCTCAAATTAGGAAAATATAGATCGACTTGACCTTCTCGAATCCCTCACGCAAAATCTCGTCTCAAGTCCGTCATCACCCAAGATGGACATCTCGCCAGGCCCAAAGTGAATCCCAAAATGGGCTCAAGCTGACGGCCTCCTCAACCAAAGTGGACCTATTCCCAAAATTGCCTTCCCGCCTACAAAGGTCAAATGGGCTTCCTGCTTGGGTCCAAGTTGGCTTCTCACCTTCGGCTTCTCGCTCGGCTTCCCGTCTTAGGCTTCTCACTCGAATTCTTGCCTGAGGCTCCTCGCTCGGCTTCTCGCCTTAGGCTTCCCACCTTAGGTTTCTCGCTCGGCCTCTCGTTTGGCCTCTCGCCTATATGAGCGAGAGGGGCTTCTCGCCCGAGTTTCTCGCTCGGCCTCTCAGTCGGCCTCTCGCTCGGCCTCTCGCCTATATGTGCGAGAGGGGTTTCTCACCCAGGCTCGCCTATATGAGTGAGAGGGGCTTCTCGCCCGGGCCCGCCTACAAGAGCTAGGGGAGCTTCCCACCATGGATCCCAAAGCGGAGTTAGCCTCCCGCCCACATAGGCCAAGCAGTATGCCTCTTTCGCCCGAGGCAAACCGAGTAGCCCAATGGGCTGTCCTAATGCACGAACGAGCTCGGACTAGTCCATGCAAACTCGGAGATAGGCCGTCATTAGTTGAGCACGACGAGTAAGTGGGCAAGCTAGGCAAGCACAACGAGCAAGTAGGCGAGCGGGCGAGAAGATGAGCTCGCCCCCAATCACTCAAAGGCGAGAAGCTCGCTCCAAACCAGGCAAGCAGCTCGCTTCCAACCACACCAAGGCGAGCAGCTCGCTCCCAACCATAGCAAGGTGAGCTCGCTCGCTCCACCAAGAAAGCTTATATTCAAATAGATTTTTGACCTTCTTTTGCTTCGAATCAAAATAAACCATAAACTACAAAGTTGTAGATCCACGTCTTAGCTTTCTATAGCAACTTCAATCATTTAAATCGCAAGTCAGAGGCAGAAGCAGTGGTTTTTATACCAAAATGCAACAGTCCTTAACAAGGCAACGAGCACCAAAACTTGAAGGCTCGTTTTGATCCTCCTCCATAAATAACTAGGCAAGGATCTTGAAATATAAGTTGGAGATCCACCTCTTAGCTTTCCATGGCAATAAAAATCACTCCATTCTGTGATCTGGGCAGAGCACTATGGCAAATTTCCCAAGGATGGAAGTGGTTGCCTTAGTACCCACCATGTGCTTGTGGAAACGCCAAAACTATCTTCCCTGACTTCGTGCTAGGCACCGACTTTATAAACGTGGACCTCGAGCCAATGCTCATCTCTATAGGCATGGAACTCGTGTCAAACCTCACTTCCATGAAAGTAAAATATTTAACCTCTAACAATGCCCCCTGCACGTTAACGCTTTGGTACGGTCAGGCGAAAAGCGTTGACATGGTCCTTCATCTTTGGCTTGGCTTCCTTCAACTAGTTTGGAGTAGAATGAAATGCGCAGCTCAAAGAAGTCTAGGCTGTCGTCCTGAGGACATATCCGGCCGACTCATATGGTGACAAGGCATAAACGTGCAGTCACCTTGTCGCCCATTACCTTACTCTTAATGGGCAAGACAGAGTACTTTCCCTCCAGGTGTGGCATTGATTGATCTTCAAACCGAATGAACCTCCCATTTGATTAAGCTCGTACGTCGGGAAGACCAGCCATCCATGCTTCTCCAAAACACACTTGTTGGCACTAGAGACCCCTCGTATAGGACTACTTCAATATAGAGTATGGCTGACACGAATGGGCGTGCATCGACCATCATGATCAAGACCTTCCCATCTGATTTCCATTGAATCAGACATTGTCAGATGGAAGATGGGATTACTTAATTAGAGCGGACCGAGTCTTGCCCTTTCCCGATAAAATTGGTTATGACCATGCCGGTTGGGCAGGCATCCTCTTTCTCCTTATTGTGTTCACAGAGGAGCAACTGAAGAAAGGTGTTCACCATACCCATGCCGTCCACGGGTACTCTCTCGATCAGTTCCCCAAGGATGTGAGTTGTGATGTAGAGAGATTTCTTGCGATTGTCCATTCTTCGGGTTGGCCTCACAATGGTGACATCGCCATTGAAGGCTTCCACCATAGGAATGACAGAGGAAATCTCTCCTATCTGAGGCTTAGTAGGGTCCTCTTTGATCATGTCATCTTTAAAGTGGCTCGATTGGTTGGGCTCTGGTCTGAGGCTAGTCGATGTCCTATTGATTGCCAGCTTACTTGGGAAGTCCCCAAACTTAATGCACATAGTGTAAAGGTCGACCGAAACCTCCTTCTCTTTTTGGTCGAGAATAGACTCTCGCTGGGTGTCCTCCTTGGGATGAACCTCGCTCATGACCTAGGGTACCCACTTGCGGTTCAGCTTCCCACGTAGTATAGTGGGTGCCTTTAGTCGGACCTCTTTAACGTACTTGAGGTCATCTCCCTTCTCCCAGTTAGAGGCTTTCACATCCTTCGCCCGGCTTTCATTCGAGACCGAATGATACTTCACCCACGGATGAGCTAGAAGCACCTTTTGTTTCTCCAGCTCGACCCATTGCTCTGCGATTTACCTTTCGAGGTCCTTGATGGCTTGCCTTATTTTCTGGATCTTTCTTTCAAGGCGACGTCTCTGGGTCTTGGTCAGGACATCTCGCGTTGGTGGATCAGGGATGATCCTCCTATCTCCAAGTCAGTTAAAGGTATACCAATGTGGGTTGGATCCATCTTAAAGGTCCACCTTGATACGGGGATGACAGAGCCTCCACGTCTCATCTGCTTCCTTTGGATGGTAGAACTTTTGAGTCCTCAGGATTCTACTATTAGGTGGCCATCCTTGCCCCTCGAGTCTTGCCTCTCAGGTATTAAGGTCATCCTTCCCTTGCTTAGCACTATCGGCTCCCCTCAAACAAAAGCACTTCTAAGCCTTTGGAACGTCGTTGTCGGGCAATCTTCCTTATCCCCTGAGTCTTGCCCCTCGGGTCTTAAGGTCGGCCTTCCCTTGCTTAGGATGATCGGCTCCCCTTGAACGAAAAGATTTATGAGCGTTTGGTATATCGTTATCAGGCGGCCTTCCGTGTCCCCTGAATTTCTCCCTCAAATCTCGGGGGAATTCTTATCATCTATGCCTTCCGAGACTCTCCCTCAGGTCTCGGGAGACTCTTGGCATCCATGACCACCGTGCTTCTCCCTCAGATCTCAGGAAGACTCTTGGCATCTATGCCCCCCCAAGTCTCTCTCTCAGGTCTTGGGAAGGCTCCTGGCGTCCGTGCCTCCTGAGTTTCTCCCTCTGATCTTTGGGGGGTTATCGGCATGCATGCTTAGGGTCTTTCTCTTCCTTCCGGTCTCTTACCATACTCACCATGTTGATGGGTACAGCGAAGGAAGCCGAGGGCTGGTCTTTGGAAAATCTCAGACGCCCTTCTTTGATTGCTTGTTGCACTTGGTTGCGGAACACCACACAGTTGGCCGTGTTGTGCAACTTGCTCGTATGCCACTTGCAATATTTCATTCCCTTTAGCTCTTTCTCTTTGGGGATCTTGTGACCGAGAGGCAACACGATCTGACCGTTCTTGAGGAGATTGTCAAAAATCTTGTCAGCCTTCGTGACGTCGAATGAGTACTCTCGGCCTACTTTATTGATGCCCTTGCTCTGTTGAGGTGAGTTCCCGGGATGGTTGAACTCGTTCGAGACCATCATCGTCTTGTGGACCAGGCTCTCACACTCATATGGCTTTCGCTCCTTGAGCTCGGCCACCATCTTCTCCATCGTCTGTCCTTCCTCCAGACCCCATTCATCACTAAGTTGGTCAATCTCAAGCGTAGGGTCATAGCAATGGTAAGTACCTTTTGAGGAGGAAGCCCTTCTATCCTTCTCGTCGATCAGTTATTGTGCCATGGCGGCCTTTTGCGCCAACTCAGAGAGGTCCCGAAGCCTCCCGACTCTGAGTTTCTTCCGAAGGCAGAATGTGAGCCCTTGCATGGCTAGAGCCACTAAGTCAGACTCTGATAAGTTGGTTGGGCACCTGTTCTTCACCTTTCAAAAATGAATTAGGAACTTCTCGACATACTCACCTTCAAGCTGTTGCATATAGGCGAAGTCTGATATGGTTATGGTTGGTTCAACTCTATAGAACTGGTTATGAAATTTTTGTTCCATGTCGGGACAATCACGTACTGAACCCGGCGGTAGGCCAATGAACCAAGCAAAGGCTATCTTGGTTAATGTCATAGGGAACTGGCGTAAAAGCCATGCCCCCTGAATCGAAGTCTCTCCGTACTGGATGACAAAGCGAGCGATGTGCTCGACCGTCGACTGGTTCTCTTCGCTCGAAAACTTGGTGAACTCCGGGACTCGATACCCCTGTGGAAAGTGGACTTGATCGAAGTTTGCGGGATAAGGCTTAACAAACCTTGGACGTAGGGCATTCCTTGGTTTTAACCCCATGTCCCTGAGCATCTTGCCCAATCCCTTCCTTTGGTGGATTCTTTGGTTGAGGTTGGGTATCGGCCGCTCCCCGACAGGTTGTCGCTGGTTCAGTTCCTCCTCCTCGGGTTGAGGTTGTCTTTGGTTTGGCCTTGTTTGAGTTCCATCATAGGTCAGCTACCGAACGATAGGGTTGTGGATGTCCTCCTCATCCAGTTTGGTCCATTTTGGTCGAGCAAGCATAGTGATTGGGGTGAAGTTTGGAACCATTGGCTCGTAGAGGGTGTTCGTTTGGATGCTCTCTCTCTAGAAGGAACCTTGATCAGCATTAACCCTAGACGGGCATGACCCCTCCTGGGTGTCGAGTGGTTGGGAGTAACCTGTTCCCGAATCATCCGTTCCTTGGATCCCTCTCTACTTGAGGATGTTTGAAATGTTGAAAGCATAGTTGTTCTAGTCGATGGCTTCTGACCGAGTATACCGGATGTCTCCGGAGCCTTGTAACACGAGAAGGTAACCTTCGAATGATCAATCGGTGTAGATACAAATTTCCCTCTGATTTGAGTCTCCACAGCTTTAGAGGCCTCATTCATCATGATTGGCTGCACGGTCTGACTGAAGTAGTTATAGTATGCCGGTTGGCTTCCATAACTGCTCTTTAGGCTGATTCGTGCATGAAACCATAGATCCCTTTAACCTCAAGGGAGATCTGGTTAGAGAGTCGCTTGTGGGACTCCTCAGTTTGTTGGGTCAAACTTGTGATCTCGTTGGTACGCTTGATGGCCTGTCTGAGGTCTTGTCGCATTTCTTCGTTACTCCGCTCCATGTTGGAGAGACGAACATTGACAGCATCGATCGACTCGCATATGTTCCCGAGGGCCTTGGCCACAGTGGCGGATTGGTCGGCTGGCTCTGTAGGCGATGCCGAGTCAGTGGAACCCGACTCCTTGGGGGAAGCCAAGTTTGTGTTGTTCCTCCCGATACCCATCTGGTAGGGAGAGCCGACTCCTTGTTGCGGCCGAGTAGGTGGAGTTCTTCTTAACATTCTATTGAAAAGACAGTGGTGGTGCCACCTCCTTGCCGGAAGCCGCGTCGAATGAATTCTTCCCAACGAGTTGCTGAAAAGAGGGTGGTGCTGCATCCTTAGGGTTGGAGTTGGCTTGAGCAGCATGATTCTTGGACATATTGATTGAACGAAGCTAGATCGCATTCTCAGACGCTCTCCTTAGTACCACCGAGCGTGCCAAAAAACTGTTGCGGGGAAAAGGGGTACAAGAATGTCAAGAAAACCCAAGAAGGATCCAGAGTGGTAGTCCCAATGTCGGCCTTACAGAGGGGGAAAAGATCTACGGACTACGCTAAGCTAGGTCTAAGCTAAGAGAAAGACAGGGAAGAAGATAGTTGTTATGTGTAGTTGTGTTGGTGATGTCCTTCTCTGGCACCCGAGCTCCCTTTATATAGCACGTCCTGACTTAGCTCCATCCTTCCCGTGCAAAAAATCCTGTCCCGAATGAATATCTTGTTTCCAAATCAAACCGGCTTAGAATAGGAAAATCCAAGCCGTCTTCCCGTACTTCAGCTCCAAGTCTCAATCCCGAGAAGTCTGCCTCACATTATTTGTTCCTAATGTAAAAAGATCCTCCCGGCTCAGTACAAGCCATCTCTCTTAAATGAGCAGATCCCGTCCTCGAATAGGAAGCTTCAAAACGTAACAACCAAGCGATCATGTCCTAAAGAGGAACTTACCAAGTCTTACTAAATATTGAGAATCCCGGCTCAACTTTGGAAAATATAGATCGACTTGACCTTCTCGAATCCTCCAAGCAAAATCATGTCTCAAGTCCGTCATCACCCAAGACGGACATCTCGCCAGGCCCAAAGTGAATCCCAAAATGGGCTCAAGCTGACAACATCCTCAACCAAAGTGGACCTACTCCCGGAATCGCCTTCCTGCCTACGAAGGTCAAATGGGCTTCCAGCTCGGGTCCAAGTTGGCTTCTCACCTTCGGCTTCTCGCTCGGCTTCCCGCCTTAGGCTTCTCACTCGGCTTCTCGCCTTAGGCTCCTCGCTCAGCTTCTCATCTTAGGCTTCCTGCCTTAGGTTTCTCGCTCAGCCTGTTAGTCAGCCTCTCGTTTGGCCTCTCGCCTACATGAGCGAGAGGGGCTTCTCGCCTGGGTTTCTTGCTTGGCCTCTCGCCCGGCCTCTCGCTTGGCCTCTCGTCTACACGAATAAGAGGGGCTTCTCGCCCGGGCCCGCCTACATGAGCGAGGGGAGCTTCCCACCCGGGATTCCAAAGCGGAGCTAGCCTCCCGCCCGCATAGGCCAAGCGGTATGCCTCTTTCGCTCGAGACAAACTGAGTATCCCATTGGGCTGTCCCAATGCACCGACGAGCTCGGACCGGTCCACGCAAACTCGGAGATAGGCCATCATTAGTTGAGCACGACGAGCAAGTGGGCAAGCACAACGAGCAACTAGGCAAGTGGGCGAGCATACGAGCTTGCCCCCAATCACTCCAAGGCGAGAAGCTCGCTCCAAACTAGGCGAGCAGCTCGCTTCCAACCAAACCAAGGCGAGCAGCTCGCTTCCAACCATGGCAAGGCGAGTTCGCTCGCTCCACCAAGCGAGCTCATATTCAAATAGATTTTTGACCTTCTTCTGCTTCGAATCGGAATAAACCATAAACTACAAAGTTGTAGATCCACGTCTTAGCTTTCTATAGCAACTTGAATCATTTAAATCGGAAGTAAGAGGCAGAAGCAGTAGTTTTTATACCAAAATGTGATGGTCTTTAATGATGCAACGAGCACAAAAACTTCAAGCCTCGCTTTGACCCTCCTCCACGAATAACTAGGCAAGGCTCTTGAAATATAAGTTGGAGATCCACCTCTTAGCTTTCCATGGCAATAAAAATCACTCCATTCTGAGGTCTGGGCAGAGCACTACGGCCAATTTCCCAAGGATGGAAGTGGTTGCCTTAGTACCCACCATGTGCTTGTGGAAATGCCAAAGCTCTCTTCCCTGACTTCGTGCTAGGCACCAACTTCATGAACGTGGACCTCGAGCCAAAGCTCGTCTCTATAGGCATAGACCTCGTGTCAAACTTCACTTCCATTAACGTAAAATATTTGACCTCCAACAGAGAGATCTACTTAATTAAATAAATAATTCATTCAGAACACTTATTTGAAGAATATATCTCATTAAACCTTATTAGGAAGAATCTCATGAGAAAAAAAATTCACTATTCTTTTTAGAGTTTAATGTCTCATCAAAAAATTCACTAGGAAAATTCACTATGACAAAATCTTGGTCAGTACAACTATATTTATTCTCAATCTCTTGAACATATTATGTCGTCACACATGTAATATTATCTTCACATAATGTCCAAGAAAAATCAAACGATGATCTAGTTTCTTAGATAATAAATTTGAGCTTAACATCTTACTAGCTTATTTCATAAATAGTTGGAACTTTTAATAGAATTGTGGGAGACGTAATATCAATAAATGAGATATGAATCACGTATTTACTTTTTCTTGCTCGCAAAAACTTTGACAAATTCTAAGGCTTAAATCCTATTAACAGAAAAAAGAGCAAGCCAGATAGTACTCTACCAACCCCAATAGTACTCTAACAAATTCATGGTCTATTAATAAAAACTTCAGCAGAAAATGACAAAAATGACCTGAATCAGTTAAGCTTGGCCCAAGTACAATTCAATCTGATGTAGCTACCAAGGCCATTCTTCTCATTCTGCTCTAACACGTAGACGACTACAACCTCTATGTAATCTTTCTCCTTGGTAATTTCTAATCTCAGCCTTGAGATTTTCTAACTGATCATTCATAGGTTGGTCCATGTCTTCAAGGTCCTTTAGATGCGAAGCAAGTGTAGTGAGTTCATTACTGCCAACGACGCTCCGGTCAACGATCTTCTCCATAACTTTGAGTTTGTTTATAGCGACAAGGCGATCAAATGCACTGCTGTAAACTTGAGAAGAAAAGCAAGGCCTAGTGCCTTCCCCAGCATCGCCTCCGAGAACAGCACCGTTTATGCCCAAGTTCGATCTTCTTGAACTTGGTACCATCTGATTATGCTTCAGTTTTTTTTTGGAATAAATGCTAATTAAAGCAAAAGGGCCAAATGTGGGAAGGCCTAAGGTTGGAGAGAAACCAATCCCACATTGGAAAATGACACAAACTTTTTCTAGTTTATAAGGAAATACTTCTTATTAGCTAAGAAATAAGTTGACCACCTAGAAAGCCAACTCGGACCGTTGCGAGGATGGTACACCATCCGAGCACGAGTACGCGCACGTGTGCAGGTCGCAATGGACACTTTGAAGCGCACTTGATACTTCGCACATGCCGCATGTTGCTCGGACGAAGAGGCACGAAGGGCTGGAACGTCCCGGAGATTTCCAGATGGCCGAAGGGTCACGAGCGAATCCAGAAACTCCCAGAAGACCGAAGAGGCACGAGCCTAAAGGCACCTGCGTGCATTTGGGGATGATTGTCGTAACCCGTAAACACTAAATACGGGGCAATCTCATCTTACAGACCAACAATTTTTGCCACAAGCACTTTGTATGGTATTGTCGTTGCACCAAAAAAAAGAGAGAGGACAGATTTAAAATTCATATGGAATTAGATGGAACGTGATGGAATTAGATGGTCCTCAACTATGATATGTATATGCAATTAGATGGAACGTTTGTTGAGATTTGCCCTAGGGGCACTCTTTGTGATTTTGAGATTTTGCAGGGGCTTCTCTGTAAATTTGTGAATCTGAAAAATTACATTTTTGTCATTGGGCGTTTCTGAAATTTCCGAATTTTCTGGTTAATTGCAATTTGGTCCCTAGATTATTTTAAATTCTGAAAAAGGAATAAGAGGCTATTTCGTTGGACAAAAATTGGGCACAATATTTTTGGAAACACTTTAGAAATTGACCGAAAGCTTGGAGTTTGTTGGTAGCAATAATTTTACCTACGAATATTATTGCCTTGCACTTTTATTTGATATATGTGCAAAGTGTATGATTATTATGTGAAATATATATCTGAATTAGATTCTAGTAACTGTTTACATTTAATTTTCTGAGTTGGATCTCATGACATATTATGTAAACTATTTATGGATCTTGTTTATTTAAGCAAGTTAAATACCCCAGCTTAAAATGTTCCTCAATTTAAATATAGTTTTTCATTTAAAATGAATAATGTCTTCCACCATAATTAAAAGTAACCGAAGAATTCGCTCTAAAGTATTTAAGACCAAAGTTTTTTGCTTGGAGTTACGTCTAACATAAATTTTATAGGGACATGTGAATGTCGCCGTGTGATGGTTGTAAACCACTTAAGTTGTTTCACTAGCCAAAGCAAGGAAATAATGAGGCGATATCAATTGGACTGGGTCTGATAACTAGGAATTGTATAAACTGCAATTGATTTGGAGACCTACCAATTCTGTTGTTATAGTCACCAGCCAAAGCAGGAGATTGTGATAGTAGAAATGTGGATCCTAGTCCATTATGATTTATATTAAATATAAATTCATACTCTTTCGATGAGGTCGTTGAGTATGTGAAAATAATGGAGATAAAATAAAGCTAAATGCCGTGTTTATTTTGATTACTCAATGTTGATCTTAGGAAATATGTGTTTTAATACCCGTTTTAATTTTTTTCTTTAGTTTTATTGATATAGCAAACATATCGTTGAGATTTGTGCTGGAATCGAACAAGTTGGCTGGGCCAAATTTTCTGGATTGGCACCGAAACATGGGTTTGGTGTTAAGAAAAGAAAAGATTGAGTACGTATTGGACACGCCCATCCCTGTTACCCCTGCGACTGTCACGACCCAAATCGGTGGTCGGTGACCGGCGCTAGACTTTAACTCTTTTAATCACAAAAAAATCTAGCCAGCCTCAAACGTATTCAGAATTTATAATAATAAGCCTTTAATTATAAAATTTAAAACTTAATTTACAAAATATAAGCCAAGCTGTTCCTTTTTAATACATATTCATATGTTCTTTTCCCAAGATCAAATTAACTATGTAACTACGGAGCTTCTAGATCAAGGAGCAAAATACAAAATAGAGACCTTGATGCAAGTCCTGAAGAACAAAGTAGTCTTGGTACAATCATGGTAGATCTCCGAACCAATACAACTCGTGTACGAGTTCCTGCAAAACTGGTGAGAGGGGGGTGAGTGTTTTAGAACACCCAGTAAACAAATAACATATGCATCGCTATTTATTTAGCCACTCAATGCATAAATATATCTAACACATGCACATAACTAACATGGCAATTGAATCATGCAGACATGTACAGTATCATAAAATCATACTTACGAGATGACCAAATATAGCATATAATCACAAAGGCACAGAAACATGATCAAATCACAACACTGGATGAATATTCAGCAGAATCTAAATCGTGTCACTCCCTCTCCAACACGAGAATACCATATCTCAAAGGCACCATCATCAAGCAACCTCCTCGGCCAAATAGTTCTGCCCGCCGGAAGGCAACCATATCACATCAGACCAACCTCATCGGCCAAATAGTTCTGCCCGCCATAGGCAACCATATCACATCAGACCAACCTCATCAGCCAAATAGTTCTGCCCGCCGTAGGCAACCATATTATATCGGACCAACCTCATCGGCCAAATAGTTCTGCCCGCCGTAGGTAACCACATCATATCAGACCAACCTCATCGGCCAAATAGTTCTGCCCGCCGTAGGCAACCACATCATATCAGACCAACCTCATCAGCCAAATAGTTCTGCCCGCCGTAGGCAACCATATCATATCAAACCAACCTCATCGGCCAAATAGTTCTGCCCGCCGTAGGCAACCATATCATATAGTTATTCATATCACATAAATTTATAGGCTCCGAACGAATCAAATATTTCCAATGAACAAACCAAACATTTCCAGTACCCACTCAGGGCCAAATTAATCAAACAAAATCATAATATCATATCATAATGCTCATATGAAAAATGCAAAATATGCACTAACAGTACCATATTCAAATCATGACAAATAAATAGAGTACGCCAAAGAAAGCACGAGTCACATATTATTTGTTTACCAATTCGACCGAACGTCAATTTAGGGAATTTCTTTCCCGTAATAGACCACCTCTTTCTCCTTTATTTGATCCATGCTCAAATTCCTCAAGGAACGAGTGTTCAATTTTAAACCTGTCACAACCAATATCCATTTCTCTAATTAAATCATATCTCATAATACATATATCTTCCCAATTTCAATATCCTTATAAATCGGTTCTTTCACTCTTTCTAGCTTCCAATATATTTTAGATTTTCCATCTAAAGATACCGAATCCCACCATTTCAACCTCAACCTAATATACTTCATCCGATTTACAATCAGTGTAATTTTAATGCTGATAAGAAGGCAGCATCCCCACTTAACTCTCGTACTCATAACTAATAATCAATCTAAACATAACTGGGAATCTTACCAAAGTGATTTTTGTTGTCTTAATTATCTCAGAAAACTTAACATTTATTTTCTTTCATTTTTTCTCCACGGTTCTTCTCTTATTTTAGTTTCCTACTCTAGGTACCTTAATGCTTCCTAGTTCACCCCCTTATGTTTCTCGTTCGAATAGGTTGTTCTAAATTATCTTATAAAGATTTACAATAAGAACATGTGGAAGATCAATAGTTATTGCTTCCAAGTTTCACGTAATTATCTTATCTTCCTTAGCATTAATTCTTATATATTCTCTTTCTTTTAGGTTTCGTTCAAGAACCACTCAATATTCTTGCTGAGGAACGAATATCTCACTAAAATAAACTCACCTTGGTCAATGGTTCCTCTTCTCTGTTTTTCTGCCCCTTGTTCGTGTTTTTTTTTCCTCTTTCGGTTTCCCTTTTAATTATAGTTCTTGTCTATAATGTCACCAAGTAATATATATTGTTCCAGAAAGTTTCCACCGCTTCCAAATTAACCTTTATCCCTTTTTTTTCCTTTTACTTTGTCTCAATTTTTCCAAATCTACCACGTATTAAATTTCTTTCTTTTGTTGCCACGTTTTCCACTCTTGTTTTGAATCTTATCTCTTCTTGATATTAAAGTTATATTGTAGTCCTCATATTTTAAGCAAGTTCAATTCAAGATTTTATTTTATTGTTAATTAAGTTTCAAAACCGTAAAATAATTTAGCACTTCAACATAATTTATACTAAATAAAATCGAACCACATTTCTAGGATATCACAATGACTAATTTGCATTACTATTTTACAATATAGTATGTAATTAGTTTATCGAATAACTTATCATACTTAGTTAAATCCAACTAAGTTTAACTCATATGGTCGGGTATTACTTTATCCCCTCCTTATAAAAATTCGGTCCCCGAATTTACCTAATTTCCTTGCTGATCATCTAAATAGATGAATACTTAATTAATATCACATCATAAGTCCTTGTAATTTATGTATTATTTTCTCACTCTACTTTGTAAAATTCTAAAACAATCAAACTTTCTGATCCAATAATTTTTTTGAAATTTCTGATATGTCAACTTTAACTTTATTCTTGGAGCTCTAAAATTGTTCTAGGCTCAATGACAATATCACCAATGTTGTGACAAAATTAACCAACATGCCACCAGCTCAATTGGTTCCAAATTCTCAAATGGGTCAATGCGACTGAGATTGAGTCTATACCTTTTTCTAAACTCATTGTCCCTTTAACATGTGAAGACTTTAAGGTTCTCAAATTAAATCTTATGTTCTTTTATCGTCAAACCAAATAAAACTCAATTCATTTGAATTCTTTTAAAACCCTTACCTTAGTTTACATTCATCTCCCAAATTATTACAAATTGACTTATACCCCTTTTGCAGAAAAGGGAAGTCCAATTACCATTTCATAATTATGGCACAACAACTTGAATTTCAAAGAACTTTTTAACACTAACTTATTAAATGGCTCATTCTTCTCACTTTATTGATTACAAAACATATCTTAACCATATAGGCCAATTTCCAACCACATGTGTTACCATCAGACCTTTCAAAACTCATTCTCCTTCTAAGGTAATACATCTCATATAAAAATTGTATTTCCTTTTATCTCTTAAATTTATGAATAGCCTTAGTTAGTTTTTTTTTTGAATTCTCCAAAGTGTATAAAATCGAAGTAACTTCTTCGATCATAGCTTCAACAACTTATTTATTATATGAATTATTTTTCTAGTTCTATTGAATCAATTCTTTGAATCTCTCATACAGTACCATAACCCTATCTATAAGTGGTACAATAAACTTGCATCTCGACCATACCAAATAGTTTCTAACATCAAATTCTCCAATCAAATTCTTTCAAATAGATCCTTGTAAAATTTTAAGCTTATTTTTCTCAATTTTCATGTCATGCATTTAAATTACAAACTTAATACTTTCCGACATTGCCCAAAGTTATAGTCATAAAGGCACTATTTTTTTTTCATCACTTTTCTTTGAAGCATACTTCCTTATTTGTAGCATACTTCCTTTTTGTAATGCTCAAACTTTGTTATCCCCATATCTCAAATCTTTTGTTATACTTAAAGTTCTTTCACTAAATTTCCCTTACATTTATTTTTTTTGTCATACATTCATTAGTTCTACTCTACCCTTATTCAAGTCATTCATGGACCATATCTTTTGTAATTTTACTAATATTTATTTAATCAACCAAAATGCCAAAATCTTACATACATTTTATCTATTAATTCTCAAAGGTTTGTTGTCACCATGAAGCAACCCAAAGCTTTACAGTTCCCAAACTTCTATATATCAATTGGGTTGTTGAAAAACAAACCCGCTTCCACAACTAACTATATTATTTCATCACCTCCAAAAGTCAAATTTATCATAACCTTCAAACACTTCAAATCCACAAACACCTCGTCATAGCTACTTATATCCTAATAGTCCCCCTTTTTTTTTACCACCAAAACTCTTATTCGCGTAAACTTAACATACAACTAGAAGTTGCATATTTCAATACTTCAATTATAAGATTTTCTTGTGCTCTTCTTCGTTATCCATTTACACTAAACTTTTTGCTAAAATCATTAACTTATCTCTGAAAAGTTAGAGCACCCGGATTATAATCCTTATCACAAATTTCATCTTATTGATGAACCAAATAATATATCGCTACCTCATAGCATATATACTGACTTCCAAAGATTGTGTTTACTATATCCTCTTCCATTAGTACCATGACCCTATGTCATTTGTTAAAGGTACCTTAAAGTATTAATTAACCAACAAGAATCTTTGCTCATAAGTTTCCTCAACTCTTTTCTTTTAAAAAAATTCATACTTTTAACACTTTTCCCGATGCAAAGATATCATGCTACCTAATCTTGCTACCCAAAATAAACTAGTTCATCATCCACCAAAACTTCTCAAGAATTTTCTTCATTTCATTTTTTTTTCGTAATCTATCCTTTTCACTTATTCAATTTTCATTACATTGTTGTACAAACTTTATACAAAACTCACAAATCTTAGCAATCAACTCTTTTATCCTCAAATACCATCCTTCATAAACTTTAATCTCAAAAAGTCATTGGCATACTTTGAAGATTTTATCATTGCTTGGGTTGAAGATGTCATGTTGATTTTCTAGTTCTTAACATATTCATCTTATTATTTCATAGATGTTCAACCCCTTTTTTTTACCATATAAATGCTAAAGGGTTTACTTGATGGAACCAAATCTACAAATAGTTCCATCAAAGAACATACAAGTTCTTATTTTCCTGGCATTTTTTAAAGTTTGAACCCAAATTTAAATTCTAACTTGTCTTCATACTAATACAACTTTTGTGACTATTAAGTCACTCATATCTTGTCACTTCACATCTCAAAATTTTGCACAATCCAACATAAGTTCTACAATATACATACCACATGTAATCATATTCTCATATTGCTTTTTCCTATACTTCTTTTTCCTCTACTTTTAAGCAATCACTTTTTTTTTCTTTACCGACTTTAATTCATATTTTACTCGTCAAATATTTCCATTCATTCCTCTCTCAGAGTAATTATCTAGTTGATGAGTTATCTCAAATTTCTCTTGTACAAATGACATTTACTCTACGCTCTCTTATAGAGCTTGGACAACGTCATCTCAATATTGGTGTATTTATTATAGCTGTAAGCTATATGATTTGTAGGATATCAAAATTTTATGTCACAACTCTATCTCACAATCTTCAATGCTTAGGTTATATGCATCAGATTATTATCTGATTACACAGAGAAACTTTACTCAAATTCAGAAGGCTTTTATCTAGCCTCTGAATCATTTGTCGAACCAATAGGCAGAGTTTTGTACTTTTCTTGGAACTATGTTCCATTCAAAGTTTATGTAGTTGAACTACATTATGAATAAACATTGAGTAACTTATTGTATCAAAAGTCCATCAAAAATTCTCTTTCCAAATCCATAGTCATAATCCAAACCAAATATTATACTAAATCTTAGCTTCCTCAAAGTACTCAAAGTTGTCTTAGTAATTTTATTTTATTGTAATTTAATTCTATATAACATAATCTCATAATTTCATTCATAATTAATCTCATATTACTTCCCAAACATATATTTTTATACCAAAGCATACTTATGACTTAGTTTCTCATGTATTCTCCTTCCACATAATCTTGTTCATAACTTCTACTTTTCAACATATTTATACTCAAAAGTCAGAATTCTCAATGTACCTCAATGAAAAATAATCAAAGAATTCACAGAGACATACTCAAACATTTGGTGAGACTCAAACCAATGGCCCAATATATATATAGGAAGAAATAAAATATACAATGGTGTTTAGATGATTTGGACAAAGTGGTGATCAGTCACTTCATCAAAATCTCACCCAAAGAATAATTTTCATATATATAAATATATATACTCAAATGGGCTCTTCAAAAGAATAAATATACAAATAGTACAAGTATCCTCACCAAAATGTAGAGTAAATACCTTGTGATAACAACAATACATCACATAAGTTACTCACATAAGAATTTCAAACAAAAACATCTCACATTAGAAGACGAACATATTTCCCAACTTTCATATTTATCACGCCACCATATTTAATAGAGAAACTACTTCTCTATTCAATCGTAACAGTTAAGACAAAAGCACATAGGACAAATAAAAGGGAAGCAAAACCATAAGGAATCCTATGCTCCATAGCACAACTTAAGATACTTGACACGATAGTTCAAAGAGTTCTTTATCCTAGGACTCTGATACCAAGTCTGTCACGACCAAAATCGGTGGTCGGTGACCGGCGCTAGACTTTAACTCTTTTAATCACAAAAAAATCTAGCCAGCCTCAAACGTATTCAGAATTTATAATAATAAGCCTTTAATTATAAAATTTAAAACTTAATTTACAAAATATAAGCCAAGCTGTTCCTTTTTAATACATATTCATATGTTCTTTTCCCAAGATCAAATTAACTATGTAACTACGGAGCTTCTAGATCAAGGAGCAAAATACAAAATAGAGACCTTGATGCAAGTCCTGAAGAACAAAGTAGACTTGGTACAATCATGGTAGATCTCCGAACCAATACAACTCGTGTACGAGTTCCTGCAAAACTGGTGAGAGGGGGGTGAGTGTTTTAGAACACCCAGTAAACAAATAACATATGCATCGCTATTTATTTAGCCACTCAATGCATAAATATATCTAACACATGCACATAACTAACATGGCAATTGAATCATGCAGACATGTACAGTATCATAAAATCATACTTACGAGATGACCAAATATAGCATATAATCACAAAGGCACAGAAACATGATCAAACTACGCAACATCCCATACCGTCACGTAATTTGACACGTGAACACATAATTCTAAAATCAAATCACAACACTGGATGAATATTCAGAAGAATCTAAATCGTGTCACTCCCTCTCCAACACGAGAATACCATATCTCAAAGGCACCATCATCAAGCAACCTCCTCGGCCAAATAGTTCTGCCCGCCGGAAGGCAACCATATCACATCAGACCAACCTCATCGGCCAAATAGTTCTGCCCGCCATAGGCAACCATATCACATCAGACCAACCTCATCAGCCAAATAGTTCTGCCCGCCGTAGGCAACCATATTATATCGGACCAACCTCATCGGCCAAATAGTTCTGCCCGCCGTAGGTAACCACATCATATCAGACCAACCTCATCGGCCAAATAGTTCTGCCCGCCGTAGGCAACCACATCATATCAGACCAACCTCATCAGCCAAATAGTTCTGCCCGCCGTAGGCAACCATATCATATCAAACCAACCTCATCGGCCAAATAGTTCTGCCCGCCGTAGGCAACCATATCATATAGTTATTCATATCACATAAATTTATAGGCTCCGAACGAATCAAATATTTCCAATGAACAAACCAAACATTTCCAGTACCCACTCAGGGCCAAATTAATCAAACAAAATCATAATATCATATCATAATGCTCATATGAAAAATGCAAAATATGCACTAACAGCACCATATTCAAATCATGACAAATAAATAGAGTACGCCAAAGAAAGCACGAGTCACATATTATTTGTTTACCAATTCGACCGAACGTCAATTTAGGGAATTTCTTTCCCGTAATAGACCACCTCTTTCTCCTTTATTTGATCCATGCTCAAATTCCTCAAGGAACGAGTGTTCAATTTTAAACCTGTCACAACCAATATCCATTTCTCTAATTAAATCATATCTCATAATACATATATCTTCCCAATTTCAATATCCTTATAAATCGGTTCTTTCACTCTTTCTAGCTTCCAATATATTTTAGATTTTCCATCTAAAGATACCGAATCCCACCATTTCAACCTCAACCTAATATACTTCATCCGATTTACAATCAGTGTAATTTTAATGCTGATAAGAAGGCAGCATCCCCACTTAACTCTCGTACTCATAACTAATAATCAATCTAAACATAACTGGGAATCTTACCAAAGTGATTTTTGTTGTCTTAATTATCTCAGAAAACTTAACATTTATTTTCTTTCATTTTTTCTCCACGGTTCTTCTCTTATTTTAGTTTCCTACTCTAGGTACCTTAATGCTTCCTAGTTCACCCCCTTATGTTTCTCGTTCGAATAGGTTGTTCTAAATTATCTTATAAAGATTTACAATAAGAACATGTGGAAGATCAATAGTTATTGCTTCCAAGTTTCACGTAATTATCTTATCTTCCTTAGCATTAATTCTTATATATTCTCTTTCTTTTAGGTTTCGTTCAAGAACCACTCAATATTCTTGCTGAGGAACGAATATCTCACTAAAATAAACTCACCTTGGTCAATGGTTCCTCTTCTCTGTTTTTCTGCCCCTTGTTCGTGTTTTTTTTTCCTCTTTCGGTTTCCCTTTTAATTATAGTTCTTGTCTATAATGTCACCAAGTAATATATATTGTTCCAGAAAGTTTCCACCGCTTCCAAATTAACCTTTATCCCTTTTTTTTCCTTTTACTTTGTCTCAATTTTTCCAAATCTACCATGTATTAAATTTCTTTCTTTTGTTGCCACGTTTTCCACTCTTGTTTTGAATCTTATCTCTTCTTGATATTAAAGTTATATTGTAGTCCTCATATTTTAAGCAAGTTCAATTCAAGATTTTATTTTATTGTTAATTAAGTTTCAAAACCGTAAAATAATTTAGCACTTCAACATAATTTATACTAAATAAAATCGAACCACATTTCTAGGATATCACAATGACTAATTTGCATTACTATTTTACAATATAGTATGTAATTAGTTTATCGAATAACTTATCATACTTAGTTAAATCCAACTAAGTTTAACTCATATGGTCGGGTATTACTTTATCCCCTCCTTATAAAAATTCGGTCCCCGAATTTACCTAATTTCCTTGCTGATCATCTAAATAGATGAATACTTAATTAATATCACATCATAAGTCCTTGTAATTTATGTATTATTTTCTCACTCTACTTTGTAAAATTCTAAAACAATCAAACTTTCTGATCCAATAATTTTTTTGAAATTTCTGATATGTCAACTTTAACTTTATTCTTGGAGCTCTAAAATTGTTCTAGGCTCAATGACAATATCACCAATGTTGTGACAAAATTAACCAACATGCCACCAGCTCAATTGGTTCCAAATTCTCAAATGGGTCAATGCGACTGAGATTGAGTCTATACCTTTTTCTAAACTCATTGTCCCTTTAACATGTGAAGACTTTAAGGTTCTCAAATTAAATCTTATGTTCTTTTATCGTCAAACCAAATAAAACTCAATTCATTTGAATTCTTTTAAAATCCTTACCTTAGTTTACATTCATCTCCCAAATTATTACAAATTGACTTATACCCCTTTTGCAGAAAAGGGAAGTCCAATTGCCATTTCATAATTATGGCACAACAACTTGAATTTCAAAGAACTTTTTAACACTAACTTATTAAATGGCTCATTCTTCTCACTTTATTGATTACAAAACATATCTTAACCATATAGGCCAATTTCCAACCACATGTGTTACCATCAGACCTTTCAAAACTCATTCTCCTTCTAAGGTAATACATCTCATATAAAAATTGTATTTCCTTTTATCTCTTAAATTTATGAATAGCCTTAGTTAGTTTTTTTTTTTGAATTCTCCAAAGTGTATAAAATCGAAGTAACTTCTTCGATCATAGCTTCAACAACTTATTTATTATATGAATTATTTTTCTAGTTCTATTGAATCAATTCTTTGAATCTCTCATACAGTACCATAACCCTATCTATAAGTGGTACAATAAACTTGCATCTCGACCATACCAAATAGTTTCTAACATCAAATTCTCCAATCAAATTCTTTCAAATAGATCCTTGTAAAATTTTAAGCTTATTTTTCTCAATTTTCATGTCATGCATTTAAATTACAAACTTAATACTTTCCGACATTGCCCAAAGTTATAGTCATAAAGGCACTATTTTTTTTTCATCACTTTTCTTTGAAGCATACTTCCTTATTTGTAGCATACTTCCTTTTTGTAATGCTCAAACTTTGTTATCCCCATATCTCAAATCTTTTGTTATACTTAAAGTTCTTTCACTAAATTTCCCTTACATTTATTTTTTTTGTCATACATTCATTAGTTCTACTCTACCCTTATTCAAGTCATTCATGGACCATATCTTTTGTAATTTTACTAATATTTATTTAATCAACCAAAATGCCAAAATCTTACATACATTTTATCTATTAATTCTCAAAGGTTTGTTGTCACCATGAAGCAACCCAAAGCTTTACAGTTCCCAAACTTCTATATATCAATTGGGTTGTTGAAAAACAAACCCGCTTCCACAACTAACTATATTATTTCATCACCTCCAAAAGTCAAATTTATCATAACCTTCAAACACTTCAAATCCACAAACACCTCGTCATAGCTACTTATATCCTAATAGTCCCCCTTTTTTTTTACCACCAAAACTCTTATTCGCGTAAACTTAACATACAACTAGAAGTTGCATATTTCAATACTTCAATTATAAGATTTTCTTGTGCTCTTCTTCGTTATCCATTTACACTAAACTTTTTGCTAAAATCATTAACTTATCTCTGAAAAGTTAGAGCACCCGGATTATAATCCTTATCACAAATTTCATCTTATTGATGAACCAAATAATATATCGCTACCTCATAGCATATATACTGACTTCCAAAGATTGTGTTTACTATATCCTCTTCCATTAGTACCATGACCCTATGTCATTTGTTAAAGGTACCTTAAAGTATTAATTAACCAACAAGAATCTTTGCTCATAAGTTTCCTCAACTCTTTTCTTTTAAAAAAATTCATACTTTTAACACTTTTCCCGATGCAAAGATATCATGCTACCTAATCTTGCTACCCAAAATAAACTAGTTCATCATCCACCAAAACTTCTCAAGAATTTTCTTCATTTCATTTTTTTTCCGTAATCTATCCTTTTCACTTATTCAATTTTCATTACATTGTTGTACAAACTTTATACAAAACTCACAAATCTTAGCAATCAACTCTTTTATCCTCAAATACCATCCTTCATAAACTTTAATCTCAAAAAGTCATTGGCATACTTTGAAGATTTTATCATTGCTTGGGTTGAAGATGTCATGTTGATTTTCTAGTTCTTAACATATTCATCTTATTATTTCATAGATGTTCAACCCCTTTTTTTTACCATATAAATGCTAAAGGGTTTACTTGATGGAACCAAATCTACAAATAGTTCCATCAAAGAACATACAAGTTCTTATTTTCCTGGCATTTTTTAAAGTTTGAACCCAAATTTAAATTCTAACTTGTCTTCATACTAATACAACTTTTGTGACTATTAAGTCACTCATATCTTGTCACTTCACATCTCAAAATTTTGCACAATCCAACATAGGTTCTACAATATACATACCACATGTAATCATATTCTCATATTGCTTTTTCCTATACTTCTTTTTCCTCTACTTTTAAGCAATCACTTTTTTTTTCTTTACCGACTTTAATTCATATTTTACTCGTCAAATATTTCCATTCATTCCTCTCTCAGAGTAATTATCTAGTTGATGAGTTATCTCAAATTTCTCTTGTACAAATGACATTTACTCTACGCTCTCTTATAGAGCTTGGACAACGTCATCTCAATATTGGTGTATTTATTATAGCTGTAAGCTATATGATTTGTAGGATATCAAAATTTTATGTCACAACTCTATCTCACAATCTTCAATGCTTAGGTTATATGCATCAGATTATTATCTGATTACACAGAGAAACTTTACTCAAATTCAGAAGGCTTTTATCTAGCCTCTGAATCATTTGTCGAACCAATAGGCAGAGTTTTGTACTTTTCTTGGAACTATGTTCCATTCAAAGTTTATGTAGTTGAACTACATTATGAATAAACATTGAGTAACTTATTGTATCAAAAGTCCATCAAAAATTCTCTTTCCAAATCCATAGTCATAATCCAAACCAAATATTATACTAAATCTTAGCTTCCTCAAAGTACTCAAAGTTGTCTTAGTAATTTTATTTTATTGTAATTTAATTCTATATAACATAATCTCATAATTTCATTCATAATTAATCTCATATTACTTCCCAAACATATATTTTTATACCAAAGCATACTTATGACTTAGTTTCTCATGTATTCTCCTTCCACATAATCTTGTTCATAACTTCTACTTTTCAACATATTTATACTCAAAAGTCAGAATTCTCAATGTACCTCAATGAAAAATAATCAAAGAATTCACAGAGACATACTCAAACATTTGGTGAGACTCAAACCAATGGCCCAATATATATATAGGAAGAAATAAAATATACAATGGTGTTTAGATGATTTGGACAAAGTGGTGATCAGTCACTTCATCAAAATCTCACCCAAAGAATAATTTTCATATATATAAATATATATACTCAAATGGGCTCTTCAAAAGAATAAATATACAAATAGTACAAGTATCCTCACCAAAATGTAGAGTAAATACCTTGTGATAACAACAATACATCACATAAGTTACTCACATAAGAATTTCAAACAAAAACATCTCACATTAGAAGACGAACATATTTCCCAACTTTCATATTTATCACGCCACCATATTTAATAGAGAAACTACTTCTCTATTCAATCGTAACAGTTAAGACAAAAGCACATAGGACAAATAAAAGGGAAGCAAAACCATAAGGAATCCTATGCTCCATAGCACAACTTAAGATACTTGACACGATAGTTCAAAGAGTTCTTTATCCTAGGACTCTGATACCAAGTCTGTCACGACCAAAATCGGTGGTCGGTGACCGGCGCTAGACTTTAACTCTTTTAATCACAAAAAAATCTAGCCAGCCTCAAACGTATTCAGAATTTATAATAATAAGCCTTTAATTATAAAATTTAAAACTTAATTTACAAAATATAAGCCAAGCTGTTCCTTTTTAATACATATTCATATGTTCTTTTCCCAAGATCAAATTAACTATGTAACTACGGAGCTTCTAGATCAAGGAGCAAAATACAAAATAGAGACCTTGATGCAAGTCCTGAAGAACAAAGTAGACTTGGTACAATCATGGTAGATCTCCGAACCAATACAACTCGTGTACGAGTTCCTGCAAAACTGGTGAGAGGGGGGTGAGTGTTTTAGAACACCCAGTAAACAAATAACATATGCATCGCTATTTATTTAGCCACTCAATGCATAAATATATCTAACACATGCACATAACTAACATGGCAATTGAATCATGCAGACATGTACAGTATCATAAAATCATACTTACGAGATGACCAAATATAGCATATAATCACAAAGGCACAGAAACATGATCAAACTACGCAACATCCCATACCGTCACGTAATTTGACACGTGAACACATAATTCCAAAATCAAATCACAACACTGGATGAATATTCAGCAGAATCTAAATCATGTCACTCTCTCTCCAACACGAGAATACCATATCTCAAAGGCACCATCATCAACCAACCTCCTCGGCCAAATAGTTCTGCCCGCCGGAAGGCAACCATATCACATCAGACCAACCTCATCGGCCAAATAGTTCTGCCCGCCATAGGCAACCATATCACATCAGACCAACCTCATCAGCCAAATAGTTCTGCCCGCCGTAGGCAACCATATCATATCGGACCAACCTCATCGGCCAAATAGTTCTGCCCGCCGTAGGTAACCACATCATATCAGACCAACCTCATCGGCCAAATAGTTCTGCCCGCCGTAGGCAACCACATCATATCAGACCAACCTCATCAGCCAAATAGTTCTGCCCGCCGTAGGCAACCATATCATATAGTTATTCATATCACATAAATTTATAGGCTCCGAACGAATCAAATATTTCCAATGAACAAACCAAACATTTCCAGTACCCACTCAGGGCCAAATTAATCAAACAAAATCATAATATCATATCATAATGCTCATATGAAAAATGCAAAATATGCACTAACAGTACCATATTCAAATCATGACAAATAAATAGAGTACGCCAAAGAAAGCACGAGTCACATATTATTTGTTTACCAATTCGACCGAACGTCAATTTAGGGAATTTCTTTCCCGTAATAGACCACCTCTTTCTCCTTTATTTGATCCATGCTCAAATTCCTCAAGGAACGAGTGTTCAATTTTAAACCTGTCACAACCAATATCCATTTCTCTAATTAAATCATATCTCATAATACATATATCTTCCCAATTTCAATATCCTTATAAATCGGTTCTTTCACTCTTTCTAGCTTCCAATATATTTTAGATTTTCCATCTAAAGATACCGAATCCCACCATTTCAACCTCAACCTAATATACTTCATCCGATTTACAATCAGTGTAATTTTAATGCTGATAAGAAGGCAGCATCCCTACTTAACTCTCGTACTCATAACTAATAATCAATCTAAACATAACTGGGAATCTTACCAAAGTGATTTTCGTTGTCTTAATTATCTTAGAAAACTTAACATTTATTTTCTTTCATTTTTTCTCCACGGTTCTTCTCTTATTTTAGTTTCCTACTCTAGGTACCTTAATGCTTCCTAGTTCACCCCCTTATGTTTCTCGTTCGAATAGGTTGTTCTAAATTATCTTATAAAGATTTACAATAAGAACATGTGGAAGATCAATAGTTATTGCTTCCAAGTTTCACGTAATTATCTTATCTTCCTTAGCATTAATTCTTATATATTCTCTTTCTTTTAGGTTTCGTTCAAGAACCACTCAATATTCTTGCTGAGGAACAAATATCTCACTAAAGTAAACTCACCTTGGTCAATGGTTCCTCTTCTCTGTTTTTCTTCCCCTTGTTCGTGTTTTTTTTTCCTCTTTCGGTTTCCCTTTTAATTATAGTTCTTGTCTATAATGTCACCAAGTAATATATATTGTTCCAGAAAGTTTCCACCGCTTCCAAATTAACCTTTATCCCTTTTTTTTTTCCTTTTACTTTGTCTCAATTTTTCCAAATCTACCACGTATTAAATTTCTTTCTTTTGTTGCCACGTTTTCCACTCTTGTTTTGAATCTTATCTCTTCTTGATATTAAAGTTATATTGTAGTCCTCATATTTTAAGCAAGTTCAATTCAAGATTTTATTTTATTGTTAATTAAGTTTCAAAACCGTAAAATAATTTAGCACTTCAACATAATTTATACTAAATAAAATCGAACCACATTTCTAGGATATCACAATGACTAATTTGCATTACTATTTTACAATA
This sequence comes from Hypericum androsaemum, assembly GCA_963995505.1. Lineage (NCBI taxonomy): Eukaryota > Viridiplantae > Streptophyta > Magnoliopsida > Malpighiales > Hypericaceae > Hypericum > Hypericum androsaemum. The sequence goes on along the minus strand of OZ023181.1, from coordinate 14,751,544 downwards.
TAGTATGTAATTAGTTTATCGAATAACTTGTCATACTTAGTTAAATCTAACTAAGTTTAACTCATATGGTCGGGTATTACAGCGACTAGTTCTCCTGAACTTGTTACGTTTGACGTAGAGGCTCAGAAGAAGCATCGGGATGATGCAAAGCAGGCGCAGTGTGTTATGTTATTTGGTATGACTCCTGAACTACAAAGGCAGCGTGAGAGTATCAATCTCTATGAGATGTTGAGGCACTTAAAGGATCTTTTTGACTCTGAATCTCGTTCTGAGAAATATGAGATCACGAGGGATCTTTTCAGGTGTATGATGTCTAAAGGAGAGAAGGTCTCACCTCATGTCCTGAAGATTATTGGGCTCATCGAGAAGTTGGGTACTCTGGGTATCAAACTAGAGAATGACGTCTCGGTGTGCGCCATTCTTCAGTCGCTACCTGATTCGTATTCTAGCTTCATAGTGAACTGCAATATGAATAAGGTAGAGACGACTATGCCTGAGTTGTATAACATGCTTAAGACTTTTAAAGATACTACTTCGAAGGAAAGGAATATGCTCATGGTGGGCTCCTCTTCTGCTTCTGCATTTAAAGGCAAAAAGAAATAGAAGAACATGGCTGATAATAGTTCTAAGTCTAAATTCCTTAATCCTAAGGGTGGTATTCAAAAGAAAGAGTGGGTTGACAATGATGTGTGTCTCCACTGCAAGCAAAAGAGGCATTGGAAGAGATACTGCAATGTTCTGGTAGCTGAGAACAAGGCACTAGGTATTTTTGGCTCCGGAATAGATATGTTTGTTATGAGATAAACATGTCCACTAATAGATATGACTGCTGGGTATTAGATACTGCATGTGGCTCACACAATTGTACGAATGTGCATGTATGTTTGTTAAAGACGCAGACTGACCTAAACTGACACCTTGGTGTCGGATCTGGAAGTATTTGATCGAGTCGACGCTGTCTCCACTCCAACCCAATTTTTTTTATTTTGGGTTTGGATGGACTTGATCGAGTCCACGTGTCCTCCACGTCGGCTAAAAAATGACGTCATTTTGAGTGTGTTTGGACGGGCAGCTACCTTGGACCTGTCCGAAAAATTGTTGGTAAACTTCAGGGACTCAATTACCAATTTTAAACCATAGGGTACTCTTTGTGAAAAGTGTGAAACTATATGGTAGTAAAGTGTACTTTTCCCAAAAATAATTTATATCTTAATACCCGAGCTGGGCTCAAGGTAAGAATATGGGCCCAGGAGACAAACTGCACGACCTGCTGCTAAACACGAACCAACCCAGGTCAACATTAGAGTGGGCCCATATTCTTAAAAAAAAAAAATTAGAGTGGGCCCCCGTCCTTCCTAAATTCCTCAACGTAAAAAAGAGAGGATATTTTCTTCCTCCCCGCTCACTTCTCGTCTAGATATTTCGATTTCCGAGTCTGATCAGTAACTAGCCCAAGAACACGTAAAATCCTCCCTCTCGGCCTTTTCACTTAATTCGCTCGCGCGTTCTCTCTCTCTCTCTCTCCACCTTTTCTTCTTCTTTGTACGCAACGAGGAAAACGCGTCGCCATTGCGGATGAGTGCCTTTAGGCCAATGGTGAGACCACCGAGTTTTCTCTTCTGGGTTAACGCCGAAAGTACCGTTACTTTGCTTTGTTTATTTGGAATATATGTCTAGGGAGTTCCTATAGTCCACGTGGGTGGGTTACTGATTTCGAGGCAAAGTTGCAGTCTTTGGATTTTGATCAAGTGCAAGTAGGCTTTTTTAGGGATATAATGTGTCCTTTGAGCTCTCCAGCGATTATTCTTGGTGGGTTTTTGATAATTTTTGTTTTGGTGGTGTGGTTGCTGATGCAGAATGTCGAATGCTGTCTGAGTTGAGATGCAGGATAACATGGTGTTATAACATTGGATTGACCGCCTCGGAACTTGAATTCTTGTGCTCTGGGGTGTTCAGGCTAATGGGTCCAGGACATTGTTGTTGTTGTTGATTCCCGGGTGTGCGAAGCGCGCGTGCTTCGTGAAGGTTTGCAGCATGTTGAACCCCTGTGCTTTGGTTTCTGTTCGTTGGTTGCTGTCAGTTTTGTTCCTTTCTTGGTGATTTGCTGCTCTTTTCTTGAATCGAGGGTTTATCATTGTCCATTTCAATTGCTGTTGATTTATAACATTGGATTCCTGAATTGAATCTTATTCACACAAAGAATCAGATAGATACATTTATCATATTTCTCAACGAAAAGTTTGTTTCCCTGAGGCTGATCCTCAGCTGTCATCAAGTCACATGTACTTTTCCTTCAGAGCATAGAGCAGAACGCTTCAAATTGTGAATCTTTCTTTGCAGTGTGGGAACCTCAAATTCAGGATCTTTATTCGTGTGCCAAATGTGAAGTATGAAGAATTTTCTGTGCCTGTTGTTAATGGTGACGTGGCATCACGTAGCTCTTGTCGTCATTCGAGTTCGTTACTGATAACTTGCTGCTTACTTGTTTCTATGAGTAACGCCCCGGGCCGTCAATTCTTCATGTACGATGGATGCTCCCTGTCCCAAAGCGCTTCTCAAACTTCGAGGAGAGAAAGTGACAGCAGTGATGCTACCTTTTTCAGCTGCAAATGTCAGCATCAGATGGTGTCAGTGGTATTGAATATTGATACGTAATCGACGAGCAAATGAAAAACGTAAATATATCCTTCGTTGTGCTCATTAGCAGAACATAATTCTTGGATTTTGAGCCGTTAGCTAGTCTTCTTAGTTACGGAAAACCAGAAGTTACTTCACTTGTTTGTAATATATTGTTTGTCTTATCGAGTTACACAAAATTTTGAATGACGCAAATTCAGTTCCACCATGTTTTTCTTATCGGTCTTTATTGGTTTCTATATTCTAGTTATGGCAGGTCAAGGAAGGATAACACGTCGCAATTAAATTCGTCGACAACCTCGATTCGTCACAAAATCTCAACTTTTAGGTATTATGTGTCAACAAAAAGGTATTTCCGGAGATTTTGTTCTGCCTGAACTACCTATAATTCATGATTCATGCTTGTTTATATTCTTGTATTTATAAATCAGGTAAGATAGATGATTAAAGATTCTGTTTCGAAAGTTAGAAGGATCTTTACTTGCCAAGAAAGATCTGCATGTTTGAAGACACTTGCACTGTGTAAAGAGATTGTTCCAGCAAACAATGCTGTGTTCAGTTATTCATTGAGGGCGATAATAATAAGTCAACTGATGATAGCATTTAAGGAGCAGAATTGTGCCATTTTTTTATACAAGAGTGTTTTTCATTCCTCAATCATGTATAATGGAAGCAGAAGATATGAAATCACCAGAGAGTAAATTGGTTTCAAGTAAAATTAGGCTAACTGAATGGAACTCATTTGATTCTTGTTCTGTGCATCAGGTTGCGTGATCAAGACGATGTTCTTTTTTGTGATCGTCTTAACAGACTTTGTAAAATTTGTTTCATGGTCACTGCACTCATGCAAAACCTTATGTCAAACATAGGTCAAACATAGGTCAAAGATAAGAGGGCCACATCTAGTCGCATGCTTTTTTCTGACCCAAATGTTATAACTTTCCATTCGCAATAGAAGCTGCTCCACCAGTACATAAATTGAGAGTTCATAACTATGGTTGCGATGTTCAGGTTACTAGGGACTCGGTACACAAAGATTAGGGGTACTAATTTAGGATGCTTCACCTTATGTGGAACCCTTCAATAACTTTGGCTTTTTTCTTTCTGGTATCTCCTAGTGAATTGTTTCTTCTGAGTTTTTTCTTTCTGGTATCTCCTAGTGAATTGTTTCTTCTGAGAAAAAAACATACTCCTCTGCTCCTAGTGTCTGTTTCTGCAAGAAATTCTACATCTTCTGACAATTTGAATCTAATTACGTGAAGGGTTTGCTGTTTATTATGCTCATGTTGGAGTCTACATTAAGTATGCTAAGTTATAACCACAGCAGAAACTGTAACAACGCCAGTGCGTTGGCACCTGAAGCAGATAAATGTGATATTTGGTCTAGACAAGCTTATGCATGTTGCTCATTTGGTTTACTACTCAGATTACAATTTGTGGAAATGTATATGCACATATGATAACATTTGTAGTCTGCTTCAATTTCATCCAATATAATTCCAATTGTACCGAAATGGAAAAGGTAGATTATATGGGTAATTTCTCAAGATTTAGGTTCCTTGTGTTTCCCATTTTACCTTCACGTTGTTATGCTTTGTAACGACTGATAATTTCACTGTTATGGCTGGCTTAACTGAAGATGTGTAGGGACTTGAGTGTTATCGCCATTGTTGAGGTCAAATGAAATGAAGGTTGTTCCAGTTGTCCCATTCACATCTCTTGTTCCATAAGCCTGGAAGAAGAAGCTTCATCATTAGGTTGCAAATACATATTTCAAAACATGATTTGGGATAGTTGAAATCATTTGGTTTGTATCTCTGAAGCATGCTTGGTATCAAACACCTACCTTCTTGTACAGTTCCATGTTTTCTTCCCTTATGAGGTCTACCTTCTTATACAGCTCTACATTTTCTTGATGAATAAGGTTTGCCTACAGTAAAGGCAGCCAAGTAAGTAACATTAAATATGTTCTATATAAAATAAAAGAAGAGATTGTAGACAGAAACTTTTGCTAGACCTTTCCGCGCAGCTCATGAACTTCATCTGTCAATGCTTGTTCCTACACAGAGAATTGTAAAGCACTATTCTGGAAAAGGACAGCCACGAGATTTTCTTTCTAATCTTGTAAGTAGTGTATGCATCTCTGACCTTTTTTGATCGAATAGCACGCAAGCTCATCTCGAGTTGATTCTCCAAGTTCTGTAGGTCTTCGAGATTCATACCATGGAGTTGTTCCCCGGTCAATTGTCTGTCAGATCATTTAGTTTTTGTAACATCACAATAGTCTTTGATGAAAAGATTTGGTTATTTTTAATCATTCAGCAGCAGTCAGTATATCTGATTCCATTTCATGTGCTTTGCTATCATTTTATGGAGAGTAATGTACAGGGTATGTGCCTCATCATCAACGCGCTCGAGTGAATTTCTGTGGCTTATTTCAGCTGTTAATGTTAGAGAGTGTCCAAGTCAAACTATTATAGTTTCCCAAACCGGGGAGCCCGAGTGAGTTGCGGTATAAAGTTCTGCCTTTTCCCACCAACACGAATTTCTGTGGTATGTTATTCTGCCTCTTGGTTTTACAAAGCTGATCTGGGAGTTTCAACTATATCCAAGGGAGAAACCATAATTTTCTAACCTGTGGTTCTCCTCTAAGCTATGCAGTTGCTGCCTTAGGAGTGCTGCCTCCCTTTGCCAAAACTGTGAAAAAGCAAGGAAATACGGTCTTCAGAAATAAACACTGGTGTTGAACCAACGGTTACGATAGACGTTGTGCAGAAAGAACAATGAATTTAATCTTCTAGCAACATATTGCGAAGACCAACGGAGCGTGTTTCAATCAACATGCCTCTAGCTATTACACTCGATACTTTCGGCATTTTCTTCAGGTTAACTCGAGAGTCTCAATTGATCTTCTGCTCAATCATCGTCTTCTACTGCCTGTGCTAAATCATACTGCAAATTGCGTATAAATGCCATTCTTTACATTCTTGACTATTTTTCCTCTCTTTCTTGCATTCAAAATAAGTGTTGCTTGCTATGGAAGTTTTTCCATTTTTGACGGAGTTGGAATCAAAGTTTTGTTTCTTTTTGTCAAGTTCAATGAAAGTTTATAATGAATGAATAATGTTGCTAAAGGAAAGGCGTTTTCTAAAAGCATATTTGCATATTTTAGTACAGGTCTCTATGCCTGACAATCTGTTGTTAAGTTTACCGCTGTCCTTTCGGAAGTTTTTACTGATGTAGAATGTAAATCTTAAGAAAAAAGGATGAAAGTTTGCTGCTGTGAAATTAAGATCTTATAGACTTGCAGGCCCAAACTCTGAAGCCTACCTTCACTTCAGATGTTGGATTCAGCAGCTGGTTATGCTCCTCCTTTGTTTTCCCATATCGGTCGAGGACCGACTTCATGCTGGTCACGTGAGTTGCAAAGTACAGATGGTCAGGGCAGCCTAAATTTCAAGTGGCATTAACAGCATAAAGGAACTGCAGGCGGCAGGATAGTGTATGTGGTTTCAAATTCAAGTTCAAATACTAGCTACCAGACTCAAGTCCCTTCGAAGATTGAGATGATTTATGGTTTTAACTGAAACTTTTTTCACAGTTGTGTAGCACAAAGAAAACATATTTAGGGCGTAGTAGGACATGGACAAGAATAATCCAAAGTCAAGTACATTGGCCCTATAAATACGGGCGGCTCTCTTTATGTTATTTTCTCTATTCGCAATGTTCAAATACACAACTTATGTTTGTTTATATTTGGTGTGACTTTACATTAGATTACTCTAGATGTAAAGAAAACAATTATGGTATACATCCCTCTATCTCGCATTCTCTCTTCTTCCGCCCTACCATTCTCACTCGCCGATCGCTTACCCCAACCGGAACTATACTCCTCCGGCCAAGACTCACCCTCTGCTGCCACCGCCAGCAGATCTAACTGGGTATACACATCCGGTTTTCAGCCTCACAACTAGTTAGTCAGGCCCCTGCAACCTACTAAACCAGTAGTTGGCTGGCCTCGCTAGTGGTCTCAAGCTCGGCCACCTTCTCGACCATTGCGTAGGACTCGCCTTGGTCGGCATTATTTACATTCCGGTAGCCGCAACCATAATCTATAACTTATTATCTAATTAGCCTTGCAATGTTAAGTTGGAGGTACTAAACAGTAGTTGTCTATGTTGTGTCTGTTCTAATTCCATTTAGCTCTTTTGTCATGTCTAATGTATGTTATTTCTTCTCTTACTGTGTATACCTAGTTTGTCTTCTCAATTCCGGGATCATTATTGCAACGATTAATCCGATCCTATATTCTTGGTCTCTATTGCAATGTTCTCCCATTAATTTTTTTTATCAACAATCGAAAACCTATTAAACAAGATTTCTAACCTAAAAAATTCCTAAAACCTATATTTGTACAACAAAAAAAGAGATCCCTCATTTTCGATGTCCCTACTATATAAAAAACCACAATTTAATATTTTGTTTCCCTAATAAAGAATCATACATATGATATTTTCTCTATGATGACCTATACTATCCCATATGAATTACATTAATAAATCTCCTAGCCTTCAGGATTCAAGCCTTCAACCAATTAGCACTTTATGTCAACTCTTTAAATTGAAGAGGATATTACTCCGAGTGAAATCCCGATACAGGCGAATTTAAATTAGTCGCTATTTAAACTTATCATCATGGAAGATATCAAATACACATATAAATAAATTATTATATGGGAAAAAGAAAGCATTAATAGATATCGCTAATCTTGAGCATCAAAGTCAGCAAACTTGTGGAGGACTACAAGTGGCAGTGCATATATAGAAGGAAGCAGAAATTAAAAAAAAGTCCATTATGTTCTTAATTACACTAAAAACAACACTTTAACCTTCATATATATGATGTATTGTTCCATTGTTCAGTCCATTGGCCATGGTGTCCATAACTTTTTCCAGTTTTATGTTCAAGTTGTCCCTCTTGGAAACCTTAGCTTTTTGCCCTCTTGATGTAACTAATTTGTTCAGCCATCATTTGGAATGATATATATACATGTGACAAAAACCTCCATAAATACAAACCTATTTTTTTAGACCATCCGATATCTAGATATCAGTGCAGACTAATCCAGATTTAAGTCCGGTAGGACATTTCAAAGGTCCCAATAAGTATTTAACACTGCTGTGTTCCTAGCGGTTCACCAAAGATTATTTTGCGTGATGACATAAGGCGTAAAGTGAATTGACAGAGGTTCAAGGCTCAATCCTTGACAAGTGTAACTATTGGCGTGTTCTCAAGGACTCAAACTCAAGACCTCTTAGATAAATTAGAACAACTCACTCGTCATTTGATATACCTATTGTTAATACGCCTAATTAGGTACGTGGCTTTTGTAGCTAATGTGAGTTCTGTCTCTGAACTAATTTCTCGAAAACCAAATATATGGGTGCATCATGATGTGATATCCATGCAAAAAAAAATATTCATAAGCTATGCACCTGCTCCAAACTTTTTTTTTTGAGAATTGATCATAGGAAAATTACAAAGCATAAATGTAGAGTACACGAAGATGTAGTAGAAAACATGCACTGATCAAGTAAGGTGGCGAGATTAATTTTTATGGCCATATGATTAGCTACTAGAGCTAATGATCTCTGAAGAAGAAGGTCTAATCGAAGAACTATCGATACAAATGTCGGCAAAAAAAATTCTCGCCTACATCGAAGATGCAACCTCGTGCTATCGAGCAGTTGAATGCATACAAGATGTATGACAATGAGTGCCAAGATCGAACAAGTCCAACCGAAGTAAGTTTAACCACCAGCATAAACAGGTGAGACATCGAGATCTATACGGACCTTAAATTAGACCACGGCTGATCCAAGCAAAAGACAATAAACATGACAACAAAAGTAGAAACTAAGCATACAACCAAAAACCTCCAAACTAATGGGTTTTGGGAAAATAAATAGCAAATATAATAGCACACAAAAGGAGATGAACCCAGTTCAAGTTGTGCCTGGACAAAAGGACATGGGTTTTGGGAGGCCACTTGGTGAGGAGCCCCTCCGGCCTACCTCAATCTCTGGTTGGCTCCTCGACAGCAAGCTTTAACGGCCTAGTTTGCTGTGACTCTGCTTGATTAAGGAGAGCTCTGTGATTTCATGGCTGTCTAGGTGAGGCGGCGACTGGTGAGTAGTGGCCGGAGACGGATGCCAATGAGCAGCAGTCGAGGAAGCAGTGACCTAGGAGCTGTGGTGCCCTAGTCTAGGTGGTAGCTACCAGCCTATGAGCTTTGGTGCCTTAGGTTAGCCTTGGTCGGTCGATGAGAAGGAGGAGCACCGTGGAGGTGGAGGAGCACCTTGGAGGAGTAGGAGGAGCCGTGGTGTTGAGAAGTGGCGAGAAAGAAAAGGAAATGAAGAAAAGCTAGGCAAGCCGACGACCGCCAGAAGCCCGGCACCAGCCAGGGCCAAGGGGCTGTTGAGGAGGTGCCCGCCAGACATCTGGCACCCGCCGGGCGTCGCTGGCAACTGTTTCTTGTTTTGTTCGTACTCCTGTTTTGGACTCTTGGATTGACCTAGATAGGTTTCGTGGCTTGCAAGAGTTTGTGTAATATATAAAGGCATGTTACCCTAGTTTATGTATGACTTTGTGGCTTGTTACTCATTAATAAAAGATCTCCTTCTCTCCGTGGACGTAGGCATTAGGCCAAGTCACGTAATCTCTTGAGTTCTTATTCTTATGTACATTATTATTTTCTTGTGGTAATTTTCTAACGACTATTGGAGGTGGGTGGCTAGATCTAGAAAGGAGCAAGTTGTGAAAAAAATCCTAGATGGGTAAGAAGCTTAAAAAAAGGATAAGAGAAGGGAAAATATGTAGTAGGGTGAGATGTGGAGGTGGGTAGAGATGGGTATGGAGATGGAGGTGGTTGGAGGTGGTGGTTACGGTGAGATGAGAAGGGTAGAGTAGACAAGGAAGAAGAGATGTTGAAGAAGGGTAAAACAGAAAAAAAAAATTCAATAAAGAGTTGAGCTTCTCTCTAAATTACTTGAGAGAGATTTTTTTGATATTTTCCCTAGGCAATTAATTTACAGTTTTTATGAAAAATAATCAATTCATAAGTTATACTCCTGCTGGAGGTATGATTGATTCAGGAATTCCTCTTATAATATGTAAAAAATAGCTCATTTCACATTGCTGCAAGGTTAAAAAAAATGCAGCAATCTTTGCTAAATTTTAACAAAGTGATGTGGTAGTTACAATATGTCTCTTCAACCGAAAGACATCGGACAAAAATATGTACCATATATATTTTGATTTTACCAATATGTCATGACATGAGAATCATGCAAAAATAACAACGGACTACGAGATCCTATATAATTTTCGTATCCAACTCAAAATATTAAAATATTCTTTAAAAACTCAAAATGTTAAAATAATTATTATATCAATTTGCACGCCTATGAACCAAACCAACCCACTACATTTTATGTTGTATTCATGAGATGCATCTCTAGAAAGCTTGATGGATATCAAAAACTTGAAATAATAAGAGTATGATTCAAGTTTTCTTAAGTTCTTATTCCCCCCATGTGTCGAAGTGTTGAAAAAGGTGGAGTTTTATTACGAACAGAAACCTGTTGTTGGAAAAAATTAACTTCCTTCAAGACGAATTGTGATAGAACATAAATGGGTGTGGAAAACTCACAACAATCACGAAGAAGAGTTAACAAAAAGATATACTGGGTAGAAAAAGGAGTAAACTATGGAGAACACAAAATAGCATGAATAAGAGATCAAGAACATATTATATATAGGGAACAAAAATATATAGGATAATTGTAGCGATGTGTGTACGGTGAAAATGTTCATATCACAGTGAACCATTCTATGCTTTTATATAAAGTTTAACTAACTAATGTTATGGAAACTAAACAGATAAATCAAACCAACAAATAAATCAAACTAAACACTATCTTATATCTTGATATGATACATTCTCGCTAAGATAAACTTCTAAAAAATTTAAATCTTGATATGAGATTGTACTAGTGCTTCATTTATGTACATAGATACATGGTATACTATTTGGATTTAACACCTTATATTTTCAGTATACCAATAAAAAAGTATGTTCAAGGTATTGTACGCTTATTACTAAAACTATACAGATGTTCTACCTTCCCGCACAAGAGAGTATAGACATCACTAGATAATAAAGCTCCTATTCATTTTCTCCCCCATGTTGCTTTGTTGCATAGCTGGAGTGTGGAATATCAAATGGATTACAAAAGTTTAGTGGATCGTGTTTACAATGAATTAGATTTCATTAACCTATTGTCCTAAAAAATCGTGGTTAAATATCTTAACTTATCAAAAAAAAAAGATATGAAAACTCCAATACATATCAATGTTTTGTGAGTGGCACACACCCGTACTTTCATGGCACGTGAGATAAAGTGATAACAACACATAACGCAAACAACTCGGATTGTGACCCAGTATACCTCATTTGAGTGCTCGTGTTGGATATGAATCTCGCGTAGGGACTAACGAAACCTATTTATGGTGAATTAGATTCTCTCTATATATTGGATTGACTATGGAGACTCCAATATACACCTTCCTAATGTTGTGTGAGTCATAACTGCTATAACTTCATCTGAAATTGATTTGAGTCAACCATGCTTCAATGTAGCTATGATTATTTGAAAGAGCAAATAAACAATCATAAGAAAGTAACTCACGAGGATAATACGAACCATATTACTTCTTTCTTTTATTAAGAAAGCATATAAGGAGATCTATCTTTTTTGGAAGGTAAACTTTATTGCTTTGGAAACAAAAGCGCGGAGCTAAACGGAGATGGTTAAACATGCGGGCCTTCTAAGATTAGACGAAGAAAAACATCTTGATGAGAACGATTCTTTGATATCCCCGACCAGAAAACCCAATCCGAAAGCATCTAGAAATAGAATGTAAGACTTGTTCAAAACTCACTCCTTGATGACCAAATATAACGCTATTTCTTTGCAGCTATATGTTCCGGCATATAGCCACAAATAGGATAAACCAGATTCCTATTTGAAGAGTGCATAACTGCATGAATAACTTCATAACTAACCCGTCAAATTGGGACTCAATGGGGAGTTGAAGTCGCCTTGCACCAAATACCAATCTATGGTTACAATCACTACATTTTCAGGGTTGAGCATGGGTGAGTAACTTTCTTACCCCAAATCTCCCTCTCCATCCTTAGCCATCTAGACCAGCCCTGTGATGGTAATTCTTTCGCTTTTTAGGTCTTGAACTACGGTGTCAATTAGACTCGAAATCACTCATTTAAGCAACATTTACCAGATGTACAATGTCAAAGAATCAAAAGCCAAAATTTTCTCTTTAAAACAGAAAAAAGGAAACGGAAGTTTCCCTTCCTGGGCACTCAAGAAGCTATGCATCACTGATGATAGTAATAATGTTCAAGTTCTAAAAGACTTGGATTCGGTAAAGGATGTCATGAATTTAAGTCTTACTAATAAAAAAAAGTTAATTGGGAGAGCCAACTCTAAAATAGGCCCGATCCTGCTAGACTTTAAATACTGGACTTGAAAAAAAACAGTTACGCATTTCTAATTGTGGATTCCTCCATCATTTATTATACAGCGGCATATAGTAATAGCCATTTGAACCATCAACGAACTAGCTAGTGCAATTGATGCACCCGAACCCTAAATTTTATCAATCAAGAGATATCTTTAATTACACATCTTTCCCTCTTATTTCCTTATGAAATAAAGGCCATTAATTAATTATGCCGAGACTAGCAAGTGGGCGAGCCCCCCCCCCCCCCAAAAAAAAGGAAAAATTCTCCTGACGTCGAGTACAAATCAAGAACATGAAATTAAAATGGTCTTCCGTGTATATATATATAGAAAGAGAGAGAGAAAAAGTAAGAAGACGAACCTGGTGCTGGTAAATTCATAGAGCTTCCCGGTGCTAGAGAAAATGAGGAGACCCACTTCAGCGTCACAGAGAACAGCCAGCTCCTTGGCCTTCTTAATCAAACCCTTTCTCCTCTTCGAGAAGGTCACCTGCCTGCTCGTCGAGTTATCGATTCTTCGAATCGCAATCTTCCCTCTTCCCATCTTTCCTTCTAGTTAGCTCTCTCCCACTATGATTCTAGGGTTTCTGGAAGGCATGCAATAACCGAGAAAGAGGCAAAAATTTAAACAAAATGGGAAAAAATAAAAAAGACCTCAAGTGTAGAAGAGGATTTGAGGAAAAGCTTACTGGGTTTAACAGTCGAAAGGAGATTATTTGTTGATGCCCAGCAAGGAACTTTTAAAGAGGCTAAAGAACTTTTCCTATTTTGGAAATGAAGGTGAAATTGCATTGTGTTTTTTTTTGTCCACTACTGATTTGCAAGAGCCAATAGCAGTGAGAAAGATGAATAAAAAATTCGGTTTGGTCCAATTTTTTTTTTTTTGGGTAAGATAGTTTGGTCCAATTAAGTATTACCCCATGGTGAACTTTGTACGCTGTATATAGTACTTCTCTCTATTAATTTCTATAGGTTGCCGTCGAACCTATGAATTCCTGACATGTGGGATTAAGATAGCGGCCATAATTATGGAAGCACAATAAATTATTGATTAAGATCCAGTAAATTAATTTAATTAGAGTTAAGATAGTATTCTTCGACCTTTTGTTTAATTAATTGTTTTGAGAAATGGGGATGGAGATACATTACTTTTCTTAAAGGGAATGGAGGTATATTATTTGTTTTCAATATAAAGATGGAATTCGAAAAAAGTTGGAGGAAAAAATCATTATCATCCTCCTCCCATTCTCTCTCAAAACCCTAGCCTCCAAATGTTTATACTCTTTCCATAGTGCATATCTCAAAATGCTTTTCCATTTTATTGAGGATGTGTTTCCCTCGTCTGAAAGTACTTCTTCTCGTAAAGGTTTTAGTGTAGATCTGAGCTATAACAAGAAATCAAGTAGATCAGAAAGATTTTATTTATACGATAAATAGTGCCCACCGAAAAGAATTATATATTGTTTATCAGTTTATTGAAAAAATATCGAATGGAGCCTGGGGTATAAATGTAATTATTTCAAGGTTTTCGAGTGTTTGATTCATGTTTTCAGTATTATTGGGGTGTTGTTTCCTTGCCATAGTTTTTGTCCACAAAAATTTAGTGAGGCTACGGCTTTAACTTGATACACTTAATTTAGAGAATTCAACACTCTTTTTCTTTTTCTTTTACTTTGTATGTATGTAGGTCAAGTTGGACATGTCTAATCAATTAATTAATTTATTAGTTAAATATGTTCACTTTCACTTATAATAAATCTCTGCCTTTAAAGAAAATGTCGAATGTAGAGAGATTATTAACATATTTATATATCGTTTATTCTAGATTTTCATATAAATTTTTATTCTTGTAATGCGAAATCAACTATTGTTGATGCCATATGGATTTTATGTGTACAATTATTTTGTTCTAATATATATATATCAAATTTTGGTCAATCTTAACTATGGAAATGCACGTCTAGACTTTACTTTATTCGTCAAATCTTCCGATACTTTTTTGTGTCCTGAATTAATTCGAGAAACGTAAATAAATAGAGGCAGGATGGTTAATTATGACAATGGCCGATATCGGACAGTAGTTGACTTATAAATACGGAAGACCTAAAAATCATCGAGCTCCGAGGAGAATTCTAGTTGGCACGCTTCTTACGGCTACTTATAAGCCAATGCCCAACAACCCGTACATGTTGATCCACCAATCGCGAAATCCATCATCTCTCCAAGACACAACAACAATAACTCACTATTAAACTATCGCAGTTTTTTTAAAATAAGATTTAATTCAAGTGATAAATTTTTTTAATAACTAGTAAACTTTATTAATTAAAGAAAAAGAAATTAGAAAATAGAAAAGAAGAAACAAAGTACAGAAAATATCAGATCCTAGACGGAAGAATCATACTCAAAATAGTCCACAAATCAAAAAGTCACCAGTAACCTAAATCCCATCAATATGAAACCTATCATAAGAAAATGGAATAAAATATCACATCCAATGCTTTTCCATAAGAAAAGTCAAGAATATTTCTTACGAGGCACATGTATTTTTATTGATCTCATGTTGCCTGTTCGCATTGGCATTTTAGTAGGCTGCCATCTTCTGCCAGATCACTCCACTTCTGACCTGCGAATAACGTCATTAACCTGCCAATTTCTTGTCCATGGATTCAACTTCCTCAGGTTCCTTCCCCTCGCGCCCTGGGATCCAAGCGCTCTTGACTGCCTTAAAATTATGTCCCCCTGCCAAACCAATCAAGTCATCTTGCTTCTCACCAACTATCTGACCTGTCGGTGAAGAATTCACCAGAGGCAAGCTTTCTTCCCCGGAGACCTGTTCAACTATTGCACCAGCAAGTGTGCCCGCCATGTCCTGCTCCTCAACTCGTGCATTATCATCTGAACCTGCCAAGTCTTTCTCTGCATTATCAATATCCACCAAATGCTTGATACTTATAACATGCAGTGGACGTATTGGCGAACTGGACCTAGCATCCCCTCCGATTCCAAGCAACCATTGGCTTTAGGGAGCTCCACCGAATCTGTAACAACAATGACATTATTATTATGAATTGGGGATAACTTAGCCCTTACCTGCGTACTAATAGACGTGGGAGTAACATATGATGCATGCTCATTTTTTTTGGATCCTCTCCCAAACTCCTTCTAGCATCCACAACCAAACTCGGGCTAGAAGGCCGAGCGTCCTCTGTAGGCTGAGTCTTTTTCATATCCCCTCCCTCATGATCCGCAATTTTGCCTTCCTCACCACAAGATTATGATTGGATTTTTCCCCAATGGCATAGCTTGAGGCACTTTGTTGGCCTTATCCTTTTTCCGCCAAACTTGTTTGCCAATAAGGACAGCCCATTTATGAGCGACCCCTCCATCATTTTCCCCTACCTATATAGATTGCTTGGCTAGCGGTATTACACTCCTCTTAGCTGTTATAGCCTCATCCGATCGAACTTATGACTTCCGGCAACAGGCAAGGTCATGTCTTATTATTCTATATTGATAGCAATTTTTTTGAACATTCTTATAAGAAATTCTCACCTTGGAACTTTTGCTAGGTCTCTCTAACAATACTTTTTTTGGGAGAGACTTAGCAAGTCCACTTCAACTAAAACCCGAACATATACTCCAAAACTATGACTTAGGACATATGTATCCACTATGATTGGTTCCTCTACTGCTTCAGCAATACCCAAAATAATTGTCAGGTCCATATAGTCCAAGCTGAGACCTGATAGCCTAAACCAAATATTTGCTATAGAAGATACCTATCTAGTGGGAACAAAGTTCCTCACCCATGGCTGCAAGAACAAAGTTCCCTAGTGAAACTTCCTTACTGTGGATTTCTATACCATCTCCCTACCCTTCTCTGCATCAAAATAGAATCCATAATGTCCCAAACCCAAAGATATCATTTACCAAGAAGACATTGACCAAACCTTGGCAATATCGCCATGGAGTTCAACCAAAAAGAAAGGCTTAGCACCTCTCAGAATAATGAACTTCCCAATATAAGCTCTTTTCGCATAATCTGCATCTTTAACAATAATACGTTGTTCATCAACCACAATTGAGAAATGAGTTACCTTTGAGGATTGGTTTGATATGTGTATTTGTGTTGATCCACCCTCCAGGTTGAGACAGTGCCTGAGTAGCATATGATGCTCGCACGGGGACAGGATTTGTCACTTGATCCACCATCGCCATAGTTGTTACCGATTCTTGTCATGTTGTTTTTTGTGTCATAAACGGCCTCAACAGCATATAAGAAGTATCCTTTCCAAGTTGGCCGCGGGCGCAAGGCACGACTCCTTCGCTTTTGACTGTTGTTGTGGCATGCTCTTGACCTGATTCATGAAGTTTATTAACAACACAAAAGCATCAAGCATGACATGATCCAATCAATTTGATAAAAGCTATCTAGCTTCCTTTGGATCAGGGACCGTCCTGATTGCTACCTCCTGACTCAGTGGCCTTTGTACATCATCATTGGACCCAACCGTGAGTGCTGCATTAGAAGTAGACCAGCCCTGACCCTCATCTAAAGGCAACATGGCTTGCGCTGATGGTACAAACTGAGTAGCGGACAGTCTTGGTCGTTCCAAAGGTAACTGCACTTGTTTCCTCCGAGTGTTGTTTATCAGGACAGAAACCTCCTGGGTTGCCGTGGTATGAGCTATCAAGGGTAGGCTGTGTATACCTACATTTATCAATGACAAAGCCGCAACAATCTGACATTCACCGACGGACGCCGCTGGGAAGTCAGTAAGGGTATGCATAGATGGCTGCAGTTGACACAACTTTGGAACCTTCATTATTGCACTCGACAAGATAGAAAGTACATCTTGAATGAGAGTCGCGGCCTCCAGTGATAATGATGGATTAGGGTTTGTCACCGATGTTGGCAACTGACCTTGGGTACCCGTGGCTTATTGTGGAGGCGCGCCACTCTTCAGTAGGCCTAGGCGTTGGCTGAACGCCAGTATCCATAGATTCTTTGGTGAACCTTGGGATGTAAGTGAAAACTCTCCAAGAGGAGTTTGCATAGGTGTTGACGCCACCTGAGGGACCCCGCCCTTGCCCGGTTCTAGGGACAGTCACGCCATGAGGCCGGCAGAGCCTAGCATGGCCGATAGTGTGAAGAAGAAGAAGCCAAAAAATGAAACCCTAGCAGAGCTCCACAATCATCTTTTGTTTTGTTTTTTTATTGTCCCAAAATTTTTAAACCCTAAAGAACATAGTTAATCTTAGTACTTTAAAGTGATAAGAGATTTAGATTCAATTTAGGAGGTTCGCGATTCAAAACTTAAAAACGTAAAAAAATATCATTTGAAGAATCATCTCTAAAAAGGGTGAGAATTTTTACGAAGAAAACAACCAAAATTTTTGTTATCAGAGCTTATTTGTCTGCTAAATTTGATAAATTAAACCTGTTAGTCACTGAGACCAATTTTCATCTCAAATATCACTTGAGTTGACCAACAGTCCCTAACTTTAAAACTCCAATATTCTAAAAAAAAAAAAATACTAATCATCACCCTACATTAAAAAAAAACCCATACATCCCATCCAAATAATAAAACAATTTAACTCTACCCCACCCCTCCCCAACAAACCGAATGGATTAACCCGAAACTCAAATCGTAGAACTCCCTCCCTCATCACACTTGCTGAGTTAATTTCATGTATTTTCTTTTCTTAGTTGTTCGATAAATTTATTGTCTTAGAATTATTCATTATGCTCTCTTCGAATAGAAATCTCTTTTTATGGGTATACAATTTTATTATTTATATTTATTTCCCATTGTGTAGTATGCAAATTATTATATGTTAGTTGATTGATAGCCAATTTTTTTTTAGTTAATTACGATGTGCAGAGAGTTTTACTGCTTAGGTTTAAGGTTTGAATGCTGTGGGTTAGAGTAGACAAAGGCATTTTTGGTTATTTTATTGGGTGAATGAAGTTTTTTAATAAGTAATTCCTTGGTATTATAAACATATATTTGTGCAATGGAAAAGTTTGTTTGACGGCGAGCTAAAGTTCCTATGAGTTACATCAAAATTACAAGAAGTCTACTGGAATAAATCCAGGTAAATCAAAATATCTTGACTGCCCAAGGATGAGATTTAATGTGACAAAATGAGCCATTCTCTTATCAGTAAGACAAAGGTACGAAAGAAGAAGTTTGCGGTCTACACTTGCGTCTTAAAAAATCACCCTGTTGCGAGTGTTTCATAATACCCACATAATTGCCCCAAATAATGTGTATTACACATTCTTCAGCATACCTCTGTTTGCCAGGTTCATCCAGCAGACCCAGGAGTTCAACATTGTGTTTCCCACACACCAAGAGATTCTCAATTTCTTGGTGAAGACATTCCAAATAGGCCATAGAGCCTTGCAATGAAGCAAAAGACAGTAGGCAGTTTAATCAATCTCATCATCTGGATTAAGCTATCTCTAGTAGTAGCCAAAAAAAGCATTCCACTTTTGTTGATATCTTCCCTATCAAAGCTGCAAAATTTGCAGATTTCACGGTTCAACGTTGTCTTGGCGAAGGCACCAAAACAAACGGTCTGATCTCGATTAAGAGGGGAACTCCATTTAACGATTATACTGTTTGGATTCCAAGTCCTTGCCAAAGAGAGAAGTGACTGCTCTGGTACATTGACACCAATAAATGAGTGGAAGAATTTTTTTAACTACTGTGTGGAGGAAAGTATATTTTATGTTGATTTTGAAGTTACGAAGAATGTATTATGATAATTTCATGTGATAATTGAGATGACAATAGATCTCATGGATCAATGAATTTGCTTTTTTTCACATTTGCGATGATAATAGATCCCATGGATCAATGGGTTTGATTTTTTAAAAGTCAATGACCAATTTACATATTATGACAAACTTTAACTTCTAATATTTTCCTATTACATTTTCTTTAGCAAGATTTAAGTTCTGTGAAATAAAAATATTATTAGGAGAATTATGATTATCTCCATTATAATTCACTCTACGCTCTTTTTTGAATTAATCGTGGTTAAGCATAACTTACCCCAAAAAAATCGTGGTTAAGCATAATTTAGCTTTTTGGTTGGTGGAAGCCCACGTGAACAAGTTTTTTTAGGCCAATGGGCAATGAGAGCTCCCCGTGGATGATGGGGGCGAACCCAGAGAGAATCAAAAGCAAGATTTTTATAACTTGGAATAGGTTACGTATGGTTACGAGCTTGGACAAGTGTCAATCATCAACAAATCATACAAACACGTTGACCGAGAATATTGATGCTGTTTTCGTCATTCTACGATTTGTTATTGGAAATTCTGATCTTTCTATGTCTTTTCTGTCCGGAAAGTAAAACGGAGGACAAGCTAAAACATGAGCTTTGAATTTTTTTTTTTGGGTGGAAACATGAGCTTTGAATGTTGAGGAACTCGACGCTAACTCCTTTCTCATAGGAATCAGCTGTTGTCAGTAATTCCTATAAAAAAAAACTTGAACCTTTCAAAAAAATCAACTACTTAAA
Source organism: Hypericum androsaemum (assembly GCA_963995505.1). Taxonomy (NCBI): domain Eukaryota; kingdom Viridiplantae; phylum Streptophyta; class Magnoliopsida; order Malpighiales; family Hypericaceae; genus Hypericum; species Hypericum androsaemum. The sequence goes on along the minus strand of OZ023181.1, from coordinate 14,731,761 downwards.
TGTATCAAGCTTGTTTCATGTTAATCAAAATTCTCAGAGTTTGAGTTGTAAAAAAAGTAAAAGTGATAACTTTGATGAGAAGAATTTTTCAATTTGAAATTTTACTAAACTCGAAGATAAACTAATTTGACATAGACATAATACTAGACACTTTCGAGAAAAAAATATTCCTACAATTTTTTCCAAGGGCTGTAAATTGTATCTGAAAATTGAATTTTGTTTGTCCTTCGATCTGTTTGAGGAGGATTTTTCTATTTGGTGTTTCTAGTGGTTTTCATAAGAGGGTGTTAAATGGTTGCTTGCTATGGTGCTTATTTGAACCTAGCTGTGTGGATTGAGGACCTTTTACTAAAGGTAGTTAGATTGTATTTATTTAGTAGATGCTATTTAGATATGTATTTATTGTACTCCATATATGATGTAATTATCATAATGTAACTACCTATGGATTTTTTTGAAGAATAATAGAATTTTATTAATTAAATAAATATAAGAAAAGTGCGAATGAATTTTTTGCTTTTAAATGTGAGATTACTTTAACGTCGTTGCAGAATTCCAGGAAGTTGATCTATATATGGATAAAAGGAACATCTGCCACTATTGCAAAAGTTTCTTGGATTTTAATACAGAAGAAGAGTTTCTTGTTTTTCTTTTGGTTATAACAATGTTGGTATTTGAGCCCCTTTTGTTATACAAGTCAACAAGATAGTAACTACAGATTCTACATCTATTTCTGCATTGCCGGTACTTTTGGCTCATATGTAATCTCTTCACAAAGAAATTGGGCGTAAGTTGGTGTACATAACAATCTTTGATCTCCTGTTTCTCGATTCTACTACTAGGGGTAGTATGTTAGGGAAGGTTTGGTTCGCATTCTATGACGCTATCATGTGAGGATTATAAATCATCACAATCACGTAATTTTGGATAGTGCTATTTGCGACCGAAAGTTTCTAGTGCATTCCGTTCTTATTCGTTTCAAACAATAGCTGATCAAATTCAATGTCCGATTTGTTTGGACAAGACTTAGTTCTTTACATGGAGTCCATTACACGAGTCTTGGAGTTGGTGACCCACGTAGAAGGGTCTGTAAGTATTTTGTGGAGCTTTTGCTGTAATATGTTTTTTCTTGGTATAAATTTTGCTGTAATAGGTTTCGAGGAACTTTTGCTGTACATGGCCACATAAATTTTGTATAGCAGTACATTATTAACCAAGAAAACTAGCCTCGAGAATGAAATATTAATATCCAAAAACAAACACTTCTCAATCATCTCGTAATTGCACGGATTAATGGAAGCGGTGGCTCTTCTAGCCTGATATAATCATACATTAATCCCCGGAAAGGTCCTCCTGTTCTTGGCTGGGTCAGGTAAATTGTGTTGCTTCCTCTTCCAAGTAAACTGCTTGGGACTCCGATGCTATACAATCTGTACAGCCCATGAATCCCATGTCTCGCTATTGCATTGTCCTTACCAATCATCCCGGTCGAAAAATGTGGTCGATTGACAGTTTTGTCATTAATTCGGACCTTCCCGAAACATAGAAAAAAAAAGATTATTTCGATGTTAATAAACAACCCATTTAGATAAACTCGAAAGAAAATCAGCATTATATATAAAGATTCACCTGTAGTTCAGCTGCATTGGCTGATGCTATTGCGATTTGAAGTGTGTAATTACCAGCTTGGTTCAATTTTTCCAGTTCAAAAATAATCCGCCATGTCGTTGCCTCGTATGTATTGTTCGCTGTCCTTCTGTATGGATAAAATTGACAATGTTTAAAAGGTTTACAAGAAAAATGAAATACTTAGTGCACGAACTTATTATAAAAAATATATAATACATATATACTACCTTAAAACATGAGCAAAGAACCAATCTCGGGTATAATTGCTGATGCCAACGGTGTAGGTAAGATCATGAGTTGGATACAAATCCGAGAACCGATCCCATAATCCATATTGCCTGTACCTGTATTTTTAATTAACCATGCATGTGAGACTTTTTTTTTAAATAAGTATGTTAGTTTATTGTAAGAAAATAAATTTACTATTATTGGCTTTCTAAAAACACGAAAGGGATGAAAAAAAAATACTAACTTTTCTGTGGGCTGGTGCAAGAATATTTTGTTTGCAAGCGTGGGGTACGCATCTGGCACGAAAAATTCTGTTGCTCTTCGATTAGGGATGCCAATTTCCCAAAGGGTCGGCCCATTTCTTGGAGGCTCGTAAATTAGGGCTCCTAGTTTCATATGAGAACCTGCATATTAGGAAGGGTTAGAAATATATTGTATTCATTTAGATTTCCAAATCCATTGATTAATCTTTAGTTTCGGAACCTATATTATGTTTACTAGTTCAGTCAGATATGTACAAACACAGGAATATATATATACCTGGTTCGACTTTAATATTGAAATGATACTTGTAGTCCCCTATGACACCAGGAACCCATGCGTACAAATTATAGTATCCGGGTCGAATATTTTTTATCAAGAAAGTACCATCCTTGTCTGCTCGACTCCAAAATTGATAACCCTGCAAATATTACAGCAACAAAAATTGAAATAGGTAATGATAAAATAAATAGAATTTCCATATCTAACTTTTTTTTAGATAATGTCTAACGACGTAAGCAACGATATTCTGATATTATATTAAATTTTTTTTATCCATCTAATTTAATTTTTTGATGAATTTCAACACTTATAAAAAATCACCACACTTGTTTCTACCGATGTTATAATTTTAATGAATATATTCCACTCTAACTTAAAAAATGGTAAGAAAACTACTTGGAAGCGTGCTAATATTTTTCTTTAAAAGAAGGCAAAGTGCTAAAATACCCTCACTGATAAATTAATATTTCGTATTTTAGCCTTTTATGAACATTATTTTTATGTGCAAGTATATAATATAAGACCTTGGCTTCTATTTGCCACGATCCTACTTCTCCTATTGCAGCCAATCCTACATAGGCAGAGCTTGCTCGCATTGGCTCGCTATTAATGTATCTGGAACAGAAGAAAAAACCCATTATATATAATCAGTAATAATAAAATTTCCGTTTCAGTTTTTAAATGAATGCTATTTATAGATCACAGGAAAATAAAAATGAACCTAATTAATAACAAAAAATGTGTCATGGTTACTTTTCTTTGACTAGCAATTGGCCAGTGGCTGCTCCTCTTTTATCGGAGGAAGGAAATTCTTCAGACCGGGGGAAGTCATACGGCCAACTCCGGACTTCAATCGACATCTGAAAATTAACGGTAATTAATTAGAATTAATCCCGAATGTTTTTGGAGAATTAATTTAAAGAAAAAAATTCAGTATCTTAAATTAAAATGTTATACCTGCTTTTTAGCATCTTCCCAAAGAGACGATTTACTTGTAGTGCTTCCTTTTTTGGAATTTAGGTAAACGAAAACAGGCCCAAAAACTTTCTTCCATGGCTCGCCCCCTCGGAATTGTGTGTTTAAGTCCTTCCCAGTGTAATGTATACTCGTGAACATCTGAAAATATTGGAATAAATTTTTATAGTTTTTTGTATTTTATTGTTCGAAAAATATTTTCCCACAAAACAAAAGAAAAACGGAAAATGGATTAAATAACATATGGACCAAGAGAAGGCTTTTGAAACTCACAGAAAGAGCAGTTGGGCCAAGATGAGAGGTGAGATCTTGTTTAATGGGCCCACCAGCCCGAAACTCATCACTTGGGGTGATCATCCAAAATCCTGTCGTCCGGTCATCCGATATCCACCCGTGCACCCTGTTCTCCTCGTTCTCCACCGAGTATTGGTACTTGTCGTCGATCTACACAATGGAAATCGGGCAAATTGATTAACATGGGTGATTTCGTAAATTGATAAGAGTCGATCATTGTCGGACGGGCAGTTTTTCCTTCATATGTACCTCTCCTTTGAGTTGTGGATCACTAGGATTTGTCAAGACCACGGCTTCAGGAAATGCAAGACGCTTCCCATTTCTACGGTCTCTCAAAGTAGGCATGATTCTCTGCTCGTCGTCGGACACAGTCATCATGTTAAACCTGAATTGGGTTTTTGAAGTGGTTTTAGAATGCCTAATATCCAACTCATTTAACGTCTAACTATGAAACGAGGACCGTGCAACAAATACAGTTTGCGAGGTCATCTTACTCGAATACTCACTAAACAAAATTTAAGTTACAATTAATAGGCACAGCATCAAGCTGTGACAGTTACTTGTGTTCACCTTTCGCCACTGAGCTTGAAAACGATTCTGATTTGATCGATGTCCACGTCAGGCCATCCTTGTTGACGTTCCAATATCGCATACATATATACTCCTGAACAACCACGCCTCAGGATGTACCTGAAATGTCATTCATGAAAATCGAAAATCATTATTAAATTGAATATTGTTCTAATTTATTCGGAAGTCTTAAATCAAACTTGCATAATGTTGTATACATATTATGTAGTTTCGAAAAAAAAATTGAAATTGATTATTTGGTGAATTATTATTTCTCTTCAATTTAGCACCTTACCTTTTATCTACGTTTAGGGGAACAGTCGAGTTACCAGTTGTGACATGCCACACTTTACTAAACGAAACTTCGACTTGGTCTTCGTCTTCCACAATTACGTTAAAATGTGTCCCTCTTAATCTGAAGCAAGAAAATGGCTAATCATGCTTTAAATTCGATAATAAGCTATAGAAGAAAATTTCATGCATAGGTTGAAAGAAGAAAGATTTGGTATTTAGGAGTTTGATAAATTACTTATCGAAGATTATACGGTGACCTGGCTTGTACCATACAACATCCCAGTACCTGATCAGCACATACAAGACAATCTCAATAAAGAAACTAATTAAACTAACACCAACTTTCAATAATGCATGGAGAATCGTTCATTATTTTTTTATTGTTGTTAGAATTGTTGCAACTTAACATTAACTAGGAAATTAATGTTAAATGTGCACCCAATTGAGTACGAAATCTCTGTATATATGAAGAATGTTTGTTACTAAAAAAGTTAAATGTTATTTGAAGCTATATACCCTCGATTTGAATCTCCATTGAGTGTCTCGAGTACATTGTCGATTCCATTGTACTTTATTCCGGTGACGTGACCAGATGGCCTCGACAGAGTAACTTCGACCAGGCCATTTCCAATTACTATCTGGAAAACAAAATGGATTTCGTACTTATAAGTTACAGAGGCAGAAATATAGCGTTGGTGAAAAAGTTTGGACAATGGAATGATTTATTTACGGTGTGATGGTCATCCAGACGCAGGTGCACTCCATCAGATGAGATGTTCTTCTGCATGATCCTCCTGCAATTAGTTGGCTAAAAATCATGGATGTCGGAAAAAATACGATTGATAAATTAATGATTTCATCTCGAGACCTAACTCAAGTGATAAACATCGAAAAGTAAACCTACCCAGAAGAACCAGCGAGGAAAAAGAAAAGGAAGACGAGAATTTCCATACACGAAGAAAAAAATCCGAGTCTTCCCATTTGTGGATGATTTGGTAACACGGATCAAAAGATGTACGGAATAGCGTATAGTTGAGTTAATTGTAATAGCCCATAAAACTACTCCATAAACAGATAAACTTTTTGTGGGGGTAGAGGAGAAAAATCAGAAATGGAAGACGAGAGACGAAGAAGAAGTGGAAACGAACGTAAAAACCTATCGGCTTAACTTTATAACTCAACAGCCGTTTCACTAAAGTGAAACCATTAGGGAAGGGAGGCAAATCGACAAGCCATGTAAATTAAAATGGATCGATCTAATTGATGTAGTGTCCTGAGTAACGCGCATATTTATACATCTTGTCAAGGGAACGGAATTAATTCGTTGCGAAATTAATACATGGTGAAGTTGGTGTGCTAATTACGTCCAGACAGTGGTAGGAGCTCTGCCTTAGGTGCCATGTGCTAAGCTGAACGAGATTGAAAATGGCTGTGAGTTTTATACGCATCCTCGAAAACGGATAGTTGCTATCATCTTCCGATAGAAAAGATACCATTAGTAGAACCACTTATAAAAATATCTAACACTGCCTAGATTTTTTATTTTAGAAGAGATTCGTGAGAAGCAGTTGTTATCATCCTGAAGAGAATATATCCAATCATCTCTAGAACAACCACCAGATTGGCTGTCCTGTTGCTTTCAAGTTTTTTTATAAGTAATATGGAGATACATGATATATAAATCATAGACGAGCACTATATTTGAAGCTTAAATAAGGCGAGGCACTAGACAGATTAATGATACGAGACATATTTATGCACAAAATGCCAAGAGACGGATTAATGTACGAAAAATTAAAGGACATGACTCGATACATTCCCTGTATTTAATTTTTAGCGACCATCAGAGTTTCTTGTTTAGACTATTTAAGGACACTTTGCAGAAGTTATATGTTATATATGAAAATTGTGCTTTGAGAAGTGTTTCTTGGTTTTATTCCAATTTTATTGTCGAGTGTTACTCTTATATATCAAAAAATTTTGCTTCTAGCATCTTGCGAGATCAACGGATCTGTTGTTACTTAATCTGTCACATCTTCAGTACTGCGGAACTAAAGGATTTGTCGACACCTATCTCTGACCTGTTTTCAGTATTTTCGGCGAATCAACAGCTGCCTACAGCCCCCCGCATCCATGCGGCATCTGTTGATATCAGAACCGCGTTTGTTCTTTGCGGTGTTCGATCTTATTGATCATAGTTTTATTCTATACGAAAAAATAAAGAGGGCAGAATCGTTGTTTTAGGTTTTTGGAGAAGATCCTGACGCAGCCGTCAAGGCCATTCCTTCCAACCGTTAGACTCTTTTGTGCCACCAAGCCATCACCCACAGAGAAGATCATCGCTGTCCATTTATTGGCTGGTCGGATATTTTAAACACACCGAAGCTAGTCCCCAGAACCTCCCACCAGGCATCGTTAGACGAACTTACTCACGCCCCATATCCGAGAATCCCGACTACGAGCCTCTTTAGATTCTCGTTGTGTCGCTCTAGTCGCTACAACCCGACCATGCTTGGAGTGGAATGCCACCGCAGGACCTATTTGAAAAGAGGAACCCCACCGCTGGTTTCAAGATTGACGCAACTACAGCCACGATCTGGTCATCTATCCTGTCATTGCCCTACTGCCGGAGTTTTAGAAGTCATCGCTCGAGTCCAGGCCGAGCCTTGTCCCTCTACAAATTCCCCGACCTAACAACAGTTCCAAGTTGAGAAGAGGATCCCAGTTCTCAAAGGTCCCGACCAGGACCTTGTCGTACCCCTAGACTGGCTGAGCGTCCTGCCCTTCCGTTGCTGTCAGTCATCTCCGGCACCCGCACCCTACAGTCTATTGCCGCTTAACAGGGGGGGGGGGTTTACACCCGAAGTAACAAAGAGAGTACGGGTGAAAATGTCGAACTACGAGAAGCGGGTTCAAGACATCCCAAAGAAATACAAGTAGATTAGGTTGATTATTATTTTTGTTTGTTTTTGGGAAAATGGTGAAGCAAGACAAGATAACTAGAGAGTTTAACAATAAAAGAAAATGGGCCAGGCACCCATCAGGCAACTGTAGTTTGGTCTCTACTGGGGATGTTGAGTCAGTGGTGGGCCTATGTGTCTATGGCATGGTGCTTCTCAATCAAGTCCTTCACACTACAGAGTCGGGATCTAGGTATCAAGTGGTACCCATGAACACTCCCCTCTCACCATGGGTTGTCAGTCACACGAGAATGCACGTGTCACTTACAATCCTCCTAGTTCCCAACTCATTAACGTTTCACTTAATAGTCGGCTAGATTTAGCCCTCCGGTCTCACCACGTTAGATCTCCTCTAGCCCACTCGGGTAGGTATCTCCACGTCCCTCTTCTGAATCAAGTCCTTCAGGTTACGCTATGTACAATTGGTAAGAACCTATAGGATAGAAAAGTGTTATCCACACTCAGTCCTACCACAAGGTCATCGTTGAACCAACGCATTATGCATCCCTACCTGCTACACGCCTAATCATTTTAGCCCATTCGAAATCAAACCATTTGGGTACCCTAAGGGCACCCAACACAAAAGTGAACTACTCACACATAATTATTTAATAACAATCATGCATAAGTATGAAAACAATGTCACAAGACAAATGTAAAGAGATGGAAAGAGAATGTTTAAGATCGTAGAGCCGCTCGACCCGCTCCTTGTATCTGCTCCTTGTCTCCGGTAAGCTTTCTCTCTCTAAAAACCCTAGCTTTAGTCTTTGGTGTTCAAGCTTACAAAATGAGAGGTTTGGGGGGCTATATATAGAGAGTCCACCCCTAAACCCTAGCTGCATAAGAAATGACCAAAATTGTCCTTAAAATATCTAGTTTTTTGAGGTAAAATAAGGCGAGAATGTCATTCGATAGACGATGGTGCCGATCGGTGGTCATGAAGATTTTGCCACTCGGCGGGTGGGTTTAGTGCTCGGTGGCGATTCTATCATTCGCTAATCAATTTTGCCGAGCTATGGATGTCTCATGAATGGGATTCCTAGCTCATCGGTGGATAGCGCGCCAAGCCAAAAGTCACCAAGATTTTCTCTCTCAAAGGAGTTCGGAGGTCTTCAATAAATAGGGCATCTACTGAGGGGCGGGCTCTTCCGCCGATCGGCGATCTTTACAAGATTTCTGTCATTTGCTGATGTGTTTCACCGTTCGACGGCTACAGCTTCTTCACGGCTTGCCTCTCCTTGACTTAACTCCCTCCAAGCTCTACACCATCGGATGCTCCTCGCTCTTTAACTACCTCCACAAACAAAAGACACAAGTGAAATCATTCGAGTTAATAAACCAAGAAATGACATAAAAAGACTCAAGACTCTATATAAAAAGACTCAAAATTGGGTTTAAATGACCCTAAAATGGGGCTACAAAATGAGCATTTTTCATGCTCATCACACTCCCACACTTGAATCTTTGCTTGTCCTCAAGCAAAAGACTCAGACTAGAGTTTATGCCTAAACAAATAGAGCAAGAGTTGGCACACTCTAAAAAAAAAAGGGCTCCCCAAGACTTTGACTTAGAGTCGCAAGACCACCACACGACCAAGAAGTTCACTCCCCCGAGTGCAAAGATAAGAATACGCAAGGACTCGAGAGTTTAAACAATCCTTAACTCGAAGAGGGTAAGACTCGGGAGTTGATCACTCAGAGGGTAGGAAATCATTTAAGCTCAATATTTAGTAGTCAACTTCCTATATCTCGTGAATATATCCGGGGTTATGGGATATCCTACTCCCACTCGGAATCATCTCACATGAAATGAGGATTACGATCAAAGGGACTTTGTCATGGGTTGTAATGGGGCTAAGGTTTAGGTGAAGATAAATGGTATGCGAGGTAGTTGAACCACCCAATCTGAGGTGCAAGATACAAAAGTAAACTAATCCTCATATATTCCTCATTCTCACCCTAAGTCTAATTCACTCCACCCAATGTACCCAAGACTTAATGCCTCTTATTTGGTTGCCTTTCTTCTTTCTTTTTATTTTTGTTATTTTTCTTCACTTTTTTACTTTTTATTTGGTTTTTCCTTTCTTTTCTTTTCTCACTTTCTTTTTATTTCTAGCTTGGCAACTTTTAGGATTTAGGCAAGCTTGGCATCTTTTTGGTTCGGCCGCTATATACCCCATTTTCCCAAAGATCAAAACCAAACACCAAGAGCTCACAAGACCATATCTCCCTTAAAAAAATCCCCATAAGGTGAATCCTATATGTAACCTCGGACCAAGTGTCAAAGGTGGAGATATTTGGGTAAGAGTTTAACATGGCGCGTGTGTATGCAAAAAATGGCTAAGCTCAAGGGGGTGAATCAATAGAAAAATTAGGGTAAGGCTCTATGGTTCTAGGCTTAAACCAAAGAAGGCCCCTGTCCTCCCGTAAACACTCACATAAAAGAGAAGACAGAAGTGTTAGCAGCATACCCCACACATCCAAAATATATGGGCACCTCATGAACAAGAATTGAAGATAGTGATCTCCTTGTTAGGCTCAAATTCCTTTTAAAGGGTACCACATCAACCCCACAAGTTCACCCACCACTAGAAATTACGAGTCTAACCAATCAAGGGCGCAAAAAAACCGTATTCCTACGCTTTACACCCGGGGTATGTTCCTTAAAAGGTATGGGGTTTGACTATTGACAAAAAATTAAAATTTGAGGGGGTACAAATCATCAAAAATATGCCAAAACTTAACTTATTTATCAGTGATCTAGACCTAAACATGCAAGTTCCTACATGGAACTCCCCTACACTTGAATGAAACATTATCCTCAATGTGAGAGGGTTTAGGAAACTAAACCTAAAGAAAAGAAATGCTTCAATGACCTCCATGGTCAAAGAAGTGAAAAGACATTTTAATCAAAAACACACATCAAGGCCTCTGTGGCCACAATATATGCCAAGATTAAAAATATGAACAAGACAAGCTATACAATATTAAAGTGGAGAAGGGTTAAGAGGATATCCTTGGTTAAGTAGGTTGGGACAAGCAATTAATCCATAAGGTGTGACAGAGAGCTTCTATGCACTGCCCGCCGCTGGGGGCTGATTTATGCCCACCGGCGGTTCTGGGGTTATCTTTTTGCCAAGGTGCTTGGCCCCATGTCCACCATTGCCATCATCGGAGAACCTGAGATGACACAAAATTGCTACCTACCATCCTAAATAAAATCCTACTAGCTTGGGATAAAGTTTATATTACAAAATTTTGTTAATTTATAGTCTTTAGCTTGACTCGAACGTCATCGCGATTAGTTATTGAAGGTCTCTATTGGAGAGTCCTCCGTGGCTTGTTCTCCCATAGGATGTTGCTTAAGTGGATCAGTGAACGGTTGAACTTCCTTGTTTTGCTCGAATCCAGAGCCCAACTATGCCTTACATCGATGTCCATTTACCTAGAAGGTATCTCTAAATTCCTTGATCAGTTCCACTGTTCCGTAGGAGAAGACTCTATGTACTGTGAAGGGGCCACCCCATTTAGATTTTAGCTTTCTTGGAAATAATTTCATTCTCGAGTTGTAAACAAGAACTTGTTGGCTCACTCGTAGATCCTTTTTCGATAGATCCTCATCATGTCTTCTTTTAGTGGCCTCCTTGTAGCGGTCTGAGCTGTCGAAAGCCATGTCCCTTAACTCCTCTAATTCTGCTATATGAATCATGCACTTATCACCAGTTGTTTTGTAGTCGAAGTTCAGTTTCCTTAATGCCCAGTATGCTTTGTGTTGAAGTTCAACTGGCAGGTGGTAGTATTTTTCATAGAGAAACTTGAATGGTGACATACCGATGGGTGTTTTGAATGCTGTTCAATATGCTCACAAGGCATCATCAAGCTTGTTGGACCAATACTTCAGTGTGCTAACATTTTTTTCAAGAATTTTCTTTAGCTCTCTAATGGAGACTTCAACTTGGCCACTGGTCTGAGGATGATACGATGTTGTAGTTTTGTATGTGACTCCGTACCATTTGAGAAGTGATTCAAATGATTTGTTACAGAAATGGGTACCTACATCGCTAATTATGGTTCTGAGTACTCCGAACTGAGATAATAGTTTTTTTTAGAAACTTAAGCACAACATTAGCATAATTGGTTGGAAGAGCCATAGCTTCAACCCATTTGGAAACATATTCAACTCCGACTAAAATAAACTTGTTCCCACATGAGTTTGGAAATGGTCCCAAGAAGTTGATGCCCTATAAATCAAATAGTTCCACTTCCAAAATACTGTTGAGCGGTATTTCGTTCCTCTTTAAAATGTTTTCCATCCGCTGACATCTGTCACAACGAGTCACAAATTCCTTCACGTCCTGGAAAATGGATAGCCATTAGAACCCACATTCCAATACTCTGGCAGATATCTGTGATATACCATAATGTCCAGCGTAGGACGACGAGTGACAGTGCTCCAGAATTAGGAATGTTTCTTCTTGCACAACACATCGACGAAGTAATCCATCTGAACATATGCGGAAGAGATATGGTTTGTCCCATATAAATTTCTGAATGTCTTTCAATAATTTTTTCTTCCTAGGGTAACTCAAGTCTGCGGGACACTTTCCACCCACTAGATAGATAGCAAAATCAGCATACCATAGGCTATCATTATGCTCTATGAGAGTTTTGTCTGGGAAACTCTCATGAATCTCCCCTTTGGTTTCGATTCCACTGCTTTCCTCTACCCGTGAGAGGTGCTCCATCACCATGTTCGTATCCTTTTTTATCCTTAAATGTGAGGTTGAACTCTTGTATAAGTAGCACCCACCGAATGAGTCTCAGTTTGGAATCTTGCTTTGCCAAAAGATATTTTAACGTGGCATGATCCGTGAAAACAATGACATTGGCTCCTAGTAGATATGTCATGCATTTTTTGCATGCGTGGACCACAGCAAGCAACTCATTTTTGGTGGTAATATAGTTTAGTTGAGCTCCTGCCAACACTCTGCTGATGTAGTAAATTACATGCAGCTTCCTTTCGATTCGTTGTCCTATAACACATCCTATAGCAAAATTGCTGGCGTCACACATGAGCTCAAACGGTAGATCCCAACGTGGTGGTGAGATAACTAGGGTCGTCACCAATGCTGCTTTCAACATTTTGAAAGATTTTATGCATTCGTTGTCAAAGTTAAATTATATATCCTTTGATAGCAGATTGGTGAGCAGCCTGGCAATCGCAGAGAAATCTTTAATAAACCTCCTATAAAATCCTGCGTGACCCAGAAAGGATCTTATCCCCTTTGCAGAGTTAGGTGGGCTCATTTTTTCTATTACTTTAGTTTTTGGCCCTATCGACCTCTATTCCTTCTTCTACCATGAAGTTGCACTTCTCCCAGTTCAACACCAAGTTGCTCTCCTCACAACTCTCTAGGACAGTATCTAAGTTGGACAAACATTCATCAAAGGAGTTCCTAAAGATAGAGAAGTCATCCATAAAGATCTTCATGATAGACTCATTCATTCCTCCGAATATAGCCATCATGCATCTCTGAAAGGTGGCAGGAGCACACATAATCCAAAGGGCATTCGACGGTACGCAAATATGTCGAAAGGACAGGTGTAAGATGTTTTTTCCTGATCAGTTGGATTGATCACTATCTGGTTATAACCTAAATAACCGTCCAGAAAATAGTAATGTAAATGACCAGCTATTCTTTCTAACATTTGATCGATGAAAGGTAAGGAGAAGTGATCCTTCCTCATTGCTGCATTTAACTTCATATAATCGATGCATACTCTTTAGCCAGTGACCATCCTGGTTGATATCATTTCCCCTTCTTTATTTTGTACCACTGTAATCTCCCTTTTCTTTGGTACACAATAAATTGGACTTACCCATTTGCTGTCTGAGATGGCATAGATGATTCCTAATTCATATAACATGAGAACCTCTTTCTTCACTACTTCTTTTATGTGGGAGTTCAATTGTTGCTGGCGCTCCTCTAGTGGCTTAGCTCCTTCCTCCATATGGATGTGATGCATGTAAACATCTTGGCAGATTCCCTTAATGTCTGTAATTTAATAAGCTATACCTCTCATTCTCCCACGAACTATCCCAAGTAATTTCTCCTCTTGTTGAGGAGTGAGGAGGTTGGAGATTGTAATTGGCAGTCCATTATTTTCTCTTGAAAAGACATAGCACAAATGAGATGATAGCTCCTTTAACTCTAGCTTGGGAGCTTGGATGGTTGAGGGGAGTGTTCGGGGAATTCCACTCTTCTCAATATCTTCTTGGCTTTCCTCAGCTTTAATTTTATCATGACGCTTAGTTGTATTGATCTCATCTTCCCGGGTAAATGCCTAAGGGTCAAGTCCCTCCTTACCACTTTCTTTTTCCTCCCAAGCATTCATGATACACTCATCAACTTTGTCAATTTGCAAGCATGTTTCTTCTTCTAATGGTTATTGCAGAGCCCTTCCCATTTTGAAATGGACGCTGTCATCTCCAATTTGTAGGGTCAGAATCTCCTTTCTGATATCAAATATTGCTCCTGCAGTATTGAGAAATGGGCATCTTAGAAGAAGTGGACAACCTCTATCTTCTTCGAAGTCTAGCATAACAAAATCTGGTGGGAGTATGAATTCTCCGACTTTCACTAAAACATCTTCTGCCACGCCATACAGGTCCTTTGTTATTTGGTCGGACAATTGTAGAATCGTCTTGGTTTTCTTCACCTCATCCAATCTCAGTCGTTTAAAGATGGATAAGGACATCAAATTTATGTTGGCCCCTGAGTCGCACAGACATTTTGGAAACTCGTTATCTGTGATTGAATAAGGAATAGTGACGCTCCCTAGGTCCTTAAGCTTGCGAGGGAGTTCTTTTGTTAAGATGGCGCTGTAGTTAACTAGAATAGGAATCGCTTCTCATAACTCCCAACTCCTTCTCTTCTTTAGCAAATCCTTGAGAAACTTGGCATACAGAGGTACTTCCTCCATGATTTCCATTAGTGAAATGTTCACCTGAATTCTCTTCAACTTTTCCATGAAACGATAGAATGCTTCGTGCTCCCTATACTTTTTCCTGACCCTCTGGGGGAAAGGGAGTGAAGGGGTATGCTTCTGTTCTTTATTTTTCTCTTCCTCCTTTTCTATCTCCTCTGCGATAGGTTCGTCACCCCCCCTTTTTACAGCCCTTCTCAATTTCACAACTATCTTTCTCCTTACTAGTTACTATTTTCTTTAGTTCTCTTCTGCTTCTTAGCGTTGTACTTGTGCTCCTTATCTTATCGCTTGCTTGACGCATCTCCTTCACGAAGCTAAACTCCTTGGTGACTTCTTCCCGTGGGAGTTGTTTCCTCCATTTTCCATCTTTAACATGAGCTTCTATTTTCTCTAACCTTCTTCCATAAAAGGAGAGCTGTGAATCTATTAATGTGGTTCCTCTGATCGGGTCTTTCTGTTCTTTCCCCTCTACTACTTTTTCTTTCTTGTAATCTGCTCTCAAGTTTCCTATGTTTGATGAGGCTACTTCTTTAATAATCTTCCATGCCTCGGGTTTTAACCTAAATATGAACGATCCTCTGGATGCAACATCTAGTCTCGCCTTAGAGATATTTGTTAAGCCAAAATATAGTATCTGTAGAAGGCTCTCCTCAGAAAATTTATGGTGGGGACAAGCTGTTGAAAGTCATTTAAACCTTTCCCATGCTTGTCCTAAGGTCTCCCCGCGTATCTGCTTAAAGGTCATCACCTCCCTCACTTTCTCCATTGCCTTGAATGGTGGGAAGAATTTACCCAAGAAATTTTTCGCTATCTTATCCCATGAATCTCCTTCCGTGCAATCTAAATTTTTATACCATTGTTCAGCTTCATCCTTTAATAAGAAAGGAAAAAGACACAACTTGATAGATTCGTCAGGCACCCCTTGAATTTTAAAAGTTTGGCAAAGGTTGGTGAGCTTGTAAAGGTGATTGGTTGGATCTTCATCTTCTTTTCCCACAAACTGAATTGAGCCTTGAATCATCTTAATAAATTTGGGGTTGATTTTGAAAGCCCCAACTTCTATTTCTGATTTCCGAGTCTAGGAGCTGATCCCTTTCCATGCTGGTTCTGTGAAGTTCATGAAGGGTTCTTTGATAACCAGTTCGCTCTATCTGACCCTCCTACTGAGCTGTTCCTCATCCTCAATGTTGTTACTCAATCTGCTCAAATAGCCTTGCTCAAAAAATTCCAAGCAGAGAGAAGGGATTCCCTCTCAGACCACCAGAACCATGTGGTTCTAGCTAAATCAAACTATGTACATCACTTAAAATGGGTGTTTTGAAAATGCTACTCCATGGCGACGACACCAATTGACAGGGGCTTTTTACGCTCCAATGCAATAAATGGAGTACGGGTGAAAATGTCAAACCATGAGGAGCGGGTTGAAGACATCCCGAAGAAATACAAGTAGATTAGGTTGATTATTGTTTTTGTTTATTTTTGGGAAAATGGTGAAGCACGACAAGACAACTAGAGAGTTTAAGAATAAGAGAAAATGGGCCAGGCACCCATCAAGCCACCTCTCACAATTTGGTCTGTACTGGACATGTTGAGTCCGTGGTGGGCATAGGTAAGTCTACGGCATGGTACTTCTCAATCAAATCCTTCACACCACAAAGTTGTGATTTAGGTATTAAGTGGAACCCGTGAACACTCTCCTTTCACCGTGGGTTGTCAGTCACAAGAGAGTGTATGTGTCACCTACAATCCTCCTAGTTCCCTACTCATTAATGTTCCACCTAATAGCTGGCTAGATTTAACCCTCTGATCTCACCCCGTTAGATCTCCTATAGCCCACTCTGGGAGGTATTTCCACGTCCCCCTTCTCAATCAAGTCCTTCTGGTTACGCTATGGACAATTTGTTAAGAACTTATAGGATAGAAAGGTACTATCCACACTCAGTCCTGCCACGAGGTCATCATTGAACCAACGCATTATGCATCCCTGCCTGCTACACGCCTAATCATTTTGGCCCTTTCAAAACCAAACCATTCGGGGTGCCCTAACCCAAAAGTGAACTACTCACACATAATAATTTAATAACAAGCATGCATAAGTATGGAAACAATGTCACAAGAACAAATGTAAAGAGCAGGGAAGAGAATACTAAAGATCGTAGAGCCGCTCGATCTACTTCTTATCTTCGGTAAGCTTTCTGTCTATAAAAATCCTAGCTTTAGTTTAGTGTTCAAGCTTACAAAATGAGAGGTTTGTGGGTGGGGGGGCAATATATAGAAAGTCCATCCCCAAACCCTGGTTGCCTAAGAAATGACCAAAAATGCTCTTAAAATATATAGTTTTTGGGAGCAAAACTGGGCGAGAATGCCATTCGATGGACGATGGTGCCGATTGGTGGTCTTGAAGATTTTGCCACTCGGTGGGTGGGTGCAGTGCTTGGTGGCAATTCTGCCATTTGCCGATCAATTTTGTCGAGCGACGGATGTCTCAAGAATGGGATTCCTCGCTGATCGGCGGATAGGCCGCCGAGCCAAAAGTCACCGAGATTTTATCTCTCGAAGGAGTCCAGAGGTCTTTAATAAATAGGGCATCTACCGAGGGGCGGGCTCTTCCACTGATCGATGGTCTTTGCAAGATTTCTACCATTTGTTGACGTGTTTTACCATTTGGTGGCTGCAGCTTCTTCACGGCTTGCCTCTCCTTGACTTGACTCCCTCCAAGCTTCGCACCATCAGATGCTCCTCACTCTTTAACCTACCTCGATAAACAAAAGACATAAGTGAAACTATTCGAGGTAACAGACCAAAAAATGGCATAAAAAGACTCAAAACTTGATATAAAAAGACTCAAAACTGGGTCTAAATGACCCTAAAATGGGGCTACAAAATGAGCATTTTTCACGCTCATCGCCGCTTGTTGTGGCTAATGGTTTGGACATTTTCACTTTGGCAAAATTAGGGTTTGTGTGTGGTGCGTGTCACTTTGCATCTATATTTGCAATAGTATTTATATAGTTTTGGTCTGTTTAGTCTTCATATTCTCATATTTTATTTCAGTTGAGTCCTGAGAGTGGATGTTTGCACTATGTTCTATCTTGTAGATAGTCATAGTCTAAGGAGCATGTTCGAAGATAGAGCATAGAAGCAGCGAATCAGAAGCAGTCAAAGGCCAGATATAGGACTTGGACACGTATATTGGTACTCTACCACATATGCCTCATTTTGTGATTCGGATATAGACACATACGCTCAGCCCTTGACGTGTACGCTTGATTTTGCAATTTGGATGTGGACACGTATGTGCAGGCCGATCCACATATGCTGAGTTGGATGATTTGGCCACGTACGCGTAGCCTTCAGCCATGTTTGAAAAATCTCTGCCGCCAAGTCATTTTTGCTGCACCTTTTGAGAAGGATCTAGAATTATGGTTTTTGATACTCGAGATTTTCTATAGATACCCTGCTAGTTCTATGTTTTATAGATCGATCTTTCAGCTTACATTTCTCTAAACATTTTCTCATGTTACTCTGGTTCGGGTTTGATTTTTATTCAAGTATTCGGTAGACTTCTATTATTGGTGACTTCTTTACTACTCTCTCTCTCTTATACTTTTCATGTTCTATAATATGATTATGTCCAGGATGATTGCCATGAGTAGGGAGTACTTTTCTTTAAGTGTAGTGCCCGTATGACATACTTGATGGGTTAGATTGTGGAATTATGGATGTGGTTATTATTTGGAATACTTAATAATTACTTTACTTTCATATTATTAAGATTGGAGTAGACGACCTATCCTATGAACCCTAGGTCGTTGCCTCACACCTTTGGGAAGAGTATACATAGGTTATTGCTTCAAAATTAATAATTTGAGGTATGGTATGATCTTTAGCTAATTTACTACCCTAGTGGAAATACCGAATAATACACTTGCAGTCTGAATGGATAAAACTCTCTGTAGGTGATTCACATGGAGGAACTAAATGAATGATGAATCAAAATCATTGTCTCGCACTTTAGGTTTATCAATTAGGCTTTTAGCAGCCTTGATAGTTGCCTAGCACCCATTCATTTGTAATAATACTGTAGGAAACTCCGAATATCATTCCATAAGAAATCCATAATTGAATCTATCAATGTGTTAGGGTATCGTACTCTTCTTTATCATTATTGCATTTACTCTTTTACACTCTCCCCACATTATATTCCTTTTTTTATTTTTGTTCCTATCCACTCGTTCTATTGATCTCATAATCACTACATGTGAACCTCTTTTGCATTGATTCTTGTGACAATCTCTCAGTTCGAACTTACTTACTACTATATTATTTACATAGGATTTGTAGATTAATCACTAAATTTATACCTATTAGTATGAATTGGGAATTTGGACCTGATTGAAATTCAGAAGAAGTTGGGACTATTTATGAATGCTAACGAAAAATTGAGGAAACATTTGAAATTTGCTAGTGCATGGACTGTTTGCAACTTTACCAGCAAGTTGTATTTACAGATTGGTCCTAGAAAGTTTTGAAAAACACATGGTTCTTTTGGGCTTAATTGAAGAAAGTTTATTCTAATGTGTCAAAATTCATGTTCCTATTTTGAGAGATAATCCTGGTCTTGATTTAGGAATTTTGAAAAGGAATTTCATCAATTGGTTTGTAAATGTTGAGATATATTTCAATGTTCACAAATTCACAGAGCTAGAAGAAGTAAGATTTGTTGTTCGACAATTGCAAAGCAATCTCATAAGTTGGTGGTCTGATCTAAGTCTTCGAAGATAACAATACGGCAAGCAGAGAATCTTTTGATGGACTAAAATAAGAGATATGAGTTATTTTCTCGACCTGTTGAGGACGTTCGGACTATGACTGATGACAAATGTTTTGGGAGCAAATAACCTTAAATTAGATATGGTGAAATTAATGGTGAAGGAGTTGCAAGCTATGAATCATGAACTGCAAAGTAGAATCCATTAACTCTGACAATTTGGTTTGGAAAGAATTTTGTGAGTTTTCTAAAAAAAATTTTGATGGAAATTATTTTGATGAGTCTGAAACACTATTATATTCATTGATTGTGTTATTCGACGAATGAAGTTTTGTTGATGCTACTAACATGAAGCGATCTATTGATGTTAAAGTTGATAATAGAGTTGTCGTGGAAAAGTTTGTGAATAAACTTATACCTTTCATTAGCCAGGTTCATTGACCAAATGGGGATTGCTTGTTTTGATTATATTCCTGGTTCTCATTTGATTAATGTTTGGAATGACATGAAACTACTTGAGAGGAATGATGCTCTTAAGGTCTTTTCAATAATGTATTTCAAGATTTTTGTTTTTAAGTATCTGTTATGTTAGACAGGAAGATGCCAGATGCACCCACGATGTTCGGGTAGATGTTTTCAAATTCGAGGATGACTTTTCACTAGTCCGAAGGGAATGATACAGGACACTAGATAGATTTGTGAAACAAGACAAATTCATGCATAGAATGCCAAAAGATGATTTCATGTACAGAAGATTAAGGGACATAACTCGATACATCTCTTGTAATTAATTTTTAGTGTCATTTAAGATTTCTTGTTTAGACTATTTAAGGAGACTTTGTAGAACATTGAAAAATAGTTATCTAATTATATATAAAAGTTGTGCTTTGAGCGTGTTGCTCAACTTTATCCCAAATTTATTGTCGTGGTTACTGTAATAAATTGAAGAACTTTGTTTGCAACATCTCGCGAGATCAACATATTAGTTGTTAGTTATCTCGTCGCGTCTCCGGTATTCAACACAATCAATGAATTCGTCGACACCAACTCTGACGTACTTTTCGTATTCTCGAGGAATCAATAGATCTGTGTGAGCCCCCTCATCTATGTCGTGTGACTTAATCTTTGCCCTAAGTCAAGCCAATATATTTTATAATAGGAATAGAGTTCCAACCCATTTAGAATTTGAGACAAATCCTAAAAACTCCACCTTAGACCAAATTTTGAAATCAATCGTCTTCTCAGGTTTCAATAACTTATCTTGCACATCAAACTATCTTCACAATGTGTACCTCTTCTAATAAGTTCAATCATAACATATCACCCGCATTAATCTTGAAAACTCCACCCCAGAAGAAATCTTCCACAATTATCTCAATAACATATACTCACCTTGGGTCTTCAACTTCGAAGAACCAACACGATGGGAGAAAATGAGTGTGCACAAAAAACTGAGAGTTCTTCACTTATCCTCAGTATGGTGTACTCTCACGGGGTAACTCTCATACCAATTCTCAACTTTCATAGCAGACTCCACCTCTATGGAAAATCTTCACCTTCACGTGGACACCGATTATTGGGGTTATTATGCTCGACGAACATCAATTTCAGTCAAAAATAGGAGACGACTACATGACTTTACATCACCTTTTCGTGAACAACTTCTCTAAACCAATCTTAGAATTTTTTTTCTACCAGCTATATGACTTTACATCACCTTCACGTGAAGACCTTCACGACACCAAGCTTGGAGTTTCACCATCCTAATAGAACACGAAGAGATACACTACAAAATATAACAGATACTTGTACCAAATTTTTGCCTTCATCGTCGAGTAGCTGGTTCAAATAATTCTAAAAAGCCTTCACACGATCCACACCTTAGTCTAATATGATACAACTATTCCTTGACCGATCAACCATGAACACAAGACATGCGTAATCAAATTTCATGAGTGTTTTTTTATTTTATAGTAGTTTGACCACTCGGAAATGAGTTGGCATATCCAACAATAATGCATAGACGAAATTTATAAATCTAAAAGGACCAATCAATGTTTTTTTTATTGGAATGAATCAATATATTTTTTGTTACTAAGAATACTATGATATTTTATTCTTTTTATCTTTCAGTTTCAATTGATTATAAATTTATTTTTTGTTAGTCACAAATTAATTCAATGGTATATTACAATGAAAAATTATGTTTTCTAAAAAAGATTCGTGAGATATTTTTGTTAAAAGAAAGCAACTTCAACACAAGATGACCAGTATGTTAATTTTGAAAATTTTAAAACTAATTCAGATTGCATTAATTATGTAGCTTTTAATTCTAAGTCTTTTATTAACTACAAAGACTAAATAGTATTTAATTCTAAATCATTTTCGTGACTCACATTGTCTCGCTGTGCTTATATTTCCTACTCAAAATCAAACCAAGGATGAATCATTGACCTCCACGTACTTTAATCGGACGAAGTTTTTTTTAAATATATATCAGGTGGTTTTTGATATTGATATTTCAATTATCAAATTTTTAATTTTTTTTACAAATTAGAAGTACCATGCCATCACTTAATTGACAAAATTAGTTTCAAAAAAATTACTAAATAAACCCACAAAATACTTTACTATAGCGCAACCTTAAGATTCAATGCTTAAAAAAAAAATTTTGTCGAAACTTCAATCACATAATTATTTTTAAAACAGCAAGAACCATACGAAGTTTTTCTGTTATACCACGGAAACCTAAAGAGTTTAGTGATTATTAGTACATAATTAACTAATAAATTAGCTTAGAAGAGGACAAATTAATATGCACTAATAATTAACTTTGCGAACATCTCGTTGTAGAAATTATTGAGTGAGATGGCCCTTCTAGCCTGATATAATCATACATTAATCCATGGAAAGGTCCTCCTGCTCTTGGCTGAGTCAAATAAATTGTATTGCTTCCTCTTCCAAGTAAACTGCTTGGGACTCTGATGCTATACAACCTGTACAACCCATGAATCCCATGTCTTGCTATTGCATTGTCCTTACCAATCAACCTCGTTGAAAAATGTGGTCGTTTGGTCATTTTGTCGTTTATCCGGACCTTCTCGAAACATAAAAAAATGAATTATTCAATATTTAAGAAAACAATCCAAAACCCAATTCAGATGTTGATGTACATATAAATTTATTCACCTGTAGTTGAGCTGCATTGGCTGATGCTATTGCTATTTGAAGTGTGTAGTCAACAGGTAATTGGTTCATTTTCTTCAGTTCAAATATAATCCGCCATGTTGTTCCTTTATATGTCTTGTTCGCCGTCCTTCTACATCGATTAAAATTGGGAAAATGATCGATTTAGTTTCCGGATATTCTTACACAATAAATAATTGGTACTGACTGATTGGTTCTACCTTAAAACATGAGCAAAGAACCAATCTTGGGTATAATTGCTGATGCCAACGGTGTAGATAAGGTCATGAGTAGGATACAAATCTGTGTACCGATCCCATAATCCGTATTGCCTATACCTGCATTTTTAATTAACCATGTGAGACTACACAATTTTTATTAGGGCAAATTACCCTCACATCCTTGTACTTTGGTCAGCCTCCCCCTAGAGTCCCTGGATTTTGGAAAATAATTTTCCCGTCCCTAAGTGTTGATGATAATAGACTCTCGGGTCCCTGGAGCCAGAATATTCATTTTTCTCCGGTGAACCCCACTTAAAATGACCAAAATATCCTTCCAGTAAAAAACAAAAAAATATCAGGTCCACTTAAATATTCATTCTCTCTGTTGGTCTCCTCCCCCTCCTCCTCCTCCTCTTCCTCTCTCCCCCTTCCTGCGACCTCCATCTGCCTCCTCGTAAAGAAGCATTTTTATCACAACCCCATCACCAATAACACAAAAGTATCATTTTTTTATCGATCTCCAGACAAAATAATTATAACCTAGTTGAGCCACACAATCGAATTAGCCAATTAGGGAAAAAGATGATTAAAAGACCAAATAATAGAGAGAGAGAGAGAACAGAGGGGGGATTGGATCAAAAAAGGTAACCATTTTATCAATCTCCAGACAAAATAATCGCAACTGACAGGGATCTTGGGTCCAAGAGAGGTGCATGTGGTATTCTTCTTGGAGATAGAGGGGCTCAGAGGTGGTGGCTTGGAAGAGGAGAGGGTCTTGCATCCATTATGGAGATGGAATGGGGGAGGAGGAAGAGATGGAGATTCAAAGGGGCGCGTGAGGTGAACCCAGGCTATGAGTTCGACGCGCCGATGTTCTTTAACTTCACGCCGAGGATTCTCTCCCAGAAATTGGCGTCGTTGAAGCTTGGTTCCTTACGGTGCTGTGTTACCCTCCCTCCCGTGAGCTCCTCCTCCTCCTCCTCCTTCCTCTCACTAGAGAAGTTACTATTTTTCATTTTTTTATAAATTTTTGGGTTCTCGGCTTTCGCGGCAAAGCTGGTCTGGATGGAGGAAACAAAAGTGAGAGGAGGATGAGGAGGGAGAAGAGATACCGCGCCGGGTATTGGAGATGGGTTGTGATAAAAATGCTTCCCAATGAAGGAGGGAGATGGATGTCGCAAAAGGAAAGGGGGAAGAGACCGGGAGTGAAGCATCGGGGTGTAGGCGGCTTCGGCGCCGTTCTTGCGACAGAGCAGCAGGAAGGGGAGCTCGGAGCTGTCGACCATCGAAGCCACGATCAGCTTGGGCTTGTGAATTTTTTTGTTTTTTAGTGGAAGGGTATTTTGGTCATTTCAAGTGGGCGTTCACCGGAGAAAAATGAATATTCCGGCTCCAGGGACCCGAGAGTCTATTATCATCAAAACTTAGGGACGGAATAATCATTTTCTAAAACCCAGGGACCCTAGGGGGAGGCTGACCAAAGTACAGAGTGAAGGTAATTTACCCTTTTTATTAAGCTACTGAATTATTATTGGCTTCTAAAAGCAGGAGAGATTGAGTCGCCGTTTTTTTCCCAATGAGTTTCACGATAATAGATTTTTTAATGAAGTTTTCGGTTGGAACTCTGTACTATTATAAAAGGAGAGTCACTATTCATAGAGGAATTCACCACCAGTGTAAATATTACTATACTTAATAAAGAAAATTTAAGGATATAAAACCACGAGAGGGATGGAAAAACAAACTTTTCTGTGAGATGATGCAAGAATAATCTGTTTGTAAGCGTGGGGTACGCATCTGGCACGAAAAATTCCGTTGCTCTTCGGTCAGGGATGCCAATTTCCCAAAGGGTAGGCCCGTTCCTTGGAGGCTCGTAAACAAGGCCTCCTAGTTTCATTTCGTAACCTGTATATTAGGAACGACGAAAAGATAATACGGTTTTGCAATATATCAACCGTTGATATAAAGTGATAAGATTACTGTTCAAAATAGGGGACAAGATTTGGGGTTCGAGGTCCACTCTAGCACGGTGCTGGAGGATTTTTATTGAAGGACACGAGGGAAGTTTTAACAAAAATATAAAAATACGGGGGCAAAATAAAAAAAATCTACAACTATTGAATCATAACTGGGTAAACCGTTGTATCATAACTGGGTAAATCATTGTATTGTAAATGAGTAAACTATTGTATTGTAACTAGGTAACTGGGACGGTTCTAATTTATCCGGGACGGGATAAACACGGACCATTGGATTGTAACTGAGTAAACCATTAGATCATAACTGAATAAACTATTAGATCGTCTAGGATGGTCCTGATTGGATTTGGCCGTACAGGACTAAATCTGTTCCCTCAAAATAAGAGCAAGAAGTATTCGATTTTGAATATCATAAAAATACATACCTGGTTCGATTTTTATATCGAAATGATATTTGTAGTCCCCTATAACACCAGGAACCCATGCGTACAAATTATAGTACCCGGGTCGAACATCTTTTATCAAGAAATGACCATCCTTGTCTGCTCGAGTCCAAAATTGATATCCCTGCAAATTAATATTAAAGCAACAAGAACATAAATAGAGGCATCGATCAACTTATTGGTGATCAGATATGGTAAATTTTTTTTGGTCAAGTAGATACGCTAAATCTTAGAATTAGTTTGTAGAGAAATATATATATATATATATATATATATATATATATATATATATATATATATATATATATATCATGTGCAATCTAATTCTATTTCGGAGCTCCGTAATCAAGATTTAGTTTTATTCTCAAAATTGCATATGTAAAGCTTTAATTGTTATCTAACTTGTACAACTCTAGAAAAGTTTCTTAATCCAGATTTGCTAAAATTCCATGTTAATTAGGTTTCTTATTGGGTACCAATTGAGATGTTACCTACCAAAAAAACCTAATTGAGATGTCTACTATTTATAGGAGGCCGAGATTATCATTTCTTTGGCTTCGCTAAGTATAGTCACTAGCTTTAGGCCGGAGACGTAGAGTCGTCGATAGTCAATGCGTCATTTTATCATCGACTAAATCCCGTGAAAGTAGGTATATTGATCAAATCACGCACACCAGATATCCTCTATTTTTCATATTTTTTATTTATTTATTATGGGTGTTCTAAATATTACTGTTTATATTTTCCGCTGCCTATTGGAACTTTGACTGAGATGTAACGAAAATTTACTTATAATTTTTGTATAAATGGACTTGTACTAGTTGTTATTTTGGCTGACAAAATTACCTGGAAGAGGGCTAGTATTTTTCATTAACAGAGGAAAACGTGCTAAAATACCCTCACGAAGGATGATTTTCTTTTTTTCTTTTTTCTGGTTGAAATTTTATTTTTATCTTAGTTTGCTGTGATAAGTGTTATTATGTACGGATTTATTTTGTTTTGAAGATTATTTGTATGTAAGGACGATATAATATAAGACCTTGGCGTCTGTTTGCCACGATCCTAACCCTCCTCTTGCAGCCAACCCTACATATGCCGAACTTGCTCGCATTAGCTCTCTATTAATGTATCTGGAACAGGAAAAAAAAACCCACTATATATAATCAGTAATAATAATTTGCGTCGTTTTCAGTTTTTTAATGAAAGCTATAAATAGATCACAGGGAAATAAAATGGACCTAATTAATAAATAATGTGTCGTAGTTACTTACTTGTCTTGGACTAGCAATTGGCCCGTGACACCTCCTCTTTTATCTGAGGAAGGAAAATCTTCAGACCGGGGGAAGTCGTACGGCCAATGTTTGACTTCAATCGACATCTAAAGTTTAACATAATTAAGGTAATTAATTAGAACACAATAATACATAGATTAACTAACAAGAGAAAAAAAATATACTTAAATCTCTGAAGAGTGAGTGATAATTTTTCTAAACTAATAAAAAGTTTCAGTCGCGAGTCGGCACCAGTATTAAAATTTAATAACCTCTCTATCGTATTAATTAATACTTTTCAAAAAAAGTAAGTGCTAAATTTCTCTCAAAATTTTCTCATAAAGTGATATTTTTAAATAAATACTTAAATTTTTACATATTTTACGAATTCAAAAATATTCTAAGACACTATTTTGTGCTAGACTGGTAGAATTTTTTCTCAAATAGATAAAAATTTAGATATTTTCCAAAAAAAGGTAAAAATATAGACATATTCCTCTAATAGATAAAAAATAAGTAGAAAAATAACGAATACACCATGTCAATGAGGCGATTCCGTTTGTTGCCAATTATTTTATTTCGAAAGCATATTTATCGTTACATCGGATTTAATAGTTGTATTGCAAAATTTTCTCATTATTGAATGGTCTGAATTTGATTTGATTTTCAACGCATATTTATCGATACAATAAATTTAATTATTGTATTGTAAATTTATTCAAAGTTATGATACAATAATTAAATCTAATGTACCGAGAAATATACTTTCGAATACAGGGCGTCTCCTTTATTTTTGTTAATATCTAATTTTTTTTACCTACTTTGGAAATATGTATATGTTCTACCTATTTCCAGAAAATATATAAGTCGTTTGTCTATTTGAGAAAAAAATCCTAGACTTGTTTATTTAATTAATTTTACATCACTATTCATTTTCTCAATTATCTTCAGATGGTCCTTGTGATCGACGTCTTGTTGTAAGAAAATATCTCAATCGAATGTAGAATTTGAATAACACTATAAGTTGAGATTTTAGTTAATTTGAATATAGACAAAATAATTTTTTGATATTAAAATTTTTATTGTTCAAAAAATTAATTTTAACATTTTTTAAATCTTTCTTATGTAATAATTTCTCTGATAATATTTTTTTCTGATTCTAACGATATTACTTTAAAAAAAATTTAACTAAAATTTCCTACTACTTTGAAATCTGAAATCAACAACGCACCCCACGCGTGGTGAAAACTTGCTGAAACCCAACCCTTCGTCTTCCTCAATCCACCCCCATCTCGTTCCTGGTCCTTCCCCAGCAA
Source organism: Hypericum androsaemum (assembly GCA_963995505.1). Classification (NCBI taxonomy): domain Eukaryota; kingdom Viridiplantae; phylum Streptophyta; class Magnoliopsida; order Malpighiales; family Hypericaceae; genus Hypericum; species Hypericum androsaemum. The sequence continues at coordinate 14,704,092 of OZ023181.1, read as the reverse complement.
ATCAACCCCTGCTATTGACTACCTCCGGCGAGAAGGTCTGGAAAAGGCGGTAACCTCCCCCTTTTCTTCAATTTCTTCACCTCTCTATTCAGATGGAATCGTGAACAATTTTTGTTGACAATTTGCCATTGCAGTGGAGTTTTTCCAAATTCAATGAGTTTTTTTTTAAGGTTTTGGGACTGTCGTGGATGCCTATACCGCCAAGAAGAAGTGCAAACGAGGTTTGGGTCTATCAGAATTCCTCGTCTCGATAAAATTGATTCCATTGTTGTTAAAGCTAACGGGACCATGGTAGACCAGAAGCAACTTTTCATTTCCAAAGCGAGGTTCTTGAAAGGTGGCTGAGTAGGTACTTGGTGGCGACTCTGATCGATGCAGTCCAGATGAGGTCCATTAATCAGAATCTCTACAATTACGGAGTCAGGAACTTCCTGATAAGGGCCCTTGGTGGTTCGATGATCGCTAGGAAAATTGGGTTGGACAAAGAGAGTGTGGATGATGGTTTGAGTTATTCGGAGAACGTTGAGCAGTGCAAGGACTTGGAGTCGGAATCAAAGCTGATGTACTGCCTGCTGCTACTGGGTGCGTAGCTGCTGTTATTCAGCAATTCGAGGCTCCTATGTGTAGCCCCTTGAAGTGCTTTTAGAGGGGAAAATGCTGCGAATTATTCTGAAGCTATTGACCCTGCTTTAGTTGTGGTTCAGGAGCTTCTTTTGTGCCCCATGGTTGAACTGAACTCCTTGCATGTTAAAGACAAGGTCTTTGCAGTGCCCACTTCGTCTGATGTTTCAGAGATTGCGGTGAAATCCAGGATTGTTGTTGAGGATGAGGCTTATGCTGATGTCATGGCTAAGGATGTGCAACCCTCAGTTGCTGCAAACGTGAAAACAGTCCCTACGCCTTTGGTGGGTGGTTCTGAGGTTCGGGACGAGAAGTGGGAAGATGAGCGGGCAAAAAAGGCTTGAAATTTGGCCTTATCCCTTGGGAGGAAGACTCTTCAACTATCCTCCATCGAATCAAAGATATGGCACGAGGTAACGGTAAAAGAAGAACATACGACCCTCCATGAGGTGCTCTTTGTGGTTGTTTTTTTAGCGTTAGGTGTATTTGGGTGCAACATTTGGGATCAACATTTATGGTGTATTTTTTGGAAATTGTACTAGATAATATTTATGATTGTTTAGTACTAATAAACGGTTATCTAGTATCTCATGTGATGTACTTGCGGTACCATTAGTGTAATCACTCGGGATAATTTTATGACGAGTAATACAACTTTACTTATCAAAAAAAAGTTCTACTATACTTACCAAAAAAATTAAGTGTTGTTATAATTTATCTAAAAAGTCTCAACCACGAACTATTGAAATACAACTATATTCATTCAAAAGTTTTACTCCGAGGATGAATATTTTTTGCACCGTAAATTAGATTCGTACCTGATTTTTAGCATCTTGCCAAAGCGACAGTTTAGTGCTGTTTTGTATGGAAGATGGTGAATTTAGGTGCACGTAAACAGGCCCGAAAATTTTCTTCCATGGCTCGCCGCCTCGAAATTGTGTTTTTAGGCCCTTCCCAGTGTAATGTGTGCTGGTGAACATCTGCATACATTGATATCGTACATTAAAAAACTAGAGAAAATTCAAATAAGATATTTGGTTTGGAAAAGTAGACTAATAACCATATAGAGGAAACGAATTAGTTTTGTAGTTTGTAATTTATGAACTTCGTCAAGGACAAAATACGCTTGGCACTCTAGGTCGAGAAATTTTATGGTGGTTTTTCCATACCAATCCACTTCATATAATCTAGTCCACTAAGTTTAATGACTATTTAAGATATAAAATCTTACAATTAATAATAAAGATTGTCAAAAAATATAGATTAAGATAATTTAAGTTAATTTCCTTTTTTAGGAGAAAGAGAATTCGTTAAAAAAAATATTACCACTCATACTAATATGATACCGCAGATTATAAATAAAGTAGATTTCTAGAGACTGAAAATGTGAAATGATTGAATGAAAAATCGCGGAGAGTTTGTGTTTAGTAAAAGATTGATATCTCCGATGCAATTTTTTTTAATAATGGTGTTATCATAATGGTCGGCACAACAAAAAAGATATTAATTAGTAGGTCAGAATATTACACATTATCAGGTAATTATAAAATTAAAAATTTTCGTACTCATCTTTATAATTAAGATACTTTTAAAATACAAAAGCTATCCTCTATAACTAGAAAATAAATTATGTTTTGAAAATCATCTATCATTAATTTTTGATATTTTATGAGTCCGGTGAATTTTCTAATACATTTTTTTTGTTACCATAAATTTTTCAATATATTAAACACGAAAAAAAATAAGTTGGAAAAATAAAAACCGGTACAAAGAACACAATTAACTTAATTTTTTGACAGTTTTTTCTATTAATGATAAGTTTTATACCCTAAATACTCATTGGACTAGATTATATGAAGTGACCTCATTTGTCCACATGTCACTAATTGATTGATAGGGACATAGGAAGTCATGAAATAACTTGGTATGAAAGGACCACTATAAAGTTAGTCGATTAAGTCGATATGAGAAAAAAAAATAATGACCTCCAGAATAAAATAGGAAAAAGTAACTTCAAAAATCAACTTATTGTTGCAAAAGATACTCTGAACTGTAATTTTAACACATAGAAATAAGGAAAAAGTTCACTTTAGTACCCTGTGGTATCCCGAAAAATCAAGTCAGTACCCTGTGGTTTAAAACGAATCAATTGAGTCAAAGTTATTCCAATTAAAATCAAGAAAAAAGTCTACTTTAGTACCCTGTGGTATCACCCAAAATCACTTTAGTACCCTGTGGTAAAAAACCGACCAATCGAGTCATACTTATTCTAATTAACATCAAAAAGGGCCTCGGGCAGCTGCCCGGACCCGCCCGAACCCTGCCCGGACTACGTGGCCAGCCACGTCACCAAAACTTGATGATGTGGCACCACGTGGAGGAGGATGAGGAGGAGGAGGACGAGGAGGAGGAGGACGAAGAGGAGGACGAGGCGGAGGAGGATGAGGACGAGGAGGACGAGGACGAGGAGGATGAGGAGGAGGACGAGGACGAGGAGGAGGCGGAGGAGGAGGACGAAGTGGAAGAGGAGGAGGACGAGGAGGAGGACGAGGAGGAGGAGGAGGAGGAGGAGGAGCAGGCGGAAGAGGAGGAGGAGGAGGACGAAGTAGAGGAGGAGGACGAGGAGGAGGAAGACGAAGTGGAGGAGGAGGCGAGGAGGAGGAGGAGGACGAAGTGGAGGAGGAGGCAGAGGAGGATGAGGACGAGGACGAGGACGAGGAGGAGGAGGCAGAGGAGGAGGAGGAGGAGGAGGAGGAGGAGAAGAGGAGGAGGAGAGGAAGAGAGGGAAGAAGATGGATGTCCACGTGGCGCCACGTCATCAAGTTTTGGTGACGTGGCTGGCCACGTAGTCCGGACAGGGTTCGGGCAGGTCCGGGCAGCTCTGAGCAGCTGCCCGAGGCCCTTTTTGATGTTAATTAGAATAAGTATGACTCGATTGGTCAATTTTTTACCACAGGGTACTAAAGTGATTTTGGGCGATACCACAGGGTACTAAAGTGGACTTTTCCCTAAAATCAATTAGAGGCCCGTGTAGCTGCCCGAGCCCTATCCATCCTACCCGAACGCTGCCCGGCCATGTGGAACAGCCACATCAGCGTCCACTGATGATGTGGCACCATCTCTCTCCTCCTTCCTTTCTCTTTTCCCCTCTTCTCGATCTTCGACATTGAGACGGCCGTGGAATCTGTCGCCATCTCTCTCTCCGACGACATGGGAGTCAGGAAGGGACACATCATCCTCCTCTTGTCGCCGCCAAAATGCCAACACCTTGGCTCGGTCATCGAGCACGTCGGAGGAGGAGGCCGACACGCTCTGCCAGAGGAGGGACGAGAGAGGGTCGTCATCTTCAGGGGGGAGGCGGGCGCCCGACACGCGTTGCCAGAGGAGGGATGAAAGGGTCGTCGTCAGTCGTCAGTCGTCGAGCACGTCATCATCGTAGACGTGGTACTCCACCACGCACGGGGCTAGGGTCGCTGCGTCCTCCTCTATCAACCCCGAGAAGGTAGGGTTCTCGGGGTGCGGCATCGTTTAGGTGATCCCCGCGCCTCCTCCTCGGTTTATACAGGACCGTAGCCCTAGACGGCATCGACGGTCGGTCTGGAAGGTTGGCCGAGAGGGCCTTCTTCCTCGAGAGCACATCAGAGAGAGAGAAGAGGAGGAGAAGGAACGAAGAGAGAGAGGAGGGGGATGATAGGTTTTTAAAATAATTTGTCCATGTGGCACCACATCATCAATAAATTCCGATGTGGTTGGTCCACGTGGTCGGACAGGGCTCGGTCAAGACAGGCAGGGTTCAGGCAGTTGTCCGGGCCTCCAATTGATTTTAATTGGAACAAGTTTGACTCAATTGATACGTTTTAAACCACAGGGTACTGACGTGATTTTTTGGGATACCATAGGGTACTTAAGTAGACTTTTCCCTAGAAATAACTATAACCGCATGTTATTTTATTAAAGGAGAAATTACTCTCAAGTTCCTCAGATTTGTTTAAATATACTCAAAAATCTTCCTGTTTACAAAATACACGCCGACATCCCTCGTGTTTGATTTTATTTTACTTTCGGTCCCTTAATAAATGTTTTCCTTTTTTTGTCATTAAAATGACAAAAATACTCTTAGAACAAAAAAAATAAAAAATAGCTGACATCATATCTTCTTCTAAAAACCCATCCTCGCCGGAGTCGAACCAAACAACTAAAAACACATCCTCACAATCCTCGCCGGCGCCGAGCCAAATGATCAACACAAATACGAAATCAACCCGGACCTATAACACCCAAGCAAGTAAAATATGTAATCGAGAACCCAAAACCTATCCTCTCAGCTTGTTCAAGGAAGAAATCAACCCGACGCTGGCGTCCAAAAGAGAGCAGAAACCCGCTTCGACGCCGACATCTTCCAAACCCTAATCTCCGCGATTGAATCCCCACAGGTAAAACCCATACTCGGTCTGCTTCTTTTCCCCCCAAAACGAAATTGAGAATCTGATTTATGTGTTATCGTTGAATGCCAGCAAGGCGGGACGAGGAAGGTGCACTCTCTCCAAGAAATTGTCCCGTTTGAGCAACCCAAAAGGCGTCCAAGGGGCATCTGCCCTCGCCGATGTTTTGTTCGTTAATTAGAGGATATATTTGATTTTTATTTTTGAGGGTGCATAAGGAGGAACGGAGGAAGAAGAAGACTGATGATGTCAGCGGTATTTTTATTTTTGTTCTAAGGATATTTTGGTCATGCACCAGGGATCCGAAAGTATAATAAAATCAAATACGAAGAATGTCGGTGTATATTTTACAAATAAGGAAAACTTTTGAGTATATTTAAACAAATCCGAGAAGTTTGAGAGTAATTTTCCCTTTATTAAATACTAACTTTCAATTTACATGAGCCTAAGGCATACTTTTAAAAATGCGTTCGTACGGCCGGTCCTATCTGTCCGACCGCCAACAAGGGTATTATGAGCTGTTTTTGTGTCAGAGAAGAGTTCAACTAATGGTTAACGTGGTTTATCACCGGTTATGAGACCGACCAGTTATTTGATTAGACCTTCAAAACAAATAATTTTTCGAGTTTTTTAGATTAAGAAAATTTTTATTTTTATTTTTATTTTTATTTTTATTTTTAAATGATAAATGTTTCAATAAAATTAAAGAATATTTAAAATTATTTGATATTTTAATACCAAAAATAATTATCAATAAAATATTATTTTTAAAATCATCATGTCCAACCGGTGATCCACTGGATCAAAGCCGAAAATGCAGAATTTTTCAGGTTGTCTCCGGTCCGTTTTAAAAAATATTGCTAGTGATTACCAGCACCAACAAAAAGAAAAAGGTACCGAAAATAGTACCAGTTAACAGCCCGAGTTTAATCAACTTGACCAAAATATTCCGTAATCTTGTGAGAGAACTAGAAACTCACGGAAAGAACAGTCGGGCCTTGATGAGAGGTGAGATCTTGTTTAATGGGTCCCCCAGCTCGAAACTCATCACTCGGGGTGATCATCCAAAATCCTGTCGCCCCGTCGTCTGAAATCCACCCATGCACCCTGTTCTTTTCGTTCTCCACCGAGTATTGGTACTTGTCGTCCACCTACACCATGGAAATTGGCCAAATTAATTAATGTTGATGATTTCGTAAATTAATAATTGAAAAATTCATTAATTAAGAGCCTGTACTTGTTCGTTTGTTGCCAAAATTATTTGAGCTAACGACATAAGACATAATACGATTATACGTAAGTTCAAAGTCAAAACTCAAGCAATGTGTTCTTTAGTTGCCAAAAATAATTTGGCCTAATAGCATAACCGTAGTATGATTTAGCAGAAGTACAGGATCCAAAAATTAACGAGGTGTATTCTTTGTTTAAAAATTGACCATTCAAAAAAAATTCGCCCTTGTTTTTTTAATTACCTCTCCTCTAAGTAGCGGATTACTAGGATTTGTCAACACCACGGCTTCTGGGAATGCAAGAGGCTTTCCGTTTCTACGGTCTCTTAGAGTAGGCATAATTCTCTGCTTATCGTCGGATATAATCATAGTATGAAACCTGATTTCATGATCATTATTAGAACCATTAATTATAAATTATATTTACAATCTCCAAATTCAACAAATTATTTGACCGAATTTATCCTAAATTATGTTCTCTTTCATGCACATGAATAATTACTCTTATTCAATTCAAATATGATTTATGTAGCAAGGACTTAATTTTATATATTGATCTTAAAAAAATAGATTGATGAATTTATTACCGACATTATCAACATTAAGATTCAACATAAATAAAGCTGGAAGCCCGGAAGAGTTGGTTGTATATGTATACATAAAAACCTGTTAGCATTGAGCTTGAAAACGATCCTTATTTGATCAATGTCCACGTCAGGCCATCCTCGTTGACGTTCCAATATAGCGTACATGTATAGTCCCGGGCAGCCACGCCTCACGATGTACCTGAATGTAATTCATCAATTATTTAAAAAAAATCTAACTTGTAATGAATATATAGTGTGGTTAATAATAGGTCATCAAACTTTCAGACATAATTATCTTCGCGTAGTATTAATTTGAAGAGGATAGTGGTATATAATAAATAGTCTAAGCCCTCCGACGGATAAGTCACCAATTAGGTCCACATAATTAAAGCCTCGAATGTATGGCAACCTAATTGCCGACCTCATTCGTTGCTTACTAAAATTTAACTTACAGTTAAATAATAAGTCATCAATTGGATACATACCTTTTATCTACATTTAAGGGTACGACGGAGTTACCCGTCGTAACATGCCACAGTTTACTAAAGGAAACTTCGACTTGGTCTTCGTCTTCCACGATTACATTAAAATGGGTTCCGCTTAATCTGGACCAGGAAAAGCAGCTTATTGAGATTTAGTTTTCCTAAAAACTGATAAACTGATAATCGCAGCATCTTAAATTGAATTCGAGGAGTATGATAAATTACTTATCGTAGGTTATAGGGTGACCTGGCTTGTGCCATACAACATCCCAGTACCTGATCAATATCAATAGGAAATTAAGTCCTCGGCAACAACCCGTACAACTATACATAAAGAGTCAACACTCGGGTAGGGAAATGTCATTGTAAATACTATTTGTTAGATATTTTCACCCAAGTTGATCCATCTAGTACCATGTGGGTATTATGTAATTACCAAAAATCCATGACTTGACATGTGTAAAGTTGAAACATCATGTGGTGGCATTATGTTTGCCACATTAAATGGTTGTGGCTTCATCCCTTTTGTAAAGGGAAAGATAATGGAGGCTTTATCCCTTGTCTTGAGGAAAAGATAATGGGGCGGCAATTTTTGGGGATAAAAGATGACATGATCATATAAGGTGGGTGTGGGAGGAGCTCCCTGAGCATCGAAGAGAAGCTATGGCTTCTTCTTCTTGAGATGAACAAAACCCACAAATTCTCTCAATCCTCTAGTTGGTATTTAATCCGTGGAAATTAATCTTGCTTCGAATAAGTTCGTAAGCAAGGTTACCGGTGACAAAGCTTCCATTACAACGATCCTGTGACGAATACTTCTCGAGATGGAATCTGCACTTCAAGAGATAAGTATATTTGATTTATGGCTATTTGGATTCTTGCAATTATGCTTATAATTATGATTGTAAGATTGCATGTTTGAATCCCTTCATTGGTATCAGAGCCATATGAAGCTTTGTTCTGGTTTTATAATGTTTTTTACAAAGAACATGTTTTTTGTAATATTTATGTGTTAAAATCGGATTTTTCTGGTAAAGGTTTTTCTTTGGAAAAACCTACTGTTGTCCTTTCTTGATATAATTTCAAACCCTAGGGATCTATGTGAAATTTGTGCGCGGACCACGTATAAGGAGATCGTCCTTATTCTGCACACGCGTGAAAAGTATAGGGATGTATCTGTCAGTTTTCATGCGTTTAAGGAATCTGTCCTTATGTGCAAACGCGTGAATCCCCGAGGGACCATTTTGATATTTGCCACAATCCCCAAATCGGGGAGAACCCTAATTTCGCTCCTTTTTTCCCCAAATCGACATCCAACTCAATCCGATCTAAATACGACGTTTTGGACGCCGGAAATTGAGTTTTCTCGCATCCCCGTTGCGTCCCCGACATCCTCGTACCATTTTTTCGCGTCGACGTTGCCGGAATCGTACGGATGAAGCCGGCGACGCCGGAGATACGCGGGAACGGAGAAGATGACGGGGATGGTGATCGGGGGCATGACGGTTCACGAGGATGCTATCGACGTGTTCGGGAGACCACGGAGAGTCCGTTGGGACCGGTCTCAGCCGTCGAATCGTCGTCCTCTCACCGTGGTCGTGGTTGTTGGGGTCGGCCGTTTTTTCCTCTTCGATTCGACGAAGAAGAAGAAGAGAGGGAGAAGGAGGAGATTTGTGAAAAGGGCTTTTCCGTCATTTTACGGATTTTTTGCCTGAGTATTTATACTCGAGAAGGGCAAAATCGTAATTTTCTAGTCAAAAAAAAAATTCGGACTGGGCCGAATTAAGGGTGGGCCTGATTTTGTGAAATATGGATGTGTTCATATTTGTATGGGCCCAAATGGTAGAGGGCCTCGTGGGCCTTATGCTATGAAACCCAGCCCAACCTACGTTGACTGAATTGAAACGTCAACGTGGGCTCCATAGGCTGATGGGCCTTCCAATTTTTTGGGCCTCACTATTGAAATTAAATTGATTTAAGTTGTTCTTAAGTCAATAATGGTCCTCATTAATTTAAAAAGATTATTACGAATCTTTTAACCATGGTTTGGAAAATTGTTATGATAATTTTTTGACAAACCTAATATTTTTTCGGAAGGGTCCGGAAAATATATTTTTCCAATATTTTTGAAGTATGAGTACTGATAAAATGAAAAATTAAACATGACCTATTGATCACGCATGAAAGCCATATTGTGAACATATCCTTAATATGTGACATCATCGTTTAGATTGAAAATTATGATTTTCGATCCATGGGAGAAATAAAGTATTCACCCAAAATTTTTGCATCGTGTTGCAGGTTTACGATGACGTTAAAAATAAATAACTCCACTCGTGTTTTATTTTAAAGCACGTGTTGCGATTGTACGCAACATGGTTGCAAGATATCAAAGTGTCGTATCTGGTGGAGGACGTATAAGGATAGTAAAACAGTGCTAGAAGAGCACATAATTTTGTGTTCACAAAAAGATACAAGAGTGTCTCTAGGCTAGAGGTTATAATCGCGAACCAGATTGGTGCATAATATTCCAAGCATCTTCTAACGAGGATGAAAGATGAAAGGAAATATTTAAGTTTTATCCTACATCTTCAATGTGGCACATATAAAGGTATTTTTTGAAATGTTTAATTGGATATTTGAGCAGAAGGAGAGTTTCTGAGGAAATTGTCTTTAATGCACAAATGGAATTGTTAAGTTGACGACGAGTACGTCGCTTTAGCACTAAAGAAGTGTTTACAGATTCATGTATCCTAGTGCCACAAGTATCATCAAATATGTGCCAGTCCAAGTCGTGTATTTTTGACCCTCCCAGTTTTTGCGTGAATCATTTGAAATTTTGTTAGGTCGTGTTGGAAGTTTTTTGAACACTTGTGTTTAGAACTTCGAGTATTTTCATGGTTAGTTTATCGTACAATAAAGACATATGTTGTCTTGATTAAATAAAGAGTTTATTTAATTGTTTGATTATAACCATGAGAAATATCCACTTGAATTTACCAAGCGAAGAAGTTTTGACATTTAAAGTTTGAGATTAATTCTCGGAGGGTGAGGGGAAGCATACCCGCGACTTTCTTCGAATTCGAGATTAGTTAAGAACTTTAATACAAGTTAAAAGTTATGAGTGTTTAGTAAATTATTGTATTGCTGAAATGATTCTTGACACACAACTTTCATAATTTCTCAAAGCTATGTGTTAAAAGAACAATAGGTTCTTGGGGCTATAAATGATATTATAGTCTAGTCTGAGGTTGTACTCAATAAAAGTGTTGATCACTTAACAACTAGGTGTCTAGGTGAGACGTCCTATGTAATCAGCAAGCTAGCTATGGCTGGCCACCTGTTCAATGTTGAACATGAAATCCAAACCGTTTCATGCCTACAAGATTGGGTCATGTGAATGACCTAAATACATGTTGATAATGTGATGGCATTTCATGAATGCAGACTGTCACCTTGAGCTTAAAGAGGGTCGCCTCTTAGCAATCAAAGTCTATCCTTTGGTGTATGAGACTAGTGTTTGTTCTAGTGGGAGCAATATCAAGGTTGGTCATTGTGGTGAAGGAAAATGAAATTTCTAGAAAACAAAAGAGAGAAACGGAACAGACTCAATCCGGACTCAACCCAAAAGAAGAGTTCTGAGGGAGAGAGGAACCTAAAGGTCTAACATTTCTGAGCTGAAATATTTTAACTGTTAAATGAAGGAGCACTTTGCAAGAGGTTGCACTGCCAAAGAGATGACACGCTCATTTAACTCACTTACGAGTGAATTAAATGTGTCTAGTTCCATCCTTCTAATTGAATGTCGCTTAATTGTGTGTGACAAATTCAATAAAGACAGGCCATGTGACAAAGAAACATGAAATCTTTGTCGAATTTCGATGAGTACCAACTGGAGCAAGTTCCATTTATATTGGTATATACACACGAGTAGAAGTTAAAAAGGTTGGCTCATGCAGATTGAGCCCACATACCATGCTTCTACATGACGTGTTATATACTCTGAGAAATTCACGAAATTTAATGTCTGTTCAGATTTTTCAATGCCTCTTAGTTTTCGTTGGATGATTGAGTACATCACACCTAGTTAATTTTTTGGATAAGTCTTTACTCATTCTAGTTATTTAATGAATGGTTTCTCATCACGGATGTTAATCTGCGAGATTTACATAGTGATGGATTTTTTCGTGATCACAACTCTGCTAACGTCTCGAGATGATGTTATGTTGTGATATTCTAGAATGGGCCATATTGGTCATGAACACATGAATTGTCTTGTGAAGGCAGGGCTAAAGGGTATTTAGAGAAGACTAAATTTGCCAAAGTGTGAACATTTCTAGAAGGAAAAACCTTAATGAAAGCCATTTGGCAGAATAACTAGATATGGTTGTTTGGTGCAATTAATTCATTCAGACGAATGTGGTCGAGTGAATATGAGGGTAAGGCATGTGGCCTGTTATCATTCCGTCGCATTTAATAGATGACTATATTTAGATATGGTCAAATCTATTTGATTTCTCGCAAGTCTGAAGTTTCGTGTTACTTCAAGACATTCGTGAATCATGTTGAGAATCAAGTAGATCGGAAGATCACCTTACGAATTGATCGTGATCATGAGTAAGATTTTCTGGTTTAAATTTTTCATATGATGAGAAATGAATTGAACATAAGTTGTTTATTCTCTGCACACCTCAATTGAATGAGATAGCAGAAAGAAGAAACTGAATTTTTCTTGACATGGTCAGACATGTGATGGAGATGTGCTCCATACAATCACATATGTTCCAACTTGTGTGCCCTCTAAGTGCGTCACTCCTACTCCTCACCAGCTGTAGATAGGTCGAAAGCTCGATCTAAGCTACTTAAGACTGTGAGCGTGAATTTTATTATGTCCATCTAAGTGAGTCTCTACAAAGAGTGTCTTTGTCAAATACTCATAAGTATCTGAGAGATACATGTTTCTGAGAAAACAACGCAATGGACAAGTGATATAAGTTTTACCACGAGACGTCACATTCTTGAAAAATAAGTTTTCTAAATTGGGAGAGGCGAGTAATGACCTGCCTTGTTTGAAACTGATGAGTTAGAATTATCTGGATCACTCCTTCCGAGTGGGAGAATTTTGGAGGAGGAATATTTACCACCTCCGGCTGATCCGGAAGTTCATGATCAAAATGATCTTCATCTCATTAAAATAATCTTCATCTCATTAGGAGTATGAATTGATCTTCATCTCAGTGGATGTATGAATTGATCTTCATCTCATTAGGAGTATGAATTGATCTTCATCTCAGTGGATGTATGAATTGATCTTCATCTCATTAGGAGTATGAATTGATCTTCATCTCAGTGGATGTATGAATTGATCTTCGTCTCAGTGGGAGTATGATTGATCTTCGTCTCAGTGGTAGTAGAATTCTAAATTTCAGTGGGAGTTTAGAATGCCACTTATGTAGGATACGATACCTAGTTACGATGGATATATGGGATATTTATCAACACTAGAAATTCGTGAAGCTAAAAGAACAAGTTTTCCACACAGACGACTTGGGGTCGAAGGTGTATGAAATGCTCTCTTGAATAAAGGTTCAAGTGAGATTCCTTTTAGCAAATCCTATAAGGTTCACTGAAATTTAGAATGCCACTTATGTAGGATACGATACCTAGTTACGATGGATATATGGGATATTTATCAACACTAGAAATTCATGAAGCTAAAAGAACAAGTTTTCCACACAGACGACTTGAGGTCGAAGGTATTGGAAATGCTCTCTTGAATAAAGGTGCAAGTGAGATTCCTTTTAGCAAATCCTATAAGATGTGAATGAACACAAGAATTTTTCTGATGTTCTATCGGTTCCCAATTAGAATGAATTAGTTAAAGCAATGAAAAAAGTTATGACTTTTATAACACCAAACCATGTTTAAGAACTGGTTGAATGTTGACCTACCTAAGGGGCACAATTTGAGAATTAATACAATGTGATGAAATTGACTATGAGAAGTCATTCTCGGTTGTTGTGAGATTCATACCTTTTTGGTTTATTTTGGCTATAATGACTTATTTGATCTAGAGCTGCATCAAATATATGCAAATGCTGTACTTGTCGGTGAAGAATCGGATGGTGAAATCTATATGGTTAACCAGAAGGTTATATCCAAAAGAATGAGGTAGTAAACGTAGAGTTTGCTAATGTTGAGATTTGCTCATGGCCTCATACAGTCTTCAAGACAGTGTTGTACTCGTCGTTTCATAATTCGATCATGTCGAATAATTTTGAATTGATTAACGAGTACCATGATGTCTATTTTAAATGCTCAAGAAAAATTGTCATTGTATATTGTATGTAGATGGCATACGAATAGCCAGAATTGACTAAAGATATCTTAACAAGGTCAAAGTGTGGTTTTCAGCCAACTTTGAAATAAAAGATATTAGAGAGGTTAATTACATACTCGAAATTAAGATTTCGAGAAATCGTTTGAGTTTAACGATTTAAATGTAATGACAGCAATCTCCTGTATGCCCTAGTAGTCAAAAGGTCATTTTCTGAATAAAGACCTAAAAAAAAAAATAAATACCTCATGAGCTAAAGGATGTGATGGATGTCCTTTAAGTGTGTACTAAGGATTATTTCAATCCAAGCATAGCACATTGACAAGTGGTCAAAGAAATCATGAAATACTCAAAAATGATTATAGAATCATAATTGAGTTATCAAGGTCAAGACTTCATATCGTGAGGTTATACTAATGCCTATTGGACATGAGATGTGGATGAATGAGAATCCATATGGGATTTAATTCTTCTTGCTAATTGGAGTAGCTATCTCGTGGAGTAGCTATAAATAGACTTGTGTCTATCTCCTAGTGAGCTGTAAGGGCAGAATAATTTACTTCTGTAGCTGCTATGCAAGAAGTGATATCATTGAGAAGAGTCTTAATCTATTTATCCTTAACTACCTCAAGAGAATCAGTGAGCAGATTCTTAGCAAAATAGTTGTGTGTAAAGAAGTGAGCATGAAACCATATCTACGTGAGATATGAAGGCAAATCCAAGGATGTACATCGAGATGTGTTTGAGAAACATGTCATGTCCCAGGATTTGCATGTGAGTAATTTTTTGCTCGTAATAGCATCTGTTGAATTCGCTATTCAATGGAACTTGATGCTATGTCAGCAATACATGTGTAAATGTTAATTTGAGTGACATTTACTCTAATGCGTGTCGGACAGAGAAGTAGCCCACTCACACGGGTGTTTACCTCAATGGGAGTCAAAGAGTTGATTCTTGATTGGGATGAGGCAGTTTTAGAACATCATTAAATTATCGAGTGCCTGTTTTAAAATCAGAATGCCGTCTTGCTTAAGTACAAGAGGAGTCTTGTTAAAGTGCAAGATTAATTATGGTGCAAGCAATTGAAGCTGCATTAAATAAGTTATGAGAACTTATAGGATTACGAGAAATCTGATGGTAAGAAGGAAGTGGAACTTACCATTATTCTGTCTTGATAGCCTAGAGTAGTCTTTGAGTAGACTAAGGCCGTTGTTCAGAAACATCAAGGCTGATACTCTAGTATGGTGTTATTTGGAAGACATGTGCTCCTTTTAGAGGAAAGAACACCATAACACATGAATCGTGTCATGTGTGCTTGTCGACCTATGGATGGGAAATCAATTATTAATAACTGGTTTCAATTTCCCTAGTGTGAGACCAAGTCCGAAAACTATGGTTTCCGAAACTCTATCCTTAAGATCCTAAACATATTCTGGAAGTATGATTTAGTGCTGCTAGCTTGGAAAGTCATTAAAGGGTCATGATTAGATGCGACCTGGCAAGGCTGACTGGAAAAGCAGGCTAGATCATGATGGAAAGAATATTGTTAAGGGAGAAGGTTATTATCGATCACATTCGTGAAGCTTCGTGGTTCACGGGCTAGCCTATTATGTTGTGAGCAACACAATAGTGAACACGAATAGATTGTTTCAGAAATCACATGGGGAAACAATGAATGTGAGATAAAACCTGGGATAAGGCATACTATATGTAATGGAGGTGTTAATCGAGATGCTATCATCCATGTGGCCGAAATGTGCTCTTGGGTTTAGCTAAGTGCACTCGATGTATGCTGGTCGCACGGTATATACCAACACTAAATGAGAGATTGAATTGATTATGATCAATCATGTGTGAGTGGGAGATGTTAGATATTTTCACCCAAGTTGATCCATCTAGTACCATGTGGGTATTATGTAATTACCAAAAATCCATGACTTGACATGTGTAAAGTTGAAACATCATGTGGTGGCATTATGTTTGCCACATTAAATGGTTGTGGCTTCATCCCTTTTGTAAAGGGAAAGATAATGGAGGCTTTATCCCTTGTCTTGAGGAAAAGATAATGGGGCGGCAATTTTTGGGGATAAAAGATGACATGATCATATAAGGTGGGTGTGGGAGGAGCTCCCTGAGCATCGAAGAGAAGCTATGGCTTCTTCTTCTTGAGATGAACAAAACCCACAAATTCTCTCAATCCTCTAGTTGGTATTTAATCCGTGGAAATTAATCTTGCTTCGAATAAGTTCGTAAGCAAGGTTACCGGTGACAAAGCTTCCATTACAACGATCCTGTGACGAATACTTCTCGAGATGGAATCTGCACTTCAAGAGATAAGTATATTTGATTTATGGCTATTTGGATTCTTGCAATTATGCTTATAATTATGATTGTAAGATTGCATGTTTGAATCCCTTCACTATTAAAACTACTAATTATTATATATTTATAAAGAAAATTTACCTACCAAAAAAGTCAATAGGAATTAATCATAGGTGTTATGGCATAATTATGTATACTTAAAAAAAAAGTTACATGTATGTACCCTCGATTTGAATCTCTGTTCATCGTCTGGAGCACATTGTTGATTCCGTTGTACTTTATTCCGGTGACGTGACCGGATGGCCTCGACAGAGTAACTTCAACCAGTCCATTCCCAATTATAATCTGGAAAACAAATTGGCTTTTCTACTTATAATTAATAAGTTATATATAGAGGCAGAGAAGCTAAATAATGTAGAATATATAGCACGGTAGCGTTTATGTAAAATTTTAAATGGTGGCGTAGTTTATTTACGCTGTGACGATCTTCCATACGAAGGTGCACTCCATAAGATGAGGGGTTCTGCGGCGAAGTGCTCCTGCAATTAGAAGACACAAGATATGCATGCGTCAAAATGTATTTTTTGAAGGTATATTTTTATACTAAATAATTATATTTAGTAGGGATTAAATTTAGACTCTTTCTTTTAGCGGAGTAGAACTTAGAATTTTCGAGTTCTTCTCTGATCTATTGATCAGGAGACCCCACCCTTGTGAGGGTAGGTCGTAGGTTTTTCATTTGTCTTGTACGATATTTTCTTTTAATTTATGAAATTTTTTTCTGCCAAAACAAATTTGGACTCTCTTAATTTTTTCTACGTCTTGTGCCGTTAAGTCAAATAGATGTGTCAATAAGTAAATTGGAAACTTTACGGTAAAAAGGTTAAATTGATGATTTTATACAATCGATATGAAAATAAAATGGCTAAATAAATGATTATCATCTCAATATTAAACACTTGCCACTTATTGGTTTACAACTTGTTGTTTGCGTTTTGCAGATTATCACTAAAATCTATATAGCTAATCCAAAATCATAAAACTGATACTATGTATCGATATATTTTTATACTTATAATCAGTTTCAAGGTTTTTTTTAAAATAAAATATCAGTCTACTTATAAAAAATAATTAGTCAAACAAAAAATCACAATTCAGGTAAGAATCTTAAAGAGCCTGTTAAAAGAAGCTTATAAGATACAAAATTTATGTGATTGAAGTCTGAAGACTTTGATTTCGCCTCATGTGCGGGGAAATAAGTGTCATGACAATAAATCTCTCAAACTGCTCTATTCCATATTTATTCCAAAATCTTATAATTTTATTTTATACTTGTAAATAAACCTAACAAGATGCCGCAATTTACATGGAATCTCAATAATTAAAGTGCACAAATTCTATCTTCGTTTAGAATTTAATTAGATTGTGCTGTTACTATGTAAACATTAAAAATACATAATATTAAAATTGTCATATCTAATTCAAAACTGAAGTAATGTTGGTAGATTTTTCACAGTTATAAAACAGTTTAAAACACTTACAAGTAGGGATGTGTTAATATAAACAGTATAACATACTTACAAGTAGGGATGTGTTGATATAAAACGCCCCCAAATGCAAAGGATAACGAAATTAGACCTACCCGGAAGAACCAATGAGGAAAGAAGAAACCAAGAGGAAAATTCCCATACATGGATACTTTCTCATTGTGGATGATTTGGTTCCACTAATCAAAAGATACACGGAAAAGTGAAGAGTTGGATTAATTGGAATAGCCCATAAAAATCCTCCTTGTACAGATTGTACCAGCCAAAAAAATCTGCCAAAAGCTTATGGGGGATAGAGAAGAAATCAGAACGAGAAGACCACGACAAACCATCTAAAAATGAATCTAATTGATGTATTCTCCCGAGTAATGCACTTATTTATACACTTAGTCAAGGAAATGAGAATCTTCAATCGTTGACAAATTAATTTATTTGGTACTTCATTCTCCCGAGTAATGCACTTATTTATACACTTAGTCAAGGAAATGAGAATCTTCAAGCATTGAATAAAATCTAATTTTTTGATAAGTAAAGAATAAAATCTACCTAAAAAATTTAACGAGGGAAACGTAGTTTGTTTCAAGCTCGGGAAAAAAGCAAGCTGCTGACCAAGATCAAATGATGAGCTAATCACGTCATTATCATCGCACACAAACCCGAAATATAAAAGATTGAAAAAAGTGCAAGTAAACATGGGCCTCGTGTTCAAGATTTAATAAGATTGGTGAGAATTGACTCCAAACCCAACAGCAAATAATTAGAAAGAATATGATTGCCAGCCATTGGCTCCTCCCTCCCCTTGATCGTGGGATCCGGATCAAGGTTGCTTGCACCACGATTCCAAGGATGTGGCACTCCACTGTTTGCTTGCTTCGGTATAAAAGGGTGGTAGCTGATCGAAGCAATCCTCGCTAAGTCCAAATTTGAATTAGTAGATGTCGCGAATAACCCAATATTTATCCGTACAAACGGTAGGGTTCATGTGCTAATTAAATCCAGGAAGTGGTAGGAGCTCTGCCTTAGGCCTTAGGTGACATACGTTGACCTGAAGGAGATTTAAAATAGCTTGGAGTTTTAAATTAAAAAAACATATAAAGGGAATAAGATGTTGAAGAACATGACCCATCATCACTAGAATAAGAATTATTTTGTTTTATGGTTGGTTTTAAGTTTTATCTGCAGTTATTTAGTCACAAGTGGCCAAAGGGGATGTAGCCTAAGGACACAATGAATTATCAGTTTCAAGAGAATTCAGGGTTAAACCTTAACATGTGTAATGGTATAAAAAAATTTATAAAAAAAAAATTTAGTCACAAGTTGGGTGAAGGTGGATGGGGACTGACTATTTTTTTGTTATAGAATTGTAATTGTACAAATAGCCTATCAAATCTTTTGCTGCCCAAGTGTTCTTTCTTTTAACGGAGTAAAACAAAAGCCCACGTTGTTCTTGCATTGCCCTGCTGATGTTTCCAACTTAAAATCCAGCCTGTCATTAATTGATTTTCCTTGAGCAATTGACCTCCGCGTAATTTAGTAAAAAGTGCATTTATTCGTATGTCGATCATGTGGTATTAAATTGGAACCGGTAGGTACCTAATGGCATGTAAGATTACTGCACAATGTTGGTAATTATATATAATATTATAATAAAATATTAAATTGTAAATAAATGGTGAGATAGCCAATATAGTATGGACAATTTCAATATTCTTTTTTTTAGGGGTGACAATTTCAATATTCAGTAGGAGAAAAATACAACACATAAGATCATGTTGGCCTAGATTTGAAATTTGAATGGATCACATTCGGTCCTTCAACCACATTTTGGAAGAATGTCATTACAGGGCTGTTTCATTCAATCCCCACATTATTAGCCCGTTAGATCTTTCAACAAGTAGATTGATTATATATATATATACATATATATATATGTATATATATATAGAAGTGTTACACGCCAATAGATACTAATACCAAGAATGTACTAAAAAATTTTTGGTAAATGTATTAATTTTATAAATAAACTCTAAAATATTTACATCAAATAAGACAACATGCCTAAAAGAAAACATCATGAATCTTCTCTAAGGGACTCCATGTATAGTTATAGGTCTTGGTGTCCGAGGTCCGTTATTGAGTTCGACCAAAAATGTACTAAATTATTACACCAATAGTTACAAATGCTAAGGATTGAACTTGGTCTCGCCAAAAATAAATTAATTACATAAGGGATGTCATTGTACTCTTCTAATTTCACTATAGAGATTCATATAAAAAAGAAAAAGTTTATTTTAGTATTCTATAGTATCGCAAAAAATTATTTTAGTACTCTGTGATTTAAAATCTATCAATTAAGTCAAACTTATTCTAATTAAAATCAATTAGAGGCCTGGGTAACTGCCCAGACCGAGCCCGACCATGTAGACCAGTCACATAAGCAAAATCCGATGATGTGGATGCCACCTAGACATCTTGGATCCAAATTTTTTGTAAAAATTAAAGCCAAGTTTCCTTTGCCCACCATGACCGTCGAATTCATGAAAAAAGTCTAACTAAGATCAACTTCCACTTGCTTTCGGAAAGCAAAAAGAAGACGAGGGGTTCAAAGCATTAATACATGACAGCGATGAGTCTAAATGGACTTCGAATTACTCATAAACCTCCGTATCCATTTCAAGAGAAATACTTTGTTATAAACCAAAGGAATTGTATAAGCTTCCTATCAATTGCTTTAGAAATTTCTGATAAAATTTTGAATATTGAAAAGTGTTGGGTTATGAAGCCTAATGGTACTTGAAGAAGGCGTAGATGCTTGAGTGAAGACCGCGCAAGAGTACTGCCACCTGCCAAGTGGCCTGGTGAGTGCCAGGCAAAGTTCGTGAAAGACCTAGTGCCCGTTAGGAGGTAGCAGATGCTAGGGGTGGGTTACAGAACATCCGGGTTTTCAGGACATAGCAACCACTAGGGTCCGATTTCAGTCTTGAATCTGTTTCCTTTTTTACTTGTTTCGGGAACCCTACTCGAATTAAAGTTGTTCCTACTATATAAACCCTTGTAATACTTCATTAATGTGTGTGAAAAAGTGCGAGAGAAGCACAAAAAAATCTAGCTCTTTGTCACACCCCCAGATACAGTCATTATTGATGAACTAGGTCACCAAATTGTGTTGCCTTTTTTATTCATTTCGATCTTTTCGTACTGCTAGTTTGTTGTGTTTCCCTAACAACAAGAAGTATATCAAAAGGCATGAGAGGACAGACATAACATGGGTTAATCTGCCCCTTTAGATATGCCAATTGAATGTTCCACTCTCCTTTCCTAGAAGCGCCCCCTCTCTTCTCCCAGCTCTCTGAGCTTGAAATCCCTGTCTTCTTGCTTTCATTTACTCCTCTTGCTAATCCTCTGACCTTTGAATTTACTTCTCCTTTCCATATTTATTGCCCTGGTTCATATTATGATGTCGTCCCCCATTTCTCCTAGTAGAGGTTTGGAAGAGGACTTCCTCAAAGAAATTGAGCTTCTAAAGTTTGTGTTGGATTTGTGAATGAGCCCAAAGAAGACCCAAAGTCCAAAAGCCCAAAAGGAAAAATGGAAAGTGTCATCCAACATTGAAAAGTGGTACCAACTTTTCCTAGTTTATAAGGAGAAGCTCCTTGTTAGCTAGGAAAGAAGTTGACCACCTGGAAGGACAGCCAACTCAGACCGCGGCGAGGATGGTGCGTAGCACCATCCGAGCATGAGCACGTGCTCGCGCACGCACACGCACACGCGCACGCACGTGTGCGTGTGCGCATGGCACATTAGACGCAGGTCGCAATGGGCACTTGGTGGCGCACTTGGCACTTCGCACGTGCGCATCGTCTGGAGGAGCCTTAAGTATTTTGTCCAGGTCTGGAGAGAGCTGCGCAGCTACCGAAGTGACGAGGAGCTGCGAGCACCTTCCAGGATGGCCACCGAAGAGGCACGAAGGGCTGGAATGTCCAGGAGACTTTCAGAAGGCCGAAGGGTTGCGAGATCCCTTGCGAAAGAGCGCCAGCACAGTCTGGGAGCGCCTGAAAGGATCCAGAGGCCACCGAAGGGCCACGAGCGCACCAGCCAGCCTGCTGTCTGAACGGACGCGTCCCTTCGGGGTGGCTGCTTCCCTGCCTCCTTCAGCCTATAAATAGGCCTGCCCCCTTGCCATTTTCCTCATCCCAGTAGCAAGTGCATCCATAGGCATTGTTGTCTTCTCCTCTCCCCCGTTCTTCACTTACAAGTCCGTTCGAAAGTTCTGGGTATAAGGGTTCGCCCAAAAGTTTCGAGATACGTGTGCAACATTTTTGGAAATGCCCTAACATTCGTTGTATCTTGGGGACGATTGTCTTACGGAGAAAGTGTCCAACACTTGCCTCGACTGCCGTAGATCCTAATCAAGTACACCAACCTTCCGACAACAATAGTTTGGACCTGCTGTCGTTCTTTCTCCTGCTCTTAATCACCATGAGAAGGTCTCAGACCTCATTTTGATAGGTAAGCTCCTCTCAGCCAAGGTCTTCAAGCCTTTCTCGATTAGATCGAGTGCTATTCAGTCCTGAGGACTTAGAGACTCGGATCTTGAAGTGGGAGAACTCTTCTCAAATATTTTCTCCTTTAAGTTTTGATCTCTCAGTAAGAAAAAGTTTGCTCTCGACAATGCCCCTTGGTCGATTTCGAAATGGGATCCGGATTTACCTTGGCGTATGGTTGAGTTCTCAATCTCGCCCTTCATTATTCAAGTTCATGGGCTTCCACGCAACTTGATCAACAAAAATGCGGCCCTGACTATTAGCAAACAGTTTAAGATTTAATCCTGGTTGATGACTCTAAGCTATCCTTTTCATGTCGTGAAGTTGTTCTCCGAATCAAGGTCTTGGTCGAGGTGGATAAGCCCTTGCCTACGGGCTTCCGCCTTCCCAAGTTCAATGGTGAATGCTGGCAAGTTCGTTTTTGATACGAATGGGGGAGCGGATTCCCTCCTGGGCTTTGATTTCTGCCCAGGCCCGTTCTGGATAGTTTCCAGGCCGTTGGATCAATCCGAAAAAATGAAATGTTGATCTGACGGGGCAGGGGCGACCGGGGGTATTTTAGTCACTTTTGTTAACTTTTAATTGCCCTCTTTCGTGAAGCGCGTGAATACAACTGCGAAAACCGCCCTCCCCTCCCTTTTTTCAAAATCGCGTCTCCTCTGCTTCTCCAACTATACTCTCTCTTCGCGCTCTCTCTCCATCTGTCTCTCTATCCCCCCTTTCTCTAAGTCGGTTCCAACTGACGTCGAGTGAACGAGGTGGGCTACCGACGGAGAGAACGAGGCGTACAACCAACTGCGATGTCTCGAGCGGGCCAGATGGACAATCGACGGCGAGGTCGAAAACCGAAAGCGAGGTCGACAACCGACGGCGAGGTCACGTACTTCTCCTTTTACTTCATAGTCTTCCACGTCATTATGGTTATTAGGGTTTGGCAGTTGTTTTTTTGTGTTATTATGGTTTTCGGTTTTCGATTTTGTCGAGGATTTTCTTATTTTTTTAGGGATTTTAGTGTTATTTAGGGTTTTCGATTTGTCGAGACTTTTTTATTTTATTTTTTGTTGTTATTTTAGGGATTTTAGTGTTATTTTAGAGCCATGCTTTGTTCTGGAGATGTTTCAATTGTTTGATGTTCATTATTAAATAGTTTGTCCTGTCATTATTGAATGGTTTAATCCTTTATTATAAAATAGTTTCTTCTGTTGAACATGCACCTAGCTGTGTCTCAATCTGCTCGTCTTCATCAAAGCCAAGTTTATGGTTATTTTTTTTGCAGGTGGGTCCAGAACAAAGGTCGTGTGGGAGGCCGAGCTACATGAAGGAATTGAATTGTCGTTTGTTTGGTCCCCAAAGTCACCCAGATGCTGCAGAACGGATACGTTTCATTAAGCAAGCTGGGTTTTCCTACCTGTTCAAAGTTGAAGAGGCTGATATTAAACCAAAGCAGATGGCTGAATTTGTTACAATATGCAAGGATAAGGGGCCGCAAATGCGTACTGTTTCTGAGTTGTTTGTGAACAACAGCTATGGCATCCCAAATGGGGACGTTGATATTGTTCTAGATCGTGATGATTTCAGGGGGAAGGGAGATGGGAAAATCAATCTCACTGATTTTCTGGGTAGGTATTCATTAAAACGGAGAAAATATTCTTTTATTAGGCTCAAGGAAGTGAGGGCAGTTTTGTTGCGTGATAAGCCGGTTGCGGATGTAGATTGGGCACAATTATATATCTTGTATGGTATTGGGGTTTTCCTTGCCCCGACCACGTCTGGTGTGGTTTGCGGCAAGCTTTGTGCATATATTAATCTGCCACACCATTCAAGGAAATATAATTGGTGCAAGTATGTTGCTGAGCGGGCCAATGTTGGGTTGAGGCTTGGGCTAAATAGTGCTGCTACCACTATAATCAAGTATGGTGGTAACACGCACTTGTTGATGAGATACCACGCCCACCTTGCAGAGCTTGCTACTGCTGGAAATGTCCCTTCCTCCTCGGCTGCAAATGATGACCAATGGTTGTTGTTGCCAGATAGAGAGGTGCTTGTTTCATTCTTATTTCTTTATATTTGTATTGTGTTCTTAATATCTGATATTTAAATTTTTTGTTCTTAATATCTGATATTTAAATCTTTTTAATCTGTTGTTGCAGCTTCTTGCAAAATTAGGGGAAATTGATGTTCGGATCAAAGACCCGAAATCCCTTAGAAGAAAGATCATGGCAGAGCTTGATGATAGGAAGGGGAAGGGGACGGCAACGAAAGAGGACGGGAAGAAGGGAGAGGATGAAGGGGTAGAGGAAGTGGGAGAGGAGCAGGAGGATGGGGAGAAGGGAGAGGCCGGGGTGGGTGAGGGAGTGGTATGAGAAGAGGATGGAGTGGGAGATGGAGTGACAGGGGCAGAGGGAGTGATGGGGAAAGATAGCGATTTCAAAAACGAGGGTGCAGAGGTGAATGATCAATTTCCAACAGTGTCACGTGACAAGCGTGAAATTGTGAGTGATGTGTTGTCAAGGTTGAGGGCGAGAAGGTGGCAGAACAAAAAGGTAATTCCTTGTTACCAAACCATTTAATCATCACATAACAAATAATTTAATAATCACATACCAAACCATTCAATCATAGCAGAACAAACCATTTAATCATAACAGAATAAGCTATTTAATCATAATAGATCAAACTGTTTGATGATTACATAACAAACAATTTATTGTTAATATATGCTGTAACAGGCGATTCATATGTGGGAACTTAGGAGAGGCAAAAAGTATGATGCGGATGATAAACATGATGGTCGAGATTATGCGCCTACTCAAACTAGTGGCGCCACTCCGAGTGAGGACATTCAGAGTGATGTTTTCGCATCAGTATCAAGCATGGGTGAAGACGCCGTTAGGAGTGCAGAGGTTCTGTCACAAGAAGTTGTTAAGGGGGTCAAAGAGGGTAGGGGGCCTGATCGTCATCATCGTGATGAGAAAAAGGATGATGCACCTCGTGTTGGTAATGATTTTGATCCTCTATCTTTCTCGTTAGGTTTTGAAGATCTTTTTGATAAATTTGCTGCCACACATAACGTTCACCAGCCTGC
Organism: Hypericum androsaemum; assembly: GCA_963995505.1. Taxonomy (NCBI): domain Eukaryota; kingdom Viridiplantae; phylum Streptophyta; class Magnoliopsida; order Malpighiales; family Hypericaceae; genus Hypericum; species Hypericum androsaemum. The sequence goes on along the minus strand of OZ023181.1, from coordinate 14,678,896 downwards.
TGGAGATGCCAGCCAGTCCAAAGAATCTGATTCGCATAGCTTGTTTAATGATCCAATTTTTACGCAATTGCTTTTTGCCCGGGTTGACAAGATTTCAGCAAAGCTAAACGAATCTGATTCGCAAAGCTTGTTTAATGATCCAAATTTTACACATTTACTTTTTGCACATGTAGATGAGGTTTCAGCAAAGCTGATTGCTGGCAAAAAGGGAGAGATGGGTAATGTGGGTAGTGGTGATGTTGCTGGTGCCCCGGGTGATGTTACTTTAGATGAGCTGCCGGTTCCTGATGTTGTAGGCAAGCGTACAAGGTATCGCAGTAAGAACCTGAAGACTCCTTTTACGGGTGAGAATAAGAAGAAGAGGAAGAGGGGGGATAAGAACAAAGGAGTGCCAGCTTCTGATGTTCCACAAATGGATTTTCCTTACCGTCGTACGAGGGGGAATAAGGACAAAGGAGTAGCAGGAGCTGATGTTGTACCAGCAATGGATCCTCCTCCTTGCTCTAAGAAGGTGAAAAAGGACAAAGGGAAAGAAGTTGAGTGGGCTGTTGTGCATGAGCTGAGCCCTGCTGAGGTTGAAGCACTTGTAAGGGAGGTAAAGGTTAACAACCCACCTCCCAGATACAATAAGCATGTTAAAAATTTTGTTAATCGACCAGAGGCGGCTGCGGATGCGAAGAAAGTGTTCATGGAGATGACGGATGATATATATGATGTTATCTGGCAGTATGCAATAGGGAAGAGGCCAAATATATCGTAAGTTGATTTGTGTGAACGTCATTTGATATGTGGGTGATTGTGCAATATTTCTTAGCTGTGTTTTTTTAATAATTTTGCTGTTATGGCTTGCAGCGGGGAGATTTTTGGATGGGATGGTAATATCAGATTGGTACGGGACGACACTGAATCTCTTGGCCCAATGATGTGGCTTTCATCAGCAGCTGTAGATTGGTATCTCAGATATCATCTCAAGGGCATGAAAGCCCGTGGGGAGAATATTGATCGTGTGATACTCCCTATTTGGGTAGCGGTGAGTATCATACAATTGAATGATAACATTGTAAGCCATCGGATGATATCTGATGCCTTTGTATTTTTTTATTTTTTGATAAATGATTGTAGGAAAGGTGGTTGAAGCCTGAACATCCAAATGTTGATGGAATTGCCAACCCTCGTGTTCATTTCACAGATATTGAGAATACCGTTAATGATTTTTTCCCTTTTCTGAGAAAACCTGAAGACAAGAAGAAGAGCATTCTATATGTAAGTTTGTTTGCAGTTGTTTTTATTTTTTAATTCTCAAGTTTTGTGTTAATTTTTATTTTCGTTTCTGTTTCGTTGACAGTGGATCTTCCCATGGTTCCACGCTGATCACTTCTCTGTGTTCGTGATCGATGTTGCCTCGAAAGGTTGTTTTGTCTTAGACAGCATGCATGTTGAACAGAGGGAGGAGGAGTTGATCAACCACGCACAAAAGATTTTTGGTCTTTTTATTTACTTTCTGAGTGATTTCAGAGAAGTAAATGCTGAAGAATATGAATTCAGGGCCTTGCATAATGTTCCGAAGCAACCCGACAATCGAAGTTGTGGAGTATATGCGTCCCTCTTCTGTGAACTATACACCAAACGCTGGCCATTGAATGAGATTGATCCAATGTACGCAAGGAGTTGGAAGGCAAGTGCATTTCTCATTGAGCGCAGGAAGAATATGTTGAAGACAATGGTGGTGCATCCTGATAATCTTGTGTTGCCATTGGTTGTGCAAGCCACTATGAAATGGAGAGGGTCTAAAGGCAAGAAGAAGGGTGTTAAATAATTGTGATACTCCACGGTTGGACGTTGTTCCTGTTATACACTTTTTTGATCGAACTATTGTTGAACATGCACCTAGTTATTATGCTAAACATATCCACGGTTATTTCTAGTTGATATTACAGATCTATAGATTTTGTGTGCTTCTGATGTAACCTAGCAAACCATTGCATGGTGTCTAATCGTAACATAGCAAACCATTGAATCGTAGAATAGCAAGCTATTGAATCGTAACATAGCAAACCATTGAACCTTGAGAGAAGAAACATTAAATATCTTTGTTATGTTTGTTATTGGGCAGGAAATGTTCAAGCCTATCGCTAAGTGTGTGTTCAATTCTATCCCCAACCCCCTTATCATTGTATTGTAAAAAAGCCAACCATTGAATCGTAAAATAATAAACCATTGAATCGTAACATAGCAAACCATTGAATCGTAAAATAATAAACCATTGAATCGTAACATAGCAAACTATTGAATCGTAATATGCCAAGCCATTGAACCTTGAGAGAAGATAATTAAATATCTTTGCTATGTTTGTTACTGGGAAGGAATGTTCAAGTCTATCGCTAAATATTTGTTCATTCTATCCATAAACTCCTTATCATTGTATTATAAAAAAGCCAACCATTATATCACAGCATAGCAAACCATTGAATCGTAGCATTCCAAACCATTAAATCGTAACATAGCAAACCATTGAATCGTAGCGTAGCGAACCATTGAATCGTAACACAGCGAACAATTGAATCATAACCTAGCAAACCATTTGATTATTAAAGAGACAGCCCACTGTTTTAAAATAGCAGTAATGTCATCAATCAATGTATCCGCAGTATCAGAATGCATGGGAATGAACATAAACATATAAAAAATCTTGTTATTGGGCAGGATTGTTCAAGTCTATCGCCAAACATTTGTACTTTGCCTTTTTGTTCATCCGTCCAATCTCATTTTTACTCTTTATTCTATTCTTTGACTTCCTTAGATTCTCTCTCATTTTTACTCTTTATTCTATTCGATGTGTTACGATTCAATGGTTCGCTACGTTACGATTCAATAGTTTGCTATGTTACGGTTCAATGGTTTTCTATGTTACGATTCAATAGTTTACTAGGGTACGATTTAATGGTCTGGAATGTTACGGTTCAATGGTTTGCTATGTTACGATTCAATGGTTTATGATTTTACGATTCAATAGTTTGCTAGGTTACATCAGAAGCACACAAAATCTATAGATCTGTAATATCAACTCGAAACAATCGTGGATATGTTTAGCATAATAACTAGGTGCATGTTCAACAATAGTTCGGCCGAAAAAGTGTATAACAGGAACAACGTCCAACTGTGGAGTATCACAATCATTTAACACCCTTGTTATTGGGCAGGATTGTTCAAGTCTATTGCCAAACATTTGTACTTTGCCTTTTTGTTCATCCGTCCAATCTCATTTTTACTCTTTATTCTATTCTTTGACTTCCTTGGATTCTCTCTCACCTTTAAAGTTTTGCCAAGTTGTTGAGATGTTGATGTTGATGTCTGAAAATCATCTGGTTGCGCCGATTGTGTTTGAGCTTCTCTACGTTGTCGGATTTGATGTCTTGCAGTAACAATTAGCTGTTCCAGAATATTGATACTCTGGGCATCCAATAAGGCTTCATCTGCCAACTCCAGCAGCTTGCATTTTACTTTATTGAAGCTTTCGTTGTTGTTACTTTTTTTACTGCTACTTAAAGGGAGCTCGGATTCCTCCAGTCCATCCTTCGCTTTTACTGTCCACCTTTTCATAACATAATGGTTAGGCAGCTCTCTGAATTCTTCTTCTCATAAGGATCTCAAAGCCCCCATCACTATTAATATGTATCTGCAAAACAGTCCAACTGTTTCATACAAACGGCATGTGCATGTGAGTATCATTTGTGACTTGTGAACCTGCACCATTCTCTCATCTAGCTTAACTAAAGGGTCTTCCTTCGAAAGTGCGTAGACATTGTAGTGTCTAATGTGATCTGCACATGGTATTAACAAAGACCATCTAATCATCGAAGAACAAATTATTTAAGCAGGTCAGAACAAACCATTAAATCATAACACACAATCAGGGGCAGTGAATAAAGCATACCCGTGAGATGTTGGTTGTCCCATCGTAGCTCTATCATGTTGGCAGCGGATTGATCGTATTGTTCCTGAAACTTTTCATACATGCAATGTGTATAGACTTCTGCTGAATTTAGCAATTGGTTGCATCTATTTTTGTTATTGCGCCTCTTATCCTTGGAGTCATAGTCGGCCTTAGCTACTTCATGCCTTCTGCCATCCAAAAGATGGTTAAAATGTGTGAAGAACTGTAGGAGGTTGTATTCGGGTTGGAGGTACCGCCTTATAATGCTGTTGAAGGATTCAATGACTTGTGTTGTGACCATCCCAGCGGTGAAGTGCTGCTTAACCCATGCAGATGACCATTTTCTTCTTGGCTTGTGTATTGTATTCAGCCATTTGTGTCCAACAGAGTTGAAGCACTCTTGTATCATCAGATTCCATTCATAATTAAACTCTTCCTCATCGTCTACCTCATTTATCATATGAAGGAACGAATTTGCTACCTTAGATGTGTATAGGTGGCTAAGATGTTTCTTCGCGTTCTCTAGTATATGCCATGTACAGAGACAATGGTACGTATTTGGCAGCTCAGACTCGATGGCATTAGATATTGCTGTATCTTGGTCAGTGAAGATCGTTTCTGGCGCTTTGTCATTCATGCACCTTAAGAAAGTTTTGAACAACCATCGAAATGAATCTGTCGTCTCGTCAAACAGAAGAGCTGCACCGAAAATATAGCCCATGCGATGGTTGTCATATCCAACGAATAGTGTTGCATGAGGTGAACAAACCATTCAATCAGAACTGAACAAACCATTCATTCGGAACTGAACAAACCATTCAATCGACAAAAACGAACCATTCAATCGTAACTAAAAAAACCATTCAATCAGAGTTGACCAACCATTCAACATACCTAATGGCCGGTAATTTCTGTTTGTTCGGTATGTTGTGTCGAAGCAGATTGCATCACCAAAATATTTATAGTCCATCCTCATCCTTCTGTCAGCCCAAAAAATGTTTGCAATCCTTTCTTCACAGTCCACTTCTATATCATAAAAAAAAGACAGATTTTGGTATGCTTCTGTTCTGAAATACTCGAGCAGGGCAGTAGCTTCACCTCCTTTCATTGCCCTTTGTCTTTGACTGCCCAGATGGTTTTTTAGATCCACGTGAAGGAAACCAAGATGTTGCTTACCTCCAGCAGCTGCTGCCATCAGCTCATAAGATGATCTTAGTGGGATACCTATTTGATTATTTAGGTTAGCTATGTGTTGCTGAATAGGATTGAGAGCTCTGGCTGATCTGTGCATATGGGAACACGCCTCAGAGTGTAGCTCATGATCATTATGTTCAACAACCCATTCTTTTATATAATAAGCTGCTGTCTCTATCGAATAATGGAAATAAATCATTGCACGGCACCCAACCCTTTCCTCTCTTTGATCATAAGGCCGAGCATCTTTCTCTTTTAAATTCTTGGATGGCCGACGGAACCCCTCTTTATTGCAGACGTATTTGACATAATATATGGTATTCAGGCCATTGATAATCCGTCCTCTCCTATACTGAGTACGCACGCCAAATCCTTTTTGGTGGGCGTAAGAGTAGTAAAATTCTCGCAGATCTTCAGGGGTGGCAAACTGTTTTTCTTTCCAGCTTTCTTCTTTTTCCAGTTGATCCAATTCTGAGTCTGCATAAAAGGAAAACTGAATAAACAACTTAATTATAACCGAACAAACCATCAAATCATATCATGAACGAACTATTTAATCGTAACTGAACCAACCATTAAATCATATTAGGAAGAATCATTCAATCGTAACATAACAAGCCTTTAAATCATGTCATGAAGAACCATTCAATCATATAAAACGAAGACGAGCTACGAGCTACAGGCTAATAGTCACCTCTCTGGGATTGGATAGGCAAAGTTCCTGAACCGTGTTGATTTGAACATGCTATCTCGCCCGTTTGTTGCTCTGGATCTGCAAGAGTTTTATATTTCAATATTGATTTTCAAAGCGGGATGGGTGTAGTTCGATGTAGGGGAGAGGGATGAAGGAGCTCGACTAACCTTCAATGGTCGAAGTTTCTTGCTCTATAATTGGAAGATCCATTGCCGCCTTTTGTGTTTCTTCTAGGATTGTTGCAGCAGTTTGTTGCTCTGTAATTTGAAGATCCATGGATGGTTGCAGTCCCAACCGCTGCGCCTTTTGGTGTGGTCTAGGGTTTCTAATATGCAGCTGGCGAGAAAATGGGTGTTTACCCTTTTCTGTTTTGATCCTGATGAGGAAGGAGGAGTTGGATCCCGTAAAATCTGCTTGTCAACCGCTTTCTCCATTTTTTAAGCGGGGGTTTCCATTTTGAAATAGCCACGCACGTCGCAAGTGGCGTGGATATTTTGACCATAATACCCCCGCCTGCTCTCGCGTGCGTCCGGGCCTTATAAACGTCCAGGCCGGTTCTGGATAATGGGCCCAGGACCAAATCGCGTCCCTACGAATGGTTACCTGAAATGTTCTTCTTTTGTGGTCGTATCGGCCATTCTTGCCAGGAGATCCTTAAGAAAATGAAACCGGAGGATTTGCTCTTCGGGAAGTGGCTCAAGGCAGATTCATTTAGCCTTACCATATTTAATCCTCGAGATTCAGGTCACCCAAATCGGTGTCCCCCCTCTAGATCTAGAAAGAGGGATCTCTGAATAAGGAGTTTGTCTCTCTGATTGGGGAGATTTTTCTCAAAATGGTACTACAGTACAATTTTATTACTAATATGGTGTTACTGTTGAAAAAATTTCGAGAATGGTGTCCATTTTCTAAATTTAAAAAAAAAATTCGACATAGAGTACTCAGATCGAAAAAATTATTTGACCTGGGACTGAAATCATAAATTTTTTTGACTTTAATTGTCGAACGAATGAGGAGAGAAAAATCTTATGTCGAAAAAAAGTTCGACCTGAGGAAGGGATCTCGCTGGGTTATCTATATGAAGTCTAATGGTCGTAGCTTATCTATCATTATCAACATTATATCTATTGATCTAATGGTCGTAGCTTATTTTCTTACCATTTTACTATTTTCTATGAAGTCTAGAAAATTAACACTGTGATACAACTCTAAAATTTTCGAATCTGAATTAATGCATTTTGATCCCTAGAAACTAAATTAACTATGACCAAAAACCTCAGGGAGTTTTTATTATCATCTCTTAATTCTTCATAACGCGCAAATTATGTACTTCATTTTTTTGTTGAAACCACCTTGCCTCGGAATAATCACTACGTAACTAATCTAACTCGAGAGATAAAACTTTTGAATTGTGACAAAATTATTCTAATAAATATTTAACATTATTACAATACTCAAATTCGATAACTATTAATTTTAAACTAACAACTCTCTTGACACTTTCTAACCGTTAGTTAGTAGATACGAAAATAGCTTATCCTCGATAAAACACCCCCTCTAGTTGCCAACTTTCTGATTCTGAAACTCCCCCAAAATTTCTAGTATTGATCTTTTCTAGTATATTTTTTTCTCTTTCCTCAGGTTGCAAATTTTTTTTCGACCTGCGGTTTCTCTCTCCTGAAGTTGAAAAAAACTTTCAACCTGGGTCCCAGGTTGTCGAAAAGATTCGTTCGACAATCAAAGTTGAATTTTTTTTTGATTTCAATCCCAGGTTAAATAATTTTTTCGATCTGAGTACCCCTGGTCGAAAAAAAATTTCGATCTAGAAAACGGACAACATTCTCAGAATTTTTTCAACAGTAACACCATATTAGTAATAAAGTTGTACTGTAGCACCATTTTGGAGAAAAACCCCCCCTTTCACCTATTCACCCTATTTTGAAAGGACAGCTTGTGACCTCTCCAGCCACTCCTACTCTGCTTTGTCAGCCTACGGAGGTGTCTTCTATCCCATATGGGCTGTTAGTTGGGATAATTGGTATTGGTGTTGTATTGATATTGGTTTTTAGATGTAGTGATATTAGTTTTTTGTTGTACTGATATTGATTTTAGGCTGAATTGATATTGATTTTTAGCTGTATTGATATTGGTTTTAGGCTGCATTGATATTGGTTTTTAGCTGTAGAGATATTGGTTTTAACGTGTGTGAGTATTGGTTTGTAGCTGTATTGATATTAATTTTTTGCTATATTGATATTGGTTAGTAGCTGTAGTGATATTGGTTTTAGACTGTATTGATATTAGTTTTTTGCTGTAGTGTTATTGGTTTTAACGTGTATCGATATTGGTTTGTAGCTTTATTGATATTGGTTTATAACTGTATTGATATTAGTTTTAGGCTGCATTGATAATGGTTAGCTGTAGTGCTATTAGTTTGTAGCTTTATTGATATTGATTTTTATGTGTTGATATTAGTTTAGGCTGCATTGATATTGGATTTTAGCTGTAGTGATATTGGTTTTTAGCTGTATTGATACTGGTTTTAAAGTGTATGATTATTAGTTAGTAGCTATAGTGATATTGGTTTTAGACTGTATTGAAATTAGTTTTTTTTGTATCAATATTGGTTTTAACGTGTATCGATATTGGTTTTATGGTGTTGTGCTTTGACAACTAACAAAACTTATTCAGATCGAAGCATGGATGGAATATTTGGACAAGAATGTGATGTTGCCCATTGTAATCAAGAAATTGGAGGTAAAATTTTTTTTGAAATTTTAACTTAACTATTATATTTGATTATTTGGTTGTGCTTTTCATTGGAACCAGCAAATGTCGACCAATATCATGTTCAAGTGCATTGATATTGATTTTTCGATGAATTGATATTGGTTTGCAATTGCATTGATATTAGTTTGCATTTGCATTGATATTGGTTTTCAGATGCATTGTTATTGGTTTGCAGATGGATAGATGTTAGTTTTCAGATGAATTGATATTGGTTTTTAGATGACTTGATATTGGTTTGCATGTGATATGATAGTAGTTTGCATGTGCATTCATATTCTGTTGCATGTTGCCATGATTGTTAGTGATACGTCAACTAACGATACTTATTCAGATGGAAGACTTTATCAAGAATCTGAGCTTACCGATTGTAATGTACAAAGTGGAGGGTACACACTAGAGGATTGTTTGTTACTCGTTATTCATTATTCATTATTCGTTACTTGATTGTTTGTTATTCTTTATATTAAACAGTGCAATATTTTTATATGAAGGTACACCAACGCCACAAGCACAACAAGCGGATGATGTCCAGTCAAAAACAAAGGCATTTGGTAAATCTATCAAGAAATGCGAGAATCCAAACAAGTCAAGGAAGAGATTGAAAAGCTGTAGTGAGGTTGGTCGTGAAAAAGCAATGGCAAAGCACAAGAAGGCAAAAAAGAAAGAAAAAAAATGGTTGTACTGATGTCTTGATCGAGGATACAATACAAGAGAAGAATCGTTTGGAAATAGACTTGAATCGACCAATAAACCAATTATGAACTTGGCAGATTGTAAAGAATAGAAGATTGTCCGAAAGTTGAATGTTGCAACTATCTAATGCTGAACTTGCCATTATGTTATCAATTAAAATTTTGGGAATATTTCATCTTCTCATCAATACAAACTCAAACCAATATCATTACAGACTAAAACCTACAGCAATACGTACTCAAATCAATATCATTACAGACCAAAATCAATATCAATACGTACTCAAACTAATATCATTATAGACCAAAATTGATATCACTTCAGACTCAAACCAATATCAATACATATTCAAACCAACATCATTATAGGCTGAAACCAATATCAATTCAACTAAATACAAATATCAAGACAGCTAAAAATCAATATCAATACAAGAGAAGCTTGGTTTGAGTAGGCTCTTCCTGTCCTTGTCGAGAGGAGCTTGGTGATGACCACATTAGAGGGGTTGATCCCGACGTTGACCGTGGATCCGTTGACCTTCTCGGTGTGATGCGCTCGATGTGGATGACCCACTTTCGGCAGTACACCTGGACGATCTTGCCCTCGAACCCCTGGTCCCCCTCACGATCTGCACCTCGTCGTCCGCACGTTGTACTTCTTCCGGAGGTCGGTGGAGAGTGGTGCCGACATCAGCAGGCGGCAGACAGACGACGGTGCCGTGAAGTGGGCCTTCCTGCACTTGCGCCTGGACGACGAAACCCTCGGGTTGTACTTCATTGTCGCTGGTACAACCTCATAAATTCTCTTCTCTTACAATGGCGACAACGGGGGAAGGAATAGTTTTCAAATACCAATTCGTCGATGGGCTTTTTTTTCTTTAATTTGAATTGAAATTTTCGTTCTTCAAAGTTTAGATTTTTAATTCGAATTGGAGTTTTCAAATTAGGTTTCTTCAAAATTTTATTCCTTTAATTATTTTTTATTCTCTTTAGTTAGTTTTGATTTTATTAAGGTTTAAGTTTGATTTTTGGTTTTGGTTAAAGTTGGAGGAAGAAGATAAAGTGGGAGGAAGAAAAAGGGAAAGGAAAGATTTTTTTGTCTTTTACTGGGTGGACATTTTAGTCTTTTCAGGTGGGTGTTTGTCGGAGAAATCGGTATATTCCTCTGTCAGGGCACCAAAAATTTCTAAAACCAAACACGGAGAAAAATAATATAGATTTTGAAAATCTAGGAACTCGAAAAAAGGGAGACCAAACTACATGGATCTGAGCATAATTTGCCCTAAAATATTCTATATCCAATAAAAAATTTTGAAGAAAATTCATTTTTCAAATATCTACTTTCTGCTTTTTTCCGTAGTAAATCTTTAGTCGTGGACGAGGAAAAGGGAATCATTCATCAGTGACTATGTGATTGAAATGATTATTACCTCGGGAAAGTGCTAGGATGCTCTTTGTCCGAATATAATATAGGAAGAAGAATGTTGACTGCAAGGTTTTAAAATGCCACCCAGAGATCGACCTGCTATTATGTCCTGGTCACGTTTCGATTGGTCTAATTAGTCGGATCATTAGTCAAATTGATATTTTTTTATATTAAAAAAATATATTTTTATTAATATTTTAATTACCTTTATTCCACTATCCTAGCCAAAATATTCAATCAACTCTGATTTTTTGGTTTAACTTTACGAAAATATCTTTTAAAAAAAATATCCGACCAAACATAATTTTTCTCTTTTTATTAGGGTTTGGTTGATTTTTTTGTCTTTTTTCTTGATCAAAATATCTGACCAACCCTGATTCTTTAGTTCAACCCTGATTCTTTGGTTCAATCTTATAACCAAAAAAATACGGGGTAAAAAATTCGGTCAAACTATCTGATCCAATCATTTTTGGGTGGTTCATAAGGTTGGCAGTTTTTTGGCCAAACCTGGTACGCTCTTCTGACCAAATCACAATCTGACTGATCTGATCACTAGTCAGACCGTGTATTTAAAAACGTTGTTGACATGTCCAAAACCTTTTCTAATATTTGCTTAGAAGGGAGACGTTTTGAGTCTCCATTGTACAAACTGAGTCCAGCTTCATAAGAAACTTGATCTATGGTAACCATGCGAGGTTAGCCCCGTTATCCTAGAAACTCTCAAGTCCTTGTCGCCAGAATATGCCATTTTCTTGACGGAATATGTTATTTTTTTCGACAAACTTGTACTTGAAAAGACAAAAATGTTCCTCCCACTTAAAAGATAAAAAATTCATCTTCTTCCTCCCTTTGACCCACTCCGTTGCTGCACAAAAATAAAAATCAACAGAATTGAAACGATTATCAAGCAACTAGTTAGATGCGCACGAAAGGTGCACAACCATCAAACGTCGAGGCAGAGCGCGAATATAGACCGGAACAAGTGGAACTTCAAAATAACACTTCAAAACGCCGTGGTATATACGCGCCGCAACCACCCCCGGCCTCGTCGCCGCCCCGACCAACCTCCCCATCGCTCTCGTTGCCACCGTCGCTCTCAGCATCATCATCCTTCTTTTCTCTTTTGGTCTTCTTTGGTTTCGTTCTTTCTTACTTTTCCGCGATTGAAGAAAGAGGCCGCTGGTGTGGCGGTTAAGGTATTTGGTATCGACTCAAACCCAAACGTCGCTATGGAAGTGGTGGCCCTACTCCAGCTCCGCCCTCATCTGCGCCGTTGCCTCACCGCCGTAGTCCGCTGCTTCCTCCGCACCACCTCCACCCGCCGCGACCCGTCATCATCATCAGAGTCCCTAAACCCGATGCTCCCGGGGATGCACGCGCCCAGGTTGTTGTTGGCCAGCACCAGGATCGACATCGGGGAGTTGCCCAGGTTGTCGGGGAACTATACCAAGGTGACGCTGTGCCATCAGTGGGAGCCTTGGAGTTGATCTCAAGCTCACTTATACGTGTCGGGTCGGTTGGGCTACCTATGCTCATAGGGTCCCTCTATGTGACTCTAGCTCAGGGAAGCTTACTGACTTCACAACCCATTTTTCCTTCATCATTGATACACAAAACCAATCTCTCTATGGCTAATAATAATTTCTCAGTTGACAGAAAACTTGGGGAAGGTGGATGTTAGGGATTGTTCCAAATTCCTAATTAGAGTAGGGCTCTATTTCCTGATCAGAATAGAGTATTAGTCTCCTATATATATACGGCCTATGCCTAGGTCTTATTTGTACTAGTTGAGAGTTGTGAGGTAGAGAGAACCCTCACGGAGGCCTTGTAACCGATTGGACTCACATAGTGGACGACTCTCCTTTGCCCGTGGTTTTCTCCCCGTCTTGGGGTTTCCACGTAATTCTTGTGTCTCGTATTTTACTCGTTTCGATCTTATTACTCAACAATTGGTATCAGAGCCGGATCTGAGTATACGAGTATTTGACACGAAAAAAAAAAAATTCCGTGAACAGTAATCCGATTTGGGGGAAATCGGAAATTTAGGGTTTTCGAAACCCTTGGAGCCGCCAGCCGCCAGCCGCCGACCACCGACCGCCGACCGCGTCCCGTCGCCCCGTGCTCGCCGTCGCAGCTCCTTGAGAAGTCGAGCCGCGGCGTCGCAGAGAGAGGAGAACCCGAGGAAGAAAGGCAAGGAGAGAGAGAGGACCGACGAGAGAGAAAGAGAAAACGCGAGGAAGGAGAGCCGCGCCGCCCATCCCCGCGCCGCCAAGGATCGACCCACCCGTCGCTGAGCCTCGTCGTCGCCGTTCGGGGAGGAGGGAGAGCTCGGGGAGAGAGAAAGTCACGAGGAGAGAGAGAGATACGGGGAGAGAGAAAGAGAGGTGAACTCCGCGTCTCTCCGCCGCCGCCTAGCACCGCCGCCGCCGTGCCCACTCGCCGCCCAGCCGCCGCCTTGGAGGATTGGGGGTTGAAAAACCCTAATTTTTCGAGTTGACTTGGTCAACGGTTTGACTGGTTGACCGAAAGTCAACTGATTTGGCTGATTTTGGTTTTCTAACCTGTTTTGAGCGGATTTCTTGGTTCGAGTGGTTTCAGGATGACTTCGATGAAGTACGAGATTCCTCAGTTGACGAGGAAAACTAATTTTTCCTTGTGGCAGGTCAAGATGCGCGCTATTCTGACACATTTAGAGCTGGATGAGACTCTACTTGATGAGAAGTTAATGCCTACGAGTTGGGATGCTGCGATGAAAGCGTCAAAGAACCGTAAGGCTGTGAGTCAGATCCAGTTGCATCTGTCAGATGATATTTTGCGGGACGTGTTGAAGGAGACAACAGCTTCCTCATTATGGGCAAAGCTTGAAAAGTTGTGCATGCCCAAGAGTTTGACCAACAAACTGTGCTTGAAGCAACGACTGTTTTCTATCCGGATGCAAGAAGATAAGTCTGTTCATGACCACCTTAATGAATTTAAGGATATAGTGGCTGATCTTAGAACTCTGGATGTGAAGTATGATGATGAAGATCTTGCTTTATTGTTATTGTGCTCGTTGCCTGCTTCTTATCAGCAATTCAGAGATACTCTGTTGTTCAGCCATGATACTCTGAGTTGGGATAATGTTCATGATTCGCTCTTGGAGAAAGAGAGAATTGATAAGCATACTGTGAGTTCCTCTGAAAATAGCCAAGGGACTGGCTTGGTTATGAGAGGGAGATCTGAAGAGAGGAATGCTAAGTCTGGTTCGAGGAAGAAGAGCAGAAGCAAATCAAAGTCAAGGCACAAGGATAAGACTTGTTTCAATTGTCATAAGGTTGGGCATATTAAATGGTTCTGTCCGGAGTTGAAGAACAAGAAGAAGGGCGAAAAGTCCAGTGCTCCGAAAGGAGAAAGTTCTGATAGCGGCAGTGCTAGTGTTGCCACCACCACTCAGAAAGAAGAATCTGATGGAGACCTTTTGTCTGTGATTGATGGGAAGTCTAAAGTTGATGCTGCCTGGGTCCTTGATTCTGCTTGTACGTTTCATATGTGTCCTATCCGGGACTGGTTTTCAACATATGAACGTGCGGAGGGTAATGTTCTCATGGGAAATAATTTTGTCTGCAAGGTTGTTGGTATTGGCACAGTGAAGATCAAGATGCATGATGGTGTCATTCGAACCTTGACGAATGTGAGGCATATCCCTGATTTGAAGCGGAACTTGATTTCGTTGAGTACTCTTGATACATTGGGGTACAAGTATACCGGAGAAGGTGGAGTTCTTCGTGTGAGTAAGAACTCATTAGTGCATATGAAAGCCAAAAAGGAGGTTGGAAATCTGTATGTTTTGCAGGGTTCTACAGTTACAGGGATTGCTGCTGCTGCATCTGGCTCGTTGACAGATTCTGAGAATACCTCATTGTGGCATATGCGACTTGGTCACATGAGTGAGAAAGGCATGACCGAGCTGAATAGGAGAGGATTATTATGTGGACAGGGTATTGGGAAGCTGGAATTTTGTGAGCACTGTGTGTTTGGCAAGCAGAAGAAAGTCAGTTTTCAGAAAGGTGTGCACACTACAAAGGGAAAACTTGACTATGTTCATTCTGATCTTTGGGGACCGTCTCAAGTTGCAACAAAGAATGGTTCCAAGTATATGCTGACTATCATTGATGATTATTCAAGGAAGGTGTGGGCGTTCTTCTTGAAGAGCAAGGATCATGTCTTTGTCACTTTCAAGCAGTGGAAGACTATGATTGAGAAGCAGACTGGGAGAGATGTCAAGCATCTCCGCACAGACAATGGATTGGAGTTTTGCTCTAGTTGGTTTGATGAGTTCTGCAAGAATGAGGGTATTATCAGGCATAAGACAATCCCTGGTACACCTCAACAGAATGGAGTCGCTGAAAGAATGAACAGAACTTTGTTGGAGAAAGTTCGTTGTATGCTGTCAAATGCTTGTTTGCCTAAGTCGTTTTGGGCTGAAGCTGCTTCCACTGCCTGTCACCTTGTCAATCGTTCACCTCATGCATCACTTGATGGCAAGGTACCTGAAGAATTGTGGTCTGGAAATCCTCCTAATTATGCTGATTTGAAGATATTTGGGTGCCCTGCCTATGCTCATGTGAATAATGGCAAGTTAGAGCCAAGATCTGTGAAATGTATCTTCCTTGGCTATGCTTCTGGAGTGAAGGGATACAAGTTGTGGTGTCCCGAGCTGTCTAAGGTCTTGTTGAGTAGGAATGTTATTTTCAAAGAGACAGACATGCTGAGTAAGAGGGAGGATATTTCTTCACCTGGTGTTCCGAGTGCTCCAAGTGTGGACTTGCAAAAGTCAAAAGTGCAGGTGGAGTTTGATGATGATCCAGAAGCTAGTTCCTTCCGTGATGTTGATTGCCATGGTCCTACTCATGGTGGGTTGTCTGATGAAGCTGAGAATGTTGGCACAGTTGAGAGGGAGCCAGCGTATTCTATTGCTAGAGACAGGCCCAGAAGAATTATCAGGCCTCCACAGAAGTTGGGTGAGGCTGATATTGTTGCTTTTGCCCTGAATGTGGCAGAAGAAGTTGATAGCTGTGAAGAACCGTCTAGTTACTCAGATGCTGTGAAGTCGAAAGACTCTGCTAGATGGTTGGTTGCTATGGAGGAAGAGATGGAATCTCTTCACAAGAACAAGACTTGGGAGATTACTAAGCTGCCTAAGGATAAGAAGGTTGTCAGTTGCAAGTGGGTATTCAAGAAGAAGGATGGTATACCTGGAGTTGAAGAGCCTAGATACAAGGCTAGGCTAGTGGCTAGAGGATATAGTCAGATTCCTGGTGTGGACTTTAATGAGGTGTTTTCACCAGTTGTGAAGCATACCTCGATTCGTTCTCTTCTTGGTATTGTTGCTATGCAGGATTTAGAGCTTGAACAGCTTGATGTGAAGACAGCTTTCTTGAATGGAGAGCTTGAGGAGCGGATTTATATGGCACAGCCTGAGGGTTTTCATGTTGAAGGCAAAGAAGACCATGTGTGCTTGTTGAAGAAGTCCCTGTATGGCCTTAAGCAGTCTCCGAGGCAGTGGTATAAAAGGTTTGATTCCTTTATGATTTCTCATGGTTATGAGAGGAGCAAGTATGATAGTTGTGTTTACCTGAAAAGGCTACGCGACGGTTCCCAAGTTTATTTGCTCCTGTATGTGGATGACATGTTAATTGCTGCAAGTGACAAAGGAGAGGTGAGGAAGCTCAAAGCTCTGTTGAGTTGCGAGTTTGAGATGAAAGATTTGGGTCCTGCTAAGAAGATTCTTGGTATGGAGATTGCCAGAGATAGAGCAAGGAAATTATTTCTGAGCCAGGAGAGTTACATTGAAAAGGTACTTG
Source organism: Hypericum androsaemum (assembly GCA_963995505.1). Taxonomy (NCBI): domain Eukaryota; kingdom Viridiplantae; phylum Streptophyta; class Magnoliopsida; order Malpighiales; family Hypericaceae; genus Hypericum; species Hypericum androsaemum. The sequence continues at coordinate 14,662,323 of OZ023181.1, read as the reverse complement.
ACAGGTTTGATGTGACTGGTAATCCTGTGAGTACTCCTCTTGGTACACATTTTCAGCTTTCGTCTGCCTTATCTCCACAGTCAGCTGCTGAGGTCGATTACATGTCTGGTGTTCCATACTCCAATGCTGTTGGTTCTCTGATGTATGCTATGGTTTGCACACGCCCGGATTTGGCCTATGCTGTGAGTGTCGTTAGCAGGTTTATGGCAAATCCTGGAGAAGGTCATTGGAGAGCAGTGGAGTGGATTATGAGGTACTTGAAGGGTACCAAGGGCGTGTGTCTACAGTTTGGACGCACCAGTGATGGAGTTGTTGGTTTCGTAGATTCAGATTATGCTGGAGATCTTGATAAGTTCAGATCCTTATCTGGATATGTCTTCACTCTTGGAGGATGTGCTATCAGTTGGAGAGCTTGTCTACAGGCCACAGTGGCGTTGTCTACCACTGAGGCGGAGTACATGGCTATAACTGAAGGTGTGAAGGAGGCTATCTGGTTGAAAGGTTTCTTCAGTGAAATCTGTGAGATGCTGCAGGTCAGTACAGTGTACTGTGATAGTCAAAGTGCTATCCATCTCACGAGGGATGCTATGTATCATGAGAGGACAAAGCACATTAATGTGAGGTACCACTTCATTCGGGAGCATGTTGCTCAAGGTGACATTGTTGTGAGCAAGGTGGGTACCAAGGACAACCCTGCAGACATGTTGACGAAGCCGCTTTCTGGTACTAAGTTCGAGCATTGCTTGGACTTGGTCGGTGTTCATGCTTGATGCTGATTGCCCTTAGGGGCTGATGGTGAAGGTGGAGAAACGTTGAAGATGGAGTCATAGAATTTGGTCCAAGGTGGAGATTTGTTAGGGATTGTTCCAAATTCCTAATTAGAGTAGGGCTCTATTTCCTGATCAGAATAGAGTACTAGTCTCCTATATATATACGGCCTATGCCTAGGTCTTATTTGTACTAGTTGAGAGTTGTGAGGTAGAGAGAACCCTCACGGAGGCCTTGTAACCGATTGGACTCACATAGTCGACGACTCTCCTTTGCCCGTGGTTTTCTCCCCGTCTTGGGGTTTCCACGTAATTCTTGTGTCTCGTATTTTACTCGTTTCGATCTTATTACTCAACAATGGATTTGGTACTGTTTACATGGGATATCTGAATGACTCGGATATGATGGTTGCTGTGAAGAGAATTTCCAGGAACTCTAAGCAAGGTAAGAAGCAATATGTGGCGGAAGTGAAGACCATTGGACGGTTGAGACATCGGAACCTGGTGCAAATATTGAAATAGTCCAGCAATGTAATGCTAGATTCTAGCTTCGGAGTGAAGCTAGGTGACTTCGGGCTCGCGAGGTTGATGTTGGGTATGGAACCTGAGTACGAGTGGAGTATTCAATTTAGGTTGAGAGTCCTTCCAGGCCTTAGCGTGCAACCTCAGGATCTCCCTCGCCTTGTCCTTGACCTTGTTCCCGCAATCAACTTGGAGCACCAAACACAGCTTAGCCACGACCCCAACCTGCAGCATCTCCTGGATAACCGCCGGAGTCGCCGAGAATTTCGAAATGGACGACAGGATCCTGACCCCTCGCTCGCTCCCGATCCCGGAGACCCTCAGGATCTTCTTCGAGACGACTGTGATCCCCGCCGCCTGGCCGAGCAAGGCCGCCCAAATGCACAATTGATGTTGCAAGTCGGCAGCTTTCGGGTTCTCGGAGATGTGTGGAAGGCAATGTGAATGGTTTCCTTTTCATTTTTTTAACCTTTGGATATGTAAAGTTATATGAGTTTTGTGATCAGGGAGGAGGCCCCTCTTGGATCAAGGAGCATCTCGACTCAGATTGGTAAGGGAATCCTACTTTGTTTCTTTCTGATGAGTCTCCCCTGGCCACCTTCCTCATTTCCCGCACAAAGTCAACGAGGAATAAAGAAAACCTATCTTTTAGGGAATCAATTTCAGGCATCAGGATTGAGATTGCCATCAAGGCGTTGAAATCATGCAAGGGGCAGCTTGACTTCTTTTTCTTGTGGAACAAGGTTAATATGTTCAGCAGGTTCACACTGTTTGAAATTAAACTCCCTAGTTGCGAGTTTAGTGTGATTATTTATAAGTGTTGAAAATCTACGTACATATTAAAATTTTCTAATAATGGTTATGGCAGGTCAGCGCAAACCCTCTTCGAACTTTCGAGGGAGAGATTCTAATGCCGCTCCAAATCAGCCCTTTGCTTTACTATAAAGTTTAACATCTGCGAATTCTGCAGTAGATGGATCCAACAACTTGAAGTCTAAGTATGGTCAGAAGAAATTATGCTAGATGACAAATTGAGAGGCCTGGTATCTGAAAAGGAATAAATCGTTGACTAAAATATTTGATTATATAAACTTAATCAAGTTCTAGTTTCCAATTCCTTATAGCTGTCTACATTTTCCCTTTTGGCTCTCTGCAATATCCCACTTTCCTTCTTTGTCTTGTTGGCGATCCTTCCTTGCTCTAAATCTCTTTACTTCAAGAAAACCTGGTTCGATGCTGATGCAACTGAGATACTATACCAACGTGACGCTGTGCCATCAGTAAGAGCCGTGGAGTTGATCTACAAGCTCACTTATACGTGTCGGGTCGGTTGGGCTAACTATGCTCATAGGGTCCCTCTATGTGACTCTAGCTCAGGGAAGGTTACTGACTTCACTCGGCTTGGCCTAGGCATTGCTTTATCTTCATGAAGAATGGGATCAATGCGTGGTGCACCGAGATGTCAAGTCCAGCAATGTGATGCTAGACTCTAGCTTCGGTGTCAAGCTAGGTGACTTCGGGCTCGCGAGGCTGATGGATCACGAGCTTGGACAGAAGAAAACTGGTCTGGCTGGAACTTTTGGCTACTTGGTCCCCTAATATCGAGCACCTTCGATGTCTACATCTAACGATGCATCGGTAACCATTTCCAGCATCGACATTGGTCGCTGAAGTATGCTTGTTAGTTTGATGTTAAGAGTTGCTTCTGTTACTTTTCTGCAGCTTTTAGGCATTGTAAACAGCTACTACGTCAACAATTAAGATGTCATGTATCTAGAAACAGTTGAAAGCTGAAATATTCTTTGCTTATAAATCAAAACCGCGTTAATGTCGTTAATGTAAGTATCCAAGTTGTCTCGCGCCTGTGAATATGTGGATTCAACAATTTGAATAGTTAATTAACATTTCCTTTTTCATAGTTACCCTTTGTAATTCTCACGAGACATCTCTGAACCATCACAACATATTATTGCAATGCACCCGTGCAGAACGTCATAACGAGACTGAAACATGCATTTTATTAAGAAGAAGAAGCTGCAATACTTGGAATACAACAGGACAACCTTTTATCCATATGGTGTCGAAAAACAGAAAATTAAGACTCGTGTCACTTCCGTGAAAGATTCAAATCGAGTTTATTTCGGCAAGTCCAATTCAGTAGCTCGAAATGAACGTCCAGGAAAGGATATCATGTGACTCAGTTACGGAACCGGTGGATGCTGAGAACCCAATTTCAACAAACTCAGGAAGAAACTTCCTGAGGTCAACAGTGGACGACAGGTAACTATTCCCTGGCTCGGACACTTGCAGTTTCAGATTCATGGTACGAGAGTCGTAACTCAACACAGCGGATTGGGTTGTCCCCTCCAAGGTAGTGTGCCACGGATCATATGTAGCTTGCACAATGGAATTCAAGTTGAATCCGACATGAGCAATCGGGGGGTCGAAGTTGTTGGTGAACGAGTCGAACTCGACTGCGACAATCTTCTCTAAGGAAGTGCCAGTAGAATTAAACAGGCCAAGGAAGCCTCCCCCGGAGTTGGGACCAATCTTTGATCCAACTGGTGCCATGAAAAATGCAAATCCGTCGCCCTGAGGCCCTGAAAAATCATGTCTTATGGAAAATTTGAATATGGTTGTGAAGTCGTTGAGCCTTCCGGACCTGGAATCCCAGATTTGCAAGGGCTCGGAGTACGTAGCCCGGCCGATGCTACCCGCTTGATCAGAGTAAATTTGCCAACTAATTATCTTCACATTTTAAATTAGATATTAACATTCCAACATATTTTCTATTTTTACGAACTTGGCAATCCAACATATTTTCTATTTTTACGAACTTGGCAATGATCGCCTTTGGTATGTGCAATGAACATTAATAAAGCAATCACAACATCACCCTCAACGCTTGTGACATCAACTTCCTGTGGGTAACAGGGTGAGTATTTCAAAGGAATTTTTTCCCTGTACTATATTAGTTTTGGGAGCTCAACACCGATTTTGTAAATTTGTAAATATATTTCAAAATAAAATCTACTTAAAAAACTTTGTTGAAGACGGATTCACGCTAAATGAGAGATTAAAGTTGAGCCCGAGCGGTTTGCTGGCGAGTTAGAAGGTAAACTGGTTTGCTGTTTTTTTCTGGTGAAATGGTTTGTTAGTTTTGGTCCACAGAGATATGCATAAGTTACTAAAGATCGATTATGTAATTGGTCCACTTTAGTGGTTTGATCCGGTTATACAATACTATCTTTTTGGTAAAAAATGTTAAATCAAGTTTTCGAACAAACATTTTGGACAAATAAATCTAAGTATCACTAAATTAAAAACTAAATGAGAAAAGAGGGAAAAATATTATGGTGAAGGTTATGAGTATTATAAATTTTTTATTTTTTTTCCAAAAAACAATATAACAAAAAAAATTTCCTTATTTTGAGTGTATTTTTGTCAAAACAAAAATTCAAGTAGTGAAGTCAACTAGAAAAATTTGTTGGGTCTCGGTGGCACAGGAACTTGACGACAGAACTAGGACTGGAGCGAAACTCGGCAGAATCAGAACTCGACGGCGTGTTGTCGTAGGTCGTTGTATGGTCGGAGGTTAAAGGCTGGGAAGATGAAAAGGAGGAGAGAGAGGGTTTCTATTTTTTTTAATCATTTTTAAAATAAATTAAATGATGATGTCAACGAGCAAAGAGTTCAATAACCTATACTAATCAATTCAATACTTAGTTTTTGGTATTAAGCACGAGGAGATTGTTTAAGATCATAAATAGCTTTGTTTAGTTTGCATACTTTACGAATATTTTCCAGAGGATTCCCTAAATATCTTCTTCAAGGTCACCTTAAAAAAACAAATTTTGACATCCATCTGAAATATTGGCCGACTATGATGGCAGAAGTTTTCTAATTGTGTTTATATTAGCAACGGGGGAAAATGTTGCATTATAATCTATCCAATGTATTTGAGTAAAGTCTTTAGCAACAAGTCTAGCTTTATGACTTTTTTTTTTAATGGTAAATTTTTACACCATGTCAAAATTTAAATCCTGAACCTCCATGAAATCCTATAACGCGTGGTGTCATTAGACCAAATGGTCTTTGCAGCTTTATGACTTTCTAATGTACCATCACTTCTTGTTTTTTTTTTTGAAAAACTATTTGCACCCAACTGTATTCTCCCCTTCTAGAAGAGATACGATATTCCAAGTCTTATTTCTGCTTAAAGCAATTAGCTCATCGTTCATTGCATTAATCCAAATTCTCTTAGTTTTAGCTTTCTCATAACATGATGGTTTCTCAGTTGCATCTAATCTATTTAGAAAACATTTATATCTATATGGCACAGGGTTGTAAGAAAAATACCTGAAAATTGGATAGGTAGGTACCTTGTAGGATTTGTAGTCTTTGAACTTAGCTGGTGGTTTGATCATCCTTTGGGATCTTCTGAGGAATTTAGTATTGTGCGTAGATGCAGAACATGAGTCCTAGTCATTCTGAGAATGAATTTCAAACTCTGTAGCACCTGTTTGATAAAGAAGAGTCTCATTAGAGCTGTTGTTTGTTGATTGAGCTGGTCCTCTTGAGTTTCTTGAGAGGTTTGCTGGTGAACATGGTTGGGCTGTAATAACCTGGTATGAAGTTGAACTTGTTCACCAGATGGTGCAAGATGTTACTCCCCCTGATTTTCAACATCATCATGGCTTGTCAAATTGTTAGTAAAGTAGGAAGTTTGCTATAGGAATTGAACATCTCTTGAGATGATGTTCTTCTTAGAACCAGGATGCTAGCATTTATACCCTTTGGTTATCATTGAGTAGCCAAGGAAAAAATACTTGAGTGCCTTACAATCATGTTTGTCCCTTTTCTGACCTGGGACATGAACATAGCTTGTGCATCCAAACATGATCAATAAAACTAACATAATATTTGTATCCATCATAGGAAAAGCAAGGAGAAATCCAAACATCATAGTGGACAATTTTGAAATGTTTATCATATTGAGTGGTGGAAGAATTAAAGGGAAGTTTGTAATTCTTGGCAAAGATGAAACTTTCACACGTGGAAGAGAGTTTATTGCAATCAAACTTTAAAATTCTCATTACATTACCGGAAGGATGCCGTATTCTAAGATGCCACAAGGTTGTATCACTAAAAGTATGAGTTTTGCAAGATAGAGTTGTGGGATCATCCTCTAATATGTAGTAACCATTCTTCAAACTTTCTTTACCAATCATTTTCAGGGAGGTCAAGTCCTGAAATATGATATGATTAAATTCAAATATGAACTTACAATTAAGTTGCTTTGTTAATTTACTTATTGACAGCAAATTTGTAGCAAAATTAGGAATGAACAATGCTTCATTTGGCATTAAACAATCCGGTTAGCCCTTTCCCTTTAATATGTAATTTTTCCTCCATTTGAAAAAGAGAATGAATCACATTTGGAAGTTAAATAACCTTTTTCAATCATTACTATATCATTTACCATATGATCATTCGCACTTGAGTCAATAATCCAAATATTTCTTGCTTCAGGATAAAGGTTATACATACCTAAGAAAGCTTGAGAGGCGCTAGCTGCTGGGTTTAGTTCTGAATTTGATCTTGCTACAGAAGGAGTTCCACTGCTTCCAGAACCAAAATCTTTGCTCGTGTGTTGCATAAGTTGCTATGCTAAAAGTTCCACAGCTGAAACAGAACCAGTGGAGCTTGTAGAAGAATTAGTAGCATTTGCAATTACATTGAAGTTGTTATCGTTCTTGTGGATTCTTAAGTTAGGGTACAAGAACCAACATTTGTCTTTAACAGTGTCCTGTTTTCTTACAGTGTTCACAGACAATGTGGTTTCTTCCAATATTTTTTTAGTAACCTCTTCCTCTCTTGTTGGAGGATCTGTTGTTGGAGAAGAATGCAACATTTTCTTCCTCACTTGTTTTCTTCTCTTTGCCAAATCAAGATAATTTTTTTTCCTTGTATTTTCCTCTTGTTGTAGCTTGGAAGAGATGCTAGAAAGGGGTGGAAGGTCTTTGTTCATTAGAACTTGACTCTGCACTGTTTCAAATTCATATCTTAAGCCTGAGAGCAGCTGGTAAATTTTATCTCGTTCAGCTTGCTTCTGCATTGTAATAAGGTCAGTGGTCACAGGTCAACACATGGTCAGCTCATCCCACATCTCTTTTAGAGATCCTAGATACTCAGTAATAGATTGATCTCCTTGTTTAACTTCAGCCAGCTTTCTAGTTGGGTTGAACAACCTATAGATTTTGTTCTGCTGACTGTATAAACTGTTAATTTACTCCCAGTGCTTGAGAGCTACTAGAGTGTAGCTAGATAAGTTGCATTCCTTAGGTTTGAGTGAATCCAGAATCCAAGTGCTCTGGAGCCTTCTATTGATATAACCCAGCATCCCTGTGACATTTAGAGAGTATGAGGCTGCACGAGCCCATTCGAGATAATTGTGGACATTTATAGGCATTCGGGTGAGTTTTAAATTGATGTTACAGTTATTTTCGACTGTAATGATCCTCCTAGCATTTTGAGTGCTAGTTTGAGAGTTGTTTTTATTTTTTTTATTAAGACATTATTGTGGCTAGCGGGAAGATTTTGATTCGTAGCTGATTCCATGGAGAGTAGATCGAAGCTCTGACACCATGTTAGAAATAAGAACGAATCTAAACTTGTTATCATGTATGTAGTTACATCAGATATATATACACAAGTATGTCAACCACCTAATTAATTCTATCTAGGAACTTGCAAGGAATATAACATCTTCATTCCAGCCAATTATAACGGTTAGTTAGGGAGTAATTACATAGCTAATTACAGTTGTTAAGGGGGCTTATTACAGCTGGGATAGATGGGAAGAATACGAGGATCATGATTCTGCAACAACATGAAGTGCCGCAGAACAGAGGAGAAACAGAGGAAGCTGTAGACCTCTGCATAACGCGTGATCATTGATGCCTTTGATCTTCAAAACCTTCCAATAAAAGGATCCTCGAGTAAACTAAATTGGGAGAATGTTACATTTTGAAAATAAAAATTGTTGAGGTATAAAAATAATCTCGACATTGTTAATATATTTTGAGGTACCCGGTGTGGTCGCAAGGTGATCGGTTGACCGGTTTACCGGTGACCGATGTGGTCTGAAAGTGATCGGTGGGTGGTGTTGTCTCAAAGCAATCACTTCCGATTTTGAGTTGGAAAGAGGTTGTAGATGGTCTTCCCTCCATTGAGTCCGAAGATAGTCTTACTTGGTCGAAACCGGTGATGATAGACGGCTTCCAAGACCAAAGCTCCCGGTTCGGTCAGCTTCTCACCTGCCTGGGTAATGCTCCTCCGTAAAATGCTCATAACTTTCTATCTGGAGATCTAAATGAGACAATTCAAGTTTCTAAGGAAAGCTAAGACGTGGATCTACAACTCTTTTTTTTACAACATTTTCTGATTCGGAGCAGAAGGAGGTCAAAAATGTAGTTTAACGCGGATATTAGTGGACGCCCCATCCGTGAAGTCCGAGTGGGCGTCCCATCCGTGAAGTCCGAGTGGGCGTCCCATCCTTGAAGTCTGAGTGAGCGCCCCATCCTTGAAGTCCGAGTGGATGTCCTATCTCCCAAGTCATCCGGGATGTCCGGGTTGTGCCCTCGAAGTTGGATGTCCGGGTTGGACACTTCAGTCCGTGAAGTCGATATGTCCGAGTTGGGCACCTCGGTCCGCTAAGTAGGATGTCCGAGTTGGACCACTCGGCCCACTTGAAGTGGTCATTTAAGTCCGCGTTGGACTTTAAGGCGGTGTTGGAGCACGAAATTATTGTCTCAGAGTGATGGCGGTCTATCTCCGGATGTGCGGGAATCGGCTTGGGTTCGTCGGAACAAGGAGCCCGGGCAAGAGGCCCCCCTCGCCCACATAAGCGAGACCGAGCGAGGGCTCTTCTCGCTCACGAGGAGCCCGGGGGAGAGGCCCCTCTCGCCCGCATAGGCGAGACCGAGCGAGGACTCTTCTCGCTCACGAGGAGCCCGGGCGAGAGGCTCCTCTCGCCCGCATAGGCGAGACCAAGCGAGGGCTCTTCTCGCTCACGAGGAGCCCGGGCGAGAGGCCCCTCTCGCCCACATAGGCGAGACCGAGCGAGGGCTCTTCTCGCTCACGTTGGTGATCCGGGCGAGAGGCTCCTCTCGCCCACGAAGGCGAGACCGAGCGAGGGCTCTTTTCGCCCACATGGCCGAGTCCTATCGAGAAACTCGTCCGACTCAAATAGAGGAGAGGCCGGTAGGAGGCACGAGCGAGGAGCCGAGTGAGAGGCCTACGGCAAGAGGTCTAGTGGCGAAATGCCGAGCGAGAGGCCGAGTGGCGAGGAGCCGAGTGAGAGGCCTACGGCAAGAGGTCGAGTGGCGAAATGCCGAGCGAGAGGCCGAGTGAGAGGCCTACGGCGAGAGGCCGAGCGAGAGGCCGAGTGGCAAAAGGCCGAGCGAGAGGCCAAGTGGCAAAGGGCCGAGCGAGAGGCCAAGTGGCGAGAGGCCGAGTGAGAGGCCTACGGCGAGAGGCCGAGCGAGAAGCCTAAAGCGGGAAGTCGGGCGAGAAACTTAAGGCCGGAAGCCTACGGCGAGAAGACGAGCGAGGAGCCTAAGGCGAGAAGCCGAAGGTGAGAAGCCAACTTGGACCCGAGCGGGAAGCTCATTTGACCTTCATAGGCGGGAAGGCAATTCCGGGAATAGGTCCACTTTGGTTGAGGAGGCCGTTAGCTTGAGCCCATTTTGAGATTCACTTTGGGCCTGACGAGATGTCCGTCTTGGGCGATGACGGACTTGAGTCAAGATTTTGCGTGGGAGATTCGAGAAGGTCAAAACGGTCTATAGTTTCCTAACTTGAGCCGAGATTCTCAATATTTGGCAAGACTTGGTAAGTTCCTCTTTAGGCCGCGATCGCTTGGTCGTCACGTTTTGAAAGCTTCCTGTCCGAGGATGGGATTTGCTCATTTAAGGAAGACGGCTTGTATTGAGCCGAGAGGATCCCGTCATGTTAGGAACAAATAATTTGAAGCGGATCTCTCGGGATTGAGACTTGGAGCCGAAGGTCTTGGAGGCGGTTTAGGATTTCCTATTGTGAAGGCGCGGTGGTTAGGTCAAGGCACTCTATATAAAGAGGGCTCGGGCGAGAGAATGGACAACACCAACACATCAAACAACAACTATCTTAACTTTTTATCTCGTAGCCCGTAGTCCTTTTTTCTCCCTCTCCCTTAGATTGAACGTCTAAGGTTCACTCTTTTTTCACCCTCTCCGTTAGGCCGACCTTGGGACGACCACTCCGGATCCATCTCGGGTAGTCTTGACGTTCTTGTACCCACTTTCTCCGCAACATATTTTTGGCACGCTCGGTGGGACTAAGGAGGGCGTCTGAGAAGGCGGTCTAGCTTCGTTCGATCAAGATGACCAAGAACCATGCTGCTCAAGCCAACTCCAACCCCAAAGAGGCGGCACCCTCTTCCCAGCAACTCGTTGGGAGGTGTTCATCCGACGTAGTTTCCGACAAGGAGGCGGCACTACCCATATCTTCTCAGCCACCTGTTGGGAGGAACTCATCCAACTCGGCTCACATCAAAGAGTCGGCTCTCCCTACTATCCAGACGGGTATCAGGAGGAATACCACCAACACGGCCTCCTTTAAGGAGAAGCTCACCGCCATAGCTAGAATGCTCGATGATATCAACGTTCGACTCGATAAGATTCGACGTGATAACAAGGAGGAGATGAGATGTAGCGACGAAATTCAGATACGAGGTGACGAGACCTATCATAGACTTTCTAATCAACCCCAAGGAGTTTGGGATGCCATGGACGAAGTACCTCAGCAAACATCCCCCAGTCCCGATCTCGGTGAGGCACACATAGGGCCATCATCCCTTATTCAGCCTACTTCGAGGCAACCGGTATGGTCTTAACCTTATCGTGATGCCGAGACTCCAGACTTCACAAATTTACTCAGCCGACACCCATTGGTTGAGGCTGCCAATGACCCAATCTTGCAAGAATCCTTTACGAGTGAGGAGATCCAAGAGGTTCCTGTGATGGCCATCGACTACCCAATGTTTCATGATGTTACTTATGTTCCGACCATCGAGCTCGATGACGATGACATCAACCAACATGAAGAGCTCAATGAGGATGATGAGCTCGATGAGGATGACGTCAATCGAGAAAAGCTCGATGAGAATGATGCGCTCGATGAGGATGATGAGCTCGATGAGGATGATGTCAATCGACAAGGAGAGCTCGATGAGGATGACATTAACCGTCAACTGGTGTTCGGATCTACCCAACAACAAGGGACGGAAGGACAACCTCAACTCTCTCAATTTGAGGGTTTGGCTTCACATCAATGTCTCGGGGGGCAACCGGCAATCAACCCCCCCGCGAGTACTTCCGTTGCTATGGTTGGCATCCAACGAAGTCAAAAAGGAGCGATGCCAAAGCGGACAAAGGCCAACCCTAAGACCCGGAGGGAAAGACTCGGGAAGCAGGGACGGCTGGACTCTAAGAAGGCAATGGCTGACCCTAAGACTCGGCGGGCAAGACTCGGTAGGCAAGGACGACCGCCCGATAACGGCGTCCCAAAAGCTCAGGAGTCTTTGTATCCCAGGGGAGCTGATAGCCTAAAGAAAATAAAAGTCGACCCCAAGACCCGGTGGACAAGACTCGGGGGGCACGGAAGGCCACCTGATAATGGTAACCCAAAGGCTCAAAACTCCTTTAGTATAATGGGAGCCAATGGTCCCAAGAGAGGGAAGGTTGACCTTAAGACCCGAGGAGCAAACACTCTGGGGGCAAGGATGGCCACCCAATGGCGACATTCTAAAGGCTCAAAAGTCCTTTCATCTGAAGGGAGTCGATAATCCTAGACAAGGGAAGGCCAACCTTGAGAGCCGAGAGACAAGACTCGGGGGGCAAAGATGGCCGCCCAATAGCGGCATCCCAAGGACTCAAAAGTTTTGTCCAAAGATAGTCGATGAAGCATGGAAGATCAGTAATCCTCGTATCAAGGTGGACCTTCAAGACGAGTCCGACTCATACATGTATGCCTTCAACCGGCTTGGAGATAAGAGGGTTGTTCTTGAGCCACCAACACAAGATTCCCTCACTAAGACTCAGAGGCGTCGCCTTGAGAGGAAGGTCCAGAAGTGGAAGCAAGTTGTCAAAGACCTTGAAAGACAGCTTGCAGGGCAAAGGGTCAAGTTGGAGGAGCAAAACGCCCTCCTAGCTCATCTGCAAGTTAGACACCTACCAAACTGTACTCAAGACCAGGCCAGGGAGATCGAAGCTTCTAAGGCAAAGAAGTACATCAAGGAGGTTCGACCAAAGGCACCCGCTGACCGACACAAGAAGTTGATCCGCAAGTGGGTACCCAAGGTACAAACTGATGTCCATATGAGAGAAGGTCGCCCTCAAGAGGATGAGAAGGAGATCGACCAGAAAGAAAAAGATGTCTCGGTCACTCTTGAGATTGGTTATGTAAAGTTTGGAGACTTCTCAGACAAGGTGTCGATCAACAAGGCGTTCACCCTACCGGCCATCTTTAGGCCAAAACTCAACCAACCTAGCCATCTGGAGAGGGACGAGAGTCAGGAAGATACACCTTATCCTCACATAGCAAAGATGTCCTCTATCACTCCCATGGTGAAAGCCTCTAATAGCGATGTCACCGTTATGAGGCCAACCCAAAGAATGGGCGAATGCAAGAAACCTCTTTGCATCACGGTTCACATCCTTGGAGAGTTGATCAAGAGAGTACCCGTGGATGGCATGGGTGTGGCGAACATCTTTCTTCAGTTGCTCCTCAGGGATCGCAATAAGGAAAAGGAGGATGACAGCCCGGCTAGCATGGTCATGACCAACCTTGACGAAAAAGAGCGAGACTTGATCCGCTCCGGTCCGGTAATTCCATCTTCCATCCACTAATGTCTAATCTGGTGGGAGTCATATGGGAAGGTGGGGATTATGACGGCTGACTATGTCCATTCATCCTGGTAATATGCTACATAGAGGTTGCCTTCAATGACGGGACCACAGTACCAATAAGGGTGATTTGGAGTAACATAGATGGCTGGTCTGCATGGTGTGCGAGTTCGGTCAAACGAGATGTCCTTTCAATCCAACGACCGATCGATGCCACACTCGAGGGGCAAGTAGTCCCCCTTACTTATGGGGAATAAAGCAATAGGCAAGGTGACAAGGCGATTGGAGATTTGTACCTTGTCACCCTATAAGTCGGCTGGGTAGACGGCCTAGATCTCTTCAAGCTGCTCGTCTTCATTCTAACTTAGCTGATGGATGCCAACCGGAGATGAAGGACCACGTCAACGCTTCTCGCCTGATCGTACCGAAGTGTTAACGTGCGGGGGGCATTGTTGAGGTATAAAAATAATCTCGACATTGTTAATATATTTTGAGGTACCCGGTGTGGTCGCAAGGTGATCGGGTGACCGGTTTACCGGTGACCGATGTGGTCTGAAAGTGATCGGTGGGTGGTGTTGTCTTAAAGCAATCACTTCCGATTTTGAGTTGGAAAGAGGTTGTAGATGGTCTTCCCTCCATTGAGTCCGAAGATGGTCTTACTTGGTCGAAACCGGTGATGATAGACGGCCTCCAAGACCAAAGCTCCCGGTTCGGTCAGCTTCTCACCTGCCTGGGTAATGCTCCTCCGTAAAATGCTTATAACTTTCTATCTGGAGATCTAAATGAGACAATTCAAGTTTCTATGGAAAGCTAAGACATGGATCTACAACTCTTTTTTTTACAACATTTTCTGATTCGGAGCAGAAGGAGGTCAAAAATGTAGTTTAACGCGGATATTTGCTCTGAGTTCGAAAGTGGACGCCCCATCCGTGAAGTCCGAGTGGGCGTCCCATCCTTGAAGTCTGAGTGAGCGCCCCATCCTTGAAGTCCGAGTGGATGTCCTATCTCCCAAGTCATCCGGGATGTCCGGGTTGTGCCCTCGAAGTTGGATGTCCGGGTTGGACACTTCAGTCCGTGAAGTCGATATGTCCGAGTTGGGCACCTCGGTCCGCTAAGTAGGATGTCCGAGTTGGACCACTCGGCCCACTTGAAGTGGTCATTTAAGTCCGCGTTGGACTTTAAGGCGGTGTTGGAGCACGAAATTATTGTCTCAGAGTGATGGCGGTCTATCTCCGGATGTGCGGGAATCGGCTTGGGTTCGTCGGAACAAGGAGCCCGGGCAAGAGGCCCCCCTCGCCCACATAGGCGAGACCGAGCGAGGGCTCTTCTCGCTCACGAGGAGCCCGGGGGAGAGGCCCCTCTCGCCCGCATAGGCGAGACCGAGCGAGGACTCTTCTCGCTCACGAGGAGCCCGGGCGAGAGGCTCCTCTCGCCCGCATAGGCGAGACCAAGCGAGGGCTCTTCTCGCTCACGAGGAGCCCGGGCGAGAGGCCCCTCTCGCCCACATAGGCGAGACCGAGCGAGGGCTCTTCTCGCTCACGTTGGTGATCCGGGCGAGAGGCTCCTCTCGCCCACGAAGGCGAGACCGAGCGAGGGATCTTTTCGCCCACATGGCCGAGTCCTATCGAGAAACTCGTCTGACTCAAATAGGCGAGAGGCCGGTATGAGGCACGAGCGAGGAGCCGAGTGAGAGGCCTACGGCAAGAGGTCTAGTGGCAAAATGCCGAGCGAGAGGCCGAGTGGCGAGGAGCCAAGTGAGAGGCCTACGGCAAGAGGTCGAGTGGCGAAACGCCGAGCGAGAGGCCGAGTGGCGAGAGGCCGAGTGAGAGGCCTACGGCGAGAGGCCAAGCGAGAGGCCGAGTGGCAAAGGGCCGAGCGAGAGGCCAAGTGGCGAGAGGCCGAGGGAGAGGCCTACGGCGAGAGGCCGAGCGAGAAGCCTAAAGCGGGAAGTCGGGCGAGAAACTTAAGGCCGGAAGCCTACGGCGAGAAGACGAGCGAGGAGCCTAAGGCGAGAAGCCGAAGGTGAGAAGCCAACTTGGACCCGAGCGGGAAGCTCATTTGACCTTCATAGGCGGGAAGGCAATTCCGGGAATAGGTCCACTTTGGTTGAGGAGGCCATTAGCTTGAACCCATTTTGAGATTCACTTTGGGCCTGACGAGATGTCCGTCTTGGGCGATGACGGACTTGAGTCAAGATTTTGCGTGGGAGATTCGAGAAGGTCAAAACGGTCTATAGTTTCCTAACTTGAGCCGAGATTCTCAATATTTGGCAAGACTTGGTAAGTTCCTCTTTAGGCCGCAATCGCTTGGTCGTCACGTTTTGAAAGCTTCCTATCCGAGGATGGGATTTGCTCATTTAAGGAAGACGGCTTGTATTGAGCCGAGAGGATCCCGTCATGTTAGGAACAAATAATTTGAAGCGGATCTCTCGGGATTGAGACTTGGAGCCGAAGGTCTTGGAGGCGGTTTAGGATTTCCTATTGTGAAGGCGCGGTGGTTAGGTCAAGGCACTCTATATAAAGAGGGCTCGGGCGAGAGAATGGACATCACCAACACATCAAACAACAACTATCTTTACTTTTTATCTCGTAGCCCGTAGTATTTTTTTCTCCCTCTCCCTTAGATTGAACGTCTAAGGTTCACTCTTTTTTCACCCTCTCCGTTAGGCCGACCTTGGGACGACCACTCCGGATCCATCTCGGGTAGTCTTGACGTTCTTGTACCCACTTTCTCCGCAACAAAAATAATCATCGTGAATATAAGAAAAAATTTGTAGACATCTAAACAATTTACTTGTGCAGGTCAATGCAGCCACTCAAACCACAAGAGATTAATATCTTATAGAGCTTCTTCATAAGCCCCATGAGGCCAAATTGCTTATAATCTACGTAGTAATATGAAATTGTTATCACAAGCGTTGAGGGTGTTATTGTCATTCTTTATTAATGTTCATTGGATATTCCCAAGGTAATCTTTGTGAAGTTCGTAAGAATAGAAAATATGTTTAGAATTTTAATGTATTTATTTGGTGAATTTTTTTTTTCACACTTATAAATTGAGTCTAATAATTTACCACAATGGATGCGAGATTCTTTGATAGAGTTACTCAAATAGGAATGACAATAGGCAGAATTTGGGTAGGATTTGTTGTTTTCGGAGGGTTGGTGTACTTGATTAGGATCTACGGCAGTCGAGGCAAGTGTTGGACACTTTCTCCGTAAGACGAGATTGCCCCGTATATTTCAGTGCGGTACGGGCTACGGCAATCGTTCCCAAGATACAACGACTGTTAGGGCGTTTCCAAGAACGTTGCACACGTATCTCAAAACTTTCGGGCGAACCCTTATATACCTTGAACTTTCGGACGGACTTGTAAGTGAAGAACGGGGAAGAGGAGAAGACAACGATGCCTATGGATGCACTTGCTGCTGGGATGAGGAAAATGGCAAGGGGGCAGGCCTATTTATAGGCTGGAGGAGGCAGGGAAGCAGCCACCCCGAAGGGACGCGTCCGTTCGGCCAGCAGGTAGGCTGGCTACGCTCGTGGCCCTTCGGTGGCTTCTGGATCCTTCCAGGAGCGCCCAGACTGTGCTGGCGCCCTTTCGCGAGAGATCTCACAACCCTTCGGCCTTCTGGAAGTCTCCTGGACATTCCAGCCCTTCGTGCCTCTTCGGTGGCCATCCTGGAAGGTGCTCGCAGCTCCTCGTCACTTCGGTAGCTGCGCAGCTCTCTCCGGACCCAGGCAAAATACTTAAGGCTCCTCCAGCTCCTCGCGATGATGCGCACGTGCGAAGTGCCAAGTGCGCCACAAAGCGCCCATTGCAACCTGCGTCCAATGTGCCATGCGCACACGCATACGCGCGTGTGTGTGAGTGTGCGCATACGCATGCGCGTGCGGGTGCTCGTGCTCGTGCTCGTGCTCGTGCTTGTGCTCGTGCTCGTGCTCGTGCTCGTGCTCGTGCTCGTGCTCGTGCTCGTGCTCGTGCTCGGATGGTGCTACGCACCATCCTCGCCGCGGTCCGAGTTGGCTGTCCTTCCAGGTGGTCAACTTCTTTCCTAGCTAACAAGGAGCTTCTCCTTATAAACTAGGAAAAGTTGGTGCCACTTTCCAATGTGGGATGGCACTTTCCATTTTTCCTTTTGGGCTTTTAGACTTTGGGCCTTCTTTGGGCTCATTCACAAATCCAACAAACTCCCACATGAATGATGACCAATGCATGCAGACTCTAATCGAAAGTTCTGACGTGTTATTATTGCATCGAGACAGGTAGCTTGCGGCTTTGAACCTTCTCTAGTAATATGTTATTAGATTTACTAGCTGCTCGGTGAACGTGATGTCTTGAACTGTTAGCTTTTGGCGTAAACCAAGACAATAACATTTACACAATAATAACCCTAGTATATTTCGGTTCTCACGTTGTGTCTGTTTCAGCCATGGACCATTTCTTGGATTCATAAGTGTTTTTTCCATTTGAAGCGGCCTCACTTCACACTTACATAGGTGATCTCCTATCAGGAATATCCTGTCATACTCCACCTTTATCAAGGTATAGGAATCATTAAAAGCGTAATGCTTAACCTTACCACACCGCTGTAGGCTAACACCTGGGCAGCTTCTGAGAATGAGATAGGTTCCAGGTGATTAACTAAACCCTCCATAACTTAGTTGTCTCATTGAACCAAGTTTGTGGGATCTCCACTCATCATGGTTGAGTTACCGCTATGGACGTTCTTTAGTGTGTGGATTTTAATCCCATTCCCCTTACTGCGTTGTACATTTGATCTCTATTGATTCCTTTCGTAAAAGGATCAGCTAAGTTGTCCTTGGACTTTACGTAATTAATGGTGATCACCTCATTAGAGATCAACTGTCTAACGGTATTGTGTCTCCGACGAATATGTCGAGACTTTCTGTTGTACATTGTACTTTGTGCTCTTCTGATTGCAGACATGCTATCACAATATATCAATACGGGAGGCAGCGGTTTGTTCCAGCACAAAATATCCTCTAGGAAGTTTCCGAGTCATTCAGCTTCTTCCCCAGCTTTGTCTAGTGCTATAAACTCCGACTCTATGGTGGATCGAGCTATGCACGTTTGTTTAGAGGACTTCTGATATGAATCAGATCTGCAAGAAGCCATAATTATTTAATAATTCATTTTTGAGTTTCAAAGTCTATTTAGGAAGTTAATTATTTGTTAATTTCATTTTACATGAGTTCTATTTTGTTTAGGAAGTTACAAAAAAGATAATTTTATTTTATTAGGAGTTCTAGTCTGTTTAGGAAGTCAATTATGAGATAATCACGTTTTTTAGTATTCCTAGTAGGATTAGAGTTATTTTCCTTTTCAGTTTCTCTTTTTAAGTCATATTTATCTAGTTAGAAGTTTTATTTAACTAGGATTCTTTTTGTAACAATATGCCTATATATAAAGGCTTTATCAATGAGAATGAGGAGAATAATTTGAGTACAAAAAATGTGGACTTTGCTCTCTTGGTTCTTCGGAACTGTTCGAACACAGCGGAGGGATTCCGTTCGTTCACCTACGACTTATCAAGCGGATCTACATCACCGTTTGTGGCGTCTTCATCAAATCAAGGTTCTTGTTTCCCTACAGCAGCGGGTCGAGGTTGTTCATACCGAGGTTCTTGCAAAAGTGCAAACAACGGGTCGAGATTTCCATCAATCTGAACGTAGATAGATCCGGCTTTCGCGTGGATCCGTAACGAGATTCACATCAGTTGGACCGGATAGTGTGCAAACAAGAGAGGATACATGATGTTCCTAATGTCTGTAGCGGAAGACAAATTCAACAAAGGAGTATGAGGGTCAAAGATGAGAAGAATTCAGGAGCTAATTTTGTTGGAGAAGTCAATGGAAAGAGGGAGAACACCATTAACACTAAGCACGACGTTGAGGGGAAGGTATGTAGTTCTGACGATTTGGAGGTTACACCTGAAGTGATTGTTGAAGAAGAGGTTTTGACATGGGAGGAATTTGGTGAATATTCTATTGACTTGTTCGATGGAGAATGTTTTGATGACCATGCCATGTCACTTCTTTACTTGAGGGATTTATTCAATGAATCAGAATTGGTAGATGTTGTTCATATGAAGAAGTGCTTAACTGCTATTGATGGTGGACAAGAAGAACTTGTTGTTTTAGTTGACAAGGAAGATGTCCAACCCATATCTTACATGTCTCCTGATTTACATGTTGAACATATTGACTTCTTAGGTGTGGACAAGTTTAATTATATTGGAGGTTCATCGTTGATCAACATCTGGAATAGTTTGAAGTTCAAAGAAACGCTTAAACAGATTAGTAGGGCTTTTGCTTTTGAGTTGGAGATGACTTCAGATTCTTTAAGATCGAAGTACTTATTCTGTTGGAAAGGAAGGTATCAAGTGCAGCCACGACGTTCAAAGAGTTCATCTTGCACCAGCATGGTTGTGAGTTGGCAAAAGCATGACGGATGCAAGGATTTGAGGACAAATCCATTTCAAGAGGAGGGGAATGATATGAATCAGATCTGCAAGAAGCCATAATTATTTAATAATTCGTTTTTGAGTTTCAAAGTCTATTTAGGAAGTTAATTATTTGTTAATTTCATTTTACATGAGTTCTATTTTGTTTAGGAAGTTACAAAAAAGATAATTTCATTTTATTAGGAGTTCTAGTCTGTTTAGGAAGTCAATTATGAGATAATCACATTTTTTAGTATTCCTAGTAGGATTAGAGTTATTTTCCTTTTCAGTTTCTCTTTTTAAGTCATATTTATCTAGTTAGAAGTTTTATTTAACTAGGATTCTTTTTGTAACAATATGCCTATATATAAAGGCTTTATTAATGAGAATGAGGAGAATAATTTGAGTACAAAAAACGTGGACTTTGCTCTCTTGGTTCTTCGGAACTGTTCGAACACAGCGGAGAGATTCCGTTCGTTCACCTACGACTTATCAAGCGGATCTACATCACCGTTTGTGGCGTCTTCATCAAATCAAGGTTCTTGTTTCCCTACAGCAGCGGGTCGAGGTTGTTCATACCGAGGTTCTTGCAAAAGTGCAAACAACGGGTCGAGATTTCCATCAATCTGAACGTAGATAGATCCGGCTTTTGCGTGGATCCGTAACGAGATTCACATCAACTTCCAAGACACAGCTCCTCCTCCTATGGTGAATACGTATCCACTCGTAGATTTGGAGTCCTTAGTGTCCGATATCCAGTTTGCGTCACTGTATCCTTCTAATACAGCTGGATATTTAGCATAATGTATGCCATGGTTTATGGTATGTTTTAAATACCGTAAAACCCTTTCCAGAGCTAGCCAGTGATCCTTCCCTGGATTACTTGTGAATCTACTAAGCTTACTAACTGAGTACGCAATATCGGGACGTGTGCAGTTTGTTAAATACATCAAGCTCCCGATAATTTGCGCATACCTCAGTTGAGATACTGGGTCCCCTCGATTCTTGACTAATTGCAGATTCAAATCTACTGGAGTCTTAACCGGAGGTTTGTCAAAAGCTTCAAATTTCTTAAGCACGCTTTCCACGTAGTGGGATTGCGTCAAGATAATTTAGTCAGCTTTCCTAGAGATTTTTATTCCTAGTATGACGTCTGCCAGACCTATATCTTTCATGTCAAAGTGGTCCTTTAGCATGTTCTTAGTTTTCACAATAACCTCTTTATTGCTTCCCATAATTAGTAAGTCATCTACGTAGAGATATACAATTACGTAAGCTTCAGGTGTGCCCTTAATGTAAACACATTTATCGCACTCATTGATCTTAAATCCAATCGACAGCATTGTCCTGTCAAATTTCTCGTGCCACTATTTCGGCGCTTGTTTTAGCCCGTATAGTGACTTGACTAGCCGACACACTTTATGCTCTTGACCGGGAGCCACAAGCCCTTCAGGTTGCTCCATGTATATCTCCTCTTCCAGTTCTCCATTTAGGAAAGCTATTTTTACGTCTATTTGGTGGATCTCGAGGTTATAGAGTGCCGCAACAGCTATGAGTACTCTAATTGATGTGATTCTTGTAACTGGTGAATACGTGTCAAAGAAATTATGTCCCTCCTTCTGTTTGAACCCCTTAGCTACCAATCGAGCTTTGTATTTGTCGATTGATCCATCAGCTTTGTATTTCCTTTTTAGGATCCACCTGCATCCCAAAAGTTTGCATCCCGGTGGGAGATCCACGATTTTCCACGTGTGGTTTTGCATAATGGATTCTATCTCATCTGGACCGGACAATGTCTGCGCACTCTCCGGACCCGGGCAAAATACTTAAGGCTCTTCCAGCTCCTCGCGACACGTGTAAAGTGCGCCACAAAGTGCCCATTGTGCCATGCGCACACGCACACGCGCGTGCTCGGATGGTGTAGCACCATCCTCGCCGCGGTTCGAGTTGGCTGTCCTTCCAGGTGGTCAACTTCTTTCCTAGCTAACAAGGAGCTTCTCCTTATAAACTTGGAAAAGTTGGTGCCACTTTCCAATGTGGGATGGCACTTTCCATTTTCCCTTTTGGGCTTTTGGACTTTGGACTTTCTTTGGGCTCATTCACAAATCCAACAGGATTCATAGGACCTAGATCCTTACTCTCTTTTTTGAAATTGGATTTAGATCTTTGCCCTTATCCTCTTTTAAAAAAGGATGCGGACATGAAATATGTCTTAAAATACCGAACAGGATCAGGGGTTGACCCACGGGTTCATAGTTTAAAAAAAATTTACCTTCCAAAAATTGAACTTCATAACATTAATTCTGAATTGATATGTAACTGAATATCTATTGTATCCAATATTCTACTACTATTACCGATCACAATTATTTAAATAAAGAATAATTAAAATGTAATTTATTGATGTATAAGTGAATAGATAAACTTCTTTAGACAATTAAAACAAGAAATACATATTTTCCGTACATGATACATGAAAAATACATATTGTCCGTACATTTAAGGAAAAAAAAGATTACATTTGAATTTCTTTTTGTCTATATTGAACTAGTTAAAAAATCTCCACATTCGTAATAGATATTATACATGAAATTTTTACAACATATTCGTAAGAGATTATCCTCCTTATTTTACGACCTGCTTTTCTCATTCAAAGGAAAATCTTCACTTATTTTAATTATTAAAAAATATAAAGAAAAAAATGAATAGATTAATTCAAATAGTTTTGAAGTTTTGTTGGAGGGGCTTACGGGGCACCTATGGGTTTTTGGAATTATATATATATATATAAAATTACGCATGAGCATGTTTTAACCCTCTGGGTGTTAAAACAAGTACGCAATTTCTGGCTCACAAGGCCAAGATTCAAGCTTTGTTGGCCTCGGCCGGCACTGAGAAAGAATATTTTGCCATCATGCAAAAAATGGCTAAAAATAACTCCAACGCTTCCTCTTCACCTTATGAAGAAGACGAAGAAGAAGAAGAAGAACCGTACATCTCCCTCAGTGAAGATGATGGTGCTGGTTTCGATGGATTACCATAAACCCATCCCACAACGGCATCAACGACTTTCAACCGCAACGGCATCAACGATTTTCAACCGCAACGGCGTCAACGACTTTCAACAGAATTATCAAAATAGTGGACCCCAGCCACCGAAAGTAACTGACAACGCACCAAAGCCACCGAAAGCAGAGATTCCTTCTGCCACCGACGACATCAACGACTTTCAAAATGGTGGACCCCAGCCACCGAAAGTAACTGACAACGCACCAAAGCCACCGAAAGCAGAGATTCCTTCTGCCCCTTATTGACCACTATTGTGTAATAGGACCTCCTCTCCCTATATAAGGAGGAGCCCTCTATTGTTAACATCAGAGTGTGATTTCGTTGGAAATACCCGTAGAGAATAGAAGCCTTTGATCATCATACTTGATCATACCTGCTCTTCCCCTCTGTGATTGTAATCCCTCCATCCCTCTCTTTAAAGTCTATCTCCGTATTTAGTCTTAAATTTTATATTATTATTATTGTACTAAAGTTTATTTATGTTTATCAAGTTTATATTAATAAAGTTTATATTTATATAATCCTGTTCCGCCGCACCCTCTGGTATCAGAGCCACTATTTGCATATCGTTCGAACGTACCTTCGATAGAACTTTTTAGAAGTGCCTCCATTTGGGCTCTCCAGAGTTAGAACTCCTTGGTGCTTCGCAAACAAAAGTATCTATCAAGGTAGAACTCCTGTTTGTGCATCTTTCTTGCCTTCATTTTCACTGTAGCAGTTTAGTGCATTTTGCATTCATTGTAGAACCGCCTTCATGGCTGGCTAAGGTTGCATCTGCATCTGTTAAGAGTTTGGTTAGACCATGCATGGTAGCAGGCAGTAAGTCCCGAAGCGAGGCAGTTAGACCATTGGCTTTGTGCTGGTATATTCTCTTTGCATCTGTATATTGCATCTAATGTCATCTATGGATCTGTTTTCTTGCAATAATGCTTCATGCATCTCATCTGCTCATGAACTGGCTGAGCCCAGTAACGCACAAAGCCGTATAAATAGTAATGAACTGATCATTGAAGATTTTAAAGGTTGCATTGATAACTGGAAACTACCAAAGATTTCAAAGCATGACATTTATCACGTTTCAAAAAACCCATTTTTAAAGCATGATTATGTTATCAAACAAGAAGAGCATTCTATGTCAGTTTCCAAACCCATCGAAACTTTTCAACTATTGTCCAAAGATTCTCTTCAAAGTCATAGCAAAAAAGGTTTCAACTTCATTCATATTGGTCTAGTCCAGGTTGGTATTATACCCCTGACTATTGCCGGTCTTGACGCATCTATCCTTGCTATCTTAAGAGATGCAAGACATCTCCGTTTTAAAGACTCCCTTATGAGCTCCGTCGAGTCCAGTCTCGCCGGTGGCCCTTTATCTTTTGATTGCCATCCCAATCTCACCTTATCTTTACGTGATCCTAACATTCTTCATGCTCTAACTCTCCAATTGAAAACTTTTAATTACGCTCTCATGCATGGTACCGTGAATATTTCCTTGAGTTTTAAAGTCCATTATAAAGCCATGATTTCTGCGTTTGCAACAAAGCATCGTTTTCAATCCACCAAAGGCCAAACCATTTTATTGCAAACTAATTTCACACGCGCCAATACCGTCACACCTAAAGCTATCCAATGGAGGGATGTTACCCTTCCCGACGAATGGATCTTAGAGGACATGGATCACTCTGAGACCAAACCAATTGAACCCCAACCTAGTAATGATGTTTCACGCATCAATCGTTATTCTGGTGGTACTGTTGGTATTACTTTCAATTGTCCCTCTAGCTTGAGATCTGCAGGGAACCCTTCCCTATCTCGTAGCGAGAGTATGTCCTCTTCGTTCCAAAACCTTGGAAGAGTTTCACAAATAGGAACTCCTAATCGTCCACCGCCTGTCATACATCTCCCTGACAAGCCCAGATTTTCCACGTCTGATCTTCCAAACCCCGCCTTACAACATGTCAACTATCGATCTCAGATTCCCCATCCCATTTATACCCATCCAAAAGCTCCTACTGAAGAAGAATCCCTTCCTTCTTCCCCCACTCCTTCACAGGTAACTGAGAACCAACAATTCCATAACGAGCTTAACGTTCTAGAAATTCCCTTCCAAATTGATAAGGACTTTCTCCGGTCTGATTTCAATGCTCCCCACAACAAAGCCAAAGTCAAATGGTTTTTCAAAAATTTCTGTAAACCTGAACGCAATCAGACTCAAACCTCTTATTACGAGTTTCTTGAGGAATATCGAACCCAGGTCTTATTTTTTGACTGGTTTGAACAATTTCTCATGCCTACTTGTATTCAAGAGATGATTGACTCCTATAATTCCTTCACCAAAATGACAAACCCTATTACCCGATCCAGACGCCACCAAAATCAATGGGAAACCACTGCTGGTGAGACCATTTCCTCCCCCCATCCGCCATTAAGGCAGATCAATCTTAACATCGCTGATCACCCCATTGAAGCAGCTCCTTATAAGACTGCCATTGATGATGTTTTACAAAATTCTAGGTGTATCATTGCCCAGAATAATTTTTGTAATACCCATCTCAGTACGATTGGTAAACAGCTTGAACGCATCGAAGGTTAACTACCTTCATCTTCATACCCGTCTTCCTCTTCGACTCCTATTTCGACTATTCAACAACCTATCTTTAAACCCTTCCAAGTTTCTCAAACAAGTATCCGCCAGATCCACAAAAATCGGGATTTTGCTGATATCCTTCGACGCCAGATCTCCAGCATTGAAGTCTCTCCTTCCTCCCCCCCTTATTGCTGCCGATACCCCTTCTCTAAACTCGAACGCCATCCACACTCTTGATCAGGATTCAGATTCTGAGTCTATCAGATCATCCTCCTCTCTCCATCCCATTCTAAACCATATTCATGAACCCCAAAGGTCCTTCTCTTCGACTCCTGTCCCTGGCCCGGATATGGCTCTCGAACAAAAGCCCAGTATCCTCAACCAAGCCAAATTCAATTCCAATTCCATATATGAATGGAATATTGATGCCATGACAGAGTACAATATTCTGTCTCTCTTACAACAAATGACCATGGCAGCCAATGCTTACAAGACACAAACGGACATTTCCGACAAATCTATTGCTGAGATCCTTATTTCTGGATTCTCTGGCCAACTCAAAGGTTGGTGGGATTTCTACCTCACGGAAGAGCAACGGCAAGAAATACTCAACAGCCTTCAACATGATGAAGCCAACAGCCCTATCTTAACACCTGAAGGTCATTCCGTACAAGATGCTGTTTCTTCCCTCATCTTTTCCATTTCTCTTCATTTCATAGGTGATTCTTCCCACCTCAAAGACAAAAATGTCGAACTGCTTTCAAATCTCAAATGCCACAAACTCAGTGACTTCCAACATTACAAGAACACCTTCCTCACACGCGTCATGCTTCGCGAGGATTCTAATCAACCTTTTTGGAAAGAAAAGCTTATCGATGGTCTCCCTTTTATGCTTGGTGAAAAAGTCAGACGATTTCTCAAAACCACCCACGGAACCCCTATCAATTATTCTGC
Organism: Hypericum androsaemum; assembly: GCA_963995505.1. Lineage (NCBI taxonomy): Eukaryota > Viridiplantae > Streptophyta > Magnoliopsida > Malpighiales > Hypericaceae > Hypericum > Hypericum androsaemum. The sequence continues at coordinate 14,636,012 of OZ023181.1, read as the reverse complement.
CCTCACCTACGGTGAACTCATCAGTATCGCCCAACAGCAAGGATTACAGATCTGCCAAGATCTAAAGCTCCAGAAGAACATCAAGAAAGAATTGAGACAGACCAAACAGGAACTTGGATCCTTCTGTCAACAATTCGATATTTCTCGTACCCCTCAAAATTCCAAGGACTGCCATTGTCCCATTTCCTCCCCAAAATCCTACCATCATAAACACAAATCTAAACGTTATGATAAATCTTATCGTGACAAATCCTATCGTCCCACTTCCAAGTCCAATCACAAGCATGACAAACGACCTTTCATACATTCTTCCAAAAAGTCTTCTTTTAAAAATGATGATCGTTTCAAAGACACTGTCTGTCACAAATGTGGCCATAAAGGTCATATTGCTAGATATTGCCGTTTGAACAAAAGACTTCACGCCTTAGATCTGACCCCCGACCTCCTTGCCCAGATCTCTGCCCTCATGATCAACAATTCTGATTCTGATTCCAGCTCTGTCACTGAAGAATCTGAACAACTTGATGAGCTCATCCACTCCTCTTCTGAGTCTGACTCAGAAAAATCCATCTGCGTCCTCACCCAAGACCAAGAATTTCTCCTCGCTATGGCTAATGACATCGAAGACCCTACCAAAAGAAAGACTTATCTTTCCAAGCTACTCAACTCCATTGACGTTTCTACCTCTGTAACTGTCCCACCTAAGGCTTACGATCTTACCAAAATCCTTCATACAAAGCAAACCCAAAAGTCTTCCCTTCCTTCCATTCCCACTTTACAATCAGAAATCAAGATTATCAAGAAAGAACTTAAAGACCTACGAAGACAACAACTTGAAACACATTCTATTGTCCAAAACTTCCTATCAAAAACCCCTGTCAACAACAATGATGATTCCAGTGATTCTGAGTCTAGTCATCCTACTGAACTAATGCCGACACCCTCCCCAAAAATCTCAAAGCAAAGCACCACCCATATCATTTCCCAGCCCTCCCAATCTCTCACCCCAAACCGAACCAAAGCCGTTTACACCCATAAAACCCAGACACAGTCTCTTCTCTTTGTTGAAAGAGATCATCACCAGAATGACCCCACAATAGCAGCCGCCCGAATTTTCCCACCCGGTCAGCACATGGTCCCGGCCGATATTGCCAAACCAATAGCCTATTACACTGCCATCCTTGAGCACACAGAATCCATCACCATAAAATATTTCTACACGCCCCCTGACACCTCAACCCCTGCCTACTCAACCTGCCAAATCATGCGGATTTTACATCCGTCGCAGTGGGGCCAACCCTTGCACAAGCCAAAGCACCTACCCCTCACCCCGACTACTACCCATAGTACTCTTTATTGCTATTGGGATTACCATCAAGCCTGGTTCAACGCCTTCCTCAACCAAAACTCAAGGTTCACACACACTTGGCTGTTCTTTTTCCTCCAGCCTTTCGATTGTGCTCATATTCCATTTTGGTTCCTAACCTGGTGGAGTTATTATGGTTGCACTCCAGCCATCCTTACTGAGGATGTCTTGGGTTGTTACAACCTTTTCAAAGGAAAATATTCCCCCCCCAAAACGAAAAACCTTTCAGACCTTTGGTATTGTTCTGTATGAAATTCTATCTGCCATGGGTGTGCACCTGGCATTATGAATTCCAAACCTATGATGCCACGAACAATGTCAATCTACTTGTTCGCCGCTTCAAAATCAAATGGTGGACTGCCTTCCGTGCAGATTTAAAACTAACGACCACCATTGTCCTCAATTGGTTTAAAGCTGCCGATCCTGCCCAAATTACTGCCACTGCCTCAACATCACAAACGCAATTTCTGGCTCACAAGGCCAAGATTCAAGCTTTGTTGGCCTCGGCCGGCACTGAGAAAGAATATTTTGCCATCATGCAAAAAATGGCTAAAAATAACTCCAACGCTTCCTCTTCACCTTATGAAGAAGACGAAGAAGAAGAAGAAGAACCGTACATCTCCCTCAGTGAAGATGATGGTGCTGGTTTCGATGGATTACCATAAACCCATCCCACAACGGCATCAACGACTTTCAACCGCAACGGCATCAACGATTTTCAACCGCAACGGCGTCAACGACTTTCAACAGAATTATCAAAATGGTGGACCCCAGCCACCGAAAGTAACTGACAACGCACCAAAGCCACCGAAAGCAGAGATTCCTTCTGCCACCGACGACATCAACGACTTTCAAAATGGTGGACCCTAGCCACCGAAAGTAACTGACAACGCACCAAAGCCACCGAAAGCAGAGATTCCTTCTGCCCCTTATTGACCACTATTGTGTAATAGGACCTCCTCTCCCTATATAAGGAGGAGCCCTCTATTGTTAACATCAGAGTGTGATTTCGTTGGAAAAACCCGTAGAGAATAGAAGCCCTTGATCATCATACTTGATCATACCTGCTCTTCCCCTCTGTGATTGTAATCCCTCTATCCCTCTCTTTAAAGTCTATCTCCGTATTTAGTCTTAAAGTTTATATTATTATTATTGTACTAAAGTTTATTTATGTTTATCAAGTTTATATTAATAAAGTTTATATTTATATAATCCTGTTTATGTTTATCAAGTTTATATTAATAAAGTTTATATTTATATAATCCTGTTCCGCACCCTCTGGTATCAGAGTATGATTTACATTATATTATGTTGAAAGTCAAATGGTGCGGCGGAACAGGATTATATAAATATAAACTTTATTAATATATATATATATTACACTTAAAAAATTCTGGTAGATCCGGGCAAAATTCTATAGGAGCATATTCATACCCTTATCCTTTTTAAAAATAAGAATTCGGACAGGATTCGGATCTAAACCCGATCAAAATCAACAGATCTTGGACCCGAGATCCTCATTATCCGGGTCAAATTGCCATTCTTACACTCAAACGAGGGCAGCCGAATTCGCACGAGTATGACCTAATTATCTTTTCATGCCATCGAACAAGAAATCATGCAAGTTTACTTGCTCTAAACACGGTGCACGAATTCACCAATAAAAAAAACACGGTGCACGAGCTTTATTTCCATTTCCATTGTCATTACGTTTTTGTCATCAGTTAATCGTTTACTTTTTTCGGTACATAAACCAAATAAACCGCCCAAATGCGTGGCGACAAGGGATCTGCATTGTTGATACGACTTGTTCCGAGACTTCCCCAAATCAGGGCTCTTGTTTCATTCCAGGTCAGAATTCTTGGTTTCTTGCATCTAGCTACTATCCTTGGGACAAAAACAACTTCGTACGATGGAATTCCTGAAGCCAATCATTGGATTGAAGTGTTATAATAAATGATACGGAAATTCTCCATCTCGAAGCAGCATTGGAATATCAGAAGATTTTTGTTGATGTCCGGACATCTACTATGCCGACTAATCTAAGTTAAAATATTGGACCCGCTTTCCTGAGACCCTATATATAAAGGACTTATGGTTGCATCAATCTCAACAACTCGCATCATTGCATCTATTTCCATCATAATGGCTCTTCCTCAACTTAGTAGTTCGATCTTGCTTCATTCTTGCAAGCTCAATGTTGCTCTGCCCAAAATCTTGATTCTCATTTTGGTAGCTCTGCAACCTGCAGAATCTCTGTCTTTCGACTTCACCAGCTTCACAAGCTTCTCCAATGGTATAACCCTCCAAGGAGACGCTGTTATATCCGAGGGAGCGATGAACTTGACCAAAATTTACTATGATCATAAGAGTAGCATCGGCCGGGCTACGTACCCTGATCCCTTGCAAATCTGGGATTCCAAGACCGGAAAGCTAAACGACTTCACAACCATATTCAAATTTTCCGTAAGACGTGCCATTTCAGAGCCGCAGGGCGACGGATTGGCATTTTTCATGGCACCAGTTGGATCAAAGATTGCTCCCAACTCCGGGGGAGGCTTCCTTGGCCTGTTTAATTCTACTGACATTTCCTTGGAGAAGATTGTCGCAGTCGAGTTCGACTCGTTCAGCAACAACTTTGACCCAGCGATTGCTCATGTCGGGTTTGACTTTAATTCCATTGTGCAAGCTACATACGATCCGTGGCAGACTACCTCGGAGGGGACAACCCAATCCGCAGTGTTGAGTTATGACTCTCGTACCATGAATCTGAAACTGCAAGTGTCCGAGCCCGGAAATAGTTACCTGTCGTCCACTGTTGACCTCAGGAAGTTTCTGCCTGAATTTGTTGAAATCGGGTTCTCAGCATCCACCGGTTTCGGAACCGAGTCACATGATATCCTTTCGTGGGCGTTCATTTCGAGCTTCTGATTGGACTCGCCGAAATAAACTTGATTCGACACTTTCACGGAAGTGACTCGAGTCTTAATTTTCTGGTTTTTGCCACCATTTGGATAAAAGGATTGTCCGGTTGTATTCCAAGTATTGCAGCTTCTTGTTCTTAATAAAATGCATGTTTCGGTAAGGTTATGACAAAGGAAATGTCTCGTGAGAATTACAAAGGGTAACTATGAAAAAGGAAATGTTAATTAACTATTCAAATTGTTGAATCCACATATTCACAGGTGCGAGACAACTTGGATGCTTACATTAACGACATTAACGCGGTTTTGATTTATAAACAAAGCATATTTCAGCTTTCAACTGTTTCTAGATACATGACATCTTAATTGTTGACGTAGTAGCTGTTTACAATGCCTGAAAGCTGCAGAAAAGTAACAGAAGCAACTCTTAACATCAAACTAACAAGCATACTTCAGCGACCAATGTCGATGCTGGTAATGGTTACCGATGGATCGCTAGATTCGACAGACATCGAAGGTGCTTGATACGTGGGAACGGGCATCTTCGCTGGCAGATTAGGAATTGCACTCTCAAAATTCAGGACATGGATGACTTGCCTTATCAGTGGCCTCATACCACTATCAGGATGTGCACACCACAATCCAACTACCATCAACCGTTCCGCCTGCGCCTCGTCGTATTCCATGTTCAGTCTCTTGTCAATGGCCGAAACAAGGTTGCCACATCCGTAAAGACTCCAAACCCACTCCACCAAGCACATTTCAGATTCATGACCGGTGATGGTCTCACTTGCTTTTCTTCCTGTGGCAATCTCTAAAGCCACCACCCCGTAGCTATACACGTCGGATTCTTTGCTGGCCCTTCCTGTGCAAACATATTCCGGGGCCAAGTAGCCAAAAGTCCCAGCCAGAGCAGTTGTCTGCGGTCCAAGCTCGTGATCCATCAGCCTCGCGAGCCCGAAGTCACCTAGATTGACACCGAAGCTAGAGTCTAGCATCACATTGCTGGACTTGACATCACGGTGCACCACGCATTGCTCCCATTCTTCATGAAGATAAAGCAAAGCCGAGGCCAAGCCGAGTGAAATCCTGTACCTAAGAGCCCAGTTGATTGGACTATTCCTGCCAAAGAGGTGGACATCAAGGCTGCCTTTTGGCACGAACTCGTAAACGAGTAGAAACTCGCCCCTGTCGTGGCACCATCCCAAGAGTTGCACCAGGTTCCGATGTCTCAACTGGCCGATGGTCTTCACTTCCGCCACATATTGCTTCTTACCTTGCTTGGAGTTCCTGGAAATTCTCTTCACGGCAACCATCATATCCGAGTCATTCAGATATCCCTTGTAAACAGCACCAAATCCACCTTCCCCAAGTTTTCTGTCAACTGAGAAATTATTGGTAGCCAAAACAAGTTCTTTGTATGAAAACTTTCTTGGCCCTGACCCTCTTTCGAGATCTTCATTAATCGACGTAAGATTCATTTGCTCTGCTGCTTCTCTGCTCCTTTTCTTCTTCCTTCTACAAATCAGAAATGTCAACACCGCGGCACCAATCACAACGCAGCCCGAAACGATAGCGCTGATTAACACCTAACTTTCCTCTGATCCTTTCCATTGGTCTCCTTCACTTCCAGGCTCGAGCTAAACTCCCATGATTGGAGAGTAGTCCTTTCGCCTCTTGTACCGGTGGCAGCTGAAATGCCTATTGTAACCCATTCGGGCAAAACCTTCGACAGATCAATAGCATAAGACATGCTAGTATTCTCCTTCGGATTATTCGTGGTTCGGTAAGTCCACCACACGCTCAAATTCTTCGTCCTGGCATCGTAACTGATCCAGGCCTCAGCGGTATCCCCACTGTGGTAGCTGGCATTCCATTGCGTGTACACATCCGAAGCAATCGAATTGTTGTTGATTCCGACATGCTCGAAATCAGGATCCCATTCTTCATTTGCAAAGGAGTCAAACTCCACCATGACAATCTGATTCCGAGAAGAATCACTGGTGGTGGTGTCAAATAGTCCCATAAATCCACCTGCAGAGTTAGGCGGGATCTGATAGCCCTCCGCGGCAAGGAAAAACGCCATTCCGCTGCCATAGAGAGATTGGTTTTGTGTATCAATGATAAAGGAAAAATGGGTTGTGAAGTCAGTAAGCTTCCCTGAGCTAGAGTCCCATAGAGGGACCCTATGAGCATAGGTAGCCCAACCGACTCGACACGTATAAGTGAGCTTGTAGATCAACTCCACTGCTCCTACTGATGCCACGGCGTCACCTTGGTATAGTATGTCAGTTGCATCGGCATCGAACCGGGTTTTCTTGAAATAAAGAGAATTCGAGCAAGGAAGGATGGTCAACAAGACAAAGAAAGAAAGTGGGATATTGCAGAACTTGGATGACAAGGAAGCCATGGTAGAGAGCCAAAAGGGCAAATGCAGACAGCTATAAGGAGTTGGAAACTAGAACTTGATTAAGATTATATATCAAGTATTTTAGTCAACGATTTATTCCTCTTTAACTACCAGGCCTCTCAATTTGTCATCTAGCATAATTTCTATTGCAGAACATTTGGTGCGGCGATTCTTTATATTTAAGCAAAGGGCTGATTTGGAGCGGCATTAGAATCTCAATATGGGGGTTTGCGCTGACATGCCATTACCATGTTAAAATATTTTAATATGTAGATAGATTTTTAATATTTATAAATAGTCACACTAAATTCGTAACCAGCGATGTTTTAATTTCAATAGTGTCAACCTGCTGAACATGTTAACCTTGTTCCACAAGAAAAAGAAGTGAAGCTGCCTCTTGCATGATTTCAAAGCCTCGATGGCAATCTCAATCCTAATGCCTGAAATTGATTCCTTAAAGTTTGGTTTTTTTTTATTGCTCGTTGACCTTATGCGGGAAATGAGGAGGGTGGCCAGGGGAGACTCACCAGAAAGACGCATCTCTTTTTTTTGGTAAATGAATTGTATATATAAAAAGGGGTTAACCCCAACCACCACGTACAGTCACCCAAAGGACATTTCTAGACACATCTCTATTCCTTGGGTGGAAGAACAAGAAACAAACTGAAGAAGCCAGATTTCAGCAAGGTGGGATCTTTGAAAGTTAAAACATCTCTTGAAATAAGTATTTAAAGGTCTTTAACTTGAAAAGTTAGAATAACTCTTCTACCAGTTGATGTAATGTAAGTGTCTAGTAGTAGAACCAAATAACAATCGATTAATACATGTTACCGCCTTTTGCAAGTTCAGATGAGCTTCATTAAGTTCCCAAGGATAACGGCGAAAACCTCGCACGGTTACCATAATTCAAGTTTCTTGTGAAGCTGGACTCAGTTTGTATAATGGGGACTCAAAAAGTCTCCCGTCCAGACCAATCAAGCAAATACAATCAGAAAAGGTTTTGGACAAGTCAACGTTGTCCTTCCCGTATTATATTCGGACAGAGAGCACCCTAGCGCTTTCCCCAGGTAATAATGATTTCAATCACATAGTCACTGATAAATGATTCCCATTTCCTCGTCAACGACTAAAGATACTACGCACAAAAGCAAAAAAAGGGTATTTGAATAATGAATTTTCTTTTAAAAAAATTATTAGATATAGAATATTTAATATGGGAACAAAGAATGATTTAGTGAGATTGTGAAATCTATGCAAGTTTCAACCTGTCGTAGCTCCAGGGATCTTCAATGATTTCGTTTAAGATAACAGGTTGAAGAATTTTGTATTCAAAATGGAAGGTCCGTCAAATAACCTAATATATAAGTAATAAAGCTCATATTCCCCCTTGTGCTTACTCAAGAAGGACAATTAGCACTTTGTAGTTAAAATTGTTCACATAGTCTCTTATACTCTTAAAAATGGGACAATTTACACTTCAAAATCAATTTTCTGATGACTGGTGTCAATTTTTCGATAATCAGTGACACATCAACATCATATGTGACATCCACATAATCATATATAACCACATATTAGAACACTAAAACTAACAAAAACAAGAGCGTCCTTCACCACATTATGTTTTTCGGCGGAAAACTTCTCCCCATCTCATTTAACAAAAACAAGAAAGAACTTAACTTGGGAAGAGATCCAATTGACAGATAAGAAAAAACCGTCCATAGCCCTAAGCGGAAGATGGTTTCATCATGATCGATCTCTTCTCATTTCGTAAGAGGAAAAAAAATTGACATGGGAAAATATTTATAATGAAAAAAAAAGAATAATTTTTCTACCAAATGAACACCCAATAATCAACGAGTAACTGGAGCTGATAAAATGAATGGTGAATTTAGAGATATTAGGGAATGATTCATCCACATGAAGTGATTATTTTTCAAAGTATTCTGGGGAACATGGGCGACCTGCTAGCCCATTCACTGAATTACTACCGTCTCGAAAAGTAATAAAATAAATATAAAGAAAAGGGGCGACCTACTAGCTCATTTATTTTTGACATTCGGACTGATTATGCTGCGACCCAACATTAATACTTAGTATTTTTATGCGAAAATCTAGAGAGCGATTTGTTAAAAAGATTGGATCGGTGGTCAACGATCGTCAACGGATTGGACTGGCCTGTGCAAACCAAAATGTCCAAATTTGTTATATTTGAATTTTTAAAATTTTTGTTATATTAAAATAATTAGATTATAGTTTTGATACGATAAAATTTACCATAAAATTAGAGAATATTTGTAAAATTTTCAAATTTATATACTAAATATAATTATTTAATAAATTGCTATTTATTAATAAATATTTGTTTTAAAAGAATTTCAGTGTGACCATAAAACGGAGAAAATTCAGTTCACTCTCGATCCGTTTTTAAAAAGTTGCTACATTCTTGTGGTCTTGTATATTTCTAGGACTCTCTAAAGTCAAGTTTCTTGAATGGGCCCGGATTCAAGAATGTTGGGCCCAACAACATAGTACGGATAATTTAAAAAATTCTGTGCACGATGATGGAAAAATTATGATGCAAGAGATTACATAGGGGTAATTGAATTTTTTTTAAACATGCTGCAACAAATATTAGATATTAAAATATTATTGTATGTCGCATATTGCGTCACAATTTGTTGCATATTATACAATTAAAATTTATATTTAAAATATGTTCTACCATTATTTAATGCTGAAATATTATGTAGCTTGTTACAATATAGCATGTTACACCACATGCATCTTTCTCTTCATCCAATAGTCCAGATTACAACCCGAATACTCCAAATAGTGTTGCTTACTAATATTAATGGACCCAATCCAACCTTATTTATAAGTTATAACAAATAGTAACTGTGAGCTCTCGGTAACGGTAGGAGGTAATTGGAAACCATCAACCGGCGATTGAGGTGTTAGCAATCATTTTAACCAAAAAATTACAAAATATATTTTTTATTTGCATTTTATAACTTTGAGCTTTAGAAAAGATATATTATTTATTTAAATCCTTGAATCTAAAATCATTTTTTTATTGCACGTGATTCCATATAATATATGAATTTAAGATTTTGCAAAAACAATATTATTTCAAAAAATTTAACATAATAAAAATATTTTTTAATTTAAACGACAGTTAAACTATTAGTTTAACAATAATCGTAAGTTTTTGAACCATAACCGTAATCGTGGATCCCCTTTATATAATGGTTTACTATTTTTCTAAATCATAACATATTTTTCACCAAACAGAATTTTTTAGACATGCACTGAAATTTAATTTAATATTTATAAATAAGTATGAACACATATTTTTTCCCAAACACTATTTTTTAATCAGCACCACCAACTACCAACAGTGGAAGAGCCATACATTTTGGTCAGTAAGAGATCAAAGATGGACGACGATTAATGGCTGGTAACTCGGAAATGCGAAAGAAATCAAAAAATATTAATGGTCCATTCGAGGGTACAGGGACGAGGAATGTGATTAGCTTTAAAGTTATCAATTAGTTTAATCTTTTTAAAGTTAGATATTTATATATTTCAGTATTTTATCTAATAAAGCCAGATTAAATTCGGGCATAAATTTTTAATATTCATATATATACTCACTCTTATTCTATTTAAAAATCACAATATAAAAAAAATATGGACTAACAAAATTAACGAATCTTAGACCCGTCAAATCAGATTAGAGTACAAGTTCCCTGGTCCCATTGACTTCCCACTCGCATATAGGAAAATCAAAACAAAAGCGAACAGTCGAAATCAAAATTTAATAAAGAAATTAAGAAGCGAACAATCATGTTGCGGTCTATATAAAGTGGCCAGAGAGAGAAAGGGTTCTCTAAATTCTATTAAACAGGTAGGTACATTCACTTGGCGGCATTACTCGTCTACACTCTATCCCGTTATACCTTGCCATAATTGAATTTTCCTTTGCCCAAAGCAAAATTAAAGTACTAACGAATCCCAATTAACCACCACAACTCCAAAAATTAAAGGAAAATTAATTAGAAGACGAAACTGCGTTTAAGTTTAACCTCCACAAGTTATATATACATACCTTGTTGCCGGCTTCTTCTTTTCTGGGTGTATGCATATACATTTGTGTTTAAGCAAGGTATGTGTCCGTATTACGTACACCTTATATATTTTCTTACCAACTTTGGTCATTTCCAATTGTCAAATTTTTTTATTGTATTGTATGATTTTAGTTTGTGGGTTAAGTAGATTATTATTATTGTAATAAAAAGATACAGTATACATATACTTGCAGCCTCAGTCTCGAGTTGTTGAACCGGTCCAAAAAGATGGTGGTGCATTGGGTATGTATGTGGCTGAGAATGGTGGACCTGTTGCTTCCTTTTTTCCTCCTACTCGTACTCCTTCCTTCTTCTTCTTCCTCTTACGCAAGAACACCAGTTAGGTTCTTCCCTTTTTTTTCCATCTCTTCTCATTTGTTATTGTATCACGAGCAACTACTAAATTCAGAGTTACAGAGTTCCTCAAAGAAAAAACATATTCCTTAAAATGCCTCAACTATACGGTATGATTTTCGTAAGAAAAGAGCCAACAGAAATTGGTTTTCGTGAGGCTTCATAATTAATCCTACTACAACATAGATTTTTCGGAAATTGGAAGTCTCTAAAGTTTCATGTACGACCTTGAAAAAATGCCTAGTAACGACTAACTGGTTAGGCGTCTAATTCTAGGTTTGAAAGTAAATTAAATTTTCTAAACTATATCATCAACTTCGTCATTGAGACCACGAGAAAGATGTGTCAACCTAATATATTGTCTTCTGGGCTTCTTAATGTGCATGCAGGCCCAATTACTTTTTTCTAATCAGATACATATGATCACTGATTTTTTGTTATGGTCATATGATCCTTCTATTTTAATACTTTCTTATTATTAACCTTAAGCTAAATGTTTTTCTGTCTCTAGAGGGCGTACGATCGTAGCTCTTCTCTTGGGGTCCAGCTTCAAACGGCCGATCATGAAGTGATGAGACTTTTTTTACACATTATGAGTTGTCCAAAAAGAATTATTTTAGTCCCAATTTGAAGTCTAAAAGTATTTGGCGATTGATTTCTCTAATTAGGTGGTGGTTGATAATGGGATCATTCGAGTCGCTTTCTCCAGTCCAGGTGGTGACGTCATCGGAATCAAGTACAATGGAATCGATAATGTACTCGAGATCCTCAATGACGACAGTAACCGAGGGTACGTACCTTCAACCACATTTTTTTGATGTAAAACATGATTTTCTTGACCAATTTCCGAAAATTGCGTAGCAAATTGCACTATATTGGCAAACCTTCAACCATAGTTCTGCTAAATTTTTGTTCAACTGTTATATTTATTCAACCATTCGTGACGTACATAAAAGGCATTTTGATTGTAATTGGGTTAGAAGAGATGAAACCAAAATAAAATATCATTCCCCCAAGAACAAAGGACCATGTTGGTTGTAAAAACTATCGTGATATTGACTCTTATCAAACATTAGAGCTACTTTTTCATCTATAAAATATGTAAAAAATATTATAAGAAAAACTACTAATGTTACGGACTATTTTTCAAGCACGAAATTTTTATGAAAGACCCATAACACTAGACTTGGAATATTAGAACTTATAGATATTTTTTTGAAAGGTAAATTTTAAAATCATAATTACAATTGCCAAGATTTGAACCATGTACCTCTCTAAATTTGTTTACGTTTAAGAACTTATATAGATACTTTCAAGCACAAGCTTTTTCTTATCCTAGTGTACCTGGTAAAACAATTTTTTCCTCGGTTAACACTATTTATAATTGTACCGTGTAGTTGCTGTACCAACTTTTTAAATCAACATTCATTAATTGAGGATGGCTTTTACCTTTGGCAGATATTGGGACGTGGTCTGGCACAAGCCAGGAGAGAAGATCATCTTCGACAAGTAACATTCTACATTCTCATGAAGTTCAAAAATTAAACCAAACTCCGTGTCTTAATCTATAGCAAGCCGTTATTCAATCTCAATCTCGCAGGTTACAGGGAACAAATTTTAGCGTCGCCATGCAAGATGAAGACCAAGTGGAGATTTCATTCTCTAGAAAGTGGGATGCCTCCGATGGTAACACAACAGTTCCATTAAATGTAGACAAAAGGTGATTTAAAAAACCCGTATTGCTTTTATTTATAAGCGTAGAAAATCCTGATAACGCTAATAAAGAAGCGTGTGAAACCGAACTCGTAGGTACATAGTTCAACGCGGGTGCCCGGGGCTTTACATGTACACCATTCTGGAAAGGTTAGATGGCTGGCCTGACGTAGACATGCCTCAAGTTAGAGTCGTTTTCAAGCTGCAACAGAAACTGTGAGTCAATGTCATTTCAACTGCGTTCTCTTTATCCTGAAGTTTATAAACAACGTTTGCTTAGCCTTCTTCGTTAACATCTTCAGGTTTCATTATATGGCGATATCCGATGAACGGCAGAGGGTGATGCCGATGCCAGAGGATCGTACCACTGGTCTCACCTTAGCGTATCCGGAAGCCGTCCTCTTGACTAATCCGATCAACCCGGAACTACGAGGAGAGGTACTAATCAGCGTCATGTCTCTTGTTTATTTTGTTATTGGTGTCAGCCGTTGTGAAGTCGTTGAGGCGCAGGTGGATGACAAGTACCAGTACTCTTGCGAGGACAAAGACAACAAGGTGCACGGATGGATATCGACTGACCCCCCTGTCGGGTTCTGGATGATCACGCCGAGCAACGAGTTTCGCGCGGGTGGCCCCGTCAAGCAGGATCTCACATCCCATGTTGGTCCTATCACCCTCAATGTAAGTTTCTTCTCCCCGCTCTCTTGTACATTGGCTAAGAACAACTTTTTATGTGATTTGCTGTCAATTTGTTTTGTAGATGTTTACAAGTACGCACTACGCTGGACTTGACTTGAACATACAATATCGAAACGGAGAGCCGTGGAAAAAGGTTTTTGGCCCTGCATTTGTCTATCTTAACCATGTTTCACCTGGCGACGACACGCGCGCGCTTTGGGAAGATGCGAAAGAGCAGGTATTTTCTCTACATGCTTAAAAGGTCTCCAATCGATAGACATTGGAGTTCACATCAACTTCTGATCCCTAGATGTCAATGGAAGAAAGAAGATGGCCATACAACTTCACTCAGTCCGAAGATTTCCCTTCTTCGGAGCAACGAGGAACTGTGGCAGGACAGTTACTAGTTCGTGTCAGGTAACAGATCTCAGCCTTCTCGGTCGAGCTTCCGAATCGTAGACGCAAAGCGAACCGATCCATTTGTTTTACAGATGCATCAATGTGAGCCTGATGCATGCGAGTTCTGCTTATGTGGGGTTGGCAGCTCCCGGAGATGTTGGTTCATGGCAAACAGAGGCCAAGGTCTATTTCTTATCAACTTGTTAAAGCCCTATGTACCTTGATTAATGAGTATAATCTCTTTCCCTAATTGGTTTCAGGGCTACCAGTTCTGGACTCAAGCCAACAAGACCGGACAGTTCGAAATCGAAAATGTTCGAACAGGGGTCTATAATCTGTATGCCTTTGTTCCCGGAGTCATTGGAGACTTCAAGTTGGACTCCAATATTACTATTGAACAAGGATCAAGAACAAATTTGGGCGTCCTTACGTATGATCCTCCACGAAACGGTCCAACACTCTGGGAGATAGGAATTCCTGACCGCACGGCCGCCGAGTTCTATGTGCCAGAAACCTATCCAACTCTGATGAACAGATTGTACACCAACCTTACGTCAGACAAGTTACACTTCAGACATTAACTTTGTTGGATCCATCCGTTTCTGTCGCTTTAACATTCGATTCATTGTTACATTGTATTGCCGTTGTCGACAGGTTCAGGCAATACGGATTGTGGGATCGATACACGGATTTATATCCAAGATCCGACTTAGTATACACGATCGGTGTCAGCAATTACACTAAAGATTGGTTCTTTGCTCAAGTTCCACGGTACATACAGAGTCTTGTTGTTTCCGGAGAATCTTCGCTTGCTCATCCGTGGAACGCTTATAATCTAACATTCATCCTGCAGAGTTGCAAGAAACAACACATACCGAGCAACGACATGGCAGATTACCTTCGACGTCAAGAGCGTGAACCATACCGGAAACTACACGCTGCAACTGGCATTGGCATCAGCCACATTATCACATCTTGAGGTAACTTGTTGATCCTTGCCAACCTGCAAAAAAGTTGCAGCATTTGATGACACCCTTGTATTCTGAGTGAACATTACTAACTAACATAATGTGGATGATGTTCATGAAAGGTTCGGCTCAACGATCCGAGCTCGGATAGACCGCTCTTGACAACGGGACTAATAGGCAAGGACAATGCCATTGCAAGGCACGGAATCCGCGGCTTGTACCGGCTTTATAGCGTTGATGTACCAAGCAGTGGACTTGTTGATGGACAAAATACAATATATCTCACCCAGGCCAAATGCGACTTTCCTTTCCATGGGATTATGTACGACTACATACGCTTGGAAGGGCCCGGGAGCACTTAATTTTCAAAATTATGAAGTAAATTTGGTGCTGTACATAAAATTAGCTAGTGTCATTTTATACATCTTTCTAACACATGTTGGTTTTATCAATTTTAAGCCTTACATGAACACGTCAATGTTTTTCCCATAAGTTTTTTATACTATCTCATATCCAGACATTTAATATGTAGACTAATTTAGATTTTAGTCGAGTAAAACATTTAAAAGGTAGTTAAATCCTCGTAATAAATATTTAATATTTATTAACACAATAAAAAAGACTCAAACTCGAGACCTATTGATTAAACTAGAACAACTGGTTATTTTTGGGTAAGTAGTAATAAACAATTGCATAATCTTTTTCAACCAGTTTACGAATAATTAAAATAGAAACTTTGGTTTTCTTTTTAATAAATGGTGAAATTTTTTAACCAAAATAAAAATAAAGTTCAAATACATAGACAAATAGACCCGAGACCGAATACTCATACTCAGATTATTCCACAAGCAGGTTGTTAAGAGTAATTTAATCCCGTCTTAATCAAGTGTAGCAATTGAATATTTTTTTTGGTAAATAAATTAATTTTATATACCCAAAATATTTACACCAAGAAATATAAAATTCTACGCTACTCGATAATTACATGACTAATCTCCCCTATCACGTAGAGATTCCATGTACAAAAGTAAATCTTGGGGACCAAAATCTTCTCTAGAATTTGACCATTTAAGTCATTCTTGAAATTGTCTAGTAATAGCATGAATGAGAAGCTCCCTGTTGCACTGCTCGCCTTGAAAAATTGCTCGGTTCCTCGTATTCCAAAGTCCCCAAAGGATCGCTCCAAAGAATACAAACCAAACCTTCTTGATCATCCTATCATGCGCGAGTCCCATCCAATCCTCCAAAAAATCCGTGAAGGAAGAATTCTCACACCAAGACACACCAACTTTGCGAGCAAAATAATTCCAAACTGATTTGGCAAAGGTGCATGTGAGAAACAAATGATCGATGGATTCATCCATATCGCCATAAATTGGACAAAGTGAGTCCCAATGATCCAATCTATGCCTTCGAATGAGGACATCCCTAGTGAGCAACTTTCTTTTCATTACAATCCACATGAAATATTCCACTTTAAACGGTATCTTACCTGTCTAGATTAGAGGTGCAAGATGACAGCACTGGAAGTCCTGTAAACCAGAGTGATATTTCATCTTTAGAGCTGAAATGGAAAAGTCATCTTCTCCCAAAAATTGTCATTGCAGCACATCCGGACTTGTCCCACCAGAATTGATATTCCTAAGCAATTGCATATACTTTATAGGCCAAGATTTTATCTTACTTGAATATAACAAAAATATTTTTTTATTTATGCATTTATTGATAAAAGTCACCAGTGCGCTGAATAATCCAGATTCGAACTAAAATAAGACTTTCGAAATGTGAAAATTTTTTGCTAATAAATATTTTTGAAGCATTCGAACTCGAAACATTTTGGTACAACGTGATCTATTAGTTACAAGGTTCAGTTCTTTCTAACATAAATACATCGGAAGAGGATGTCTATGTTTTTTGATCTCCTCTCTTCACTATCCGCTCGTGGGTTTAGCTTCAATTGTGGTGCAACCGTGCACTTTCCGAATGCTTTTGCATTTTTGTCTCTTTGGCGATTTGTTATCCCTAATGATATCACAGTTCAAAAAAATGAATACATCGTAAATAAATGTCGGGAAGCTGCTTCTCTCAGTGGAAACCTAAAACAGCCAAACTTAATCAATCCAATAGTTTATTCGTGCATCATATTCTCAAACATTTGATCATGAATTGTTGAAGGGAAACAACAGAAAAAGATGTCGCCTTCAAAGTACTATACTGTGGGCTGTGTCACTCCGACCTTCACATGTGCAGGAGTGATTGGGGTACTTCTGTCTATCCCCTTGTGCCCGGGTACGTGAAACTCTAATAACGACAAGTCGGTCTATTTAATTAAAAATTTCGAGTTCAAGTCATATGAATGTACGTATATGACTATTCAGACATGAGATTGTGGGAGTAGTGACAGAAGTTGGAAGCAAGGTAGAGAACTTCAAGGTTGGGGATAAAGTAGGCGTAGGGTGCATGGTTGGATCCTGCCATTCCTGCGACAGCTGCAAAACCGACCTCGAAAATTACTGCCATGCAATGGTACTAACATACGGCGCCAAGAACTCCGACGGGACCATCACCTACGGAGGCTGCTCGGACATCCTGGTCGCCGAGGAGCACTTCATTGTAAGGATCCCGGAAACCCTCCCACTGGACGCCGCTGCGCCTCTTTTGTGCGCCGGGATCACAGTTTATAGCCCTCTGAGGTACTATGGATTGGACAGGCCAGGGATGCACGTGGGTGTGGTTGGCCTTGGCGGGTCGATCGGGATAAGTTCAATGTCGGCTTTGATGTTGTTGGAGCGGAAAATTAATTCTCGGATTTGTTTGACTATATCTCAGTAAAATAGTCGTATCTTCCTACTCGTATATCCGATTGATGCGATTCTAAAAGTTACAAAAAGATAAAACATAGATCTAGAACTTTATAGTTTGTGACTCCTCCAAATTTAGTACAGAAGGAGGTCAAACTTGGGTCGGAAGTTTCAGGAGTAGGTTTTTTTCTTATTAAGTCTCGGATCTGCTGAACCTATTTTGGTAAAAATGCCGTAACTTTCTCTTCAAGTATTGGATTGATTCGATTCTAAATATCACAGAAGAATAAGACAGAGATCTATAACTTTATTGTTTATAACTTTTTCAAATTCAGCATGAAAAATAGTCAAATATGGGTTGGATATTTTGGGCAGTTTAAGTTTTTCTTATTAGGCCAAGGCTATGTTAAATTTTCCTAGTTGAAAACGGCCTAGGGTTTTTCTATGGGGCTGGGGCGAGCTTATTCGATATAAGGAGAGCTAGGTACAGGCATGAAGGACACCCACAAATAATATATCAAACATTTAGCTTCATAGCTTTTATCCTAGCTTTTATCGTAGCTTTTATCGTAGCCTTTATCTTATGCCTCTAACTTTTATCTTTATATTTTTTCCTTCCCCTTCTCCCCCATATGTTCAATAAAGTTCTTGTTCTTCTACCAATTCTTTTCTCTTATATCTATTCTAATCTTTATCTTCTCTTCTCTTTTCCCATATTTCTTCTATTGGGACGACCACTCCGGACCCATTCTAAAGATCATTTTCGGCGTTCTACCATAATTTTTATCAGCAAGAGATGTCGTGCTTGGCAGCGAAATCAATCATTTCTTGTGTCTCCTTCATTCCTCCGATCATACTACCACCTAACAGCTTTCCTCCCTGAAACAGCGAAATGATTGATTTCACTGCCAAGCACGACATCAAAGCCGACATTGAACTTATCCCGATCGACTATGTCAACACTACAATGGAGCGGATGCTGAAGGCGGATGTTAGATACCGATTCGTTATCGACATCGAGAATATGCTCAAGTCTTTCGATTCGGATGTCTTCTAAGATTTTCACCTGTTGCTTATATATGCTGCATGCTTTCTCTAGTTGAAGAGTTTGTACTATGACAAAGCAAGAGATCAGAGAGTAGAGATTAAGTTTGGGCTGTATTTGTCAGAGGTGGTATACTTAATTAGGATCTAAAGTCGAGGCCAGGATTTTACTATTTCTCCGTAAGACGAGATTATCCCGTATTCAGTGCTTACAAACTACGGCAATCGTCCCCAAGATAGAACGACTTTGTTGCTTCCAAGATTGTAGCACAACGATTCTCGAAGCTTCGGACGAACTTGGATACTCGGAATTTTCTTGAGAGACAGGGAGAGAAGAACAACTATTGCTTTGTGGGATTAGTTGCAAATGAGGGGGAGAGGCCTATTTATAGACTCTGGATGGGAGGAGGCAGCCACTTCCGAGGGGGCACGAGGCAATTTCGAGGAGACGCACCCTTCGTCCAAGCAATCTTGAGTCTTCCAGAATTGCCCAGCCTTTCGTACCTCCTCGTGTCCCTGTGCAGGTCCCCGAAGGTATACGAGTGGTCTCCGGGTTTTGGCAAAACTCAGGGACACGAGGAGGTACGAGTGGTCTCCGGGTTTTGGCAAAACTTCAAAACTCCTCGCAACACGTGCGAAGTGCACCTCAAAGCGTCCAATGTACCATGCGCACGTGCGCGTGCTCGGATGGTAAACTTAGTTCCTAGCTAACAAAGAGCATCTCTTTATATACTTGGAAAACTTTATTATATTTTTCAATACGGTAATACCCTTTTCCATTCCCATCTTGGGCCTCCCACTTTGGACCTTCCACCTTGGACCTTTGCATTAAATTTTTATTAATTCGAACATGGGCGACGTAATTTGTGCTTTGATTAATTGTGTTTGAGTAATGCTGAGTTTGTTCACTGAGAAAATAAAACGTCGTTTGATTGTTAAAAATGCTTGTTTCTATTTTACTGTTGGTCTGTTTATTGTTGTTCTTGCTGACTGACAACTAAACTTTTGTTCATCGATATTTGGTTGGTCCTTTCAAAATAGATTGGGCCTTGCAAACCCATTAGAAGTTTCGGAGAAAAAAAATCATGCTTAACGATTTGAAAATATCCGCATGTTCTCCACACACACAAAAAATCCGCATGACTTGGAAAATTATATTGTCTTTTCCAATAAATGAATCAAATCCCGTTAAACAAGGAAGAGACAACTTGAGTTACAATTACTTTGAAAAATATATAAGACGGTAAATATGTGAATTTGTACGGATATATTAGCAACAAACGACTTTTTTGTTTGTATCAGCTGGAGTTAGTTTAAATTAGGGATGGCAATGGACAGGATCTGGGTAGGATCTATAGGACCCAGATTCTTATCCTCTTTTTAAATGGTAGATCCAGATTCTTACCCTTATCTTCTTTAAAAATAAGGATTCGGGCAGGATCTGGGTCCTAAAAAATCGGGCAGGATCAGGGCGACCCGCGGGTCCATATTTTTTTAAAATATATTTAAAATTTAAAAATTAAATTATCTTTTGATAGTTTTCAAATAACAATGGGATATTTTCATTCATTAAACATATCAATACAAAAAACCAAAAAAACCAAAAAAATCAAAAAATAAATCAAAAAAAAGTTGAAGTTGGGTAAGTTAAAATTGAGAATTTGGTTTGTAATTTTTGCTGCTATTACTTGGGGCATGTGGCTACTTCGTAATGGTATTATCTTCAATGAGGCGAGGTACGATAATGAGCTTCTCCTGTATTTTGTGCTCTTTCATGTCCAAGAGTGGATCCTTTGGACGGATGTCTTGATCATTCACAATCAATCGCTGCTCACTTTCTTGATTGCCTACAAGAATTTATAGGTCCTTCTTGTTTACCTCTTGAGGTTGAGGGAATATTTTGGTCGGGGTGGGGTTATAACTGATGTAAATATCGGGCCCTTTTATCTTTAAATGATAAAAAAAATTATGAATTTTAGGCTTGTTATCATTCCAAGAGATTGGTTTGCAAACCACCATTTGGATCTTGATACTCTTGTATATATAAAAACATCTGTCGATCAACACCGGAACAAGTTTAAACAAAGGAAACAAGTATGGCAGAAAATAAAAGAAATAATAAATATATTTAAATAAGCCTTTCCAAAAAAATTTTAAATAAGAAATTACAAAATTAAAAAACATAAGAAAAATGTGGTGCTGGACGCCTGGACCTGATTTAACACTAATTCAGGTGAAGAGGAAGTGAGTTTTATGTTGGTCCCTTCATATCAAGTCATTAGATGATTTAGTATATTTTTGCCAATCAATAAATGACAAGTGGATAAGTGGGGTATTTTATTAATCCATGTGTATATGATTTAATATTGGCATACAATCTGTAATTAATAGAATCAGAACTCGAGAAGAAACTTTTATGGAAAGTTAACCATAATTCTCGTCGATTTTATATTAGAAAATGATTAAAGGAAGTCAACTATGTGAACTAAATAATAAACTGAATTATTACTATTTATTTTTTTCTTAAAGAAAAATTGATAAAAAAAACTCGTAATCATATATTTAATTATTTATGGTCCCTTTATTTTCTTTTTTACTTTATGAAACATGAATATTTTCCGGACTTTGTAAGCCTTATTTAAACATAATAGTAAGTAAATAAAATTTATTAACTTCTCTATTCGAATTCAAACATTAATGGTATAAACAACTTGAATCCGTGTAACTGTGAAACTATTGAAGTGAATAGTTATTAGAAATTAAGAGACCTTGAGGAAAAAAAAATTGTCATATTAATTACTTGAAACATCTTCATGTTGTTCATACCTAACTATTCGACATCGAAATACATGTTAATTAATACGTTTGACAAGCACATGTGTGAATTTAGTCCGTGCTTTATACATGTTAATCAATGCATGTAACTTTTATCAAGAATTATATTTTTTTCAAAATAAAAATCTATTACAGAAGAACACTCCTACAAAAACTTCTAGTTAGTTTTTCGGAGAGAATTTATTAAATCCCTTCGAAAAGTATTGATTGCAGATTATTATTGGTAAAGCATCTTGTTTAAAAAAACTTTCTGGTTTCTATAGCTATTGATTGCAAATTATTTTGGTCAGCATTAATTACAGATTATATACCATAATTAGATCATACATACATGGATTAATGAAATGCCCCATTTGTTCACTTATAATTTATTGATTGGCAAAGACATACCAAGTCATCAAATAATTTAGTATGGAGGGACCAACATAAAATTTCTCAAAATATTCTAGTTGTTGACTTGGGAGTTGGGAGGCCCGTGAGACATGTAACGTACATGGTCAGTAGGCGTTATAGTTGTATAGGAGGATCAGTGACAGTAGGCTATTACCCTTGGGTTTCTTGTTTGGTCTCACGGGAATCCAGCTGAAGCCACCACCCTTTCCCCTTCTCCCATCACGCGTTCCCCTCTCTCTATATAGTGGTATTGTTCAATAAATTCGGATAGTTTAAATTTAGATAATCTAAATGCTCACACTTATCTGCTATGTATATAGGTAATATGTGTGAATTAAGCTGTGACCATCGGGACCTTGATGGGTTAGCTGAGGAGGAGGATTGGTAATTCTTGGCGGCTCTCCACGTTTCGTCTGTTTTGCCTATGAGGTATTCTGTTTGGGCGGTTATACAACGTCATTATTTGGTTGGTTGCTCCCAGCTTCCTAGTTAAAAAACAAGTCGTCTAAATTTGAGATTTTGTCCGGCTCAAAATTCATTGTTAATATTCTCCACACTTTGGAAATGGTCTAACACATAATTTATAGTTTTGTTGAGGGAAAAATATGTGTTATAACGTCGATACGAACTTGAGAACAGATCCGAAGTAATCGTCCCAACGGCCATTCGACTTTAAAGGTAGAGGAGAAGAAATATGTGGGCGAGAAGAGAAGAACTAGATTAGATTAGGTAGAAGAGAAAAGAATTGGTGGAGTAAGAAATTTATTGAAAATATAAGGGGATTGCGAAAGGAGAATAACAAAAAAGATAAAACCTATGAAGCTACAAGGGTTTGAATGGTTCGTGTGTGGTCTCTTTGTTCATATGCCCAACCTCTTCTTATATAGAAAAACCAAACCTAGGATTCAATGTAGAAAAACCTAATTTAGCCCCGTTGTAAAATAGAAAACCTAAATTGCCAAAATTTTTAACCCAATTTTGACCCTTTTCTATGTTGAATTTTGATATGACGCTAAATACATAATTGTAGATCAGCCTTATCTTTATGTAACTTTAAGAATCACGTCAATATGATACTTAAGCAGCATGTTACAGCTGTTTTAACGAGAAAAGATCGGCACGAATCCGTGAATTAATTTTTAGTTCCAACAATGCCCCCACATGTCAATGTTTTGATGCTAGAAAAAATATTAACGTGTATCCGTCTTTAAACATGAGAAAAATTAACTCTACTCTATATATAACTGGCTATGAAAAGATCGTAATATGTAAAAAATGTACCATCAAACCAGTCAACTTGATTTGTAGGCGTGCAGATGACTACCTATCTCGAGATATCTGTGTGCTAACGGCTTTCTCGGGAAGACTTGATGTAGGCTTAAATGGCTAAGTAAGAGCTCTATGTCCTTCGTTGAAACGACCATAAAATTGTTGTTGAAGGTCTCTAAGCTTCCTGTAGGTCTAATATGCAACCTAAGAGGGGTGAATTAGATTTCTAACAAATTTTTTGATTCTTTCGGTACTTAGATAATCAGCACAATCGAGAATAGGATAGAGTGAATTGACACCAGATGTACAGTGGTTCACCTCAGTCCACTTGAGCCTATGTCCACTCTCAACCATTCTCCCACTTTTTATTATCCCCAATAAAAACACAAGAGAACACCACAAGTTTTAGCAGGTTCATTTGCAACCTCATAACCACTAGCTTTACAGACTCCGGCTTGTTACAACTCTCTAGTTTTACCAGGTTCACTAATAACCTTCTCAACACACTAGCTTTCACTGACACTGGCTAGTTACCACCTCTAGATTTACAGGATCTCTAGACACCTTGAGCTTATCGTTGCTGTTAGAAATATACTTATCAGAACTTTCACACAGAAGTTGAGCAAGTATACTAAGACAAAAAAATTTCTAATTTGCTCTTTGTCTTAACTACTTCGTGATCACAGCTTTTCTCTCTTGAATGTAGGAATTCAGCTCTTGCTAGATTTCTTCTTTGAATCTTAATTACTTTTTGTTTGTCTCACGTGGTCCACCTTTGTCTTTGGCTTGATCTTCTATTTATAGGATCTCTTTTGCATGTAGCCGTTAGAACTTGCTCGCCAAGCAAGTCTTCAAGCATCCTTTCAAGTCATAAGTAGCCGTTAGAGGAGAGACCTTTATTAGCTAGCAAAGTAGCTGACACTTTTCTCCCAAGGCTTGACTTGAGTTGACTTCTACATTTGGGCTGATTTGATCCCTAAAAATAGCTGTTACAAAGCAAAGACAAAAGAACCTCTGAAACCTCTTTTGTATCGGGTTATGTTAGTATAAAACAAACATAATTTAATCAATTATAGCTTGGAAAAAAGAGAGGTTCTCCTAGGGCAGGTGCCCCATCACGTGGACTGTCTTATGATGATTATAAAACTCTTTCCAAAGTTTAATCTCACTTATCCATGGAAGAGAGCTTTAACCACCAAGCAACCAAACTCTTGCGAGGAGCTTATACAGTGGATAAAAGTGTTAATCATCTTGATCTTGGCAAGGTTCAAATTTGAACTTGCCTTGGGATAAATATCTGGATCTTGGTCGAGCTCTAGCTTAACTAGATTGTGTAAGTAAAGACTTGAACTAGACTTAAGAAAATCTTAACAACCCAACTCATAAAACATCTTCGTTATTTTCTGACTTCACTAAGAATCAGACATCACACAAAAGATAAGTTTATGACTCCGTGTAAGAATAATATTGGTCAGAACAAAAATTCATTTACCTAACTCATATGTTTAGCCTATGACCGATCTCACGATGTACTTTGTTATACCTTCGATCATGACTAGTATTTGGTAGTACTTGTAGATAACTGAGTTTATGATCAATGTACTACTATGCCTAGCCTTTTTCAATTGATCTTAACCAAATTCTGATATGCACTTAATCAACACATTTAAGGCATTTTCACTTCCTCTTTTGCTTTTGAATCTTTCACTCCAACCTTATTCTTTGTGTCTTCCTAAGTAATGGTCATTGGAATTCTAAATACTTGCCCCCTGAGACTGGTGTTAGCCTTCTTGGCACCTCATTATAATGACTTTAATAGCTCGTAGGCTGATCACTCCTTGTCAGTTATGTCTCACATGGTCCATTATCGGGCCGTAAAAGTTCCTCCTTTGGCACCAAAATCTTAAAGGGCTTAGTTCTTTGAAAACTCCTTATTCAGTCGTTAATCAAGTGAGCATGTTCCTCTTAACCCCCCCTATTCAGACCATCTCTTGCCATTTTTGGCTGATTTTGGTCATTTTCTTACATCATTTTTCACATGTGTGCAACCATTGAAGCGGCGTGAGACTTAAGGACACTTCTTGTAATTAGAAACATTTAACGAACAAAGTTGAACCGGCATATTAGCTTGTCGATTTACCATAATCTTGCTCAGTTGCGAAGAATTGAAGACTTGACTTTATCATCACCAAACTTCTTTACCATATGAACATCTTGCCCCCCGGCTGAGATAATTTTGGCTGATGTAGGAGCATTGACTGTAACATTGCAGCGCTCTTCATGTCCCCGAGTGAGGTAGAATTTCCACTGATGTTTTGAGGGCAATCTTGCCCCTCAGTGTCTCATTGTTGAGTTGGGACATAATTGGGCAAGCGAAGGAGGCTCATTGTGCGTGAAATTAATTCAGACTCGATCGTCTGCAGTGGTTTGCTCGGTGGAGGTCCTAATTCCCTTTGCTAGTTAAGGCCAAATGATTCCTTTAGTCGTGGAGGTCCTACGATGCCTTTCGTGTTTGGTACGGCACTTAGGATTTCCTCGGTTGCCGATGTAATCCTTGAACTCCAATTCTTATGGATTTCGTCTATTATTGCTTGAATTTCAGCTTTCTCTTCCTCTGCAATTTTCGTACATTTCTCCGTAATTTTTTCAAGTGGTGCGTAGCAGGCTTGAAGTTCACCCTTGAATTGTCTATCATAATCAGTGTTGCCCCTTACAATAAATTCCTCTAAGCTGATCATGGTTGGACAAGATAAATTAAAAATCTCGGAACCTACTTATGGAATGATACGTGTTCGGTGTTTTGGTCATATCTTCCTCGTCCCGACTCGGATTAAAGTGATCTTGGTGTCCTCCGAAAGGCAAGACACAAATATTCAATTTTTCCTGAAATAATGGTCTCCTAATTTGGATGAAAAAAGACCATAATACCCTCCAAATCTTACTGGACTTTATAATCATTTTGGAGACTGCCAAGTCCTTAGTATTTCGATCCTAACTTTCTCGTCTGAACTCCAACTGCAACATTTTCTGTGTCCATGAAAAGAGGTAAGACCGATCTTTTTTTTTCTGAAATACGTTGCTTCTGATTCGGCTCACAAAGACTGACCTGGCTAGATGCCCTTTTTCAACTTTTTACCATTTTCATTTCTTTTGAGAAAGGACTCAAAACTGTACATGGAAGCTTGTATTTTTAGGCATACAAATCACCCTCTTTAGTCCCACCGAGCTTGCCAAAAATATGTTATGGGAAAAATTATGTGTGATAACGTCAAAACGAACTTGAGAACGAGTCCGGAGTGGTCGTTGCAAGAGAAAAGGTAGGGGAGAAGAAATATGTGGATGAGAAGAGAAGAACTAGATTAGACTAGGTAGAAGAGAAAAAAATTGCTCAAGTAGCAAGAAAATTTATTGGAATATAAGAATGAGAAATGGAACAATAAAAAAGAAAAAAGCTATGAAGCTATAGGGGTTGAATAATTGGTGTGTGGTCTCTTTGTTCATATATCCAATCTCTCCTTATATATAAAAACATAACTTAGCCCGTCCTAACCATAGGCTGTGTTCAATATAGAAAACTTAATTTGGCCCGGCCTAAAATAGAAAAACCTAAATTATCAAAACTTTGAACCTAATTTTGACCATTTTCTGTACCGAATTTGGATATGACACAGCAATACATAATTGCATATCTTTGTTTTATCTTTCTTCAATTTTTAGAATCGCGTCAATTTGATATTTGAGCAAAAAAGTTATAACTGTTTTATCGAGACAAGATCGATACAAATTTGCAAATTAAATTTTCTCTCCAACAGATTTAGATATATGCATCTCTACTTCTCGAAAAAAGAAAGATATACGCTTCTATGGGGATATTAACTATGTAAAATAGAATAGTAAGCCGTGGCCACGAGTTCATGCAATTCTTTTCTGTTTTCATGTAACCCATCAAAATTACACAGTATGACGGCGGCCACTTTC
Organism: Hypericum androsaemum; assembly: GCA_963995505.1. Lineage (NCBI taxonomy): Eukaryota > Viridiplantae > Streptophyta > Magnoliopsida > Malpighiales > Hypericaceae > Hypericum > Hypericum androsaemum. The sequence continues at coordinate 14,608,750 of OZ023181.1, read as the reverse complement.
TCGTAAACCAGCATGTTACGTAGTAAGAGTCTAGTTTTTTTTAGAACAGTAAGAGTTTAGTTGGTATTTCCTATTTTCGTTAGTAGTCTACTACTCTTTCGTTTTCGTGTTTTACTTTTTTCTAATTTAATAGTCGAGTCCTATTAGGAATGTTCGTCTTCTGTTGTAATTGTTTGGCTATATAATGTCACAACGTCTAGGGTATATGAGTCAAGCAAAAAATAATAAAGATGTATTTTTCTTTTATCTTTTATCTTCCGTGCTATCAATTTGGCACGAGGACGACGAGATTCGAAACCTCAAAATAAGCGCACCGCTACAACTTACATAGAAATCCGGTTCATAACAATTTGGTATCAGAGCCATCGTTCCTTGGGCGGTGAGGGTTTTCATCACGATGATGCACCAGACTCACAAGCTTCGTTCGAGCAAATTCTTGGACGAGTTCTTGGACGAGTGGGCCTCGGAAATTCATGAGAATAAGGTAAACGCTTTTATTGACTCGACTGGATTTGCCTTGTCTCCCTTCATTTTTGGGTGTTAACCCAAGGGCTTGGGTTAGGGTTTGTGAAGAATTCTTCTCCACTAATCAGTCCTTGGAGATTTATAAGGATAGTATGACAGATGATTTGCTAGTTGGTAAAGCAAAAGTATGGTATTCATCATGATATTTGAGCAATTTAGAGGCTGAATGGGATGAATTCGTCGAAGCTTTTTTGTGCATTTTGAGAACGACACATCATGGTATTCATCATGCTTTAAAGGTTCAAAATAGTTATACCGACAAGGAGGAAGAGAAGAGTACTGCTTCTTTGAATAGTTTTCAGCTTCTCGTTGTAAAATGGAAAATTGGAACCCAAGATTGCGTTTAATATGATGAAGCCATCTTTAACACTCATGCTACTGATGTCAGATCCGAGTTGCCGCAATAGCAACAATGGCTAAGAAACGCAGCTGGAATGAAACAACATGGAACAAGTGTTTCCAATGTGTCTACATCGAGCTGGCTGTTTGTTTTCCTATGTCCGAACCCCGTTGCACATAGGGTGGATTGAATTGGATGGTGAGAGATATGAATTTGAAGATGGCTTATCTTATTCGGAAAAGAATAGAGGTGGGGGTGGACTCGATGACACCGACGAGCCAGCTTAGCACCCATATTCGGATGGCTAGCTCGAGGATGAGCTATCTCGCGAGGGTGGGAGTAATGTTTTGTAGTAGGAGTCTAGTTTGTATTAGGAGTCTAGTTGGTATTTTCTTATTTATGTTAGTAGTCTTTCCTTTTTGTGTTTTGCCCTTTTCTAATTCAGTAGTCGAGCCCTATTAGGAATGATCCTATTCCATTGTAATCGTTTGGCTATATAATGTCACGATATCTAGGGTTTACAAGTCAAGCAAAGAATAATAAAGAAGTCTTTTCCTTTTATCTTTTATCTTCTGTTCTATCAATTCGGCGCAAGGACAATGAGGTTCGAAATCTCAAAATCCCACCGCTCACTGCTGCAACTTATGTAGCAATTCGATTCATAGCAAGCAGATATTTTAATAGACCTTGATGAGTGCATGAACACTCATGTTTTGTTAAGTGTTTCGTGTGTAATTGGTCATATTTTTGTTCACTTTTGCCTTGTTCTATTGAGTTTTATGTCATTTTTATGTATTTGAGTCACGGAGTGAATTTTTACCCTTTGTCGTATTTCGTGATAGAAAAGTCGAGCTCCGTAGAGGCCAGTGAAGGAGTGATTCCGAGAGACCATATTAAAAGAGCCACAAATCTTTACTCGAGCATTGGATCACATCAAATAAGATATCTTAGAAAGCTTAAAGAGATATCTACATTTTGTCTTTTATAGTCGAGGTCAAATTCGGAGTGGAAGAGGGCCAAAAATGGAAAATACGACAAATATGTAGAGACTATCGACGGACAGCCAACTTGCGATCGCAAGGGGGAGGTACAAAAGTTTGGGACGCCCAACTTGCCATGGGAAGTTCATTGCCGCCCGCAAGTGCTTCAAAATTTAGCTTTTTGTGGACTCCCTTTTTAGTAGGGTGTCTTGTCCGTTTTGAATTGATTCGATCTCTAGCCTCTTGTTATGGACCTAGGACTTCAGAATGTATATTTTTTCTTATTTTTTTGACCTCTTGTCTTTGGCTACTAGAACTTCTTATTTAGGTTAACCTCTTATAGGTTTTTCTATTATATAATTAGATACTTGGCTATATATAGGCCATCAGCTCTTAGATTTTACACACCAATATTCGAGACATTGAGACTATTTTTGATCATTAATAAAGTCACGATTCCGGGTAGCTACATGGAGGAGATTGGCGAGGCTTGCTCGAACGACTAAGCTTTCTCTATCTCTATCTTTTATGCTATTTGTTATTATATCTTCCATTAATATCATGTACTTTATGATTATATTTAGCGAGTAGTTTTCTTGTGAGTGTGATGCCCTAACTATGTGAATGATTATCTATGTTGATTGTGGTTTGAATATCTTTCGTATTAGTTATTAACGGATGTACTTAATATTTAATCTAACTTAATTATTTAAGTTATGATTAGAATCAATGGGAGTAGACCGAAAGGTACTCGAGTTCTACCTCAAACAGCCACCCCCAACCCCCTTGATGGCGTTACCTGTTTATGGTCTTAGTTTAGCAGTTTTTCATTTTTGTTATGTTATTAGTGCTTTATTTATGTCTGTCGTTAATATTTTGCTCGGTGGCCCTTTCTGGGTTAAGCTTAATTGTCTTTGTTGTGTATCTTTTGCTTGGATCAGCTTTGGCTTGATCGAAGATTCGTATGAATTTTGATATCTTTTTTATTGATAGAAGTAGATAAATTTATCTTGGTTGGACTCGATCGATCTTGGCTCTCATTTGCGTGCATCTTGTATGTATTCAAATGCTCGATTTCACGAAGTTACGTCTCTAATGTACCCTTGTGTTTGTAAGCCGACGTTTGTCTCGGCAGTTGTCCGCTTAGGTCTCCCTCTTCACAGAGGTCATTGGCTCATGTAGTTAATCGTTCGGCCATCACTTTTACCCATGCTATTTTGGTGTCTTCGAACTGGTATTTATTGTCATGTGTCTTTGTTCTTCGTCTATGTATTTTATATTCTTGTGTTGTAACTCTTCTAATTAATATTATGCTATGTAACTTGTAAATACTTTTAATAAAATATACATTTACCTACCAAAAAAACTGTGGCATTTAAATCTAGCAAGCCGGAAAAAATATTGATGCTATATCATCACATGATTTTTTCTATCATAATGCAGTCTAATCTATAAGAAATGATTAAGTTTAAATCAAATGCGTTCTAATTCGTTGGTACAGCATAAGCGAAATACGATTATTAAACACGATATAACAAATAGTACAGAAATATAAAGATAGACAATATACGCGGTTTCCGCTTAAATGCTCCACGGAATTAAGACGATTATCGCTGTAGAGTCTAATACTAGGCTAGACCAGTACTTCCGTTGTGTAACATCGCTATGGAAATCAAACATTGTTAGTAATCCAGAGAATTCTAACAAATTCTTTATACATGGTAGACCTTTCGTGAGTCGTCACGAAAAAATGGGACATATCGCTGCTAATTGGCCAGCTGCCGAGGAGGCCTAGTTAGTAGCAGCAACTGTGTTCCCTTGGCACTTCCTCACATGCAAGTTTCGCTTGTGGACAGAACTATGATCTTAGAGGAAAAAGCTACATATGTCTGATCCCGATCTGTGTCTGGATCAATCTCGTAGTGGAGTACTAGATCTCCTATATGTAGCCAAAAAGGCATTGAACTGCTTCAAAAGAGACAATTCAGTAGAAGAGTGGAGACCGAACATAGTTTTTTTAAATCTCTGATAATAATTTACGGACGATTCTCCTAATAATGTCTTTTTATATTTGTAAAGTTTAAATTATTAATCTTTTTAATTGAATCTAATCTTTTAATATTTGAATCAACCCTTATTAGTACCGACCACCGTCTTTGACCTCCAGCCATATAATATATAGTACTTCTGCCATGGAAAGCATGAATGTCAGCAGCATTAGGGGACATCGCACTTACTTTATAGTTTTCTAATCTGACTTTTTATATTGGTATAAATAGAAACTCGATAAATTAAATATAGGTTATTAATAACTAAATTGGAGAACGTCCGAATCTTCTCTCTCTCTTAAAGACTCTTATCTTATACAAGTAGAATCTGATACTATTTTTTAGTGTCTTGCTATCTAACGGTCAGATCAATACCTATAACATATTTTGTCACACATTGAACATATTTTTATAACAATCCGTGCTGTTTAAGTGGAATTTTTTGTGAAATTTCGATTGCAATTGTTCCTTAGTTAATTGCAATGAAAATGTTATTGAGGCTTTTTATTGGAGATTCTCTTAGGACTTACCAGATTCATATATATACAAATTTACTTACCAAAAAAAAAATTGTGCTCTTTGTTATATCTCTTCAAGTATATCGATACGATTAAACAAGGAAACATTAGATTGTTTGAGTAACATCACCATATCAAATAGTGGAAGGAAAAAACTGGTTCCCCAATTTCAGTAGAAACGAAGAGAAAAATAAAAGAGAACTCACCGAAAAAATATCTGACAACGCACTTCTTGGAGGATTATTTAGGCTTGATGATTTTACAAATGTATGGTACACTTTCTTCGTTTCTATTTGTTGGTGTATTTGGATGCTAAGAAAATGTACAAATTTTGAATAGCAGGATGTACACTTTGAGCGCCTTCTACATTTCTATGTCTAGGCATTTTACCGAGTGAGCATTCTGGTCGGGTTGTCCTTGAATACACATTGTTAGGATGTATTCCTTTATGTTTTCTTATTAGGCCTGAACCTAACTTGCTGATAGTTGATATTGTTCCTTTTGATTGCTAGCCTCGCGCAATCGATAGCCGTAGGGTGAACTTTTGTATCCCAGCGGTCCAAGTTTTGCATTCCAATAAAACTATACCTTTCCAAAAAAAAAAATTAGATCTTAATATAGGCCGCGACCAGACAATTTTGAATACGATGTTCTGTGCCCGGATATGAATCCAAACATAGCAAAAGCAAAAACAGAAAACGTACACATCGGTACAAGTAGTGTTGTAGCAAATGGCAAGCAACAATCAACAGAGGAAAATATGTTACCAACAAACAGCGAAACACAAATGCGAATAACAAATAAAACAAATAAAACAAACAAACATGGTTGTCATGTTATTTTGAGATTTGACTCTCAAGTAAAAAACGAATTATGCTGCTCTTAATTGACAAGCTCACAGGAATTGATGGAGAGAATTGAAGAATTTGCTGGGTTCGGTCCCTCCTTGGTGGAGTTACTGTAAAGTGAAATTCGATCAAAAGGGACATTACATGGTAAGGAATAGACAGAAACTGGTGAAAGTGGCAGGTCTCCTCTGCCACTGGATACCTTCTTCCCAACAGGTCCTCTCCTGTATACTATCTTTCTCTGCTGCTGCCTCTAGCTCTGACCGATCCGGTTTTAACTCTTGGCCTTGTATACTATCAAATCCCGTCAAGGTTTCATTATCAGATGTTTACCTACCTGTGTCTTTTTCGCGAGGCTTCTATCCTTATGTATAACAATAATAAATAAAAGGTAAATTATTCTTTGTGTATGTTTTATCTACAATTTAGTCTCTCGATTATCAAACTACATTATAAAGTTCTCGTGTTTAGTTTTATTATACTCTTTGGTTCCTGTTATCGTAATCGATGATTTTTTCCTGTGAAACCCTACTTGAAAAGACTAAAATTCTCCTCCCATTAATAAAACAAAAATTTCCCTTGCCTTCTTTTTTTTATAAGTAACTGATTTTATATAACCGAATTATGTACACATGTACAGAACAATGGAAACCCAGGATGATCTCTACCCCCTGGACAGACTCAGGAGTACAAACTGCTGCTATCTATCTGGAATAAGGAAATCCAAGTACATAAAAAATACTGGCCGTGAAGGTCTTTAGTAGAACCAGACCAAATTAACCACTCTCTAACCCGAAAGAGAATAGAATGTAAAAGAAGCTCTCGATCGCACCTGGCACTGTCAAAGATAATGTGATTTCTCATATTCCAGATGTCCCACATGGTTGACCCGAAAAGAGCATACCAGACCTTCTCTAACATACTGCCCCTGACAAGTCCCCTCCAGTTCGCAAAAAAGGAAGGACATCTCCACTGGTGCACCAAGTAACGCCTTTTCTCCTGGCAAGAGAATTCCAAATCCACCAGGAGACACTACAGTGGAGAAAAATGTGAGCATCTAACTCATACCTCTGAGTCTTGGCTTGACTCGATGAGTCTATATTGGGGTTGCAAGGTGGAGGTCCTCCCAATTAAGTATCTCGGGCTTCCTCTTGGTTGCAACATAGGTCGTAAATCTCACTGGCAGCCCGTTTTGGATACTATTGGCAATCGACTAGCCTCTTGGAAAGGTAACATGCTTTTGCTAAGTCTGTTCTCACTTGTCTCCCTTCATATTACTTATCAACTTTTAAGCTCCTTTTCGGCATTTGCAAGGGTATCAAAAAAAGGATTAGAAAATTTCAGTGGTCTGGATGCTCCATTAAAAGTAAATCTTCCTTGGTTAATTGGGAGTGTGTGTCCTTCCCCACATCACCTTCTTCCTTTCACTCATCTCCTTCCTCTCACCTTCAACTAAAATCAAAGCCCAAACTCAAACCTTAGTGAGAATCATAACTAATTAAAGAGAATCAAAATTAATTTAAAAGAAAAAAACTTGAAGAAATCTAATTTTGAATACTCTAATTCAAATTTAAAATCTAAATTAAAACAAATTTCATGTCGAATTTGTTTAGACCATACCTAAGTCCCATGCACATTGGAATTGTTGTTCAAGGGAATTCCCCAAAGGAATTATTCCGAATGAGTGGGCAGTTCAGCTTTGGTGGAGGAAGAGTTGGAGGAAGAAGACCGTAAGGGGGAGAACTACCCACTCATTTTGGTGGAAATGAATTTGGGATGCTGCAAAAAATGATATTGATTATGTCTTAAATTGGAGTATTCAAAATTAGGGTTCTTCAAATTTTGTTTCTTTTTTATTAGTTTTGATTCTCTTTAATTAGTTATTATTCTCACTAAGTTTTGAGTTTGAGTTTTGATTTCAGTTGAAGGTAGGAGAAAGAGGATGAAGTGGGAGGAAGAAGGAAAGAGAGATTTTTTTTAAGGTTGGAGGACATTTTTATCTTTTTAAGTAGAAGTTTTCGGGAGAACATAGGATATTGCAGCATCAAGAATCCGAGATTATAATAAAATCAAACATGAGAGACTTTATAATGCATTTTGATAATCGAAGGATTAAATCATAGATAAAGCCATACACAAGGACCTGAGAGTAATTTGTAAATAAATAAAACTTAATTTTAATACCTCGTGGTCTTAAAGTATGACTTTGATACCAACGCAAGGTGGGTATGATGGTAACGGGTCCTGCCTCGTTTTCCAGGGGTCGGTAGGTCAATTCTCACCCCTTGCAAAAATGAAAAAAACTTTGTTTGGGAGGAGAATAAAATCCAATACCGTCTAGAGCCCAGGGGTTTAGGCCAGCCCGCCTAAATTTTCTCGAAAAAAAAAGACTTTGATATATTGGTATTTCTTAATTTAAAACGTTGAGTAAAACAGTTTCCAATTAGTTTCATCTAAAAGCCTCAAACAGCTACCTAATTCTGTAGTCTGTCCTAATTCTGCAATACTAACAAGAGAGACTACATTAAAAAAATTCAAAACACGTCTAGAACGAGCTTTGCTTGATGATCAAATAAATAAAATTCAATTTGGTTTTTTTTGTATCTCGCGTAGAAAAATTCGGGGAAACTTTTCGTGGGTTTATAAGTGTCCAGATATTCTTTGGTGATGTGAAGGTGCAAAAATATCAAGGCACGGAAGAGGCGTTGAGATGTTGTTGGTCATCCTTAGCCCGGGACATCTCACTTTGGCCATCCTTGTTTTGAGGCATCTCACTTTGGTCGTCTCGCCTTGGGACATCTCGCATTGGTCTTTCTTCCCTGGGATATCTCACCTTAGCCGTCCTTGTCCTGGTGCATCTCACCTTAGTCGTCCTTGCCCTGGGACATCTCAACTTAGTCGTCTCGTCTTGGGTCATGCTTTGGGACATCTCGCCTTGGGTCACATCTTGGGACGTCTCACCTTGGGATATTTACTGTTGAAGTATGAAGATATCAAGGCATAGGAGAAGTTTTGGATGTCATTTTGACCTTTGTCTCGGGTTAAGACTTACCGTGGATGGAGTAAGACATGTCGTGCACCCTTTAGGAGATGCACCATGTGCCTAGTTGGAGCAAGGTAGGCGCAGAGTGAGCCAAGTTGGTGGAAGATGGTACACCCTACACCTGGTTGGTAGAATGTCCATAAATTTTGACCCAAATCTTCGATTGAGCTGATTCTTTTGGTCTTGGGAAGTTAAGATATATATATATATATACAACTTTGTAGGTTTTGACTTGTTCCAAATTGGAGCGTAAAAAGGTCAAAACTATGTGGGAAGCATCAAGCGCCTAGATAGTGGCTCAGCATGTGCCTAGTTGAGTAAATGGGCCATATTTTTTGACTCGGGGGTCGGATTGAGACGGTTCATATTACTGTGCAAATCCAAGATATAGATTTACAACTGTGTAGTTTACAATTTCTTCAGATTCAGAGTACAAGAGGGTAAACTAGGCGCACCTTGCAACCCAAGCAAGGTAGGCGCACCTTACAACTCGGGCAGGGTACGTGCACCCTGCGCCTCCTGTAAGGGAGGCGCACCTTGCGCCTGGTTGAGGGGGGCACATCTTGCTCCTAGTTGAAGAGAGGCGCACCTTGCGCCTGGTTCGGGGTAGGCGCACCCCAGGTCAAGTTCGAGGAAGGTACACTTTGAGCCGGGTTTTTCAAAGTTGGTTCACGACTTGGGTCTTTCCTAATTTGGATCGAATCTTACCGATTCAGGTAATAATTTAGGGTTGTCCATATTTAGGCCGGGATTGCTTGCTGACCACGATCTAGTAGTTCTTTTTCGGGTACCGGGTCTCTTTATTTTGAAAGTCGGCTTAAAATTTTCTATACTAAGTCGGGGTGAATCTTCTTACATTAGAAACGGCCTAAATAGAATTTCCTTATACGGGACGCGGCCTGATTAGAGTCTTTCCTATATTGGAGGCCGGGGCTAGGTCAAGGTGCTCTATATAATGAGGGTACGGGCAGAGGAGCAAGACATTCATCATCAACAATAATAAATCCTACTTTACTTTCTTTTATCACTTTTATTTTCCGTAGCCTAGCCTAGCATAGCGTAGTACTGGAAATTTTTTCCTCCTCTTCATTAGGCCAGCCTTAGGACAACCACCATAAATTCGTCTCGGCAAGTCTTAACATTTTTGTACCATTTTTCCTCCAACAAGTGATAACCAATAATAGCATACTAAAGTTTACCTATTCCTTAAATCTTTGTTTGCAAAACCCAGAAATAAGTAAAGTGCTATCACTCGAGACTACTGTCATATCTAATAAACGGGAACATAAAATTTATTTATTGATATATATGAATTTTCCCCCGGTGAAGATCAGAGACGACAATTAATGATTACGGTAGACCGCTCGTATTTACCATGTAAAGAATCCAATCCTGTATAGTACAGAGCACGTATCTTCTTTACGTCTATTTTGTTTGTGGTCAATATTGGATTTTTTTCTGCGAATTGATAGACTTGGGTTTTATCGGACCTCGATTTACCTAGGTAAGAGACTTTGTTCACGAGAGATTGGATCGTGGATTAGCCAATTTGCCCTGGATATTGATGTTCCCTGAAACCCAAGTTCGGCACATATTACCTCCTACTATGGAGATCAGAAAAATCATATTCTCAAAGGGTCCTCTCAAGGCCTTGAGACTAGACGGACTTCATGCCATTTTCTACCAACGGTATTGGAACACGGTTGGGCTAAGCTTGGTTTTGTTTGTCCAATAGGTCCTAAAAGGAGGAGCTCCTCTTGGCCCCCGGAATGCAACGACTTTAGTTCTCATCCCGAAGGTGGATAACCCCCAGATACCATACCAATTTTGACCTATTAGTTTATGTAACATACCCCTTAAGGTGGTTACTAAACTTTTAGCTTCGAGAATCCAGCAACACATGACACAATGGGTGGGGCCAAACTAGAACAGCTTCATTCTGCGGAGGCAAATTTTTGGCAATATCATAATCGCTCAAGAAGAAATTCATTCCATGAAGAGGAAGAGAACGGGGAAAGGTTTCATGGCACTAAAGGTGGACTTAGAGAAAGCTTATAACAGAATTTGATGGCCGTTCATCAGGGAGTCTCTGAACCTTTTAAATTTACTAGCTGGCATGATTAATTTGATCTTAGAATGCATTTCTTCTTGTTCATGATTTTCTCTAGAGTATTTTCTCCTTTGAGAGGCATTCGCCAAGCAGATTGCTGTCCCTGTATATCTTCATGATTTGTTTAGAAAGATTAGGCCATCTCATAAGTGAAAGGATTCGGGAGGGACATTGAAAACCTATTAAATTATATAGAAATGGTCCTGAATTATCCCACCTCTTCTTTGCAGATGATTTAATTCTATTTGCAGAAGCTTTTTTACCTCAGGCATCGATTATCACTGACGTGTTAAATATGTTTTGTGCCTCTTCAGGTCAAAAGGTTAGCCATGCCAAAACTAAAGTCTTTGTCTCCAAGAATGTCTCAAAACTCTCTAGCGAAGGACATCTTTCTGAAGCTAGGGTTTAGCCTCACAAAGAACCTTAGGAGATGCTTGGGGATACCGCTACTACATGATCGAGTTATTAAGGGGACCTATAATCTTATCTTGGATAACGTAAATTCTAGACTTAGTGGTGGGTGTGCTGAAAAGCTCTCCTTCGCAGGTATAACTACTTTGTCTCAAGCTGTTATTTCTGCTCTTCCTAGTTATGATATGCAAACTGCTAAACTTACGTTGGGCTTATGTGACGCTATAGAGAAAGCGCAAAGAAGTTTTATTTGGGGGTCATCAACGGATAAGAGAAAACCACATCTTGTTTCGTAGGAGACAGCGTGTTCCCCGAAGCAGGCTGGGGGCCTTGGCCTAAAAAGGCTAGGTGGTGAAAATATTGTTATGCTTATGAAGGTGGCTTGGGGTCTCCTAACTGAAAAGGAGACTTTATGGGCAAGGGTGTTATGGAAAAAATATGTGAAGGATGATTCAAGCAGTCCGACACTCTATTTTGCCACGGCTGATGGTAGATTGCTTACGAATGCAGTTAGAAGAGCTAGGAATATGACTGATGTTGCTGATTGTCCTTGCTGTGATAAGGAAGTAGAAACTGTATTACATGCCCTGAGGGATTGTGCACTTGTTAGTAATACATGGACTAGATTGTTGAGAAGGCAGAGTTTGAATGTGGCTAACTTTTTCTCCTGCAATCTGCCCACTTGGTTGGAAATGAATATTAAACCATTGTCCAGTTGGTCGGATACTTGTATTACCACTATTGATGCCTTTTGGAAATGGCGCAATGATAAAGTTTAGTACTCGAAGTTGACTCTAAAATTATTGTCGACTTCCTGTTTTCTACTAGCCCTCCTAATCCCCGATCTTCCTCTATTCTTCTGGATATCAGAGAACTGTTTTTGAGGGGGTGGAAAGCGAAGATACAACATGTGTATCGGGAGGCGAACGCTTGCGCTGACTGGATAACAATTTTTGGCTTCAGTTTACCTATAGGCTCCCAAATTTTCTGTGAGCATTAGGAGTTTACTACTGAGGGATATTAGCGATATTGCTATCCCTCGTTCGATTGTAACTAGGACCTAATTTCTTTCTAATCATATAGGGGTTGCTCCTCCATTTCACAAAAAAAATAATATTGGATTTCGGTCACATTGTAAGAGTTGGTTGCGAGCAGTTAATTAGCATATTAATGACCAAAACATATATGTTAGCAGATACGATTTTGCACTAATTTCTGGAAAACTTTACTTTACTACTTTGATAAATTATGAATTTTGTCCGTAAGGTGCATATCAGAAACAATCATTATTATCTGATCTTAGATACCTTTATTCAAAAACCTAAGAATAAAAAAGTCAAAATTGCATGATATCAAAATTTTAGATTCGAACCCTTATCCTAAAATACAATATCAATAAAATACAATATCAAGTTCTCACTTCATCTTTTCTTAATTATGTCATGTCTTTTTCTTAAGAGCCACTTTAGTCGGGCCACAAGTACAGCTATTGCAAAATCTTGCTCACACTATTAGCATGCATTTTTCTTGATAAGTAAATAAATTAATTTACTAGGTTTCTAACCAAGAAGCACATCAGAATTTGGCAAATCTGTAGCGTGTAATGCCTATCGCAATTTTTTCAGTGTATAACTAATTTTAACGTTAAGGTAGGGTCTACCTTATCGAGGTACTCTTTCTCTATCACAATTTTTTCTCAACAAATTTTACTATAGAATTTTAATGAGGTCGACAGTCACAATCTTACAAAAATGAGCTTTATAAGACGTAAATATTAACATTAATAAAAATTTACTTACCAAAAAATATAGCGTATAATCTCTTTTTTAGTTTTTTTTTCAATAGGGTCAACGGACTGTAGGTATTATTAGTTCAAGTGGGGAAAGGAGAAGAGGGATATCAGAATATGCTATTTATGAGACCGAGGTTTAGTTCATAAAAAGTTCAGAAAAACAGTTACTGACGAGTTGCTTTCATGTCACGTTATTCAACATAGAGTATCTGGAAAATTACGAGCATAAATATCTTCAATATCATTTTTTATTTTCATTTATTCCCTCCCTTAATTCAGTTCCATATCATTAACTCAATTGCAACTTATCTTCTGTCCCTTCTGCCGATCCTGTTTCCCCTATCTCTCGGATAAAAAATTTGGATTCAGTTAAAAAAATTGGATTCGAATTCGTAAAAAATTCCATGACAGAACGGTCCTTAAATAAGTTGATCTAACTTGATACAAAATAATTTGTACCAAAATTTATTATCTATCCCCACAAGATCCAACATCCACCAACACATCAGCTATAAACTGATATACACATTTCCCATCCCTCTTAAAAACCCTCTCTCTCCCGTCTTCTCGTGATCGTATCACAAGTTAAGAAAACCCACATCATCGCCCTCTCTTTCCCACTTCATCTTCTTCTTCTTCTTCTTCCTTTCTCTCCCTTCCTCTCGTTTCCTTCCCATTCATGAAACCATTCAATTGAGAGACAAATAGCAACAGAGTACCCGTTTCTCATGACGACCCCAACAAAACAAGACCTCCAAGTCTCAACGAAGAAGCAAACCACAAAGCAAGAGAGCCAGCCATCTCTCAAGTGCCCGAGATGCGACTCACCCAACACCAAGTTCTGCTACTTCAACAACTACAGCCTCACCCAGCCCAGGCACTTCTGCAAGACATGCAGGAGGTATTGGACCAAGGGTGGGGCCCTCAGGAACGTCCCCGTAGGCGGCGGCTGCCGGAAGAACAAGAGGATCAAGTCCTCCGTCTCCTCTTCTTACAGGCTCTCCGGTGGCGACCCCAAGGACTCCTCCACCACCGGCTCCTCCTCGCTGGATTTCGGAGGCGGGTTCAAGCTCATCCACGGGATATCCCCTCCGGCTATGGACTTTAACCTAGGTGGGTTATCTTTCCCTAGCCTAAACCCTTCGGCGACTAGTACCGAAGGTGTCTATGGCGGCCATTTCTCATCGTCCTTCGGGGATCATCGTACTACCCTTAGCCCTTCTGGTTTTAACTTCGACCTCCTCTCAGCTGGTGGCTCGGCCACTGGAGGGTCCCTCTTGGGATTCAACAGCCAGCCCTTTTCGTCTCTTTCAAGCGGGTTTGGTACTCCCGGGGCAATCCATGAGGTGGGTAACGCCAGCAGTTCGATGAGCGTTCACACTAGCCTCGCTTCCTCTATCGAATCCCTGAGCTCTATAAACCAGGACCTGCACTGGAAGCTGCAGCAGCAGAGACTAGCCATGCTTCTAGGGGGAGGAGAAGGAGGAGAGGATCAAAACAAAGATCATCAGCCGGAGAAGCTGCAACCAATCTTGTTTCAGAATCTGGAGATCTCGTCGAAGCGCGATCTGGAAGTCGGGAGTGTGAATCCGAGGAGAGGAGGAGGAGGAGGGAGTAGCGGGGAGATGGCCACTGAGTGGTTCTTTGGGAACTCTTATGGGCAAGCGGGTGCTTCTGCTTCTACTCCAACTAATAGCAATGGGAATGAGAGTGCAGGTAACTGGAACAATGGGGTTCAAGCTCCATGGGGTGATCATCACTTGCATCAGTATAATTCTCTCCCTTAGGGGATTCATTTGGTATATTAAAAAAAAAGAATTGGAAGCAGATAAAGGTTTAGATCAGATGAAATAATGTCTGATATGAAGTTTGTTTAGGTATATGATGGTTATTTACTCTTTGCATGTTTGTGAGAAACTAACTTGTAAAAGTTGGAGTAGAAGAAAAAAAAATGTGAAAATTCATTTTTCTTCATTTGTGTTTCAGTAAAATGTTTAACTAGTATATTGGTAGTTTAGTTTTGTAGCTAATTTTTATATTGGTATTGGGAATTTGGTACTATGCTGATTATAATGTCATGTACTTCTTATTTTGAAGAAATCCATTGATCTTCTTTCAAGCTAAGCGTGTATAAATCAGTATCGACTTTGACATGCTAGTTGCCTTAGAGAATCAATGATCGGACAATTAAAATGCGATTATTTGTCTAATTAAGAAACAAATGGATTGGTACGAGGAGTGTAGAATTTATAAGTAGAGTTTGTTATACTTTCAAAATTTAAAATTTGGTCACTCCAAATTAAATAATAGTCTCTTCTTTATACTGTTAGGATAAATAATTACTCAAAGTAATGTTATATTTATAAAATTTTCTTAAATTGAATCGCTTTGGGATTTGCGAACTGCCAAGGGTTTTGAACTGTTATTAAATATAGGGGTCCTAATGCTATGTCTTAGATTTGTGATATGTTCGGTCGCTATCTAGAACTCTCACAGTCTCAGTATCTCACTCTGGTTTATGTCTGTTAGTGTCTCCTTTAGCTATATACCGA
Source organism: Hypericum androsaemum (assembly GCA_963995505.1). Classification (NCBI taxonomy): domain Eukaryota; kingdom Viridiplantae; phylum Streptophyta; class Magnoliopsida; order Malpighiales; family Hypericaceae; genus Hypericum; species Hypericum androsaemum. The sequence continues at coordinate 14,593,583 of OZ023181.1, read as the reverse complement.
TACTATCCATTAATTTCTCTACCAGGGAACTGAACCTCTCAGTTCTTCAGCTAGCTTCTGAGCAGCAAGCAATGCCAATTCTGAAATGGCACAATGTCCATGGAGATTTTTTTATCTCTAGTACTTAGAGTGGAGAGCACTACCAGACTCTAATTAGAAATAATTCTTATATTATGTCTTTTTCATGAAGTTTAAACTCAAAATATCTTTAAAAAATCCAAATCTAACCAAATCAATAGGAGACACCGTGTAACCAGACAAGATTGATAGGTCATCTCTAGATTTGTCAAGACATTTTTTCTGCCATCAACTGTTATTAAGACTAATTTGTTTGCCTTCTGCCCATCTTATGACCCTTTTTCTATCCCCTTCTTTGAACAAAGGGAATAAGATTTTTCCCAGAAAACATATGATAATTTTTTCAATGAAGGAAAAATCCAAAATCTTTCAAGTTGTGTTTCCTTAAATTATATATTTTTTCGTGAAATTTTAATATTCAAAGTGGAACAATGTTGGATCATATTTTAGAAGATAATTCTTCTAATTATATCTTTGATATTCGTAAAGTTTGAATCCAAAATATCTTTAAATGGATCCAGATTCATAACCTACTCAAATCAATTCTCATCGATTCTAATATTATATATATATTTATTTATTTATATTGGTTTTTTTAGTTTGGGGTCTTGGGGAATGAGCTCTCTTCATGCTAAATGTTTGCAGTGGGTCCATCTTATTTGTAATTCTGTTTCTCGCCGGTAGGAAAAGATGACCTTTTGCCACCTTTATTCTCTCTGCTTGCTTGCCCTGTATGCCTGTCAGACAGAAAACATGGACCCCTAACATTAAAGAAGGCCGTAACTAAATGACATTCGTAATTAAGGAATAATGGCTCCTACATTTATTTAGACCAAGGTTACAATATTTAATTGAGGTTTGGAAGTTCTTGCTGCTAACGACGTCATAGTTCTCTTCCAGTTTCTCCAACTAAATGCCTGCTGGGAGAAGATGAAATTTAATGCAAGGCCATTGGCATTTCTCGTGGCCGCAAGTTTAATATAATATTTTTTTATTTCTCTATCAATCATGAGGGAGCATATTATCATCGTATTCATCTTTTATATATACCAGCTGCATATTTTTCACTATATTTAGATAGGTTTTGAGAGACAAAAAAGTAGTAAAGAGAAATGAAGGATGAAAAGATATATGGTAATTGTACACATAATCTTATTTGATAAAAAAGAAGTAAGTTTATAGATGTTAATCATGGTGCAAAACATAAACCTGATTTCAGTGGTAAGAAAAGAGAAATGAAGGATGGAAAAATATAAGGTAATTGTACACATAATCTTATTTGATAAAAAAGAAAGTTTATAGATGTTAATCATGTTTCAAAAAATATACAAAAGGTCTTACACTCTAACGGCACAAAGGAGATCCAGGGTTCAACCCCGACAATTTATTCACGGTATAAAAAATTTATCTTTAAAAAAATATGGTGCAAAAATATAAACCAGCATGGTTTAAGTGGTAAGCTAGTTGATTTTTTTCAAAAAATAAATTTAGAACTTGTTTCTTCTATAAGTAGATTAATTTTAGAACTTGTTAATCAAGAAGATATTATTAGAAGAATTATTTTACCCAAAAGTGTCTAATTTTGAATTATTCAGTAGCAATAGTGAATATCATAAAGTCATAAAAATCATTGTGATACTACCCGCCAACAGTTTAACCTGATATATGTTGCTTTTTGCCTCCACTAAAATCAACTTTTTTTTATTTTTCCAACTTTTAGCCACCATATTTATTTCTTTATTATTAACCTATTGTCCAACATTCCGTAGGCACTATTCGATGCCAGGTGAAAGAAAAGGCAATAGGGGATGCCTTACAACCTCCAACATCGTGTTGGTGCTTTTAACTTATCATGTCACAATATTTGTCACGCACAAATGATAATTCCCATTAAGTATTAAAGGCCACGCAATCATTTGCATCTTCTATCTTTATTTATCTCCCTGCAAAAGTATATGGTTTTTATGTCTTTTGTGTAGCTTTTATTTATTCTCCTGTCTACGTGGCACATTTCTACTTTCTCCGCTTGCCTTTAACACTAAAAATTGAATATTAGAATGTATGTAGCCCTCCCGGCCTAAATTGGTACTGTTATTACGAACAAAAACTTACACGAAATCATTTTCTACAAGAATTTTTGAATTTAAATATTTCTCAAAAAAATTTGAGAGAATTTTGCTCAATTTAAATCTGAATTAGTCGGCGATTATAGTATTCGAATTCAATATAGTTTAAACTTAAAAAAGTTGTTAATGCTTATTTCAAACGAACTGCCGTTACTAAATAAAGTGCAAGTCCAATTTTCAACGTCAACTGTGTTAATTACTTGGTGTGAAATTCGAGAAAAAGTGCATCGGTCAAAGTTCAAACAATTTGCTAAAGTGTGGATCATGTTCAAGCCCAATTTTAGTACCAACATATGGCTATTAAATATTGTTTTTATAAGTAAAATTTTATTAATCTTTGTAATATATATATGAGTATAGAATTCGCTCATACAAAATTAAGCCATCGACCTCATTAAAATTGTAACGCGATAAAATTTAATAAAAAATTTCATTAGGAAAAGAGTACCAATAATAGCAGAGTACACAATTTTATACTCAATCCCAAGATAATAAATAAATAAAAACAAGTGTAGTTTCAAATTTACCAAATTACCTTTATATATATTTTCTGTAATGAACTTTTATTAACATAACCATTAGTTTCTCTAAATAACAATTTAATTTTATACGTAGAATTTTACTTCAAAAAAATAACATACATCTATTATTATTTCTTATAATTTCACTATATAATCAGTTAATAGTTATATGTTCAATACTTAAAGAACTGTTGTCCCTTACGCCTCTCTAATTTACTTTAACAGAGTAGTTAATAATTTAATACAACTCTCTATTGTGATTCAGTGTGATTGAACATTCGAAGATACTACTATTCTCTATTTCATAATATGTTGATGGTGTTAATCTCTTAGAAACTCCATTTTGACGAGCTTTATTTTGAGAGGGTGCGTTGAGAATTAAACAAATTGATGAAATTATATCATCTATGTATTGTACGGTGGGAGACGAGCAAGGAACGGGTGGCTGGAAATTTTGCAAGAAGACACTGAAGGGCAAGCGAGGGCTTGCGTGATGAACGTGAAAGACTGATCCACTTTCCACGAGCTTCCACCATGCGAGAAGCTCATGATCTTAATTTGGACAACGTGAGATTCTATATGCTGCGCCCGTGCTCAGTCACCCTATCCTGCACCCGTCCAAAATTATAAATTAACGGTTATATGCCAGGTAAATTTTAAAGACCTATATAATATAACCCTTCTTCATTTCTCTCCTGCGTTGATGTTGTTTTGTCTAGAAAAGAAATCGTATTAAACGATTAGAATTATAACTCGATGATGAAGTGCAATGATTATTGTACTAGTTTATTTATTCATATACATCAGCTGACGAAAAAAATGAGCGTATAAGATTGATAAGAAATCCCATTTTGCATTTTTAAATAATATTCTTGCATATATTCGAAAAGGTTAGTTTATGTATTTTTTTTAGATTGGAAAGCTAATTGTTTTTTTATGTCATGGTAGTACGAGATAATCACTTTGATAAAAGATAATGCAGAAATCTCTCCACTTTTTGTTACAGGGTATGGCAACAAAGAAATATAACATATGGTATAAAACGAAAAATCAATGATATTTTGCTTTGGGGGAAGGAAAAAAGGGACACCGACTGTGCAATTAATGTATGGGCTGAAATGCGTCAAGCTATTGCGGATAGGCAGCTACCATATTTCGAATATAACTGTCATGTTATTCTAATTTAATTAACATATTTCGACTTTGAACATTTAAGAATATAACTGTCTTACTTGTTAATAGAAGTTTGCCACATTCGTTCATTCAAAATTTTAACGTTGATATTAAGTTGCTCATTTTATTTTCGCATTTATTTTGAATTTTCATCAATTATCAGCTAACTGACGAGTGACGACTATACCATAAATTCATCAGACGACTGTTATCTAACGGATACCGATATTTTCAGCATTAATGGCTTGGAGCAATGGAGCTTCTTCAGTAAGGAAGGTTCTTGAAACAGAATTGCATTCAACTGAAACAGCCACCCATCCTTATATGTACAAATAATGTACGTGGCTTATCACAAATAATATGAGACAAGCAAGGGGAAGAGCAGCTATGTCCAAGATTTGGGTTTGAATGGTTAAACTGACATTTGGTTAATTGACGGTTTCATTTTGAAAACTATCGATCACAGTAATAGTTAACCATTCATATCTCGAGGATATGGGGATGATTACCCCGATCACGTCAGTTCAAGAACGAGGAGACCTACGAGCAAGGCGGTTGCTCTTGTCAAGATTCTACCAAAGAGAGTTGCAATTAAAGCGCTTCCCAAGCCTCCAGATGACATCAATCTTGCTTTTATACTGAATGGAATTGAGGAGCAAGCAAAATTAGATCTCCGACAAGTGGAACTAGCGAAAGACACTTGGAATGTCACAAAGAATTTCTGTATATCTTGGGATGCTAAAGCTCCACAAATTCTTGATGATATCTGAGGTGTGACTGGCCGCAAAAACCAACCAAAGATCTATGACCCACCTTGATTACTGTGAATTCGTTTTGGTGGGAGTGGCTTTTGTGATGGTCTCCATGGAAAGTGTAATTTTGGTGGTCTATGGGAGTTAGCTTTGGTGAATTTTTTGAATCAGGATGCTTGTTTCGGGTACTTATTAGGGATGATTTTCTTTGGAACTAGGATGTTAGATTGTGTTTATCAAGTTGGTGTTACTTTGATAGGTTTTTGAACTATTTTTTGTGATGGGTTGTAAATATCCTTGGGGTTTTTTTTTAGAAGTAATACAATTTTACCTTTAAAAAAAATCTTTTGTCATCTAGTAAATCATTACACGATATATACATACTAGGAGACATAATAAACTTAGGAAAAAGTCTACTTTTGTACCCTGTGGTTTGAGCTTTTGACACATAAAGGTTTGTGGTTTCAAACTCATCAAAGAGGTCCCCTGTGGTTTTTCAGGTTCATCAATTAAAGGCTCGAATAGATGTCCGAGCCTAGTCAGCATCCTTGTCGCTTGCTATGTCAGAACGACGATATTTTTTTCCTACGTGGCACACCATCCCCTTTCGAATTTGATGACGTGGTAATTTAAAAAATCAAAAAAATTAATTTCTTTATCAAAAGTTCCTGCCCCCGACACTCCCACTTACTTTTTCCTCAAAAAAGACTCCCATTTCACTTTCTCTCTTCTACTTGCGTATAAAAAAACTCGAACCCTAACCTTTTTTTTTGTCGAAAGCCAGTCAAGCTTGCGTTCCACTTATACCAAACCCTACCTCCTCCTAGCTTAGTACATCAAACACCCAAGCGCATCCAAGCTCAGCTGAGCTTCGTACTGTTGGAGGCCGCTATTTTTAAGTTTGACTGAATTGGAGCTCCACATTTTCGAGTTGGACAAGAACAACATCTGGGCTTCGATATTTTTGACTTGGTAGGACGAGAAAGTGGGTATTTCGACGGGAACCTAGACCCAACTTGGACAAGATGAGGTAATTCGACATTTACGGTTTGGTATAGATTTCGAAAATTGTAAGGTAAAGTTATGTGGGTGTGGTATCCCTACTAATTTGCGAGTGGCGAAGATGGTAAAAAACATAGAAAGAAGATTTTATGGATGTGGTCATTATGCCGAATGTGGTAAGAAAATGTGCAATTTTTTCATATGGGTTGATCCACCGACTTGCAAGTGGGGAACAGAGTTGTTGCCATCGGTTTTTTAGTTCATTCGGCAGAAAAAAGAACGTATATTGGCCCTTGAATCCAACGTCGAAGACATAGAAGCTAATCTACAGATATTTAAAGACCGTGTTGTCACTATGGAGATGGAACTACATAGCTGTGAAGAGAAGTGTATTATGTTAGAAAACCAGATCAAAGAAAAAGATGAGTTTATCAAAGTGTTATCAGATCAGTTAAGGTGGAAGAGAAATGGTTTCAGTTTAGTGATTGTAATAAGTATATTTGTAATGTTGTTTATGAAATATAGATCTTTGTAATTTGCTATGTATGATGGAATTGAATGATATATTGATATGTTAACAGTTTGTCAATGTTATAAGTTGAAGTGTTACTAAAATAGGTGGCCATTACATCAAAGTCACAAAATAGGTCAAGTTACCATTTGAATAATTCATTACAAAATGTGACCTATACACCTTGGTCCGAGTGACAAAATATACCCTAGTCACTAAAAGTAGCTTGATGCAGCTATCATTACAAAAGAAAATAGCCGAGTGATGTAGTTTCTTACAGTTTTATACTAGCTTGATGCAGCTTCATACTTGTGATAGTTGGGACTGTTGACTTGCTAGAGTAGTACCACCTCTATCCTTCCTGTCCCTTTTCTACAACATCAGAAAATAACATCAGTATAACATTAAAGTGTAACATTAAGTTTAAGTTATATGGATTAAACCTTGGTAGATTTTTTGACCGAGCTAGTTGATGGTTCTGAATTAGGAGTTGGTCGTGATCGGTGAGCTTTCTTTGCTAGCTCAATTCACCGTTTCCGTTGCCATGGAGTCTCACATGTTCTTGCAGTTGAACAACCTCGGACATTATGGCCGAATTGCTTACAATTACCGCACCGTAGTTGACCTCCAACACGAGATAATTTGGGCTGATTTTGTGGTTCATCGGATGCCCTTCGTCTCTTTTTCTTGGGCCTTCATGTTGGCTTCCTTATAGAAGGTGGATAAACATCGGGGTTCTCAGTGACAGGCCATTCCTCTTGTCTTGGCAGTGAAACTATGTGATGACTATAGACTGCCAAATATGTACTCCTAGAATAACACTCATCAACAAAAGGTTCTGGTTGTAACCGAGATTCATAAATGGCGGCAACCGCATGCTTGCAAGGGATACCCGAAAGCTCCCACATCTGACAGGTGCAAGTTTTTGCATTAATTTCAACAACATTAGAAGAAGTACCACAATCAACTTCAAACTTCATATCACCGGCAAAACAATTACCTACACCCGCCTTATTATGGTTAAGCACCTTAACAATGTTGGGACATAAGCTGCTGTCTTCATTTTTCATCATAGCTTCCTTCTTCACATATATCCTTTTCATGAGTTTCCTCCTAATCTACTGAGCATCAATAATATTGGCTTGTCCCTACCATGTAGGATTGTCGCATTGAATGATTCACTAATATTATTGACAACCAAGTTAGTCTTACAATGAGTGCTGAAGTGACTTCGTGACCAACTCCGCGGATCATTCCTCATTAGAAAATTCACTGCCTCGTCACCCATTAGAAGTTGTTTCATCTTTTTCAAACAACTTGATCACCTGGTCATACTCCCTGTTGTAGCAGCTTGCCATAGTAATTCCTTATATTGTTGTCCCTTGAAAGTGCCTTTGAAGTTCTCGTATAAGTGCTTAACACAAATACGGTGCTCAATGCCAGGCATAAGACGATTCATCGCTTCTTACAGGCCCTACAAGACATACAAATAAAACCAGCAAGAACTTAAACACTTCAGTACTCTGTATGCCAACAAAACAATATGCAAATATTTATAGCATCAATAGAAAATTGGTACATTTTGCTTGTCAGACATGAAGACCATTTTGGTTTCACTTGCATGGCCAAAGTCATCAAATAAATTCTGCAAAAACCATCCCGAAGAGGCTTTGTCTTCAACATTAATAACTGCTATTGCCAGTGGGTACATATTATCATTGCCGTCTTTGGCTACAGCAGACAACAATTGACCACCCATTACACCCTTCAAAAAACATCCATCTAAGCCAATAAATGTCCTCAAACCTGAAAAGAATGTTCGCTTTTACGTACCAAACTGTACATAGGAGTACAAGAATTGAGGCACTTCTGGCAGCGGTCTCAAACTTGGACGCATCCCTAACGGTGCTCTCTCTTGGACATAGCCCTCAGGATCCATTCTAGTGGTTATCTTAACTCGACTCCCTTGGTTTGAATCCAAAATAACAACGGCATAGTCTCGTAGACGGTAATATTGCTTCTTCGTTTCTCCTTGTATAATCCTTAGAGCCCTTCGCTTCGCTCTATAACATTGCTGCAAAGATGCATTTGCCTTTAGCTTCTTTTCAACTGTCTTTTTCATCGCAATCACGGGCCAATTTGGATTGTCTCTTATGTCCTCGAGAAAAGTTTTCGCGATATACCTTAAACATAGGCCAAACAGCATATTGGTAAGCAAACATAATATCATAATTAAGTACTCAAATATTATTACATAGGTCAAACAGTATACTACACTTACTTGGATATCACTAAGTGGTTTTTCCATTGCCAAGGACAACTATGATCAGGATACCATATCTTGATTTGAAAACATCCTTCGTCGTTAATCTTTGATGCATGTATGAGGAACCCACACTCATTTTTGCAGTAAACTCTAACAATTTTTCTGTTATTCTTCTTAAACAAGAAATCAGCCCCCTTAGCAATAGACCAATCCTTCAAAACTTTCCTAAGTACATCCACAGTCATGAACTTCATTCCATTACAAATATACAACCTCCCATTCTCTAATTTTTCTTCATTAAACCAAGGGTAATAATCCCTAACACAGTCCCCGTTCGAGTCATGATTCACATCATACAATTCACGGTCACCCAAAATCACTGGATCATCACTAGCACCATTCAAATATCCATCATATGCTTTACTAGGAGGTGCTTCACTAGGAGGTGCTTCATTAGAAGGTGGTTCATTAGGGGGGCGGCATAGGTTTATCAACCAGATTCACATCCTTATCTTCACAATCGTCATCCATGGAATCAAATTCTTCACTATCTTCATCATCCCCATCACCATGTACATAATCAATATCTTCATTGTCCTCACTCCAAACATCTTCTTGAGTGTCATTAGGAATCTGAGCATCACTTTGGGCCACAGCCTCCAATCTCTTAACCAACTCTTCTACACTGGTGGCATCCTCTCCATCTTCCACGGCAAACACATCGGTAGATGGGAAACCGACTTGGGTCTGTATCATGTCAATAATCTGCTCGTCATTTAAAATCTCTACTAAACCACCATCGACCTCACCCCTCCTGAACCAGAACCTAAAGTTCTCCATCTTCAATGTCTTTTTATAAAAGTCATGGACATCCCAATAGGAAAAGCGATCTACTTCGTACCCACCTGGCATCTTAAACTTCTCTCCTCTAACATATTTCATACCTCCACCTTTATCGTCCACCCACTGACCACCAAAATGGTAAACAATGACGAACAACTCATCCATATCAGAAAACAAATCTACCAAAACCAAAAAGACAAATAAAAAAAATTAGGGTTTCAACAAAACGGGTTTCAAAGCAATATAATCTCAATCTAAGGTTTTGAACATAACAGATTAGGGTTTTGAACAACAAGTTAGGGATTCAAACACAACAAGTTAGGGTTTCGAAGGATACCAGCGAAAGATTAGGAGGTCCAGATGAAGGCTCCTTCAAACGGTCGCCTGCAGGAAAAAAAAGGGGTTGAGAAAGGCAAAACGTCCATTCGAAAACCAAAACTCCAAGCATAAGTCGTTCACAGACCTTGCACAAAAGCTCAAGCAAGTTGTCTCCTATGAACGATCGGGAGGAAAACCTTGGATTGGTTGATCGGCATCTCAATTGTTGTCTTGGATTGGGTGTGTAATCTTATGTTCTTTTCTTTTCAATTGTTTTTCATGGAGGCGAGGGAGGGGGTCGAGAAGGGGAAGGTTCTGGGAAGGGGAGAAACTGAATGGGAGTAGCAATTTTTTAATATAAAAATGGGAGTTGGGGCAGGAACTTTTGATAAAGAAATTAAATTTTTTTATTTTTATTTAATTGCCACGTCATTAAATTCGAAAGGGGATGGTGTGCCACGTAGGACAAAAATGTCGTCGTTCTGACATGGCAAGCGACAATGATGCTGACTAGGCTCGGACATCTATCCGAGCCTTTAATTGATGAACCCGGGAAATCACAGGGGACCTCTTTGATGAGTTTGAAACCACAAACCTTTATGTGTCAAAATCTCAAACCACAGGGTAGAAAAGTGGACTTTTTTCATAAACTTAAGATAATATTTCTATACACAATAGAGTTTCAATAAACGCACGTCCTTCATTGGTTAGTAACGGGTAAATTTTGTTCCCCTACCACCCTCATGTGCGGGGTTTTTCTAAAATGGTGTCCATCCAAAAAATTTTTATGAAAATGGAATCCGTTTGAAAAGTATTCAGGATATGGTGTCTAGACATAGTACAGAGAAAAACTCGTATTGTGTGAGTATACTACGAATTTTTTTTCGTACTGTGCTTGATTACTAGTTTCTTTTGTTGTAGTGTTAATATGAATATTCATTTAACTCGTACTACAATACAGTACGAGAAAAAATCTGTAGTATATTCACACAATACGAAAAAAATTTGTACTGTGTTTGAATACAATATTCAAAATATTTTTTAAAAGAACTCCATTTTGATACAACTTTTTGGAATGGAGACAAATTTTGGACAAAAAGCCCTGCCATCATGGCCGGCTCCTGGAGGCTATGACGTGTGTAGAGGTTGGAAGAAGTAAAGGGCCCACATCGCCAAAGCCCCTATCCATGTTCGTTTTCCACGCCCCAAAGGCTAAAACGAGAAACATTTTGTGTTCACATCATCTCTTTTGTCCTCTTCCGCAAGTCTGTTTGTTTGAAAAGGAAAAGTCCAACCGACCCATCAACCTCCACTAATGCCACATAATTTTTCGTTCAAAACAGAAAAAGACCATCGTCATCATTTCGGTTTTTTTAACCTGTATCCTGCCAATACACTTGCAATATTTTCTTTTTGGTAAGTACACTTTTTTAATAATTAAATACGTTTTATTAAGAAAACGGAAAAGAAAAATACAAAGGAACTAAAGAAACACAAAAATCAACGAGTATCTACAAGAACTTACCCAAATCTAACAACGATCTAACCCTCCCCTACCGTTCGATCCCCTACCCAAAAGTTCCCCGCCCCTTCCGAGAGGAAACTCACCCTCGCACTGATGTACAAGGTTGTAGTCGAGGATCTCACAAAATACTCAGCCTTGTAAAATCCAGTGGAAAAAAGCGGAAGTGAGAAAAGAGGTGTCTCGTATCCACTGCTGTACAAAGTTAGACTCTCGAAAAAACTAATAGTGAACAAACTCGTTAATTACAATCAGCCCTAACCTTCCCAAAAAAACCGAACCGTCCAAGGTAGCGAGACTTATCATTAAGCGTACGAGCCCACCACTATATCCTCTTTTGATGAGTTTGGTTGATATCTTTGTTGAAAAATACTTTTTTTTTGGTTAAAAGTTGTTGAAAAATACTTTACGTTGCTTGTTTGTGCATTCCTAAAGTTGTTATGATAAAAAAAATGGAAATCAAATTTTGTTTAGAGTTTTTTTATTTTGTATGATTTGATATAAGTTGTTAGCATCAGAAAAGGTGTTCAACAAAGAATTTGGTCAAAATGCAGAGTTTTAATATGATAGTAAAAATGATTATGAAAATAAAAAAAGTTCAAGGCTTATGAAAAATAACCGATTAATTTGATCCTGTTGGACTGGCCCATTAGTCACCCATTATTGGGCAAAAATGGGTCCAAGCCCATTAGGCCCAAAAGCCCAATGGCTTTTGGGCCGACACGTGGCCTGACACGCGGCAAAGCTAGTGACACGCGGCAATGCTAGTGACACGTGGCACGCCACGCGGACGCCACGTGGGCGACACGTGGCAAAGCTAGTGACACGCGGACGCCACGTGGCAAAGCTAGTTGATAGCTTCACCACGTGGCACCACGTGGCGCCACGTGGCGCACATGTGTGAGCCGGATCTCCCTATAAAAGGGAGAAATCACTGGTGATTAAAATGGAACTTTTCCTATTCTGAGATATACACTTCAGAGAGCTTTTTCAGTTTAGTCCCTATAGTTCTCAGATTTTGCAAAGCAAGAAAACTCGTGGAAATCGTTTACGTATCCGATCCGTTTGTGATCGTCAACCACCAGTGACAATATCTTGTTATCCGATCCTGTTTAAAGCACGCTGCAACAAGTAAGTCTTGTTATTTATTAATGAATTTATTTCATTAATTATGAGGTAATTAACTCATGATTATTCATTAATTATGGGCCCGAATTCCCTTCAATTGGTATCAGAGCCTGCTTATATATTGTTCTGGTTGTTAAATTATTTTTGAAATCAAAATTAATTGTGTATATTTGGTTCAAAAATTGAGTTTAATTGTGATTTTTAATGAAAATTACAATCTGGTGTACTTTATTGCAATCAATTTAAAACCAATAGAATTAAATTGAAATTTGTCCTAAAACTGGGGCAAAATTCGCGCACGCGCAAAACCATAAAGTACTAATCTGAAATTTGAACGCCGACGTGGCACCTGCGTGTCATGAACTTCGGTGCTATTGTTGGAAACCTTCGGGACTAAATTGAAATTTTCCATTTCAATTCAATCCCGAGGAACCCTAATCGGGCGATTCGGGGGCGATTTTCCCCCAAATCGAATTCCGTCGATTTCGTCAGAAATCCTACACGCCAGAGATCGACGATAGTTGATTCTCCGGCGTGCCCTCTTCGTTCCGATACCAGTTTCGTGGAACGACGTCACCGGATTTGTTCGATCGAAGCTCGGAACTTTTCCGGCGACCGAAAGAGAGAAGACAACGGCGAAGGCGCACGGCGGCAAGACGGACCGTGCGATCGGTACGGTCGTGACCGGGAGGCCACGGCGAGTCGTACGCGACCGGTGGCGGACGCTGACTCACCGCCGTGAGCGCGCTGTCGTTGGAGGACGATTTGAGGCGATTTTTGTCTCGTCGTCGGGGAGAGAGAAAGTTTAAGGTAAAAATCTACGAGGGGCAAAATCGTAATTTTATGATTTTTCTCTGAAATATTTATACCCCGGTTCGATTCAATTGTAACCGAGCAATTTGGTCTGGTTCTTGGTTGAACCGAATTCGATTTTGGTCAACTTTGACTTAAGTCAAAATTGGGCAGAATTTTATTTTTGTTGGATTTAATTGGATAAATTATTATTTAATCAATAAAAATTCATTAAAAAAAATTATAAGTTAATTTTTAGTTAAATTTTTAAGATTATTAGAATAATTTTAATGACTTAAATATATTGTGGAATAAGTTCTGAAATATATTGAACAAAATATACAATTACCTTTAAGAATCTAGAATTGAACAGATCCTTTGAATATGTGTTCATCGTTTGATTAAAAATTATGTATTTTTTGATCATTGGGTAAATATGCGTATTGAAAATCGTGAACTTCGTAGAACCAAAAGAACAAGCATTCCACGCAAACGATTTGAGATTGAATGCGCTGCTAATGCTTTCTTGGCATCATTGAAAGATAACAATGGTCCAAGTGAGATTCTTTTGGCAATCCTACAAGATGAGAATGAACCCAAGAATGTTTCTGCTGCTCTATCATCTCCTGATAAAAATGAATGGATTAAGGCAATGGAAGAAGAGATGGCTTCAATGAAGAAAAACCATGTTTGGGAATTGGTTGATCTGCCTAGTGGACGTAGGGCAATTGGGAACAAGTGGGTTCTCAAGATTAAGCGTAAAGCAGATGGCTGTATCGAAAGGTATAAAGCTCGCTTAGTTGCCCAAGGATTCAAACAACAGGAAGGAATAGACTATGAGGAAACTTTCGCACCTGTTGTGAGATTTACATCCATTAGGATAATTCTGGCTATAGTGGCAAATTTAGACCTTGAACTACATCAAATGGATGTTAAGACTGCTTTTCTCAATGGAGAATTGGATGAAGAAATATATATGATTCAGCCAGAGGGCTACATCCAAAAAGGCTGCGAACGTAAAGTTTGCAAATTGATGAGATCAATTTATGGCCTTAAACAGTCTTCTAGACAATGGTACATTCGCTTTCATAATACGATCATGTCACATGATTTTAAAATGATAGGCGAAGATCATTGTGTCTATTTGAAATATTCGGATAATAAGTTTATCATTATTACACCGTATGTAGATGACATACTGTTAGCTGGAAATGACAAGGGATATCTTAATGAACTCAAAGTTTGGTTTTCGTCCAACTTTGAAATGAAAGATATGGGTGAAGCTAATTACATTCTCGGAGTTAAGATTACGAGAAATCGCTCGAAAAGGCTATTATCTCTTTCACAAGAGACATATATCCATAAAGTAGTAGAGCGGTTTAATTGTAATAATAGTAATCCCAAGTTTGTCCCGATTGCCAAAGGCCATCATCTCAATAAAAATATGTGTCCTATAACAGCTCAACAGAAAAGAGATATGATAAAAATCTCTTATGCTAATGCAGTTGGTTGTCTGATGTACGCAATGTTGTGTACAAGACCAGACATTTACTATGCTATCGGTATAGCTAGTAGATATCAGTCTAATCCAGGTCAAGAACATTGGAAAGCAGTCAAGGGAATTATGAAATACTTGAATACGACTGCAGAATACTCACTGGTTTATCAAGGTCAAGACCTGATATTGAGAGGTTACTCCGATGCTGATTGGGGTGGTGATGTGGATGAGAATAAATCTACATCCGGATATGTCTTCATGCTTGACGGAGGTGCTATATCATGGTGTAGCAAGAAACAAAAGTGTGTTTCTCTGTCAACTATGGAAGCTGAGTACGTTGCTTCTGCCGCAGCAGTACAAGAAGCAGTATGGTTGAAGAGATTTCAAAACTATTTATCCCTAACCAACTCAAATGGACCAGTGAGCTTATTTTGCGATAATCAAGCGTCAATAGCTTTTGCTAAGGATCCTAGATACCATAGCAGAGCAAAGCATATTGGCATTAAGTATCACTTTGTTAGGGATATGATTGTACATAAGGAGGTCAGCATAAAACATATGCCTACGCAAGATATGATAGCAGATCCTATGACTAAGGTTGTATCCAGAGATGTGTTCGAAAAATACATCAGATCCCTAGGTTTGCGTAGACATTGATGTTTTTTGTACATGTTATAAGAAATCAGTTGTTCAATATAACATGGTTGTTCTAATAATACGAATGTGTGAATATTTTTTTTTTAGAAACATTTACCTGAGCATGTGAGACAGAAAAGTAACCCACTCACACGGGTGTTTACCTCAGTGGGAGTCAATGAGTTGATTCCTTGTTGAGATGAGGCAGTTTTATGAACATCATTACATCGAGTGCCTGTTCTAAAATTTTAATGCTGTCTTGCTTAACTACAAGAGATGTTCTTGTTAAAGTGCGAGATTTTTGATAATGCATGCATCAGTTGCTGCATTGGATTTATTTTGTAAATCCAAATGGTAAGGAATAAGTGGAACTTATCATTAATCTGTCTATATAGCCTAGAGCAGTTTTTAGTAAACTAAAGTCGTTGTTCAGTAAAACATCGAGACTGATGCTCTAGTATGATGTTTAATTATGAATTACATGCGCTCATTTTTTTTAAAAAAAATGAATGAACATTATAGGACGTGGACTGTACCATGTTTGCTTTGTCGACCAATGGATGGGAAATCATTAACTGATTTCTGTTTCCCTTGTGTGAGACCAATTTCGAAAAATATGTTTTTTCAATACTCTATCCTCATGATCCTTAACGTATTTTGAAAATATGATTCTGTGCTGCTAGCTTGGAAAGTCTATGAAAAGGTCATGATTCATTATTCGACCTGGCAAGACTGACTAGAAAAGCAGGCTTTATCATGATGGAAGAAATACTTATAAAGGAAAAGGTTCTTCATCGATCACATTCCTCAGTTTCGCTGTTCAATGGTGCGCACCTATTGTGTTGAAAGTAATACAATATTGAACACGATTAAATTGTTTGAAATCACATATGCAAACAATAGAATATGAGATGAGACCTAGGATAAGGCATACCTTACGTAATGAGAATGTCGAGATGCTATCATTCAAGTAGCCCGTGTGTGTGTGCTCTTGAGTTTAGCTACGTGCACTCGATGCATGCTGGTCGCACGAAATTTTTGCTAAACATAATCTGAGACATTGTTGATTATGATCAATAATGTGTGAGTGGGAGATGTTGGACTGGCCCATTAGTCACCCATTATTGGGCAAAAATGGGTCCAAGCCCATTAGGCCCAAAAGCCATTGGGCTTTTGGGCCGACACGCGACCGGCACGTGGCAAAGCTAGTGACACGTGGCACGCCACGTGGGCGACACGTGGCAATGCTAGTGACACGTGGCACGCCACGCGGACGCCACGTGGCAAAGCTAGTTGATAGCTTCACCACGTGGCGCCACGTGGCGCACATGTGTGAGCCGGATCTCCCTATAAAAGGGAGAAATCACTGGTGATTAAACTGGAACTTTTCCTATTCTGAGATATACACTTCAGAGAGCTTTTTCAGTTTAGTCCCTGTAGTTCTCAGATTTTGCAAAGCAAGAAAACTCGTGGAAATCGTTTACGTATTCGATCCGTTTTGATCGTAAACCACCAGTGACAATATCTTGTTATCCGATCCTGTTTAAAGCACGCTGCAACAAGTTAGTCTTGTTATTTATTAATGAATTTATTTCATTAATTATGAGGTAATTAACTCATGATTATTCGTTAATTATGGGCCCGAATTCCCTTCAGATCCAAATCTAAATTCAAAAGATTAATCCATTCGCTTATATTAGTTTAGTATGTACATATCTCAGTCTCACCTCCACTGGTTGGGAGCATTCACGAGGATGTTCTGTGTTGCATATAATATATTTGTTAAAGCATGGAAAAGAATTACAGTAAAATTATTATAAAGTGATCATCTCTAAAGTGATAACCTCTCTAAACTGATAAAAAATTTTGGTCCAAGTTGGGACCACTGTAAAAATTTAATAATCTCTCTATCGTAATAACTAATACTTTTTCAGACAATATTAGTGCAAAATTTCGGTCCCAATTTTCGCATAAAATAATTTTTTGAATAAATACATATATGTTTACATACTTTGCCGACTTGAAAAATAATTTAAGATGCTAGTTTTTATTAGATTTGCTTGTTTGCTAACTTTTATATCATCATTTATCTTTTGAATTGTCTTCAAATAGTCATTGTGACTACCATCTTGCTGTAAAAAAATATTTCCATCAAGTGTACCATTTGAATAACTCTACCTACCAAAATTTTAGGTATTTGGTGACTAATTATTATTTTCTATGAGATAATAATTGTAATTACTATTAATATATCTTTTGGAGACTTGAATGTGGCCAAAGAATGGTGACTTAATACATACAAAATAATTTTTTGTAGTAAACAAAATGTAAACTTCTCTTATGTAATAACCTCTCTAAATTGAACAATATCAATTTAGAAATGTTCCAGTAACCTACTGGAACGAGATGTGCCGAATATTAATTCCCAACTGGGTCGATTTTAACATGTAAAGGCTAGAAGCCCAATCACGGCCCAGCCCAGCCCAGCGCATCACACAGTTAATAACTTTCCCCTCAGACAGGCCGCTGATGTAACAAACAACCCATCCTCCGGCCTCCGAGACAGCAGAAAGAAAATGAGAGGCGCCTACACCTGCTGGGCCCCACCCGCAGCTTCTTCGCCGCCGCCGCCGCCTCCTAAATACCATCATACCCGTTATCCAAATGACAAGACCGACCCGGAGGGAAAAGCAGAGCCCGGGTTTACCCTGCCGGGTCATGTGAAGTCCATAACCAGCACTTCGAACCCGTTCGTGAAGCACTGTGTTAAGCTCGCCCGTAGCTCCCCTTATCGCGACTCTCACCGCTCCGTCCTCGTCGTCGGTACTGACCCTATCAGGTAACCCGATGCACTCTCCAAGCATGCTTTGACCATTTCTTACGACTATATCGAGTTCCTGACTCCTTTTTTGTTGTCCTGTCTTGATGTATACTTGGATGATATGTACCCGTTTGAACCTGACTTTTTTTGTTAATGAAGAAAGGTTAGGGTGTCCTTTGTCCCCTCGCTTATATTAAAAAAAAAAATATTGAAGTGGGATATTCAACGCACATCTCTGGGGGGTTTTAGCTTATCATTTGTGGTGAATTTTGAGTGCCGAGCTCGAAATGTAGTAACCGTTGCTCAATTGGGTTGGTGGGAATAGTTTCCCCAAGTGTAGGACTTTTGTTTCGTCGCAATTTGTGGAAGCTGATCAATCATTTTCAGGGAGATACACCAGTTTCAGGAGTCGTTGCCGGAGAGGACAGTAGAAATTGATTATCTGTTTCTTCTTGATGGGGTGGAGGTCCCTCAAGGGCTGGAGAATTGCGCTGCTCGTCTCTTGCGTGTGAGTGCCTTGGTGTTGAAGAAACTCTCGCAGATTCAATCTACAGAGTCCCTTGAAGCGATTGCCCTGATGAAGCACCCTACTAGCTACTTTGTTCTGGATGATGGTGGGGGAGATTGTAGGAAATGGTTCCCATCGCCACACCGTATCCTCGTCCTCGAGGGGATTCAGGTCATTCTTCTGTTTCGGGGTTTGACATACTAATTCTGTAGTTGAAGAATTTCCCATGCTCCACAGCCGGCCGGCTTAAGGAATCCTTAATTCTTTTGGTGTCACAGTAACATACATAATTTCTGTCAATCTTGAGGATGCGTAACTCAAAATTTGGTTCCATGCAGGATCCAGGAAACCTTGGTACATTACTAAGATCAGCTGTCGCATTTAAATGGGTAAGCAACAAGTCGCAAGTCCAATTCTCCCGATCTGTTTTCTTTCTTCGATGTTCCGTTTCCTATTATACCATGTGGTCATATAGATCGTCTCCTTTTCCGTTTTTAATGTTTCTCACTCTTGCACCGCATGCAATGTCTACTTGAAATTTTCCACGCTACCCGTTGACTTGAAATTGGATTTGTTGCTAGTTTGGTGATTCCTTATTGAACTGCAAATTTTGCACTCTCGCTGTTGTACCTGATACTAATATATTCTACAAGTGAAAGATAGTAGCTAATGACTCAACTGGGGGTTACATAGGGTGGTGTATTCTTGCTTCCCGGCTGTACCAATCCATTCGGCCAGAAATCGCTTAGAGCTAGCCGTGGAGCTGCCTTTCAGATCCCGATAGCATCAGGAAGCTGGCATCATCTTGAAGCTCTGAAGAAGGAATTCGGGATGAAGATGTTGGCAGGCCATCCGGACACCAACGTGGGTACGAAGCCTGTTCTGCGGTTATCTCAAGGGTATGTTGATACCTTAGCGGATACTCCATTGATCTTACTTCTGGGCAGTGAGGGGTACGGCCTCTCGGAGAAAGCATTTCAAGATTGCGACCTTGTGAGCATACCTATGGCAGGACAATTCGAGTCCCTCAACGTTTCCGTTGCTGGCGGCATTTTTCTGTATATGCTAGGGCCTAAGGATCGTAGAACTGTATAATGCTCCTCATCTCCAGTTGTATTATTCACATTTTTGGCTATTGGTACTTGCTACCTCGGAGTGAACCTAATGACTGCCTGTAGTCTGATATGTGCAGCTAAAAAATAACCACAGTGAACCTGTATGTGACATCTCTGGTATGATATATGAGGCTCAAGTGAAAACTACGCCGTATCACATATGTAAGATCCAAATCCAGCTCGTTTATGATGTACTAATTCGAATTTATCAAAATCTTGAACCGTATTTAATTTATCCAAAGATGAATTGATTCTGATATATGAACCTTTGGATTCGAATGCGAATTTGAATCCTTTAATTTCTTTAGTGTTAGTTTTACTAAAAATTTGGATTTTTGTAAAAGAGAGAGGGTGCGTGTCTCAAAATTAGATAAGAAAAAAATGTGTGGAGTGTTTTGTATTTATATGATGGAGAGGAGGATTTGATTAGTTAATTCGGATGCAGATTGATGACATGGATGATTTGGTCCCTTAGAATTTTGGCTGATATTTCATGAGGATAGTTCGACTTAGGGTATATATATGGCGTATTTCTGGTGGATCAAATTTTAGAATTTCAATTTTCCATATTTTCTCCCATTTCACATCAATACATATTTATATATTTTTTATTTTTACACGGTATAGATAAATTCAATACGAATTTGACTTGAATTCGAATTTGTCGATTTGACGAATTATAAAAATCTTGAACCATATTCCATTTGTCTTAAAACAAATTTAAATCAAATTTCGGACAAATCAAAAATTTGAGAAATCAAAATTTCAAAAAATTGAATCAAATCAAATTACAAACCGAATTCTAACCGTGGTCACGTGTACCCTACCTATCCCCGATGACAAAAAAGAAAAGAAAAATAAAACCAAAAAAGAAAAGAAAACAAAGGAAAGAGAGCGATAGCCGATGACGGCAGTGGGAAAGCTTCTCCTGCTCCTACAACAGAGCACCAACACGACGTCGTCGGTACCAATGTGCTCCCTTAGGAACGCCGTCCTGACCCTATCCCTCTTCACCTTCATCTCCTTCACCTACCTCTCGTTCAACTCCCTCCGCCGCCCCTCCCCCTCCGCCGCCCTCCTCCTCCCGCAGCCGCTCTCCGTCTCCGTCTCGGATCTCTACAACTATCCGGACCACTTCCCCTCCCACTACGCGCGGATGGAGCGAGACTTCAAGGTCTACATCTACCCCGATGGCGACCCGAAAACCTTCTACCAGACCCCCAGGAAGCTCACCGGAAAGTACGCCAGCGAGGGCTACTTCTTCCAGAACATCCGCGACAGCCGATTCAGCACGCTCGACCCCGACCGGGCCCACCTCTTCTTCATCCCCATCTCCTGCCACAAGATGCGCGGCAAGGTAGATTCCCGATTCCCAAGATCTTTTAATTTGTACGGCCAACGCGGCGTCGTTTTGAGTCGGTTAGGGTTTTGTTGGTGGTGGTGGCAGGGGACTTCGTATGAGAACATGACGGTTATTGTACGGAACTATGTGGATGGATTGAGCGCCAAGTATCCGTACTGGAACAGGACCTTGGGTGCGGATCATTTCTTCGTCACTTGTCACGATGTTGGCGTGAGGGCGACCGAGGGGGTCCCGCTCCTCGTGAAGAACTCCATTCGGGTGGTTTGTTCCCCCAGCTACGACGTCGGGTTCATCCCGCACAAGGACGTCGCTCTTCCTCAAGTGCTTCAGCCATTCGCCCTCCCTGCTGGCGGGAATGATCTGGAGAACAGGTAGTTGGTTTGTACATTGCAGACGGTGGTAATGAAATGGTTTGTGGGATCTGATAATGCGTGTTTCAGGACAACGCTCGCGTTTTGGGCGGGCCATAGGAACTCTAAGATTAGAGTTATCTTGGCTCGGGTTTGGGAGAATGACACCGAACTTGATATCTCGAACAACAGGATAAGTAGGGCTACTGGTCATTTGGTGTATCAGAAGAGGTTTTATACAACCAAGTATTGCATATGTCCCGGTGGCTCTCAGGTGAACAGTGCTCGGATAGCTGACTCAATCCATTATGGATGTGTACCTGGTAACTACTGCTATTTCTTTCAATTTTTGGGTTGGTTCAGGGTCTAATTGTCCAAGGAATTGATGATTCTTATTATGTTCTTTCTGTCGTGAATCTGTTGAATTTGTGGCTTGTGCTTTCATTTTCCGAAACCAAGGCTTTCAATTTGATGATCTTGTTTTCTAGAACTACTTGATTAAACCATGAGCAGTGACTGCAAAAGTATCTGTGTTGTTCTCTCTGAATAATGGCTCTAAAGATGCCTACTAAATCGACTTTATTAGTGCTTTCTTATACAGTCCGGTTTAAGGTTTCTCTATGTACTCTTTGAGGAAGATCATGACAAGAATGCTAGATAGTATAAAGCACTTCGCAAAGTTGCTAGCCTGCTAGTTGTGTGTTTCTCTGCACAGTACCTTCTGTGTAGGTGGTCTGGGTAGAAAATCTTTTGCGTTCTCATTAATGCATTAATGCTTCCTAGATGAATTGCAGTGCTATTACCAATGCTAGCTGGCTTTGGCATGTTGCTTTTTGGTTATATCACCTGATGAACAACAGTTATCTACCAGTCGACTGATAAAGCAAAAGAGATTGGCATTGCTTGCTAAATCTTGTACCAGAAGTTCAGCCTGATCATTGTTTCCTAACCCACGTTCTTGGATCTCCTGCAGTTATATTATCAGATTACTATGACCTGCCATTTAATGACATTCTTGACTGGAATAAATTCGCTGTTGTACTTAAAGAGAAAGATGTATACCGGCTGAAGGAGATCCTGAAGATTATACCGGATGAGAAGTTTGCTGAGCTACATAAGAACTTGGTCCAGGTAGATGCTTCCCATTCCTACTTAAACGTCTACTTCTCAAGTTAGAATCTAGTCGCTCGTTAAAATTCACTTGACTGAATCTGATAAGGTCATCTATTTACATATCCAAACTTCCAACGGTATCAGGTCCAGAAGCACTTCCAGTGGAACTCACCACCCATCAAATATGATGCATTCCATATGGTCATGTATGAACTTTGGTTGCGTCATCATGTTATCAAGTACTAATCGGTTGGTGGCCGCAATTCGTTGTGTGTACGCTCAAAGGTCGCTGCTAACAACCCAAAAGCTTGTACATTTATCATACGGCCCCGTGCTTATGTGACTGCTCGAGGAAGAAATTTTGACAGGTACCTTCGAGGGCAAATATTTATTCGTTCTTTATGTTCACTGATCTGTCTTTTGTATGTAGATCTATTCGTTAATCCTTTTTGCCACGATACCATGTGCTTAGCGTCTCTTCTTATATTTTCTTTTCACAAGCTAGAGAATGTCTGTAGACTCTCATGCACTACAGATGCAATCGATGACCAACCTTGTATCATTCCTCCTTTGAAACTAACAAACTAAATTAAATAGATGTTTGCTTGTTTCACTTTGGTAAGATTTTTACAACATTGAGTTTCATTTTATGTGATTCTTTTTTTTTGGGTAGAATACTATGTGATACTTGGGTTTCATACTTAAGAGATTTTCTTGCACCTCATGTCACATGAGATAACATGTTGGTCATTAAGTTTTTTTCCATAAATTACTCGTATTTTTAGTGAAAAAAAAATGCTCATGTCTAATGATAGATCGTTGCCTCGTCAGGCTCTCATTTTCGATAACAGATAAGTCTGACAAAATAACAATTGCGAACTGCGAAACGATGGACCACGAGGGATCTTCTTCTCTTTTTCTGAAGGATCTGTAGATGGTCCTTTTAACGATGAAAGAATGGGCCCATTTACTTATCACAGAGGCCCAACTTCAATGACGCTAAAAAAGGTTGCGAGCCTAGCAAGTAAATCAAAAGGCTCCTTTTCTTATTGTAGGAAAAAATTAATAAAATTCTTTATAAGACTATGTTTATTGGATCCGCTCATTCAATAAATAATTAATTTTTCTCTCATTAAATTATTATTCAATTCAACTCAATTTTTTACCATCTTTATTGGTGATCTCATCCAATCTGCTCACCAAATAAATAAATAATTTCTCTCATCCATATATTATCTGTAATTTAATTTTTGTTTACATATAAATTATAATAAATATATAAAATTACGTGCCCATAATTATAACAAGAAAAAAATTAAAATAAAATAAATAAAATTAAGATTACAAAAGTTGGAATACAAAATTTGAAAGAAATAAATCTTGCTACAAATGGATGTCGAAAATATGTTCGAAGTCAATAGTCGAGCGAGTTACGAGGACGAGTTTCGAAAGATAATATTAATTATGATAACCAAACAAATAATATCCACTAATATCTATTACAACGAATAATATTGTGCCATGTCATTAAAATTAGATTAAAATAAAAAAGAAATAAAAAATGCTCGCGAGCATCGCTCGGTTGGCAGAGCGGCTCGGCCAAAATGTCATCCTTTGCTATTTATTTTTAAAATTTTTGGTTTTGTCTTCTTCTGTCCCGCTCACCAATAAAGGTCGTCTAAGGAAAAAAAATACCATTCTAGGACTAGGCCAACGGCCACTTGCAGGATTGGGTATAGAATAAGGTCCAACAGCACCACAAGAACAAAGCAAATGACTGCACACTATAAATGGAAAACATGAAATACCATATTGCAAATGAGCAAATTTGGAAATGCGAGATTATGGGAAACGCCACGCATGATAAACCATGTCGTTTTTTATTTTTATTTTTATTTTTTAAAGGCCCAACTTTTTGTGCTCCAATGTTGATTTGATCTAATGGGTTTGTGCCAAGTGAAGAATTTTCATTTTAGGGTCGTAAAAATTCGATCCGTAGCCTTTTCTGGTTAGCTATCGTCGTGATACAGGCTTGAGAGGAAGGGGCCGACCACTGTAGATATATAATTTATACTAGTAGTTCCCTTCTCTTAAAAAGGTTATTGGTGTTCGCTCCAACGATATACCATGTCATCGAAAAAATGGTACACCATGCGACACACGTAGTGGTGTGCATCATGACGTGTAGATCATGATAGTAAGTAGTGGTAGACCATGTGACCAGCAATAATACAGAAACTTTGCAGAAAAATGGCCAGAAGTTAAATTCAGGGATTAATAAATTTGATTGGGCAAGAACTCGACCTAATTAATCAATTCATTCAAACAATATATATTTTTACCAAAAAAAAACAATTGAATAAACAAAAGGGCCCGGAACATTAAAAAATAACAAAAAGAGCCCGGAGCTGGGCCCGGAAAAGTACCGCCGAGTGAGCTGGGTCCGATTCGTTTCTAAGAAGCCAAAAAAATCCAAATCGGAGCAGCCGCCAGCCACCTTACATGCACGAATGGGTCCTCCTCCTCCTTCGATCCCGGACGATGATAAGATCGGCGGCGCCGTCCATTTCCGGGAGACCCATCACCACCTCCTCCTCGGATATCCCCTCCCGCCTCCTCCCTATCCTAACCAACCACCCCGCCACCTGGCAAACCCACCCCGCCTTCCAGAAGCTTCTCCCTTCGCTCTCCCCTCCCGACGTCTCCGCCTTCTTCGGGAGCCACCCCAACATTGACCCAAGAACCGCGCTCACCTTCTTTTAACTTCCTGTCCTCCAGGCCCGGCTTCAGGCACACCGTCCACGCCTACTCCCTGCTTCTGAGGATCCTCGTCTCGAACCGGCTCTTCTATCTCGCCAAGTCGATTCGGGTTTCGATGATCAGGTGTTGTTGTTCGTTGGAGGATGCTAATTTTGTGCTGGGTTTTGTTAGGGGGATGAGTAGGGAGTTTAGGTTTAATGTTAGAGCTTACAATGAGTTGCTTATGATGCTGTCGAGGTTCTCGATGGAGGCGGTTTTCGCAGGGATGTTGGTGGACAATGTCGCCCCCAATTTGCACACTTTGAATGCTATGGTTAATGGCTATTGCCGGGTTGGGAATGTGGGTGAGGGTGAGGTTTATGTCCGGAAAATCTCGGAGATGGGTTTGAGCCCGGATACTTTTACATACACGTCGTTGATATTGGGGCATTGTAGGAGTAAGGATGTGGATAGCGCCGTTAAGGTGTTCGAGGAAATGCCCAGTAAGGGTTGTCGCAGGAATGAGTTTTCCTACACGAATCTTATTCACGGGCTGTGCGAGGCTGGGAGGGTTGATGAAGGCATTGGTTTGCTTAGGAAGATGGAGGATGATGGATGTCCCCCGACTGTTCATACTTATACGGTGATTATTGATGCACTCTTTAAGAGAGGTAGGAGAATAGAAGGGATGGATTTGTTTCACTCGATGAGAAAGAGAGGTTGTCAACCAAATATCCATACTTACACCGTCGTGATTGATGGTATGTGTAAGGAGAATCGGCTTGATGAAAGTAAGAGGATGTTGGGGGAGCTGCTGAATAAAAAGCTGACTCTCAATGTTGCTACTTAGAATGCATTGATTGATGGGTATTGCAAAGTGGGAAGGATGGAGGATGCAGAGGGTATCTTGTCCTTGATGGAGTCAAATCAGTGTGCTCCAAATGATCGGACATTCAATGAATTGATTCATGGTTTTTGCAAAAGGAAAAATGTACACAGGGTGATGGCTTTGTTTAGTGGGATGCTCAACCACAAGCTCAAGCCGAACCTGGTCACGTACAACTCTTTAATACAAGGTCAGTGTAGAGTAGGTAATCTAGATAATGCCTATAGACTGCTTTCATTGATGAAGGAAATCGGATTGTCTCCTGATCAGTGGCCCTATTGTTTTTTAATCGATGCTCTTTATAAAAAAAAGATGTTAGACGAAGCCTGCAGGTTGTTCGACTCTCTGAAAGATAAAGGTATAAGACCCAATGAAGTCATGTACACTGCTTTGATAGATGGACTATGCAAAGTGGGTAGTTTAGAAAAGGCTAATTCCTTTATTACTAGAATGGTTGCTGATGGTTGTTCACCGAATTCAGCCACTTATAATGCTCTGATGGATGGGCTTTGCAAAAACAGTAAAGTGAAAGAGGCATTGTCATTGATGAGAACTATGCTGGATATGGGTGTGAAGCCATCAGTTCATACTTACACAATTCTTATCCAGAGCATGTTGAAAGAAGGTGTGTCAGACCATGCTCATAGTTTAATGGACCAAATGGTTTTCTCAGGATGCAAGCCTGATGTATATACGTACACTGCATTTATTCAATCACATTGTGGAACTGGCCAATTGGTAGAGGCAGAAGACATGTTGAACAAAATGATCAAAGAAGGAATTGTGCCAGATTCACTCACTTACACATTACTCATAGATGCTTATGGGCATATCGGAGAGATTGAAAATTCATTTAGTGTTCTCAAACGCATGTTTGATTCTAATTGTGATCCTTCTCAGTGTACTTTTTCTATCCTAATGTGGCATCTTCACAAGGAAAAGCAGATAAATGAAGACATCTCTTTAGTAGGTTCTGGCTGTGCTTCAGATGATAAGTCCATTGGGTTTTGCAGAATTTGGATGGCAATGGAGCTTGAAACTGCATTGGAGCTGTTTGATAAAATGGTGGTTCTCGGTTGTCCTCCAAATGTTAGCACCTACGATAAGATTATTAAAGGCCTTTGCAAAGTAGGCCGCTATAGCGTTGCTGAGAGTTTGTTCAACCATATGCTTGAAAGAGGGATTTATCCAAATGAAGACATTTATAACTCTCTTCTTCATTGTTGCTCTAAACTGAAAATGTTTGAGGATGCAGTTAGACTGGTAGACGCTATGAGGGATCATGGTTATCTGCCACTTCTAGAGACTTGCAAGGTGCTTGTTTGTGAACTCTATGAGGAAGGGCATGTAGAGAAAGCTAAATCAGTTTTCTGTAATTTGCTTTGTTGTGGTTATAACAATGATGAAATAGCCTGGAATGTGATCGTTGATGGTGTGCTTAAGAATGGTATTACTGATAGATGTTCTGAACTAGTGAGCATCATGGAAAAGATGGGTTGCCAAATTCATCCTCAAACCTATGCAACTTTAATCGAGAGGCTCGATGAGACGTAAATATTAAGTATCATCCTTGTTGGGAAATCTCTTGAAACTTTTGGCTGAAGCTATTCAAAATTCTTTTTCTTGTCAAACAGAGATGCTAATAAGTGCGTACTCATGATTTTGATGGCTGGATTCTTGCTCTTGTTGAATTATGGATAGCCTCCCAGTTGAAGGAATGCTGCTTCACTCAAACAGGTCGAAGAAGTAAGAAGACGGCAAAACCAAATTTGTCTACAGATGAGCAGCAAGTACCAGATCCTTAACACTCTCAGGTTCAATGTCATACTTCCTTCCATTTTCTTAACTTTCTTGAAGAAGGTACTTTTTCCTTGTAATCGTAGTTAAAAAAAAAAGTTAACTACCTACACAATTCATATAGATCGGGTGAATGAGAATTTAACCAGCATTTGGTAGGTCATGTTTCTAGGAGTTTGTAGCATGCCTGCAACCACCGAGTATGAATGCAAACCATTGAGCATATGTGCTAGCTGTAGTGTGAGTACTGCATGAGCTTCTACCAGAAAATATAAAGTACTGTATAAGCTGCCTGTCGTCCTCCAAGAGAATTGTTGATTATCATCTTTGAATCATTATTCAAGAAATAGCTGAAAGGTGATGTCTTTTTCTTATTGCAAGGCAGAATTCTGTCCCATTTAGTTTTTCCAGATTCCCGAATGCTGCCTTGACTCTCTTTTCTTGACTGGGATTATGCTTATATCTGGCCTGAGCACCATAATCGATATTTTTTGTTTGAAGAGTGTATAATTTCCGCATATATTGATGAAGTGGTAACTTGTCATCCTGATTCTTACGTTAGAATTCACTCTTTACTTTAACAGGATGTACTGCACATTTTAGATTATGGAACGTTCTTTCAGCAAGTAGTCAAAGAAAGGATGGGGCCTGGGCTTCAACCTCAAGGCTGGTGAATGATACATTGCTCATGGCTGAACCGGTATGTTAGCCTCTTGATCATGTCCGAGATATTAAATTTCATGCGATTAGTTCCTATTGCATCTTATTTATCCTGTGCTTCTCCTTATCATTTGCAATGCCCAAAAATCTGCTGTTCAAAAAATTTTTCTCCGACATTGAGGACTTGCTTTTTTAACCAGTGCGATAGTTACGTTTTTGGTTTTAGTACCCAACTATGACAATCTTTTTCGAAGAGAAATTTGTCGATTTTGCGAGCGGTAGCACTGTTGTCTACTATGAAAGAATCTGTGTCTAGGCAGTTCATTTCATCTATTTACCATTTATGAATGGCAAAATAAATCTTGTGTAAGCTATTTTCCTTTTTGATGAATGGAAAAACAATTGTTGTGTAAGTGCTTTAATTTTATTCATTGGGCAGGAGAAGTTGCCTTTAGATGACTGGTCCATGGAAAGTCTTTTCCTGCAGCAAGTGTTCCTACTGAAGCAAGTCCATGGAAGAAAAACAGTTTATATTACAGCTGCGGGTGTGGCGGGCTTGTTTATACACGAGAAAATCGACACATTCATTGCTTTAAGGTTTTGAGTTAGATACGGAGATTTTAATATGGTATTAGAGTCAACTACTCGTATGAGACCATGTCTCATTTATGTTTCATTGTTGTCATCGCATGACTCGTATCATGGACGTTGGCGAAGTCAAAGTCAGTGCAAACATAGGCCCGAGGGGACATGCTGAGATTGGTTGCTAGTGTGGTGGATTGTTTATAAATGTAGAAGATTCACATTGTTTTAAGATCTTGGGTTGGATATGAAAATTCTAACACACATTTACCAATTTTTGGTTGCAAATAAGTTTTTTAAAATATAATTAGCATGTAAATAACTGCCTTCATTATAATTAGTGGAGTTATCTTATCTGTTTGCCATTGGTTTTGTTTATCTTGCCTGTTTGCCATTCGTTTTTGTTCATCTTATCCGATTGTTAGATGACTTGCAATTCCGATTTTTTGGTTCCTATATTAGATTCAACCGTTTCCAATAAGATACTTGGATTTCTCAAGCAAGGATTTGAGTTCAAACCTTATTAATGAAGCAGTATAAGCTGCCACTTCGATTTCTGATTTAGTAATTGTCTTTAAATATATATCGAATACCAGAAAATGAAAAAATTACAACCGGACGAATAGCAAGCCCCCAGTCAACTAGTACATTATTGTCGAGAGCCAATAATTCAGTCATTGTTGCTTTCGGGCCTCAATGATAGGTCGTTGCCCCAATTTTCCTCTGCTAATTTAATTAATCGATTTATGACCTTTTTAGTTATTCCGTGTTGGGTCCCACATCATTGGTATTTTGAGTGGGCCAGGCATCGAGTTGGACTACTTGGATCTTTGCCAAATCCCAGAGAAAAATTCATCGAGTTGGACATAGCTCCATGCACGTCAGTACGGAGAGCAGTCGGAACACTGTCCTATTTATAGGATTTCATTGAGTTCTACGGTTAATTTTAATGAACAATGCGACTACAAAATTTTGAACATTTACATATACATTGTAAATATAATAATTAATATAAAAAAACTCATCTTAATGGAGAGTCATCAAATTGCATTACGCTAGAGTCCACGACTCCTCTTCAGATTGCACAACACAGGCAATCAATAGAGAAATGTATAACAGGCTTGGAAATTTCTTGTTTATTGTTTTCAATAAATTATCACACCTTGGAATTACATAATCATACTTTTACAATGCTCAGAAAGTGTTTTAGCTCAAATACGAAAAAAATAATAATAATCCGAATACAATAAACCAAGATTTCTGCTTATGAAAATTAAATTAGCACATACATAGTTAATAATGCAGGGCATAGACCTGGAACTCAGAAATAACACCATTAGCAGTTTCATTAAAGACATAAGTAGTAGCCTCTGCGTATCCCCGGGCAAATCGGAACAGACCACTGCCGCCAACGACAGGCATCTCCCTCAAATCATTGTACACCTGGTTCCTCCCCAACACGGTTATACTGCTTCCATTGTACTTCCCTTCGAGGAAGACGAAGCTGATGGCCATCAGCAAGCTGGTCTCCTCCTGGGACACTTGTGCATACACGCCTTGTATTCTACCGATCAGCTTCGAACTACTCTCCGAGCCTTCGGTTAACGGGTTGTCGATGATGTTCACAGTGCCAAACACGCCGTCGATGGCGTTTGTCGTGCTGGAGCCTGCCACCATCGTGTTGTTGGCGGGTGTGACGAGGGTCATGGCGGTGGGACTTGGGCCGGCAGTTATGTCGTGCATGTAGAAACGGAAGTAGGTCAGCTTTTCTTTCTTCAAGCCTAACATTTTAGGGTTTAGGGATGACACGTAGCCTCCTTGCGCTTGGAAAAAGAGAAACTGAGAAGGGCAACGATGAGGAAGTAATTGGAAGCCATAATAAGTAGAGGGGAAAAGAATAACTTCAGAATTATACAATTTTGTTAGTTGATGATTTAGATTAAGCAGTACTACGTACTTGTATAGGGAGTGGAGAGTTTTCATGGATTATACTAAGAAATTAGAGACGCCCATGTGGTCAAAAGTTAAATTATGGGCATCTATATACAGCTAATCTACGACAAATCTTCGTCTACGACAAAGGCGGCTGGCTGGCTGCTCTTTTGTCTTTTCAAATGATTAATGAACAGAAGATTCTTACACAACTATGCGTAGATTAGCGAATAATGCATTGTTGTAATTCAATTAAACATTTTAAAATCGAATCTCGAAACTTTGTTTAAACATAGTAAAGCAAAATTTCTGTCGTTGCAGTTATATTCGACATAATATCTTAGTAAAAATCGTTTTTTTTACACATTCATGGTACATAGTGTAAATCTGAATTAGTTAGATGAATAAATTTTATAATTTTATCAACCAAACAAACCAAAAGATTAGATGGTGAAATTTAAATTTAAGGAAAAAAGTTCATTTTAGTACCCTGTAGTATTGTGAAAAATTACTTTAGTATCTTGTGGTAAAAAACTCATCAATCGAGTCAAATCGCAGCCAATTAACATCACTTAGGTCCACAGGCAGCTTCCTTGACCTGTTCGAACCGAGCAGGTTGCAACGACGTCATTTTAGTAACGACATGGCGCCACGTCAGATTTGCTAGCATACTTGTAATATGACATGGCAAGGTGGAAAAATATCAAAATAATCACTAGTTTTATTTATAATATTAAAAAAATACATAATACCCTCATCTTCTTCCCTCTCCTCCTCCTCCTCCTCTCTTTCCTTAGCCTCTCACTCCCCCTTCCCCGAAAACACCACACTTAGCTGATTAATTCACTCCGTAGACCACTCTACATAGATATTGTCTCAATCAAGATCTCAACGAACGCCTCCGCTACTCCTTGCGGTGCTCCACCTCCTCCTGCTCCTCGCCCTGCATAGGCCCTACCCCACACCCTAACAAGCATCC
Organism: Hypericum androsaemum; assembly: GCA_963995505.1. Classification (NCBI taxonomy): domain Eukaryota; kingdom Viridiplantae; phylum Streptophyta; class Magnoliopsida; order Malpighiales; family Hypericaceae; genus Hypericum; species Hypericum androsaemum. The sequence goes on along the minus strand of OZ023181.1, from coordinate 14,561,572 downwards.
TGCCTCAGGGGCCGGCCCTGTAGTGGCGCCCGCCCAGGCAACCTACTACGTGCCGACAGACCTACGGGACGCGGTGGGTGGGGCATGCCGGTATAGGGACCTGGCATAGCCAGGGTACAGAATAGCGACGGCAGGGATGAGCACAACGCTGTAAGGGCTCGGCCAGATCTGTGGCGCGTGCTTTAAGATACGGTACGTGAAGGACCTCCGGTGGTACATCCCGGGGACCTCCATCATCGTAATCGCCACCAACTTTTGCTCCCCCAACTACGGCTTCCCGATGTGAAATTGCCTTGATGTTTTGATTAAGTGCATATCAGAATTCAGTTAAGTATGATCAAGAAAAATGCTATGCATAGTAGTACACTAATCGCAAACTCAGTTATCTTTAAGTACTACAAAATGCTAGTCATGATCAAAAGAATAAAGAAGTATATCGAGAGATCGGTCATAAGTTACGAGGACTTAACTTACAAGTTAGGTAAGTGACTTTTTCCTAAGACCAAGTTTATTCTGACACGAGGTCATACACTTATCTTTTATGTGATCTGTGATCATTTCTCGAATACTGGGACAGAACAAACGGGTTGTTGTTCTTGCAAGAACAACAAAAAGAAATCCTCTCTATGAAATAGGAAATCATTCTTCAATTTGAGTCAACGAAGACTTTTATGATTTGGGTTGTTAAGAATTTTTTTAAGTCTGGTTCAAGTCTTTACTTACTCACTCTAGTTGAAGCTTGACCAAATGATCTAGATATTTATCCCAAGGCAAGTTCGAATTTGAACTTTGCCAAGATCAAGATGATTAAGGCTTTCATCCGTCGTATAAGAGCCTCGCCTTGGCTTGGTTGCTTGGTGGTTAAAGTACTCTTCTTTAGATTAGAGAGATTAACTTTGGAAAGTTTTTTATAATCATCTTAAGGCAGTCCACGTGATTGGATAGCTGCCCAAGACGAATCATACTTTTGTCTAAGCTATAATTATTTAAATTGTGTTTGATTTATACTAACACAATCTGATAACAAAAGCTGTTTCAGAAGTTCTTTTTGGCTCTGTTTTGTAATAGCTATTTGAAGGATCAAATCAACCCTCATCTTAAAGTCAACACAAGTCAAGCCTAGGAAGAACAGTGCTAGCTCGAGAAGACTTCTTCTCCAACGGCTACTTTGGACGTGGTGAGCAAGTTTGAGGACTTGCTTGGAGAGCAAGGGCCAATGGCTACTTGCAAGGGAGATCCTATAAATAGAAGATCGAGCCAAAGAAAAAGGTGGACCACTTACGAGAAAAAGAAAGTGATCAAGATTCAAAGAAGAAATCTAGCTCAAGCTGAATTCCTACATTCAAAAGAGAAAAGCTGTGATCACGAAGTGGTTAAGACAAAGAGCATATTAGAGAATACATTTGTTTTAGGATACTTACTCAAATTCTGTGTGAATGTGTGAGAAGTACATTTGTAAGAGCAATGATAAGCTCAAAGATTTTTAGAGATCTTGTAAATCTAGAATCGGTAGCTAGCCAGAGTCTGTGAAACTAGTGGGTAAGAGGTTTGCAAGTGCATCTGTGAAAACTTCTAGGTTTACAAGTGAACCAGTGAAAACTTGAAGATTTGCAAGTGCACCTGGAAAAATTTGTAGGTTTGCAAGAGAACCTGGTAAAACTTGTAGGTTTGCAAGTGAACCTGGTAAAACTTATGGTGTACTATTGTATTTTTATTAGTGCAATAAAAAGTGAAAGGACGGTTGAAGAGTGGACGTAGATTGAAGTGAACCGAGCCAAACTACTATACATCTGGTGTCAATTCTCTCTATCTCTATTCTAGTTTACGCTTATTGACTAAGTACCAACGAAAGTTGGAAGATTCGATTGAGACATAATTCACCCCCCTTTTAGGTTGCTTATTGGACCTACAATTAGTATCAGAGCAAGTCCCATACTTTACAGACTATACATTTGACGTATTTTGATTAAGTGTGCAGGACTAAAATTTGAGGAAAAAGATCACGGTAACCTCATCAAACCTCACTTTTGCTGAAGGACAGTCTACCACAAGACCTCCTTTATTTGCTGGAGGTCACTATTCCTTTTGGAAGGCAAGAATGAAGATCTTCATTCAAGCCAATTATTGAGAAACTTGGAGAGCCATCGAAGATGGTCCATTCACTCCCTACGAAATGAAAGGAGATGAGAAAGTAGCCAAGTCCAAAGATTCTTAGACTCTAGAAGAGGTAAAAAAGGTACAAGTTAATTGTAAAACCATAAATATGTTACATTGTACATTTAACGCTTTAGAGTTTAATAAAATTTTTATGTGTGCTTCGGCCAAAGAGATCTGGGTTAAACTCGTAGTCACTTACGAGGGTACTAACCAAGTAAAAGAGTCTAAGATAAACATGTTAGTATATAAGTATTCAAGATGTTACCTGATGAGACCATTAGTGAAATAGTGACAAGGTTTACTAACATAGTAAACTTGTTAAAGTCACTAGGCAAAAGCTATAGAAATTATAAAATTGTACACAAATTATTGAGAAGCTTGCCTAAATTTTAGTCATCGAAAGTCACAGCCATCGAAGAAGCAAAGGATCTTAATGTCCTTTCTATCGATGAACTCGTTGGCTCACTCATGACTCATGAGATCAAGATGATCCAAAAGTCAAATGAGGAAATTGAGAAAAATACAAACTCCCGAAAAAAGAACCTAGCCTTCAAGGCTAAGAAAAGGGAAGTTGTTTCTTGTGGGATGGATGAAGAAGATGAAGACATTGCCATATTGGTAAGATGCTTCAACAAGTTCTTCAAAAGAAAAAAATTTCCCAACAAGAAGTTCCTCAAGAAAAAAGAGGAGGACGAGAAGAAAGAAGTCATCCAGTGCTATGAGTGCAACAAGCCTGGACATGTGAGGAGTGACTGTCCTAAGCTTAATCCGAAGAAAGGCTCAGAAAAAAAGAGAAGAAGAGACAAGGGTCACATAGCCCTTTGGGATGACACCGACTATAAATCATCCACCCAAGACGAAAGTCAGGAAGCACAGCTGTGCTTAATAGGGATTGAGCAAGGAGAACCATCTCAGGTAAATGATGACTATGCTGACTTTACCTTTGAAGAGTTGTATGATGCCTTTGATCAGGTTGTAGGAGAACTGAGAGATGCTATAATTAAAAGATCCGAACTAAAAAATGAGTTAACTATTAGCGATGAAAGGATCAAAGCTCTTGAACAAGAGTTAGAAGAGCTGAAGTCTAAAAAGACTATTCCTGACACTGTTCGTGTGTCTCAGCCAATGCAATCCAATAGTAGCCCAAGTAATAAACAGTTCAGAAGTCCTCATCTGACTAACAAGAAATGTTATACTAGTGGCAATGTTAGGCATCTAGCTATAAATTATCATAATGGTAAGATTTCTAGAACAAAGAAAGTCTAGCTTCCAAAGGGAACTTATATTTTATCTGACAAATTTGGACACAACCAAGTTTGGGTACCAAAATTAAAGACTTAGTTGCTCTTGCAGGTATGTCTCGGGAGCGCATCATGAACAGAACTAGGAATGGTTCATTGATAGCGGATGCACGAGACATATGACTGGAGATAGAAGGTTCTTCTCTAGTATAAGAAAGAAAAAGATGGGAAGGTCACCTTTGGAGATAATGGACAAGGCACAATTATCAGTCAAGGTAATGTTGAAAATTCAACTACCACTCTTATAAGAAATGTGCTGCTTGTTGATAGTTTAACGCATAACTTACTTAGCGTGTCACAACTCTGCGACAATGGGACTATGTGTTAAATTTGAAGAAAATATTTACAAAGTTGAAAGCTCAGAGGGTTTATGCATGATAGGACATAAAAGAGGCAATGTCTATATAGTTAACCTAAAGAGTCTTGATGCAAACAACACATGTTTAATAGTCAAAGAAGCAGAGAGTTGGATGTGGCATAGAAAGTTAGGACATGTTAACATGAGAACATTTTCCAAACTTGCTAAGCGTAAATTGGTTGAATGCTTGCCAAGTTTATCTTTTGATAAGAATAAACTCTGTGAGGCATGCACCAAAGGGAAGCATGTTAAATCATCATTTAAACCAAAATATTGTTTGTCTACTTCTCGACCGTTGGAGTTGATTCATATAGATTTATTTGGACCAACTGGTATACAAAGTCTTGAAAGAAAATACGATGGTTTTGTGTTCGTTGATGACTACTCCGGGTTTACTTGGGAGTTCTTTGTAAGATTAAAAAGCGAAGCAACCAATGTATGTGTCAAGTTTTGCAAGAAAGTACAAAATAAGAAAAGTACCACGATCATAAATGTAAGGAGTGATCATGGAACATAATTTGAGAACAAAGAATTCGAGAATTTCTGTGATCAAAATAGAATTAGCCATAATTTCTCTTCTCCTAGAACACCTCAACAAAATGGGGTCGTCGAAAGGAAGAATAGAACATTAGAAGAAATGGCTAGGACTATGATCTGTGAGTATAATATGCCAAAGTATTTTTGGGCAGAGGCCGTCAATACTACCTGTCATACTATAAATAGAACCTCCATTAGATCATTGCTAAAAAATACTCCATATGAGCTATACAAGAGAAGAAAGCCAAACATTGGTTACTTCCACATATTTAGGTCTAAATACTTTGTGCACAACAATGGTAAAAATTACCTTGGCAAATTTGAAGCTAAAAGTGATGAGGCTATATTCTTGGGTTATGCAAATAACTCTAAGGCCAATCGAGTATTCAACAAGCAAAGCAGCAAGGTAGAAGAATCCGTACATGTCTTGTTTGATGAACAAGCCTTGATACCTGGAAAGGAAATTGTCGATCTTTCTGATGAGGAGAAGGATGAGAAGCTTATTAGCACGAATAACGCTAAACTGGAGGAAAATGCAGGAAGGCATCCTCCGACCACAAAAGAGTAGAAAACTGTCAAAGATCATCCTCTCATATAGGTAATAGGTGATTAACACAAAGGTATAGTTACTCGAAGAGCAATCCATAATACTTGCACGCATCTTGCATTTTTATCTCAAGTTGAACTTAGAGATATAAGTAATGATATCGATGATGCATTTTGGATGATTGCTATGCATAAGAGCTAAATCAATTCGAGAGAAGTGATGTGTGGACGCTTTTTCCTAGACCAACTAATCATCCTGTGATTGGCACTAAGTGGGTCTTTAGGAACAAGATGGATGAAAATGCTATAGTAACTCGAAATAAGGCTAGACTTGTAGCATAGGATTATTCCCAAGAAGAGGGAATAAATTATGATAAAATATTCGCACCTATTGCTAGATTAGAAGCTATTCAGTTACTTTTAGCATTTGCATGCCACATGGACTTCAAACTTTACCAAATGGACGTTAAGAGTGCATTCTTAAATGGTATTGTTAAAGAAGAAGTCTATGTAAAATAGCCACCTAGTTTTGAAAGCTTAGATAAACCTGACCATGTTTATCGCCTAAACAAAGCTTTATATGGTCCTAGAGCTTGGTATGAAAAGCTAAGTGGTTTTCTTATTGAAAAGGATTTTAAAAGGGGCAATGTTGATACAACATTGTTCATTAAAGGTGAAAAGAATAATCTGTTGCTTGTGCAAATATATGTCGATGATATTATTTTTGGCGCAACAAATGATTCTATGTGCAAGGAGTTTGCTGAAACTATGCAAAAAGAGTTTGAGATGAGTATGATAGGAGAATTGAAATATTTCCTTGGTCTTCAAATTAACCAATCCAAAAAAGAAATTTTCATAAGTCAAACTAAGTATATCAAAGATATCTTGAAAAAGTTTGACATGATGAAGCTGAATGAAATGGGCACTTCTATGGCTGCTAGCACAAAGCTAGACAAGGATGAGGAAGGTGTTCCATTTGATCAAAAAAAGTATCAAGGTATGATTAGATCTCTACTTTATTTAACTGCCAGTCGTCCTAATATACTATTCAGTGTTTGCATGTGTGCTAGATTTCAATCTAGTCCCATAGAAACTCACTTTATGGCTGTTAAAAGCATAATCAGATTAGATCTAAAGGGGATAACTGACATGGGTATTTGGTATACTAAGGAAAGTGGTTTTGAATTGATTGAATATTTTGACGCCGATTTTGTAGGTTGCAAGCTGGATAGGAAGAGTACATCAGGAACATGCCAATTGCTTCAGAACATGTTGATATCATGGTTCAGCAAGAAGCAAAATTCTGTGTCTCTCTCTACAGCTGAGGCGAAGTACATCTCTGCTAGCAGTTGATGTTCTTAACTTCTATGGTTGAAGCAATAACTCCAAGATTACGGTATGAATTTTGATAAAATGCCAATCATGTGTGATAATACTAGTGCTATTTGACTTAGTAAAAATCCGGTGCAACATTCTCGCACCAAACACATTGAAATTAGGCATCACTTTCTTATAGATCATATCCAAAAAGGTGATATAGTGCTACATTTTGTATGCTCGAAAAATCAATTAGCAGACATATTTACCAAGCCCTTAAATGAAGGAGATTTTATTAGGATAAGGAGAGAATTAGGACTTACATGCCAACAAGAAGTTTAATCTCAAACGTCGTGATGGACTAAGAGAAATTTCTCAACTGTTGCAAGGACCAATGGACGATAACCACCGGCTGTCAAATCATAACGGTTATTCTTTGGTGTCCTTTCAACTGGTTTTTTGCTAAGTCTATAAATTAGAGTGATTATATCTAATTTAAATCAGTAATAATTATCTTCTTCCTCTCTCCCCATCCTTTCCTTTGCCTAGAATCTCCACTACTTCTCTCTCCCAAGGGTTTTTCTGAGAATCTCTCTCTCTCTCTCTCTCTCAAGTCTGGGAAGATGAGGCATTCCAGCTGCCTACATGGTCTTTCCAAGCCTCAAGAACCACCCAAGAAAAAGAATCCAGTGGATTCTTAGTTGAAGGAGAAAGAGAAGACATCAGGTGCTACTACAATAAAAAGGGGTGAGTCCTCTAAGTAAAACCCAAGGTCAAACTCCCTTCAAAAAGAAAAACTCGCCAATCTTCAAGAGACCAACTAGAGATGGAGGAAGAAAGGCATGCAGAGGAGCACAAGGAGGAAGTACCACTTCCTATTCTTACGAAAGGAAAAGTCCCCATGGTTGAGCCACCAGAGAAGAAAGTGCACAAGAAGAAAGGGGTGGCTGTCAAGTTTGGCAAGAAAAAGTGATCCTTTTCCAAGGACGAGCCTAGGGCGAAGAGGGTTAAGCCCTCCTCTGAAGAAATGGATTCTTCCTCTTCTAGGACCTCCAAGAAAAGGGCGGTTCCAAAAGAAGAAGAGAATGAAGATGATACTGAGGCTACTGTGATAGAGTATACCTTCGGGAGAATATGCTGTGACAAACTGGTAATTATTCATCCTGTCTATGAGAACCTTTTGTTCAAGCATGAAGAGTTTCTTGAATGATTTAATATGCTGAGTTTCAAAAAGGTCATTAGTGGATGAATAATAGACTGGGGTAATCTATTTCCTAAAGGGTTTGGTGAGAGGGCCAAAGAGTGGTTAGAAGTATCTGGTCTATTTGGTCTGTCGATAATAGGCTACAGGATCAATGCGGATAGAGCGAGAGAATTCTATGCTACCTTGTTAACCCATAGAAGGCTAGCTCCTAGAGTACCTGGAGGGTCTAGATATGATGCTAGAGCCTTGCAGTAATTTCTTAGGAAGGATTTCTACACGGTCACTCCTCAGGATTTAGGGGAGATGTTCAGGGTAAGTTGTACATGGCTAAATTTAGCCAAATTCAAAAATAAGAGGCTGCAGGGTTGGAAATGTGGAATGAGATCAGTGGGGCTTCGTTCAAAAAGGTTAAAGTAAACTATAGAGCCACCACGATCTATGATGCTGAGTTCTGAATAATCTAGCATTTTATCTCCACGACTATCTTCAACAAGCCCTCCAACACCAATGTCATATCCAATGAAGAGTTGAACCTCCTTAAGCATGTGTGGGCCAAGGACAAGATCAATATTGCTGAATTTTTGATCTGCAAGATCAAAGTAGTAGCAAAAGAGCCCAAAAAGTTTCATCCTTATGGGAGGATCATATATTCTAGGGCAAATTACCCTCACGTCCATGTACTTTGGTCACCCTCCCCCAAAGGTCCCTGGATTTTGGAAAATAATTTTTTCGTCCCTAAGTTTTGATGATAATAGACTCTTGGGTCCCTAGAGCCAGAATATTCTTTTTTCTCCAGTGAACTCCCACTTGAAATGACCAATCCTTCTTCCTCCCCTCTCATCTCCACTTCAACCACAACTCAAAAATTAATAAACCCAGATCAAAAATCAATAAATTCATATAAAAAAGTCCTTGTTCGTCTTCATCGAAAATTAAGAAACCCAGATCAAAAATTCCTTGTTCATCTCCATCAAAAAATAATTGAATCCCAGGAAACAAAACACAATTAAATCCTCTGTAGATCTTTTATTATTTTTTCCCCTTCTCACTAACTACTTTCCAATAACACAAAGGGAAAAGCTGAACCTCACATTAAAACCCAAAATTACAAGTATTGGAAAACCCTAGATTAGTACCACTACGAACACGGAAGATTCGAAATCACAGAAGCAATTACGGCATGATAGAAGCCCCAACTGAGATTGAAAAATAAGGAATCAGATTTGAAGCCAGAGATCGACGCCGCCATCGCGTCCCTCAACTTGCTGAAGCTCGATAAGTATGGGATCGAGAGGCAGCTCCTCGGGCCCGTCAACGGGCCCAATGGTGGTGACTCCAAGTGGACAATTTTATTTTATGGATTTAGGTTGGGTTTGGACTTAAAGAAGTGAAGCGGTCAGTCTCGCAAAGTGAAGCGGTCGGTGGGGGATGAACGTGGGGAAAAGCTAGGATTTTCTTCAGGGTTGCTAAGGGGATTGGGTTTTATTTTGGTCGCGAGAAGTGAATCGGTCGGTGGGGGATGAACATGGGGAAAAACTTAGAGAGAACATGAACATGGGGATGAACAAATTAGGATTGGGTTTTATTTTGGTTCAAGGTTGCTAAGTTGTTTTTGGTTTCAACATATTTCTGGGTTTTGTTTGTGAGTTTAATCATCTGGACAATTTCTATGTTTTGTTCTGTGTCAGTTTAAAATTAGGATTTTTTTTAAATTTCAATTCTCTCTAATTAGTTTTGAATCTCAATAAAAAGGTTCTGATTTTTTGAATTTGAGTTTTTGGTTGAATGTTGAATGTTGAAGGTGGGAGGTGGGAGGTGGGAGGAAGAAGAAGGGGAAGAAAAGAGAGTTTTATTTTAATTTTTTTTAGTGGGAAGGCATTTTGGTCATTTCAAGTGGGAATTCACAGGAGAAAAAGAAATATTCTGGCTCCAGGGATCCGAGAGTCTATTATCATTAAAACTTAGGGACGGAAAAATTATTTTCCAAAATTCAGGGACCCTAGGGGGAGGGTGACCAAAGTACAGGGACATGAGGGTAATTTTCCCTATATTCTATCATTGTTATGGTTGAAATATGTAATCCTCTAGACAAAGGAGCTATGCCTACAGATGTTTACAATTGTGCAATATTGCAAAGCATTGGGGTAAAGGAGAAAGATGGGAAATGGACGAACAAAAAAAGAAAGAATGCTATTCTTTCCATTAAGAGAAGGGCTGCTCAATTTGAGAAAAGGCAAGGACTCACTCTCAAGGGTTCGTCTAACAAAGTCCTCTTTCCCACCTATCCGAAGTTGCAAATACCCAAGACAACTGACAAGAGGATGAGAAAGGATCTACTTACTTTGAAAAATCAAATCATTAAGTTGCAGAAGAGATATAAGAAGATGCAGCAGGAGTTTATGGTGCTGAAAGGCCAGGATGGTCCCTCCAATCCAGCGCTTTCTCCTCAGCCTGAGGATATTGGCATCCGGCCAATGGATAATACCAACTCCTCTCCTCAGAAATATGCAGATCCTACTCAAGAAGGAGGTAATTCTCCTTATATCAGTGCCTCTCCAGATCATCATGTACCAGATGAAGAAGAAGAAGAAGTCCCTGCTCCCAAAGTTGAAGGAATGCAAGACTCTCTGCCATTTAACCAAGTAGTTAACTCATTTGAGGGACTTCAGAAGTCTCCAATCCTCACTCCAACACCAGTAGCACAAGTTCCTCCTTTTGTTCCACTCTCAAAAAGCACTGATTTATCTAAGAAGACAACGAGCAAGCTGTCTATGACCCCAGCAACACATAAATTGTTTGCTAAAGGTAGCCTTTCTGATAAGAGCACCTTGTAGGGAGAAGAATACCTGGTTAAAAGGAAGGAAAAAGAAGCTATTCCTGAGAAAGAAGCTCAGGAAATCAAAGTTGTGGCTGAAGAAAATCAAACTACAATTCAAGCTGCTGCTTCTGCTACCGCACAGATTATTATCAAAGCAGCCGATGAAGATAAGAGAAAGAAGAAGGGCAAGGGCATTACCGTAGCCCCAAAGTAGAAGTCTGGCTCAACTTTAAGAGTCAGGACTTTGTTGACAGAGAAGCCTGTGCAGAAGAAGAAGAAGAAGAAGAAGAGTCTCACCAAGACTCCACCTAAGGCAAAGAAGGCCTCTGCCTCTACTGTCACGAAGAAGAAGAAAGAATCACCCACTGCCTTTTAAAGAGCCTTCTTCGTAGGTAAAGATTAGAACAAGAGTTCCTCAGAGTCAAGCGAAGATGATGTCTTTGGCCATAACTCAGATAATGGAAGAGGTTATGGAAGAGATGCAAGTGGTGATGATTCTTATTGATCAAAGCTCCACTCCTCAAAAAAAATACTTTTGAAGATCTGTTGATCTTTTGAGCCTAAGATAAAAAAACTCACTATATTCTTATGGCTGGTATGTTTGTTGAATATTTGCTCTGTACTTTTGTCTATGCTATAATTGCTACTTTTACTTATCATGTTCTATGTTGGACGCATGTTTGTCATAGACTTACGTCTTGCACTATACTTAAACAAAATTTATAATGGCTCATGTTTGTCATGGACTTTAAGCCCATCCCAAATGATCTAACATGGTTGTTGAGTGCATAAAGAAAAGGGGAGCGTGATGAGTGAGGAAAACTTAATCGGTAAATGATTAAGGGGGAGTCTTAGCCAAATTATTATAAGAAATTGCCCTTATAAAAAAGGGGAGATTGAAAATGCCTTGATATTTTGATTAAGTGCATATCAGAATTTGGTTAAATATGATCAAGAAAAAGGCTATGCATAGTAGTACACTGATCTTAAACTCAGTTATCTTTAAGTACTACAACATGCTAGTCATGATCAAAGGGATAAAGAAGTATATCGAGAGATCGGTCATAAGCTACGAGGACTTAACTGTAACGCCCCGTGATTTGATTAATTGTCTCCACAAACGAACACAGGTCTTTTTCAGTATATTTTGTCCTCACTCACATGCATCCTAAAAACTTCTCAGGAGGTCACCCATCCTTATCCTACACCCGGCCAAACGCGTTTCACCTTGGAGTTCTCTCAAGATGTGTGCTAGAAAAGAAGGTACACCTTATTGATATGGATAGTACCAATCAAATCACTTAAGCATTTCAGACATAATAGATAATTAACGGGGTATCATATTAACTTACAAGTTAGGTGAGTGATTTTTTCCAAAGACTAAGTTTATTCTGACACGAGGTCATAATCTTGTCTTTTGCGTGATATATGATTTCTGTGTAAAGTCTAGAGTCAACGAAGACTTTTTATGATTTGAGTTGTTAAGAATTTTTTCAAGTCTGGTACAAGTCTTTACTTACTCACTCTAGTTGAAGCTTTACCAAATGATCTAGATATTTATCCTAAGGCAAGTTCGAATTTAAACTTTGTAGAGATCAAGATGATTAAGACTTTTACCCACCGTATAAGGCCTTGCCTTGGCTTGTTGCTTGGTGGTTAATGCACTCTTCTATGGATTAGAGAGATTAACTTTGGGAAGAGTTTTATAATCATCTTAAGGCAAAGTCAACACTCATGTCAAAGTCAACGCAAGTCAAGCCTAGGAAAAAGAGTGCTAGCTTTTGCTAGCTCGAGAAGACTTCTCCTCCAACAGCTACTTTGGACGTGGTGACCAAGTTTGAAGACTTGTTTGGAGAGCAAGGGCCAACGGCTACTTGCAAAGGAGATCCTATAAATAGAAGATCAAGCCAAATAGAAAGATGGACCACTTGAGAGAAAAAGAAAGTGATCAAGATTCAAAGAAGAAATATAGCTCAAGCTGAGTTCCAACATTCGAAAGAGAAAAGTTGTGATCACGAAGTAGTTAAGGCAAAGAGCGTATTAGAGAATACATTTGTTTTAAGATACATACTCAATTTCTGTGTAAAGGTGTGAGAAGTAAATTTGTAAGAGCAACGATCAGCTCAGAGATTTCTAGTGATCCTGTAAATCTAGAATCGGTAGCTAGCCGGAGTGGGTAAGAGGTTTGCAAATGCACCTGTGAAAACTTGTAGGTTTACAAGTGAACATGTGAAAACTTGAAAGTTTGCAAGTGCACCTGGCAAAACTTGTTGGTTTGCAAGTGAACCTGGTAAAACTTGTAGGTTTGCAAGTGAACCTGTTAAAATTTATGGTGTACTCTTATATTTTTATTGGTGCAATAAAAAGCTAGAAAATCTGACGTGGCTTGAGCTTTTTCTTTGTAAAAAAAAGGTATTTATAAAAAAATTACATTAAAAAAAGATAAAAACTCGTCAGTCCTGCCATTTTATTTAAGATGTAGATTTTTATTGATAATATATTGTGAAAGAAGAACTCGCATTCGTAGGTCCTCTCTCTACGATGTGATTCACTATTGTCTCACATTTGGCCTCTCTTTCATTTTTCCGTAAGAAATTTGATCCTTTCGTTGGCCTTGCAATTATTCGGAATAATATTATATTGTCACTGATTTCCCTTGTTGTTCATTGTTATGCATTTTTTTAGTTCCCCAATTGCTCTTCATGACATGTTTCCGTCGTCCTTAATACATTATTCGTAATATCTTTTAAATTATCAATAAATTTTACATTTATTAAAAAAGGAAAAATCATTGAAGGAATCTTTAGGAAAAGAATACCGTGACTCCGTTTTATCTCCTTAAAAACAATGACTGTTTCCTCGAGGAAAAAAGGGTTAAAAAAGACCAAGCCGAATCTGACGGGGGCAGTATCCACGCTTATCAGGAATGTCCCAGATGGGCCTAGCTCACTTCATTAGCTGAGAGCCCAAAACGAAAAATAATAGAAATGTAGACCGATTTCACTGCGACGAATGGCGATTAGTGACATGATAAGTCCTGGAACCTTGATCATATGCGAAGATATTATATGCCTTGCCTCTTCTAAATTACAGATCGGACCAAATCAAATATTGGAATGCCTTGTGGAAGAAGCGTGCCGATCGTGCCACCATGCGTGACAGTCAGTGAGTGGCATATGACTATTAACGGTACTAAAATTTTCGAAAGTTCAAATAAAAATTAGTCACAAATCGGTTTTGTATAAATTTTAAGAAAGTTTCACCAATAAGAGATTAAGCCCAAAGAGACTATAAGATTGATGTATTAGTTGCCAAGCAAGTAGGGGAATGTTATTACACGGAAATTTATTTTTTATAAAGCAAAATTAATATTAATCACAGAAGAGTAATCATGCTACAATCTGAACTAGGGAGCTCAAGAAATGACGAAGAAGAGAGCCTCGAAGAACTAAATCTGTTGTAACAGAAAGAGAAAATAGAGAGAAATGTTGGATAACTGATGAGTGTCCAAAACACTCATTTTTCTAGGCCATTTTAGAGTTGTGTTAGGTAGTCTTGAGTCCTTTTTAGTATTAGTCTTGCATCTTTTCGTCCATTTTAGGCATGTTATCTTGAATGGACTCATTTGTTGAGTCTTTTGTGTCTTTAGGACGAGTTCAAGGAGAATGAGCTTAAACGAGGGAAAAGAGGAGGTTGAGTCCATGCTAGAGCCAAATTGGAGGGGAGAATGCAAGGGACAGCCCAACGGAGTAGCAAAGCAAGTGCGAGACGACCCCGAAGCTTGCACTATGGGTTCTCATTTGAGGGTCAAAGGCAATCAACGACCCGGAGCCGTATGGATCAAGAGAGAGCCGCGCGGAGCTGAGGACAATGTAAAAGTTGAAGACCACGCAGAGATAGTTTTTCAAAGGCCAACTGCCGCGTGAATTCCACACAGAGCTCATAGCCGTCCGAACTTTGGCTGAGGCAGACAGCTTCCACTTTATACAACTTCCTCATGAAGTTGTTTCCCCTTGGCTTCCATGCATATTCTTGGACCACCAACTGTCATGTCTGTTGATCTTCATGGAATATTCCTTATGGATGATTGTAATGGATATTTGGTCATGTCACCATTTTGTAATTTTTCCTTTAGGGTAAGTGAGGCCAAACTTGTATAAATAGCACCCTTGCATTTAACCTAGATAGCTTTTGGAGATAGTTAGCTAGGCAGGAGAGGCTTCTCTCTTTCGGGTAGGTTGCTGGCGGGGAGCTGGATCGGAGAAGGAGATCCAACGGCGCCAATAAAGACTAAGCCCCTCTATCCCTTCCTCTTTATCTAGTTTGTGACATTTATGACTTGCTTTATCTATCTTTCTTATGCTTTGAGTATGAGCAGAGAGTAGAGAACTCGAGGGTCGGGTGCTCAAAGAGAATCCGACTAGCTAGGCGACCGAAATGGTCTAAAAATCACCTTTAGAGAACGTACAAACTTAATGCTTCTAGCCTTAAATGTGCCTAGTCCAAGCTAGATAGTCCGAGTTAGGTTCACACTATATGATCGAGTGGTATTCGACTGTTACGCTAGGTAAGCGGTGACCATGGAGAGTCAATGCTAGTCGTCTATAGGATGGAGAGTCAATTCTAGCCTTAAGGATTTAGGGCTAGTATCGAGCCTTCATCATCAGAGAGTAACCACCTGGTGTGACAGGCCAGGTGTCATAGAAACTCGATATATGACAGGTTGGAGGTCGCATTAGATTCCTCTTTGGCTTGCGATTGAATGCGAATTAACAAGCTGTAATAGAACCCGTGGACCATCACGAACTTAGTAAGCCCACAAGGTTGCCTAGTTAGGAAGGTGTACGGAAGGTGTCCAGCCCTACTCTTCATTATTTGTCTAGCATTTCTGATTGCTTACTTCACCCCATTTTAAAAGTACAAAAACAGATCCATCCTAGATCTTCATAACTATCTACACATTGCTATATTTAACATCGCTCCCTGTGTTCAAAAATTCTTTACTTATCTTTACTGCAAGGGTACGGGTCCCTAACTAGACCTGCCCCCGCATCGATAACAGAATTTGTTGGTATTCGTAAGCATGGAATGTGTTTATGTACTTTTCATTTGTAGCCTGATAGGGGATGGTATCCTGCTAGGCTAAGAAAGTACGAACTTGCCCCTTGGGCTACATAAAATGAAAAAAGGCCTATTAATAGATATGGCCTAACAAGGAAATTAAGATAAGTGAGCGACAAGCCCACGGA
This sequence comes from Hypericum androsaemum, assembly GCA_963995505.1. Lineage (NCBI taxonomy): Eukaryota > Viridiplantae > Streptophyta > Magnoliopsida > Malpighiales > Hypericaceae > Hypericum > Hypericum androsaemum. Next base: position 14,546,085 of record OZ023181.1, on the reverse strand, counting down.
GTCGATAGCCCAACATGTGACGACTCTCACAGCCTGATAGTAGTACTCTGGTCACTCCACCAGTAGGAAACCCTTTCCCAAATCTTCCTCCTCCGAGCCCAATGAACAATCGCGATTATAATCATAGTTTTACAATTTTTACAAAATCTTTTAGCTCAAATAATCCGAAAATAATAAACCAAGATTTCTGCTTATGGAAATTAAATTAACACATACATAGTTAATAATGCACGACATAGATCTGGAACTTGGAAATAACACCATAAACAGTTTCATTAAAGCCATAAGTAGTAGCCTCTGCATAGCCCCGGGCAAATCAGAACCGACCACTTCCACCTACGATGGGCATTTTCCTTAAATCGTGGTACACCTAGTTCCTCCCCAACACGGTTATACTGCTTCCATTGTACTTCCCTTCGAGGAACACGAAGTTGATGGCCATCAACAAGCTGGTCTCCTCCTGGGACACTTGCGCATACACGCCTTGTATTCTACCGATCAGCTTCGAACTGCTTTCCGGGCTTTCGGTTAACGGGTTATAGATGATGTTCACAGTGCCAAACACACCCTTGATGGTGTTTGTCGGGCCGGCACCGGCTACTATCGTGTTGTTGGTGGGTGTGGTTAGGGTCATGGCGGTGGGATTGTTATCTACTGTGAAAGAATTTATGTTCAGATAGTTCATTTCATCTATTTACACATTTATGAATGGCAAAATAAATGTTGTGTAAGCTATTTTCCTTTTTGATGAATGGAAAAACTGTTAGCATAAATGTCGTCAACTATGGTATCCACTAAGGGCTTCCAATTTTACCTCTTGCGAGACGCCTCCTAAAGAGGATATGAGTTATATATATATGGGTATCAAAGATTTTCACACAGAAACTCATTAACCTAAATACAAGATACATATTTTCTCTAGTTTCTTCGATAAAGAATTGACCTAGCGAATTCTCAAAGATTTCAATTATCAAGGAGTTTGTAGACGAGGACTACGTGGATACTATAGTTGAGGATTTGATCTAGAACGTACTGTAAGAATTGTCTAACTATGCTATTATATTTTGTTATACTGTCTTAGTAAGGGCATTGTACTTGATCATATTCACTTGTTTGGTATGCCTATGCCTAAGTTGCATAACATGCTTAAGACTTTTGAAGGTTTTTCTTCGAAGGAAAGGAACATGCTCATATTGAGCTCCTCTTCTAGCTCTGCTTTTAAAGGTAGAAAGAAGCAGAAGAACAAGGTTAAGAATAGTTCTAAGCCCAAGTTTCTTAAGCCTAAAGGTGGTATTTAAAAGAAAAAGCAGGTAGATAAGGATGTGTGCCTCCACTGCAAGAAGAGGGGTGCTAGAAGAGAGACTGCAAAGTTCTGGGTACTGAAAATAAAATACTAGGTATTTCTGGCTCCGGAACAAGTATATTTGTTATTGAAAAAAACATGTCCATTAATAGATCTGACTGCTGGGTATTGGATACTTCATGTGACTCACACATTTGTACGAATGTGAAGGGTCTCAAAGATAGCAGGATGGTTAGACCGGGTGAGATCGTCCTATCCGTGAAAAATAGAGCACGAGTTGCTGCTAAGCTTGTAGGAAATTATAGTATAGACTTACCCAGTGGGTATAAATTAGAACTTAATAATTATTATTTTGTTCCATCTATTACTAGAAACAATATTTCCATTCTAATGTTGGACATTTGGAGGGTTTTTCTTCCATTTTTCTAATAGCAGTTGCTACTTTACGTTAAATGGTATTGTTTATGGAAATGCTTCTCTTTCGAATGGTTTATATTTGTTAAATAGTGGATATGATATTATTAATGTACAAAATAAGAAGCTGAAATTGAGTAATTATGAAAATCCTACCTTCTTATGGCATTGTAGGCTTGGTCATGCCAATGAGAAAAGGATTGCAAGGTCAAGGAAGTTAAACTACTTGACCCCATCGACTTAGAGTCCTATAGAGATTGTGAATCTTGTCTCAAAGGTAAAATGACCAACAAACTCTTTACTGGAAAAGGGGTAAGAGCCAAAGAAGTTCTAGAGCTGATTTATAGTGACATGTGTGGAACACTACCTACTCTAGCAAGGGGTAGTTTCAGACACTTCATCACTTTTACTGATGACCTCTCTAGGTATAGATATGTGTATCTTATGAAACACAAATTTGAGACCTTTGAGAAGTTTAAAGAGTATAAAGCAGAAGTAGAGAAATAACTTGGGAAGGGTATTAAGACTCTTCGATCAGATCGAAAAAGTGAACACCTTAGCCATGAATTCCTTTATTATTTAAAGTTACATGGAGTCCAATCACAATGGACACCTCCCAGAATACCACAAATGAATGGTGTGTCCAAAAGGAGGAACCCAACCTTGTTGGACATGGTGAGGTCCATGATGAGTTTCTCTAATCTTCCAACTTTTCTTTGGGGTTACGCACTCCAAAAGTCAATCTACATTCTGAATAGGATTCCATATAAATCAGTTGAAAGGACACCATACGAGCTATGGTGTGGCAAGAAGCCATCATTCTCACATATTAAAATGTGGAGTTGCCCTGCATATTAAAGAAGATGCTCACTAATAAGTTAGAATCCAAAGATGAAAAAGGTTACTTTGTGGGATATCCTAAGGAGACAAAAGAAAATTATTTCTATCCCTTTGAGAAATAAAAGGTTATTATTTCTAGACAGACGACGTTTCTTAAAAATGACTGTCTTTAATAGAAAAGATCGTAGAAAGATAGAGCTTGAAGAAATTCAAGAACCACAATATAATCCTGAGGCTGAGTACTTATCAGAGAACCACGACAAAGAATCAGTGGGAGCATTCAGTGATTCTCATGGTGGGAGTCTATCACTAGGTGATGGTCTTCCAGCTAGTGGGAGCGTGATTAGGGAAAATTTGTATACGCAAGATACACCAATTAGACTGAATGAGAATAATTCAGACATTGTTTAATCTCCTAATCAGGAAACGCACAAAAGTGTCGCTCCTGAGAATTCTCCTAGCGTTGATCAGATCATCGCAGAAGAACCTCCTCATGATCAGAATGAAAAGCCTGCACAAACATAACTCCGTAAGTCTACTAGGATCTGTCGTCCACCCGTCAAGTTTAGCTTCCTCTTGGAGGAACGTGATGATGTGGATATCCCGGACAAGGACGAACCTAAGATTTATACTGAACCGATGTCAGACATCAATTTAGGGAAGTGGCTAGAAGCCATAAAATTTGAGATGTACTCGATATATACAAATTAAGTCTAGGACTTGGTGGAATTGCTTGAACGGGTTAGTCTTATCGGCTGCAAATGAGTCTTTAAGAAGAAGATCGATGCAGATGGTAAAGTGCAAACATATTATGATGAGACCTTTTCACCAGTTGCAAAGATCAAGTCCATTCAGATTTTACTTACTATAGCTGCTTACTACGACTATGAGATTTGGCAGATGGATGTCAAAATGGCTTTCCTTAATGAGAATCTCGACGAGAAAGTGTTTATGACACAGCCAGAAGGTTTTGTGTCCAAGTCAAATCCAAAATTAGTATGCAAGCTGCAAAGGTCCATTTATGGATTAAAGCAAGCTTCTAGGAGTTGGAATATCTGCTTCGATGAAGCTATCAAATCGTTTGACTCTATCAGGAATGCAAAAGATCTATGCATTTATCAGAAATACGGCAGGGATAATATTGTTTTCATTATCATATATGTAGATGACATATTAATTTTGGGAAACAGTACCCTGCTAATGCAATCCGTGAAGGATTGACTTTCATGATGAAGGATTTGGGTAAAGCCTGCTACATCTTTGGCATAATGATTTACATGGATAGATCTAGCAGGATGTTGGGGCTATCACAATTCACGTATATAGACAAGATACTAAAGTATTTCAAAATGGAATACTCTACGAGAGGTTTTCTACCGATAAATTATGAGGTTAAGCTGTCAATGAAGGATTGTCCTTCTAAAGAAGCAAAAATTGAGTACATGGAAGGAATCCCATACGCACCTGCGATTGAATCAATCATGTACGCCATGACTTGCACTAGACCCGATGTGGTATACGCTATCAGCATCACTAATAGATTCCAGAAGAATCCAGGTGAACCTCACTGGGTTACTATTAAGAATATTCTGAAGTATTTTAGACGAACTAAAGAATGTTTCTTAGTCTATAGTGGGTAGTCAGAACTTGTGGTAACTGAATTTACCGATGCCAGTTTCATGACTGACCTTGATGACACAATCGGGGTATGTCTTTATGCTTAATGGTGGAACCATGAACTGGAATAGTTTCAAGCAAGATATGATTGCAGATTCAACAACCGAAGCTGAGTACATAGCTGCATCAAAAGCCGCGAAGGAGGCTATCTGGATTTTAGAGTACTTGAAAGAACTAGGGGTAATTCAGAGTGCTAGTTTCCCAATAAAGATGTATTATAACACTGGTGCGGTTGCACAAGCAAAAGAACCAAGATCCAACAACAGAAACAAATATGTACAAAGGCGCTATCACTTGATCCGAGAGATCATAGCAAAAATAAAAATAGAATTAAAATGTATTCCCACAGAAGATAACCTGGCTGATTGTTTCACCAAACTACTTAGTGTTCAAAAGCATGCCAGACACTTTGAGAATCTGGCAGTTAGACATATGTGTGGTTGGCTTTAAGCCAAGTGAGAGATTGTTAGTATAAATATCCTAGAGATAATCCAAATAAGGGTATTATACTTGATCACATTCAGTTATTTCATATTATTGATTTATAATACTCGGGATTACACTTATTGAATATATTTTTTGATTTTTTCCATATATTCATGTTAGTGTTCCCATGAAATAATATTATCATTGAGGATGTGAGATCTCAGATGACTATGAACATAGTTCTAAAATAGCCATAATCAATGATCATTGAGAATGAGATATCGATGATGTGATTGAGGTTGGTGTGCAATTTGTTTCATATCCTTAGAGGATGTAGTGGTTCTCACAATTTTGAGATACTAGATATTTCATGATCGATGCACATATACTTTGGAGAGTATTGGCATGCCCGACCGAGGAACTGTTTGGTGTATTCTATTTACGTGTCTACGAGAATATCAGATTGTGGAGTAGTGTAATAGTCCTCCGACTTGTGGTCAAAACGCACGACATGTACGAAGTGATAGAATTTTACCATAACCAATACTTGCACTCCTAACTGGGAAGTTACAGCACGAACTATAATTGTATGGCAGTTGAGCCAAGAATATGATTCATTCATCAAATAAACTTGGAGAGTATACATGTCTTCTCATAACTAGTTGGTTTGTTAGACATTGGCTAATGCACATCACTTTTGAAATGGTGTCTAAGAGTGACAACATGATCAATTAGTAGAATGAGATAATATGATTAAGTTATTTAAATAGATACTTTATCATGTTTTAGACTTAATCAAGTATTTGGAATGAAAGGACCGTATCACTTTGAGCTTCACATTATAGGTAGTTGTAGTATCCTCGCAACGTAGCTCATATATTGAGATTGTTTGGTCTATTGTCTAGGGTTCGACTAAGGCTATTAGTTTGACTAATCGCTTGACATGTGAGGGCATATGGGTCACACAATAAGTAGTTTTAGTTTACGAATTGAAGTTGGATAGATTAAATATTGATTTGATCAAGAATATTTAATCTGCAGAGAAATATTATAATTTTAGGAATTATAATTGTAATATTTAATTAAATAGTAATATGAATAGTAAAATTTATTAGATATTGGACATATTGATTGGGTGAAGAAAATAATAGAATGGGCTTGGAGGCCCAAAAGAAAAGTCAATGTTGGAAGCCACTAAGGGCTTCCAACTTTGCCTGCTGCGAGACTCCTCCTAAAGATGGTAGGAGTTAGTTAATTATTTTACTATATATATGTGTGAGTATCAAGAGTTTTTACACAAAAACTCATTAACCTAGATAAAAGACACATATTTTCTCTAGTTTCTTCGATAAAGAATTCTCCTAGCGAATTCTAAAAAATTTCAATTGTCAAGGAGTTCGTAGACGAGGACTATGTGGATACCATAGTTAAGGATTCGACCTACAATTATACTGCCATGATCTGATTTAATCTTCTGCTACTACGAAGCCGAGGTTTGTGTTTATAAAATCAAACAAAAACAAATGTATATAAGTGCTTTAATTTTATTCATTGGGCAGGAGAAGTTGTCTTTAGATGACTGGTCCGTGGAAAGTCTTTTCTTGCAGTACGTACTCTTGCTGAAGCAAGTTCGTGGAAGAGAAATAATTGATATTACCACAATCCTAGCTCATACCAGGGACAAGCAATGTTGCAAATGGGTTTGGAATTTTATTCTAAATTGAGTTTAGATGTTGATTTAGTAATTAAGAAGTTCTCACAATCACTAAAAAAAGATTTTTATTATACTCAAAAGCTTTGGTCCTAGACTCTCTCTTTCAAGGACTCTTGCTTTAGTAATTAAGAATTTCTTACAAGGACTCTCTCTTTCTTGTCCACTCAATTACAACCACAATCACTAGTTGAACTTCTATATATAGGGAGTGCTCACTGACCTTAAATTTCTCTAGAAAAATATCTTTTACAATCTACTATATAATATCATAGATTTCTCTAGATAATTTCTTAGAATTTAATACTTAGTACAACCATAAAAACTCTAGATAAACTAGAGTACTATAGACTAATCTACAACTTACTAGATGTCTAGATAATTCTAGACTATTATGACCATAAATCAAGTTTAATTTTTAACATCCCCCCTTAAACTTGATTTGCTAAAAATTTCAAGAATTTCTCGCAACTTGATGAAGACTTCATATTTTAGTGACTTCGTGAATACATCTGTAACTTAGTCTTGAGACTTTGTGTATTTCAATTGTACCTTGTTCTCTGACATGCACTCTCTGATAAAATAGTAACATGTGTTGATGTGCTTGCTGCGGTCGTGGAATATTAGATTCTTTGCTAAAGCTATTGCCTACTTGTTGTCCACATATATCGTAGCCGGTTCTTCCTTCTCTATTTTTTGCTCCTTCATCAAACTCCTTAACCACATTGCATGACAGACACATAATGTTGCTGCGACATACTCAGCTTTGCAAATGGAGAGTGTAACAATCGGTTGCTTCTTTGAAGCAAGTATCTCAAAAGAAAAATATGAATCCAGTAGTAATTTTTTTCCATCTAAATCTCCGGCCCAATTACTATCACTATATCCAACAAGTTTGCACTTTTCCGACAATGAGTAAAATATACCAAAATCAAGCGTACCTTTTATATAGTGCAGAATCCTCTTGGAAACCTTCATATGGGTAGTCGTAGGTGCTTCCATGTAGTGACTGACTAGTCCAACTTCATAGAGAATATCTGGCGTTGTACATGTTAAGTACCTTAAGCTTCCAACAAGACTCTTGTAAAGAGTTGGATCGACCTTCTCACCTCCGACAATTTTTGATAGCTTGATTCTGCATTCTACAGGAGTGATTGCTGGATTACACTCATCCATTTTAAATCTCTTAAGGATTTCTCTTGCATATCCTTCTTGAGATATAAATATCCCATTATTTTATTGTTTTACTTTGAGCCCAATATAGTACGACATAAGATCGATATCTGTCATCTCAAACTCTCTAGTAATGCTTTCTTGAATTCTTCGAACATTTTTGGATTATTGCCAGTGAAGATCAAATCATCCACATACAAGTAGACGAGCAACTTATCTCCATTTTTATTCACCTTCACATAGAGAGAATGTTCATATAGGCACTTACTGAAACCATTTTCTTGGAAGTACTTGTCGATTCTACTGTACCATTCCCTTGGTACTTGTTTTAGGCCATATAAAGTTTTTTTCAACTTCAAGACTTTATCTCCATGTCCTTTGAATTCATACCCCGGTGGCTGCTCGGCATACACCGTCTCTTCAAGATGTCCATTTAAAAAGGCAGACTTGACATTCATTTGTTGGATATTCTATCTATTTTGGGCAGCTAAAGAAATAATTAATCTAATAGTTTCAAGATGAGCAACATGAAGAAATACCTCATCATAGTTGATGCCTTCTCTTTGGTTGTAGCCTTTAACAACCAGTCTTGCTTTGTATCTTTCGACATCTCCTTTGGCATTTTTCTCTTTGTCCCTTTGGAAGTGTTCAAGCTCCCAGGTATTATTCTTTTCTATATCATTGATCTCTTCATCCATCACTTTTCTCCATCTTTCACTTTCCACTACTTCTTCAAAAGTTATTGGATCACTATCTGTAAAGAGACAAAAGAGAGGTACATTGTCTCTATAGATGTCATTTAAACTCCTCGTCCGTAAAGGATTTCAATCGAGCTTTCATCCGATGATGATTGATCATTATGATGCACTGCTGGAGGTATTGGAGGTGGTGATAGCTGGAGCAACTAGTTTTGGTGATTCTTCTTCTTCAAAGATATAGAGACATTTATAATCTTTTTCTTGAACACCAAAATTCCAGATGCCTTCTTCATCAAATTCCACATCTCTGCTTATGATGACCTTTTGGTTGGTCAGATCGTACAACCTGTATCCTTTGGATCGAGAATCATAACTGATGAATATATACTTGGCACTCCTGTCATCAAGCTTTGATCTCATTTGTCTCGGCACATGAGCATATGCAATGCTTTCGAATACTCATAAATGTGAGACGCTGGGCTTCACACCACTCTATGCTTCTAAAGGAGTCATGTTTCACACACTTCCTGTGGGACATCGATTTATTAAATAAATGACACAATCAATTGCTTCTGCCCAAAACTCTTTGGGCACTCTTTTGGTCTTCAGCATGCTCCGGGCCATATTGAGAATTGTTATGTTTCTTCTTTCAGCAACTCAATTTTGTTGTGGCGCATATGGAACCGTAAGAGTGCGACGTATTCCATTGTATTCACAGTAGATCTCAAACTCTTTTGAAGTAAATTTGCCTCCTCTGTCTGATCTCATAGCCTTAATTTCAAAGCCACTTTCTTTGTCCACAAGGGTTTTAAATTTTTTAAAATTGGAGAAAATCTTTTATTTTTTGTTTCAAAAAATAAACCCAAATTTTTGGCTAAAATCATCGACAAATATAAGAAAATAGTTATTTTCACCATAAAAACTTGGCTTTATAAGTCCACAGACATCTGTGTGAACCAACTGCAGTAGTTTTCTGGCTCTCATCAATGTTTTCGTAGGACAACTTTTTCTACAGTGTTTTCCAAGTAACCATCTTTCACAAAACTGATCCGAGTGGTCAATACTTAGCAAACCTCTAACCAATTTTTGTTTGGACAACAATTATAATCCTCCAAAATTGAGCTGTACATATAACTAAGATGCCAAAGCCATGACGAATCTTTCACACAAGTTGCGAGACCTCTCGCGACGTCATTTTGAATGTTCAAATAGAATATTCTATTTCTTGACACTTTGTCAATTAATTTTTCTCTATTATCTCTTATGAAAAAACTAAGGTCCTCAATATTCTTCCTGTAGCTTTTTACTAAGAGTTGTCCCATACGTAATATATTAATTTTAACGTTAGGGACATAATAAACATTAGAAATAAACTGATAATTTTTATTTTTTAATCGAATCAAGATTTTGCCAAGATCACTCACCGGAGTTCTCGCATCATTCCCGAATGTCACGTTGCCAGAAACTAATTTATCAAGCTCCATAAACTTCTCCTTCATGCGGCACATATGGTTGCTCGCTCCCGTATCAAGCACCCACGTACAATTTTCATCGTAGTCACCTCCTTCGTAGGCTACTAACAAGGTCTGGTCTTCTTGATTTTCTTGACTAACATAGTTGGCTTTCTCGTCGATGGTGTTAGAAGAAAATCAACATTTGGAAGCATAATGACAAAACTTATGACAATTATAATATTCAATTTGAGATTTGTCATACTTTGGCCTATAGTTGCGCCATGAATAATTTTCTCTACCACGTCCTCGTGTGGAGCTTGGCCTCTGACCTCTTTGATCATCGTCATTCGGCTTGCCTCTTCCTTTTCCCTTGTAATACCAAGTCCTCTTTCTCTATTGGTACTACTAAAGCTCTCTCCTCTTTCTTTTAAAGTGAGCTTAGCTTGTAGGACTTGTTCTACATCTCCCTCTTGCTTTCTTTTTCTCATTCTTTCTTCATGGCTTGCAAGGATCCTATGAGCTCATCCATGGTCATAGATTCGAGGTCTTTTGTCTATTCAATTACGATGATGATATAGTCAAATTTTGGAAGAAGTGATCGTAGTATTTTCTTGATCACACAACTATCGTCCAAGACTTCACTAATTGACAACAACCAAAACTCTTGAAAAGTAATCCGATATTGATTTAGACTCTTTCATAAAAAGAGATTCGAACTCACCTCTTGGAGTTTGTAATCAAACCTTCTTCACTTTATCAACTCCTTTGAAGGAATTTTGCAAGATATCCCATGCTTGCTTTGCCGTAGTGGCCCTCGATATCTTCTCGAACGATGATTCATCCATACCTTGATAGATGAGGTAGAGAGCTTTCTTGTCTCTCTTTCCATACCTTGATAGATGAGGTAGAGAGCTTTCTTGTCTCTCTTTCTCAAGCCATGTAGCACTTTCTTTTAGTTTTGCGAAAATGCCTTCATTTGGATGGACCAATTTTTATAGTTGTCTTTGGTGTGTCTAGGAACTTGAAAGGAAAATATGTCACTAGCCAGGACTTGGCTCTGATGCCACTTTATTACAAATGGGTAGGGGATTTTATTCTAAATTGAGTTTAGTGGTTGATTTAGTAATTAAGAAGTTCTCACAATCGCTCGAAGGAAAATCAATTTTTATTATAATCAAAAGCTTTGGTGGTAGACTTTCTCTCTTTGAAGGACTTCCGCTTTAGTAATTAAGAATTTCTTACAAGGACTCTCTCTTTCTTGTTCACTCAATTACAACCACAATCACTAGCTCAACTTCTATATATAGGGAGTGCTCACCGCCCTTGAATTTCTCTAGATTTCTCTAAAGAAATATCTTTTACAATCCACTACATAATATCCTAGATTTCTTTAGATAATTTCTTAGACCTTAATACTTAGTACAACCATAAAAATTCTAGATAAATTAGAGTACTCTAGATTAATCTACAATATATAGATGTCTAGATAATTCTAGACTATTATGACCATAAATCAAGTTTAATTTTCAACAAGCAACACATTCATTATTTTAAAGTTTTGAGTTGGATATGGAGATTATAACATAGTATTAGAGTCAACTAATCCTACGAGACCATGTCTCGTTATTGTCATCGCATGAATCGTATTATGGACGTTGGCGAAGTCAAAATCCGTGCAAACATACGTCCGACATACTGAGATTACCATATGGTTAGTTGCTATTGTGGTGGGTTTGTTTATAGATGTGAAAGATTCACATTATCTCAAGATCTTAAATTGGATATGAAAATTCTAACATAAACATTTACCAATTTTTGATTGCAACTAAGAAATTTTATGTAAATATAAGTCGCATGTAAATAACTGTCTTCATTGTAATTAATGGAGTTATCTTATCTGTTTGGCATTGGTTTTGGTTGATCTTAACTGTTTGCCATTCGTTTTAGTTAATCTTATCTGATTGTTCGATGACTTGTTGATTCCGATTATTTGGTTCCTATATTAGCTTCAACCGTTTCCAATAAGACTCGATTTTTTTGGGTAAGGATTCAAGTTCAAACCTTATTAATGAAGCAGTATAAGCTGCCACTTCGATTTCTAATTTAGTCCTTGTTCTTTAAATGTAAATCAAAAACCAGAGAATCATAGAAAAAATTACAACTGAACGGATAGCATGCCCGCAGTCAACTAGTACATTGTCGAAAGCCAAGAATTTGGTCATTGTTGCTTTCGGGAATCTTCCTCAATGATAGGTCGTTGCTCAAATTCTCCTCTGCTAATTAATCGATTTATGACCTTTGTAATTACTCAGTGTTGGGTCCCACCATCATGGGTATTTTTAGCTGGCCAGGCATCGAGTTGGACTACTTGGATCGTTGCCAAATCCTATAGAAAAATAAATGGACTTGGACATAGCTCCATGCACGTCAGTACGGAGAGCAGTTGGAATACTATCCTATTTATAGGGTTTTATTCGCATCTACGGCAGTGAGGTTTTAACTGCAACAACAAATTCGTTGTACAGTTGTGCACTTGATTTACATATACAATGTAAATATAATAATTAAAAATTAAAAATAAAGACTTCATAATGAAGAGTCACCAAATTGCACTACGCTAGAGAGTCCACGATTCCTTCAGATTGCGCAATACATGGAATCAATAGAGAAACATTGAGGCTTTGAAACTTCTTGTTTATTACATTCAATAAATTCTCAGACCTTCAGATTATATAATCACATTTTTACAATGCTCAGAAAGCCGCTTAGTCAAATACAAAAAAACAACATAAGATAATCGGAAAACAATAAACCAAGATTTCTGCTTAGGAAAATTTAATTAACACATACATAGTTAATAATGCAGGGCATAGACCTGGAACTCGGAAATAACACCATTAGCAGTTTCATTAAAGACATAAGTAGTAGCCTCTGCGTATCCCCGGGCAAATCGGAACAGACCACTGCCGCCAACGACAGGCATCTCTCTCAAATCATTGTACACCTGGTTCCTCCCCAACACGGTTATACTGCTTCCGTTGTACTTCCCTTCGAGGAAGACGAAGCTGATGGCCATCAGCAAGCTGGTCTCCTCCTGGGACACTTGTGCATACACGCCTTGTATTCTACCGATCATCTTCGAACTACTCTCTGAGCCTTCGGTTAACGGGTTGTCGATGATGTTCACAGTGCCAAACACGCCGTCGATGGCGTTTGTCGTGCCGGAGCCCGCCACCATCGTGTTGTTGGCGGGTGTGATGAGGGTCATGGCGGTGGGACTTGGGCCAGCAGTTATGTCGTGCATGTAGAAACGGAAGTAGGTCAGCTTTTCTTTCTTCAAGCCTAACCTTTTAGGGTTTAGGGATGACACGTAGCCTCCTTGCGCTTGGAGAAAGGAGAAACTGAGAAGGGAAAAGATGAGGAAGTAATTGAAAGCCATAATAAGTAGAGAGGAAATGAATAACTTCAGAATTAAACGATTTTGTTAGTTGATGATTAAGATTAAGCAGCACTCGTACTTATACAGGGAGTGGAGAGTTTTTATGGATTACATTAAAAAAAATAAGAGACGCCCATGTGGTCAAAAGTTCAATTATGGGCAATTAATCTACGACAAAGGTGGCTGGCTGGCAGCTCTTTCTGGGGACAGATTCCGTGCCGGAAACAGACAGGAATAAAATGGTAAAAATAACCACATGACTTTCACTCCCTTTTTGTGGGCACATGCGAGTCAATGAGGGGGAAAGGGTGGGGCCCGCGTTTCTTTCACTCTCCTTTAATTTTTTTTTATCTTTTCATTATTTTTTTGACGCATTAGTGTACTGGGTACGCCATTTTATCGTAACCAAATTTATCATTTAATTAATTAGTTAATCAATTATAAGTTCTATTAAATATTAATCGGACATGTAATTTGGACATAATCGGACATGCCATTAGCAGAAATGCCATTTTAAAATAACAACAAATGTCATTTAATAAATTATTTAATTTATTCATTAATTTATTATATATTTTATTAAATATTAACGAGGCAAGCTATTTAGACATGATGACAGGAGTCATTTTATCGTAACCGGCATGCCATTATATCGTAACCGAGCATACCATTTTAACATACCGGACATGCTATTTAATTAATTTATTATAAATTTAATTAAATATTAAACGGGTATGTCATTAGACATACCCAGTCATGACATTATTCATAGTCGAACATGCAATTTTAACATAATCGGATATGCCATTTAATTAATTAACTTATTTATTATAAGTTTTATTGAATATTAATCGGGCATACCATTATACATAGCCGAACATGTCATTTTAACATAATCGGATATTCCGTCGAGAGACTCGTTTCACCTCTAACATCGCCGTCGGCCCGCTATTCGGCCGGCGAGAGACCATGAGGTTGTATCGTACCTAAACCACAGTAACGGTCTCGAGGAACTATGTCACGGTGAGGTGGCACAAGAGAAAGCTGTGGATCAAAAAGGAGAATAGCGCCGATGACGCCCACTCTCTCTCTCTCTCTCCTAACTGACGCCGACGATGCTGACGACGTCGACGCCGACGATGCTGACAACGCCGACGATGTCATCGGCCTTATCGTCAATTGGAGGTACGACATAGTCTACTCCAATCAAAGCTTCTTCTTTTTCTTTTCTTTAGCTTTCTTTTTAGGTTTTTTCCTTTTTTAGGGAGAGAGAGGTCGGGCTCGTTGGATCTATTGGTCGTCGTCGGCACCGTCGTCGGCGTATGGCTCATCGGCATTATCGTCTTCGGCGTCGTTGTCGGCTGGAAAAGAGAGAGTGAGAGAGAAGAAAAGGGAGAGAGGAGAGAGGAACGGGCGGAAGAGGGAGAGTGATGAGGGAGGAAGAGAAGAGTGAGAAAAGACATAAATACCCCAGTGAATCAAAGCTGTTGGATCTTCCTTGCCTAATTTTCAATGCGCTGGACGACTAGGATCTTATTTCGTCCGGGCCGGATTGGGTCTATTAGAGTCCAGACCCAATCCGGCCTGAACTCCCCATACAAATCCTACCCAACACCTTTGACGTGCACATCCCTTTAGACAACCATAGCGAGAATTTGCTAACTTTGTCTCCGCGAATCCCAACTCCACTCAAACTATTCATGTCAAGCCTTCGCTCCATCACAGAAGAGCTTTTCTCCCCTCCATCAGAACCCAACGAGGTGACTCTACCTACAATTGTGTTCCCCACTGACATGTAGGTGTTCCTAGCATCCCTTTCACCCTTCATCACCACCTCGGCATCCTTCTCCACTTCAATTAGCCCGCCTACAACCTCGGACAATCCTTCTTTACGTGCCTTTTTTTTCCGCACTCGAAGCAATTTTCTTTGAACCTCCTTGACCTTGACCTGGATCCTTTTCCATCTTCACTACGACTACCATTGCTACCCCTCACAACTAGCCCTTCCGCTTGTTCATCGCTAATTTTCCTTCTTTGATGAAATCCTAGCAGAGCACTTGTGATATCTTCCAACACCAGGAACTCCTTCCCCCAAGTTAGAGTTATAACCAAATTTTCGTAGGAGCCTGGTAAGGAATCCAGGAGCAACAATGTCTTGTCTTCTTCCTCGAACTTCACATCAACCTTTCTCAAGTCGCTCACAAGTTGACTGAAAATATTAATGTGTTGGCTCAAATCTGAGCCCTCCTTCATCTTGAGCCCGTACAAACTTTGCTTAAGATAAAGCTTGTTCGACAAAGACTTAGACATATACCTTGCCTCTAATTTCTTCCATACCTCAGCTGGTGACTCCTCATCTATGACATGGTACATCACATCGTTTCTTTTTTTCGTTATGGATGTTTTGACTTTTTCCTTTATTACCTTGAGGCTCTAATGGATGTTTGGGTTTTAATTTTTTTTACGTTGTTTTGCGTAGCAATTTTATATTTTTCATTAGAGGTTTTATTTAAAATTTGGATAATTTGGATTATCCGAATCCGTATCCGAAATAATTTTGGATTTCAGATTTCAGATAATTCGTTATTTGGATTCGGATTTGGATCAAAAAGTAGTAACTTCGGATATTTCGGATAATGAAAAATTTAGATTCGAATTATCTGAAATTATGTTCCTCATAATATCTATTAGTCAGTTTAGTTTAGTAGGTTCTTAAAAATAAACGTTTTTCCACCTTCACGATAACTAGTTTAAATCAAACTTAGTGAGATTAATAAATTTTATAATTTTATCAACCAAACAAGCTAAAAAATTAGATGGTGATCTTTTTAAATTTAATAAGGGGTTTCTTAATATTTTATAGAGATGGCAGTTGGGATACCTAATCTTTTGGACTTTATTTAACGCATTACTATCAAGGGCCAAGACGTCCACCTAGACCTCCCGCTTCAAGGGCCAAGGCGACCTTTTGGGCTTTCCACTTCGAGGGCGGATCCTTGCATATGGGCGGACGATAATGAGTGCAGACTCATGGAACACATGTGGATTACAGTGAGGGGGAACGCCTTCAACGTGATGCGGGCAAACGACAGTGAGGGCGGACGTCTTCAACGCAGGCAGACGACAAAGAGTGAGTGGACTGATGCAACCGGCCTTAAGGTAGGTGGATGAATTGAACTTTCTGGGCGGGTTGAGTAAGATAATGATTTAGGACAATCTGCCTATTCCCTTTGAAGTAGAATGATCTGCCTACTCCCTTTGGAAGTGGAACGCCTCCTCTAAGTGGACTCGGCTTGAATTAGATTTTTGTCCCTCTTCCACTCTGAATCTGAAAAAGTTATAAACTGTAAAGTTGTAGATCTTTGTCTTATCTTTCATTACCAAAAGAATTAACCCAATCCGATGCTCGAGTCAAATGATATGAATGACCTACCAAAGTCTGATAGAGCCAAGACTTGACCATCCTCATGGAGCCCAACCGTCTTCTTAGAGACCGACCATCCTCTTGGTCTTTGTCCCCTGACTGACCATCCTCTTAGTGTCGTCCTCTTGGAGACCAACCATCCCCTTTGAGGCCGGTTATCCTCTTAGAGATCGGTCATCCTCTTAAAGACCGACCGTCCTCTTGGAGATCAATCATCCTCTTAGAGACCAACCATCCTCTTGGAGACCGGTCATCATTTTAGAGACTGATCATCCTCTTGGAGAGTGATCATCCTCTTAGAGACCGATCGTTCCCTTCTCTTGGAAACCGGAAGCAACCTCACATTATCAAAAGTAAAAAATGGTCCTACCGCACCGGAGAGCTTGAGATATCATTAAAAATTCTGAAATTATTTGTGTACCTCAACACAAGTTAATTGAAGTTAGATTGCTTAGGGGGCAGGGATCTCTGTGGTGGTTCATTTTTTCTCTCGGGAACTTTGTCGAACAAGTTCCCCATGATTTAGAGATTTAATATGTCCAACGTTGATGAGGACAGTCAGGAACGGCACGGACATTGAAGGAAGAGATGATATCAAGCTTGCTTTCTGGGTGGCCGATGCTGTCGAGATTACCGCAGTCGAAAGAGATACGGTAGCGCGGGTAAGGCGACATCCATGGTTGTAGCTGAGGCATTTGATGGAGAAGAAGAGGGGAGGAGAGGAGAGACTACTTTTGTCACGCCTCAAAAATTAGGCATGTCAACCGCCACGGAGTAAATGTCTCCGTAAGACCACTTCATTTCTCAAATTTCAATCACGTCTCCAAAACATAATGCTCTATAGAAATGAAAAACAAAGAGTCTTAAAATGAATTAAATGCCTAGGGATGCATGTCCTCGCCTCTAGTACTCATTCCAAGTTTGCTCTCGAATTATCTGAGACAGCAGCGCACATTAATGAGGATACGCAACTCAGTAAGCCGGTGACACATATAACACAAATTCAAACACATAACAAGTCATACAGAAGATCATATCTCAAATGGTATAATAATTCGTATACCCAACATTTCCAATAATGACAATTCAAATCAAGTTGCAATCATATAGAATAGAAATTACATGTACACTGACAAACTTTTCAGAATGGAAACAGAGGTCACTTAACCAACTAACTTAGCCAACTAACTTAGCCGACTAACTTAACCAACTAACTTAGCCAACTAACTTAACCATCTAACAGAATAGGACTCCGGAGCCTAACATATCCATGACGGGATTCTCGTGGGGCCCAGAAAAGTACCCTTCCGTTCCCGCGTTGCGGGCCCAGAAGACAGAAGGGTATCCCCACGAGCCCAGATAATTTCCACACTCCCTATCCATTTGATCACACGCACCTAGGGTTACCCGGTAGCCCCTTTTGACACGATGCGTATAAACTATAGGGCCCAAAAGGTATGGAAATAATCCCGCCACTCAAAAACAAAACATACTAGTTGCACACCGAAACTTATCATACTCAGAATTCGGACATAAGCAATACGGATCCATAAATCATACAAAATCATGAAATTTCAGAAATCAGAAAAGCACTATGGATCAAAGAACAATACGTAAACTGATTCATTAGTATTATATAATTTGAATTAGGTCCGAGTTCAACCCGAATCATACGTGTTCGAGACAAGGTAACCACAAATTTCACTTTCAAAATATTAATTACAACTCCCTTCATGCAAAATGCGTAACACAGTACAACACTAAATTATACATACATTCTATTCTGTAACTAGCATTTCATATGTCGAGCATAGATATTACAATTTATCGAGCGATTCATGCCTTTAAAGTCCCTCTTCAATTCATGCGATCTACATCAGATTCAAGATTTACACGATCCTAATATCTCTTTATGCAAGTCTAATATTTTACTTTAATTAGGGTTTAGGGTTTAGTACCGATCTAGATTAAGATGTGATCTACCACATGTAATATCGACCCATCCATTCAATAACAAGCACGCGACTGTGGACAACAAATCCTCCCAAATAACAGTAGTAATTAAATCACGACCCATGTGTATACAAACAAAAGGAAATCATCCATTCTGTAATATTGATTCAGTTGTCCATATGAATATATAAATAGTAGATCACGACCCATGTCCATGTTATAAGCTATATAAACTAGATATACACGTTCCTACTTAGTAGTAAGGCATCGTAACGTGTAATCACGGCAGGAATCATGACAATAACGTAGATCAAACAATAGTGGAATACAATACACAATACATGAAGACGAAAACCGACTTACCTTCCTATTTTATTCAAATTCAGATTTCTCAAAACTGACTTGTGCAAATAGCCTTAGACACCTTCAAACAATATCTTCACCGTCCAGAATCTTGTCCATTGTGTTAGGAAAAGGACCTCAAAGTTTCGTATCAATCCGATAATATTTCACCGTCGGATTTTACAAACAATGATGGCTACTCTTGGGACCTACGAAATTTCTCTCTTTTACTCCAAATTAGGGTTTTTCTTTTCTAGCTCACCTTATATATACAAGATCTAACCCTAATTTGTTCAATTACTATTTGGTCACTTGATTTTATATTATTCTCTAAATTAGTTTTACGGTTCTCACATTCTCTCCTCCTTAAAAGAAAGTTTATCCTCAAACTTTTATATCAAAAGGAAGAATGGGCATTCTTTCTACTTGATAGCTCTAACATTGAGATTGTCACTTCTTTTAATGATTGAACCACTCTACATATATGCCTGGTTTAATTTATCACACTTTCTTTTAATATCTCGGGTCCTACATCCTTCTCCTTTAAAAGAAATTTGGTTCCCAAATTTACTAAATTCCGTAAAAATTAAAAAAATGCGTTCCATATTTTGCTTTACATCTCTCAAGTAGCTTCTCAACTGGTGTGTTTATTTCTAATGTCACTTACATAAATACATTTCTCTTATCGCTTCGAGTCCACTAGTTCCTACTAGATTAGAGTCCTCCACTGTTCGAACTAGCCTGGATAGAGGTTCCAGCCCAACACTTGACCTTTTCTTCTTCATCTTTTTTTTTTAAAATACTTTTTGTTTCGAGCTTATTGTATTCTTCCAAGCCCACAAATATCCAATCCATCACTACGATACAGCCTCATGTCCCTCCTTGCTTCATCTCTAACCTTTTCTCTAATAACATGTGTGGTCCATGTTTCTTAGATTACTAACCTTACGAAATTCCTCTTACCACTAGTTTGAGGTTTTTACATTGAGTGAGCTCTACTAGGACGACATTCCATAATTTTTCCAACGTCTAGCTTGTAAGCTCCCAATCTTGCATATCTCAATGTAGTATGAGCATCTCTGACTATGTACTCATTGAGATTCTGAAAAAGACGAAACTCTAAATCAAGCCTCATTAACCTTTTTGGTCCTATATAAAAACTAGCGGGTTTATTTCGCTAAACTTTTACCTTATGTCTACCTATTCCTATAAATTTTTTGTAGCTTAGTGTCGAGGGATCCATGCTAAAATAGCTTCTTCTTTTTTTTTAACTGAAGAAACCTAATTCTACACATTGGAATCCACAAACCAATCGGTGAAGTCCATCAACCATGAATGTGACCCAACCCAAGTTTTTTATATTAAGTTCCGAACTGTCTACCACTACACCTAGATCAAACCTATTTGAGCACTGAATAAATAAATAAAATCAGCATTAAAAAAAAAGGTTACGAAGAATTCTTTATTCCTGCACAACAATTGATCCCTTATAAGTATTCACAACATGTATCATATTCACTACATAGTAGAGCAACAAAAACTTACCATATATAGAACTATATTAAATTCATGCGAGCCCGTAGTAGAAATTCATGCGAGTCTATGAAATCTATTAGCTGTATACCTGTTCATTCACCTAGTTTCATAATCATTCATGCGAGTCATTCTTACTTTAATTCCTCGTGCAACTATAATTACTTCATGATTATTTATTACTCTACAGATGAATAATAATCAACTAAAAGTTTCTAAAAAAAAATTGGAAGCACAAAATAATTAACAATCAAATGGAAGTCCATTATATTCTTGCGATTGACAACACATCAAAAAGTAAGAGTGAATATAAAATTTGCATGTACAATGCCAATACACAACACGATCTGAGACTAAAACTAATTGATTCCTATATAATTTGTTATTGTCTCTAATATGGTACAACGAGAGGTCTTATATTTAAAATATATGTTGAGCTAAAATCCTAGCAAGGGTTACCGTGTAATATACCTTAGGCTGCAAAATTTTGTTATGAACACCAACGCATAATCCAAGATTATTACGAATTGTAAAAAAAAAAAAATCTAATTCCTAAAATTTTCCCCATTAATGAAGTTTATCCACTACCTTACATACTAATATCATGAAACTATACAAAGCAACAACATTAGCACCCAAACAATTAACTCATAGAGAAAATCACGTGATCTTAACATCGAGAAATCATGACATTAGCATAATTTTACGAGTCTCCCAATATACATGTTAAATTTTTTTTTTAGCGATATTACTTTCCACTTCTATTTTTGGCTCACTACAAGTGATTACATTTAGGCATATCTCACATTACAGAAAAATGCAAAACTCTGAAGAAAAAAAATGGAAACTGCAAAAGTAACACAAAGTAGTACTTGATTTCCAATGACGAGACAAGTATTTTCTAAATGCAAATGCCAATCAAGAAACCAACAAAATACAAGCATCAAAATCCATAAGACCAAGAGCGACGTGCCGAGAGACGAAGCGGAACAAAAGGAAATCAATGAATCATGTGAGCGTACGAGAAAATATTAGCTCATCAATCACACGCTAAGCAAATCCACCATAAACATTTTTTTTTAACTCGTCGAGAGATGCAATCGATACAAAATTAATCAATAATGAGGCATATAACTCTATGTTATTTTTCTCCACTACCTGTAAATCCTCTCAGATAACTACCAACTCAAGATAACTCTATCTCACTTTGAGAAACGATAGTCTAATATAAATTAGACTATTTTTAACTTAAAACTTGCCAACATAAACTTTAAGTCCAGGATAACATATAACAAAGGATATACAAGCAAGATAACATAGTTTGGTTATACAATTTTCCTAACCCAACAAAAGGTCATCATTATCATTATCATAATTATCATCATATAATGCACACAAACCCCTCTATTACCGAATGCAATGCACCCTCGTGATTTAAAAAAAAAATTGAAATTTTTTTTTAGGAAGAAATTTATTTATTTATTTTAAAAGTTGGGTTTTCTCTCAAGAGGAACGAAACCTGGCTCTGATACCATTAAGTTGTCACGCCTCAAAAATTAGGCATGTCAACCGCCACGGAGTAAATGTCTCCGTAAGACCACTTCATTTCTCAAATTTCAATCACGTCTCCAAAACATAATGCTCTATAGAAATGAAAAACAAAGAGTCTTAAAATGAATTAAATGCCTAGGGATGCATGTCCTCGCCTCTAGTACTCATTCCAAGTTTGCTCCCGAATTATCTGAGACAGCAGCGCACATTAATGAGGATACGCAACTCAGTAAGCCGGTGACACATATAACACAAATTCAAACACATAACAAATCATACAGAAGATCATATCTCAAATGGTATAATAATTCGTATATCCAACATTTCCAATAATGACAATTCAAATCAAGTTGCAATCATATAGAATAGAAATTACATGTACACTGACAAACTTTTCAGAATGGAAACAGAGGTCACTTAGCCAACTAACTTAGCCAACTAACTTAACCAACTAACTTAGCCAACTAACTTAACCATCTAACAGAATAGAGACTCCGGAGCCTAACATATCCATGACGGGATTCTCGTGGGGCCCAGAAAAGTACCCTTCCATTCTCGCGTTGCGGGCCCAGAAGACAGAAGGGTATCCCCACGAGCCCAGATAATTTCCACACTCCCTATCCATTTGATCACACGCACCTAGGGTTACCCGGTAGCCCCTTTTGACACGATGCGTATAAACTATAGGGCCCAAAAGGTATGGAAATAATCCCGCCACTCAAAAATAAAATATACTAGTTGCACACCGAAACTTATCATACTCAGAATTCTGACATAAGCAATACGGATCCATAAATCATACAAAATCATGAAATTTCAGAAATCAGAAAAGCACTATGGATCAAAGAACAATACGTAAACTGATTCATTAGTATTATATAATTCAAATTAGGTCCGAGTTCAACCCGAATCATACGTGTTCGAGACAAGGTAACCACAAATTTCACTTTCAAAATATTAATTACAACTCCCTTCATGCAAAATGCGTAACACAGTACAACACTAAATTATACACACATTCTATTCTGTAACTAGCATTTCATATGTCGAGCATAGATATTACAATTTATCGAGCGATTCATGCCTTTAAAGTCCCTCTTCAATTCATGCGATCTACATCAGATTCAAGATTTACACGATCCTAATATCTCTTTATGCAAGTCTAATATTTTACTTTAATTAGGGTTTAGGGTTTAGTACCGATCTAGATTAAGATGTGATCTACCACATGTAATATCGACCCATCCATTCAATAACAAGCACGTGACTGTGGACAACAAATCCTCCCAAATAACAGTAGTAATTAAATCACGACCCATGGGTATACAAACAAAAGGAAATCATCCATTCTGTAATATTGATTCAGTTGTCCATATGAATATATAAATAGTAGATCACGACCCATGTCCATGTTATAAGCTATATAAACTAGATATACACGTTCCTACTTAGTAGTAAGGCATCGTAACGTGTAATCACGGCAGGAATCATGACAATAACGTAGATCAAACAATAGTGGAATACAATACACAATACATGAAGACGAAAACCGACTTACCTTCCTATTTTATTCAAATTCAGATTTCTCAAAACTGACTTGTGCAAATAGCCTTAGACACCTTCAAACAATATCTTCACCGTCCAGAATCTTGCCCATTGTGTTAGGAAAAGGACCTCAAAGTTTCGTATCAATCCGATAATATTTCACCGTCGGATTTTACAAACAATGATGGCTACTCTTGGGACCTACGAAATTTCTCTCTTTTACTCCAAATTAGGGTTTTTCTTTTCTAGCTCACCTTATATATACAAGATCTAACCCTAATTTGTTCAATTACTATTTGGTCACTTGATTTTATATTATTCTCTAAATTAGTTTTACGGTTCTCACAACTTTTTTTAAGGTTACGTAAGTAATTTACATGATAAAAATGACTATTAAGGTCATCCAGAATATAATAAAATATATTATAGGGACCGTTACATGCATTTTCGAAAAGGAGGGATCACATCATCTATTAGACTATACCTCAAATACCTGGGCATAGTTTACCCAAAAATTAATACTAACTTACTAATATTATACTATCTCATCACCTCGGTACTATTGGTTATGGGATAGACCGACTTTGCGGAAGGCTTCACCTGACCATTAAACTTCCAAGTTGCCAAGAAGACCAAGGATATCCTAGAAACCTTTTAGGCTCTTCATTTTTAACTCTCGTTTCTAGAGTATTCCATATAAATATAAATAGTTGGTGGATGGTCTGTAGATGATAGTTGCATTTACTTTTGATCTTCCTAAGAATTGTATATAAAGGGGTGTCATCCTCATTTATAACCATCCAATAATTTTTTATTAAATATACTCTCTCATTGTTCAAGTTTACTTGTGTTTTTCTTTCTTCTGGTGAGTTAGCAGAGAGTGTTGGTGAGGAATGTTGGATTTTAATCCAACATTGGGATTAAATGTAAAATAATCATATAATGGATGTCATGTTGAGCCCAGTTGAAAGTGATCAAATAAATATTTGGGCTTTAATGTATCTAATAGAATGTGGGCCTTTAATGTGTAGAGACATTCGGTAAATTGCTTGTTTTGTTATGGAAAAAACAATAATTACAAAAATAAGGGTTTTTCCTTATATAAGTAGGTTATGGTCCCCAGATTAGACACGCCAACACATTATTCTTCCCATTTAGATTAGGTCAAAGAAAACTAAAGGAAATCTCTGAGGCACGTCATAACCTGGAAGGCCAACCCATCTTCCACGATTAAGTTCTTCGCTATGGATTCAGATACACTTTCGTATTAAGTCTGTCTTAATAATTTACATGAGATCTTGGGTTATGAAGGATATGGTAAGGAGTATGATATCTCACTCCACCTTACCTAAATCGCTCTGGGGAGAGGCACTAAAAATTGCAGCATACATTATGAACAGAGTTCCAACTAACGCAACAACAAAAACTCCATTTGAAATTTGGATAGGCAAACAACATAGTTTGAACCATTTTCATATTTAGGGATGCCCAGCTGAGGCAAGGCCTTACATGCCAAATGAAAAAAAACTGGACTCAAGGACGGTTAACTGCTATTTTATTGGTTAATCAGAAAGATCCAGGGATTATAAGTTCTACGATCCCACATCTAGATCAATTTTTAAGTCGAGAAATGCCCGGTTCTTTGAGAATGTTGAGCTTGGGGGGGAAGATCAAGTAAGGGATATTTCTTTTGAGGAGGAATCAGGCACGATTCCCAATATTCTTTGTGATAATGTGCAGTTTTAATACCTATCATTGCTCAAGAAGGAAATACAGAACCTCAAGAGGAGAATGTCGAACAACCTCCTATTCAAAATGAGGTAATCATTCCTGATAAACAAGCTCTACCACCTCAAGAACCTATGCCATTAAGGAGATCCACTAGAAAAAGGAGGAATGCATTATCAGATAATTATCTTGTATTTCTCCATGAACATGAGTTTGACATTGGCATAAAGAAAGATGATCCAATCAACGTCGAAAAAGCCATGGAAAGTTCTAAATCTCTAGAGTGGATAGATGCCATGAATTAAGAGATGAAATCTATGAAGGACAATGACGTTTGGGATCTTATCTCATTGCATGAAGGAGTGAAATTTATTGGTTATTAATGGATATTTAAAACCAAGCGAGATTCAAAGGATAATGTAGAAAGATATAAGGCTCGTCTTGTTGCAAAGGGTTTCACACATAAATAAGGCATTAACTATAAAGAGACCTTCTCTCCAGTTTCTTCGAAGGACTCTTTTAGGGTTATAATGGCATTAGTGGCACTTTTTAATCTTGAGCTGCATCATATGGATGTTAAAATAGCTTTTCTGAATGGCTCATTGAGGAAACAATCTATATAGCCATAAACTTTTTTTCCGGAGATCCAAAGTCTATGGTTTGCAAACTTAAGAAATCCATCTACGGGCTCAAGCAAGCATCTCGACAATGATATTTTAAATTTCATCAAGTAATTAGCTCTTATGGTTCTAAGATGAATTTGGTTGATGAATGCATATACCATAAGTTCGGTGGGAGAAAACATATTTTTCTGGTTTTGTATGTGGATGACGTCTTGCTTGCCAGCAATGATATTGATCTTTTGCATGACACCAAGAGATTTCTAGCTAAGAATTTTAAGATGAAAGATCTTGGTGATGCTTCTTTTATTTTAGGAATCTAGATATACCGAGATCATTCTCGAGGTATTGTTGGATTACCACAAAAGACCTATATTGAAAAGGTTCTTAAGAGATATGGCATGAAAGATTGCAGATCAGGTGATACCCCTGTGGCTAAGGAAGACAAGTTTAGTCTCGAACAGTGTCCCAAGAATGCTTTGGAGAAAGAAGAAATGCATCAATTTACATATGCTTCAGTAGTTGGAAGTCTGATGTATGCTCAAGTTTGTACGCATCCGGACATTGCGTTCATTACAGGAATATTGGGCAGATATTTGAGTAATCCAGGATTAGATCATTGAAAAGTAGTCAAAAGAGTTATGAGATACTTACAGAAAATAAAAGGACACATGCTCACATATAGGAGGTCAGATCAACTTGAGATCGTTGGATACTCTGACTCTGATTATGCTGGATGCCAAGATAGCATGGAATCTACATCTGGTTATGTCTTTCTGCTTGCTGTAGGAGCAGTCTCCTGGAAGAGTGCTAAACAGTTAATTACAGCATATTCTACCATGGCAGCAAAATTTATAGTATGTAATGAGGCATCTAGTCAAGGAGTGTGGCTGTGAAATTTTTTCACTGGACTGTGCATAGTGGGAGGCATTGAAAACCTCTCAAACTATTTTGTGGCAACAAGTCTGCAGTCATGTATTCTAATAATAATAGGAGCTCTAGAAAGTCAAAGCATATGGATATCAAGTTTCTAGTTGTTAAAGAAAGAATTTAGGATGCTCAGTTGTCTATAGAACATATTGGGACAAACTCCATGATTGCGGATCTGCTTACAATGGGATTGACACCGAAGATGTTTCATAAGCATACAGCTCGTATAGGTGTCATCTTCATTGAGGATATTTAGTTTTAGTGGGAGTTTGTAATTTGGATGTTCTGATAGACATGTTTTGGTTATTTCAATTTATGGTTATTTTGAGAATATTTTCTGCATAAATACAGTTTGTTGTTTTATCCATACTCTGATTTTGTTTGGTTGATCTCATTAAAGTTTTAGTTGGACCAGTTGGAAGTTGGCATGTTTAAGTCGCATTATATGAAATTCCCATGCTACAAAACAGTAATTACAGAAATAAGAGTTTCCTCTTATATAAGTAGGGTTATGGTCCCCAGGTTAGACAGGCCGACACACTATCTTCCCATTGAGATTAGGTCAGAGAAAACTAAAGAAATTCTCTGAGGCACGTCATAACATGGAAGGCCAACCCGTCTTCCACGATTAAGTTCTTCGCTATGGATTCAGGTACGCTTCTATATTAAGTCTGTCTTAATAATTTACATGAGATCTTGGGTTATGGATTGAGATTATATATTCCAACAAGGAAAGCTTAATTAGGCTACAGAAAAGCTAGCTGCTGATGAGAGTTTGCTCGTGATAATAAGGCTCTGAATTCTCGGTACCTGTAAGCCGGTTGGAGTAATAATATTAAGTATTTTTTATTATAAAATAACTGATACGTTCTAATAAATAAATGTTTAAATTAGTTAAAAAAATTAAATTTTTGAAGAATTAATTGAATTGTTTATAAGTTTTTTAGGATATTTAGGCCCGACACCACACCAACCAATGACTACAAGCAATGTTTTTCGGGCTTGGGATGAAGCCCACATGCCCCTTTCTAGGGGTATGGATTGGGTAGAGAATGCCACTAGTCCGAACCGTTTGGAATGAAGACACGCGGGGACTTTTTTGCAAATGTGCTAAAATACGGGGACCAAAATAAAAAAAACTATGCACAAACACAGGCCGGATACAAATGCCATTATCACATAACTGCGCATGTCAGTATCACATAACTGCGTACGCCAGTATCACATAACAGTGCATGCCAGTATGACCTTTTTACAAAAATGCTAAAATATGAGGGACCAAAATGAAAAAAACCATGCGTGCCATTATCATCAACGGGGACTTGCCGTTTTCACAAAAACAAATGTCATTATCACATAACTGCACTTGCCATTATCACATAACTGTGTTTGCCATTGTCACATACCTGCGTTTGCCGCTGCGGTCCCCCTTCAGTCCAAACCGTACGGAATCAATTCTTTCACTCCGTACCCAATCCAAACCCCCTTTCTGGGGGTTTTGCCCAATATAGTGTCTCTTTTAAAAGTTTTACAAAAAAGGAGTTCATATAAAAAATATTCCGGATATAGTATCCATAAGTAGTAAGTATTTTTTTCTGTATTGTGCTAGCATACTACGGGTTTTTAACCCTTACTGCGCGTAAGAGTGAGCAAATAATTTGATATCCGAATCCAAATTTTTTTCGGATTCAGATTTGTATAATTTATTGTTCAGATTGAAATTCAGATTATCCAAACTTTTTTGTTTGGATTCGGATTCGGATAAAAAAAATATGAGTTCGGATAATCCGAATTATCCAAAACTTTTATTTTGGGCCTGGGCCGGGCAAAACTTCATTACCCACCTTATCTTTTCCCTTACTTTGAGATCTCTGGACCAAACAAGGAAAAGTTTAATCATCTCCTGGAAACCCTAAAATAAGATGGCTAGGCGACTTCCGCTCGTTCCGACTCTTTACCGGCTGCTGCCCCCTTGTTATCAAGGGTCGTGTCTACTGCGACTCTTGCCTCACCGGATTTGAGACCTCCAAGACCTTGTATTATGTGGGTTTTATCCGGATGCACAATTTTCTATTGGAAAGGTGGGTGAATCGCTTCCCCTTGTCGCCCTAGTGGTCTTGTGCTTCCATGGGAAGGCAAGGTTCGAAGAGCGGGAAAAAATCACAAGAAAAGGTGGGTGAATCTGCTTGGATTTCGTTAGATCTACTCCGTTTAAAAAGGTGGGTTTTATTTGTTTAGAGTTGTCTATTAGGTGAGTGAGAGGAGGATAAAAATTAGATTTTTATGGATAGTAAATCAGATAGTTTGGATTATTCGAATCCGAATCCGAAAAAAATTTGGATATTCAGATTCGGATAATTCGTTATTTGAATTCGGACTCGGATAGTAAAATATCCAATTCACATAGTTAGGATAGTTTGAAATTCGGATAGTTCGGATTCGGACTATCCAAATTCTCACTGCTAACTGCCGTGACTCCAGTTTTATAACCCGTAGTATGCTGGCACAAAAGATATTGAATTTTTCTTTGACTCCGGGTTAAAAGCTCGTATTGCATCGCACTAAGGGAAAAAATTCCGTAGTGCGCTGACCCCGGGTTTCTATGGCATATCAGCTAGGGCACAACGTAATACGGGAAAATTTCACGTGCTGTGTTTAAACCATATATTTTTAGATATTATCAGATTTCATTCGGATTTTTTCATTCCGAAAATCCAATCATATCCGAAAATCCGGCTTTTCTATATATACCCACAAAACGTCACTTTTCCTTCCATTCACACCTTTAAGAAATCCTCTTAAAAACTACGAACATTGTTGTAATTCCCACGGTGCATATCGCTCGACACGTTCATTAACCAATGTACTTTATTCCGGCAATGGCAGGTCGAGGTCTCACACTGTTTAAGGGAGCGGAACAAAGTTGCTGATTGGTTATCTAACCACGCCCTCACGGTTCCTCCTGGTTTTCATGTTCTTACTGTCCCTCCACCGAATTGTATGCCTTTCTTAGTCCAGGACAGTATTGGTACTTCTTATATAATACCTCCGTATGAATAAAAGAGTGCTTGACACTCACCCATCTTACCAAAAAAAAAAACCAATGTACTTTATTTAATTTGAATAGGTAGTTGTTTTCATTCACTCTTTGTTTTGAATAGGATTACGGCATGCAGTACCTATCCATAACATGCTTATTAGTGAATATATGAAATGGTGATGACAAAAAAAAGTACTAGCTTGTTACTTATTGTGTTTTTTTTTCTGTTTTAACAAAGTTGTTACAATACTTGTAACAGATTTTTTTTTCAAGTAAGACATAGTCTAGCACTCACAGAAGGAGATGGACGAGGAAGATTTTTTTTAGAAGTTACTTGTTGTTAACGATTCTAAGTTATTTAATACACTAAAACTATCATATTCAATATTTATTTAGATATTATTTTGTGTGTTGCCTTCACGGGTTGTACCAAGTCCTAGTATCCCCCTTTTAGCTGACAATTGACGAAAACCAGGCAAAAAAAAGAACAAGTCAGAATTAACCCAAACAAATAATGAGAAGAGGGATAAATTTTCGGAGGGAGGGGAACAAAAGTGTTGAAATTATTTTCTAATTCTTTGAATTTTGATCAGAATTGGTCAGTCCATGAACTTGGACGTATACGTAAGTTAATAATAAATTTTCATTGATTTTGACTTGAAGAAACATAATTCTTTCAATGGTTGAAGATTTCTGCGGTCACTAAATTTTTTGTGGTCACTAGATTTTAGCTTAGAACAAATTAACTTTTTAAATTTTGTTAACTTTTACAGTTGTTATTTTCTCATTTTAAGAAATTTCAACCGCATTATTGTTTCTTTTGTTGTAGTGATA
This sequence comes from Hypericum androsaemum, assembly GCA_963995505.1. Taxonomy (NCBI): domain Eukaryota; kingdom Viridiplantae; phylum Streptophyta; class Magnoliopsida; order Malpighiales; family Hypericaceae; genus Hypericum; species Hypericum androsaemum. The sequence continues at coordinate 14,515,450 of OZ023181.1, read as the reverse complement.
ATAATGGTTTTGCGAACTATAAGAATAATGTATAAGTACAATGGAGAAATATACTACAATAGTAAAATCGGTTTTGACTACAACGGTAGAGAAGAAGAAAAATTAAGGTTTAGAGAAAATTTTACCTATGCTGTATTATTTAGAAAAGTAAATCAGAAGACAATTGGTCCGAATATTGGTCCGAATGAAGAGATAGCTACACTGATATTTAGGTTTCATGTTAGTAGAGGGAAATTTGGTCAAAGGTTTATTGGCGATGATGAAGATGTTAGGAATATGGTTCAGACAATGATCAAATTGTAGGACCGTATGAGAGTGTGCTTCATTTGGATATCATTGTGATGAAGAGCGTGTTGAATGAATACCAGCTATTGATCGTTCATGAAAGTCTGTTATTGAGTGGTGGTAAAGCTGGTCCATCCATAGGGGAAGCTTATTGTTGTTCCTTCCGTAATGGCGGATGTTGTTAGTCCTTCCAAAAGGATGCATGTTGCTAATTATGTAGTCCAAACATATTAGTTTCAATATGATAATAGAGAAGTACATCCATATGCAACTACAAATTTCTATACTAAAGAAGAAGAAGAAGAACTACACGGAGAAGAATAAGAACAACAACAATAACAACAATACATAGAGAACCAAGAAGAAGAGCACTATCAAGTCACTCTAACTGAGCTTGGTGAACAAGAATCGATGAGTTTTTATGATGAAGAATGGCTTGCTCACGTTGTAATAGATGGAAGTTATGATGGTGAATAGAAGGAGGGTACAATTTGGAAGAGCAAAGTAGAGGCAATGAAGGAGATCGAGAGATTCTTAATGAAAGTGCAAAGCGAGTATGCCCTAGATGAAACAAGATCCCACACTTATGCTGTGAAGTGTAAAAACTCTGAAAGAGACAAGTGTGAATGGAGGATGCATGTCTCTGCATGAAGAAGAGTATTAATGTTTAGTACTTAGAGAATAGTAAAATAGACCTACTTGCATACCTGTTGTGGGGAACAAGCTTCGGAATATCATCGATAACTCAATTCTGCTCACATTGCAGAAGTTATTAGAAATCGAGTTGCGGAGCAACCAGACATTCCAATTAAGCTTATAAGGTCAGAGATCAAAGACCACATTGGATTCGAGCCCTCTTTCAAGAAGGTTTGGTGGGCAAGAGAGAGAGTGTTTAAAGAGTTGTGGGAAGATTAGGACGAATCATACAATCGCCTTCCGTACTGGTTTGCAGCATGCAAGGCTAAGAATCTGGGAACCGTTGTACAATGGGAATATTAACACACGGTGTGTAGACCATTATTTGGCTCCTCTGGAACCTAGAATAAAGATCTTCATGCAACTTTTTCGGAGTTTCATGCCCTGCATTGAAGCTTTCCAACATTGCATTCATATGTTGGAGATTGTTAGAACATTCTTGGATGGAAAGTACAAGCATGCACTCTTGATCGTCACCGCTATTGATGGGAATAATACTATAATTCCAATAGCATTTGCCCTCGTTGAGAGCGAGAACACTAGTAGTTGGCCCAGGTTTATGGAACAAATTAGTATGTATGTGGTTCCTAATCGAGGAGAAATAAGTGTTATTTCTGATCGGCACAATGGCATAAGAAGGGCAATGGTGGACGACCATGGTTGGGGAGAATCGTCGGATACTGCCCATCGATATCTCATCGTCAGATACCGCCCACGTAGCCAACAACTTTAACAAGAAATTCAAAAATGAAGACATGAAGAATGTGACAAAAATTGCAGGTAATATAAAAAACTTGTGTAGTCTAAAACCTAAAATGGTACCAGTTTACATATTGTTACTCCATAGTTAATGTATTACTATTTTTGTTGTAGGAATGCAAGCCCAACTGCAGAAGTTGGGTACTATGGTAGATGAGATAAAGAGCGTCAACCAAGACATACGTGATTGGATCGATGATTTGATGCTGCCCAAGTGGACCTTAGCACACAATGGCGGACGATGATATGGTCACATGACGACGAATGTTGCCGAGTGCGTTAATATGATCTTCAAGAAAGTTTGTCGTTTGCCGGTAACTTCCATTGTGATAGAAACATTTGAAAAGCTAACCAAGCTCGGCCTCACCCCTACAGAGGTTACTGATAACAATGTCGTCAAAATGTTCAAGAAACATAGAAAATTTTTGTCAACAATTTGGCCTTGTTATGTGTTGTAATATCTGAGACTATGCACTTGCTTTAATGTTCCTTGAATTCGGTATTTTTAATATTCGTCAACTATGCACTTTTATGTAATATTTGTCATCTTCTTTAATATTCTTGTGGTTCATGTTTTTAATGTTATTGTTTCTATAATGTTGTTGCAACTTGGAGAAGTGTCGTCCCCTATGAACTTTAAAAGGCTTACGGCTACTGATATAAAACAAAAAAGTATAATGTCCAGTACACATCAAAGTTTTGTCCATACACATAAACTACTTCTTCTTCTGAGGCTTCTCCTATCGATGCTTCCCTTTCCCAGGCACGCGAATACAATAACCAGTGCCACATTAGATATCAGCTTCTTTAGCACCCCGATGAAGATGTTTGCAGAACGGAGGCAATTCCTGCTGTCCCCCCTGTTGCACAAGCCATGGATGATCATCATATGGAAAGTCATGGGTGTTACGTGGTACTGCATGTAAACTCTCTCCAAACCCACGTGACCTCTGACTAGCCGGCGTGAACGCTGTCAAAGCTAGATCTTCTCCAATCAAAGTAAGTTAAAAGTATTTATTACCACCAGACCCCATCTGAGACTAAAGAGAGGATGCGTGCATGATGGGGTCCACTTGAGACTGGTAATCGACTAGAGTCTGAGTTACGCCATCTCATACTGGAATGTGGCAATATCATACAATGCAGAGGGCATCATGGGACACGTCTGATACTGCCAAACAGGGGGGGCAATATCATATGCGTATGACATCTGGTACGCAGCTGGTTCAGACGTTGGCAAGTCAAGTATCATCAGCGAGCGTGAAGCACTTGATGAGTGGGATGATGTCAGAGAGTGCGAGGAATTCAACAAGTGCGATTGAACCTGCGACCTCGACTGATAATCTACACATTCTATAGGCTGCACTTCAGAACACTGTGATGACTCTTCTCTGGACAACTTTTACCTCCTGCTAAGAACGGTCGCCCCATGTGTAGTTCGGGCTTTTCTCTCTTCATGCGGAATCTGGTATGATAGAGCCTCTGCTTGTGTCATACGTGGTTGGGAGTTAGGCAAACCAACGTACCGTCTCTGCTCACCAGCAACCTCAAGTGCCACCTCGGACAACTCGCAAATGTGAGAACTGTCGGATGAGTGGCGCAAAACCTCAACAACATCGGCTTATAAAAAAAATACTACCATTAGAATTGTTCAAAATCATGAGACATTTAATATAATATAACATGTATGCACAACATAAAATCTTTTACAAAAACTTACAGTCTTGTATAGCCTTGCACCATTAGGGGAAATGAATCGCGTGGTAATGCTCCTGAACCAATCCATATATCTGGTATGATAATGGATATGCGGTGGTGTGGCTACTCCTAGAACCACATAGTCAAAGCGACGCTCCCGCCATACTGTCACATGACCTATGTAAAATTCATCCCACTTCCGAGATGTATGGCCACGATAGAACGACGGTGAGGGTTTTGTTCAAGTTTGAGCGGCTTGGATCCTTCTGTTATCATTGTGGTTGCATAGACCACATTGACATGGATTGTGAGCTAGAGGGAGAGGTGATGTTGTCACTAACCTACCGACAAAGTTTGGGGCTTGGTTACAGGCCCCACCAAGGAAACCAGTCATGATGTTGATAAAGGGGAAACAAGGTGCTCGAGTTTCTGTTGGGGGAGCCCGTACATCCGAGAATGATGCAAGTTCACATAGGTCAGTAACGGTAGAGTTGGTGGACGAAGTCTAGTGTCACGCGCTAAAACTCTAAGGTCGGCTCATGACACCAGGGATTGGAGGAGTGATGCATGTCAATTTGCATTTTTATTTGATATATTATTATTATTATTTTGGTCTATTTCATCTTCGTATTGTCGTATTTTATTCCAGTTGAGTCGTGAGAGTGGACGTTTATATGCTGTACTACCTTGTAGGTAGTCAAAGTCCAAGGATCATGTTGGAGTGCGAAACGAAGGAGTTGCAGAGCAGAAGCGGACAAAGCCGCAGATATCTTTTTTCTTGACGTACGCTAAGTCTCCCTCCACGTACACATAATTCTCCAATTTGGTTTCACCACATACGCCCACATGTCTTCACATACACGTAATTCTATGTTACAGTTTTGCCACGTACACTTCTAGGCCTCCACGTATGCTGGGTCTCTGGATTCTCAAAGGATGCGTTCGCTGAATCCATCTACGCGTACGCTGAGCCTTCAGCTTTTCAAAGGATGCGTACACTGAGTCAACCTACACGTATGCGCAGTGTCAGCCATATCAGCAATTCTGCCGCCAGAGACCATTTCTGCCGAAGAAATTAAGAAGGATCTAGAACTAGAATTTTTGACTTTTTGGGTTTCTAAATATACCCGCTAGTTCTAGGTTTTAGACATCCATCTTTCTACAGACATTTTCTCTATACTTTTTTCTTTGATACTTTGTTCGGGATTGATTTATATTCAAGTGTTCGTGAGACTTCCATTGTTGGTGACTCTTTCTTACCCTATATCTTATACTTTACATGTTCTATAATATGATTATGTTAAGTATGATTTCCATGAGTAGGAAGTAGTTTTCTTTGAGTGCGGTGCCCATACGGAACGTTAGATGGGTTAGATTGTGGATTGAATATGGATGTGGTTATTTCGGAATACATAATGCTTACTTGTACTTTCATTGTTGTTAAGATTGAAGTAGACCTATCCTATGAAACTTAGGTCATTGCCTAGCACCCTAAGGGATATTAGAAATAGTTTATTGGTTCAAAATTAATAATATCAAAGGCAGTACGATCTCTAGCCAATTTACTATCCTAGCGGACGAAGAGAAGCCGAAAAGTCGAATAATACATCTATCAATCTAGACGGATGAAACTCTCTCTAGATGATTCATGTGGAGGAACTTAATTAATGATGAGTCTAAATCGTTGCCTCGCACTTTAGGTTTATTTAAATCCTATCATTAGCCCATGGTCGATGCCTCGCACCTATGTGCTATTTAGAAATCTCTGAATACCAATCCATAGGAAATCCATAATTGAACCTGTCATCGTGTTACAATGTCGTGCTCTCCTTTATTATTATTGTACATCATTATATTTTCCAAGCTCTCATTACTTTCCCTTAATTTTGTTCTTGTTCAATTATTCCCACTACTCTTATAATCACTGTTTACGAACCTCTTTTGCATCGATTCTCGTGCTAACTTCTCAGTTTGAAATTACTTATTACTATATTATTTACAAAAGATTGGTAGATAAGTTACTTAATTTACCCCTATCAATGAGTTAGGAAATGGGATTAGTAGGGTGGCAATTACGGAAGGAAAAGGGAGGGAGGCTGAAGCAGAGCTACATGGGGATGGCCAGGATGGAGTTAGATAAGTGGGTGAATTAGGGCGATATGTTTCGCCGCCCCTCATAGAGTTACATTCGACGTGGGGTGATGGTGAAGATATCTTCACTAAGTTGAAAGGGTATCTCAATGTTAAGAAGGTGGGAGAAGCTGGGAGGGGAGAAGGTTGATGGGGCTTTTTTGGTTACTGCACTGGTGCAGTCAAAAGCACAGGAGAAGAAATGGGAGTTGGCAGTGTTGGGATGGCGAGAAATAGGAAAGACTTATTTCCTATTCCTATTCCTATTCTGACTAGGTTTTGGACTCCTAATATGACCTAAATAGGTTACTTGTACACCAAGGGTTTGTCTCTATATAAAGATAAGTTATCCTAGATTTTTTTGTATAGCTTTGTGACTCGAATCTATCAATAAAAGTTTCTCCTTTCTCACCGTGGATATAGGCACTAGGCCGAACCACGTTATCTCTTGTATCCGTGTTCTTTGCGCATTTTGTTCTCTAGTTGCTGAATTCATAACAATTGGTATCAGAGCTTGGGTTGGAGGATGACGGACGGCGCGAAGTTTGCTCTTGTGAAGTTCAACGGTTCTTCAAATTTTGGGTTTGACGGACGGCGCTCTTGGAGAAGAAGCCCGAGAAGATGGACGAGCAAGAGTGGAAGGAGATGGGGGCCAAGACGGTGGCGACAATTCGCTTGTGCTTGGCGGATGATGTGATGTATCACGTCATGGATGAAGAGTCACCAGCTGAGGTATGGAAGAAATTTGAGGCAAGGTATATATCTAAGTCTTTGTCGAACAAGCTTTATCTTAAGCAAAGATTGTACGGACTCAAGATGAAGGAGGGCTCGGATTTGAGCTAACACATTAATAGTTTCAGTCAACTTGTGAGCGACTTGAGAAAGGTTGATGTGAAGTTCGAGGAAGAAGACAAGGCATTATTGCTGTTGAATTCTTTACCTGGCTCCTACGAAAATTTGGTTACAACTCTAACTTGGGAGAAGGAGTCCCTGGTGTTGGAAGATATCACAAGTGCTCTGGTAGGGTTTTATCAAAGAAGAAAAATTAGCGATAAAAAGGCTAGTTGTGAGGGGTAGCCATGGTAATCGTAGTGGGCCAAAAGATAGGAAGGGATCCAAGTCGTGGTCAAGGAGGTTCAAGGGAAATTGCTTCGAGTGCGGAGAAAAAGGGCACGTTAAGAAGGATTGTCCAAAAAGAACTCGGGATCACAAGAAAAAAGGATCAGGTTCCGTGAATGTGGCCTCACATTCAAACGGGTCAGATGGTGATCTTCTTTTTATTTTTTCAAGTCCAAAGCATTCTGATTCCTAGATTTTGGATAGCGCTTGCTCTTTCCATATGACGCCCAAGAGATGGTGGTTCGACACCTACAAGTTCGTTGATTCAGGTATGGTGACTATGGGTGATGGTTCTACTTGCAGAATTGTTGGCATAGGTGATATCCAAATTAAGATGTGGGATGGTGTTGAGAGAAAATTGTGTGGGGTTAGGCATGTTCCGAAGTTGGAGAGGAATTTGATCTCGTTAGGAGCCTTGGATTATAATGGGTACAACTATACTGTTGTAGGCAGGCTAATGGAGGTGGAGAAGGATGCTGTGGTGGTGATGAAGGGTGAAAGGAATGCTAGGAATGCCTATAGGTTAGTGGGGAATATGGTTGTATGTAGAGTCACATCGTTGGATTCTGATAGAGGGGAGAAAAGCTCTTCTGTGATGCAGCGAAAGTTTGACATGAATAGTTTGAGTAGAGTTAGGATTTGCTGAGACAAATTTAGCAAGTTCCCGCTATGGTTGTCTAAAGAGACGTGCATGTCAAAGGTGTTGGGTAGGTTTTGCATGGGGAATGCGAAGCCGTTGGTAGCACCACGGACGAATTGGGTATCTCACTCAAGGCCGAACGGTAGAGTTCGTGGCATGTCGAGGGTTCTACTTGGTAGAACAAAAGGTTACCCTTTGTATGCTATGGCATGTAGCATTGGTATGAGGCAAGAAGGTCCAGCGGAGAAGCAGTTCGAGGTTGTGGAGCATGGGGCTGACCGAAAAATAGAGGACGCGTCTATTGGTCGCAAGGTTGCTTCAGCAAGTGGACTTGCTAGTTGGGGTTCAATGGAGATTAGAGGAAATAGGCCAAGCAAGCTCGGAAGCTCGAGTTTGGGGGCTGGCTCCAAGTGATTGAACAAAAGACAAAGAGAAAGTTGAGATGATCTTATTGATGCAGTTATCTATGGTCCGAGATGGAATCGGTGGAGTCGGATTAGTTTTGCAAGATCTCATAGTTCTTCATAGGGCTGTGTTATGTCAAGGTAGAGTTTGTTGAAATTCGGGTGGAGCTTCATGGTTCTTTCACGAGATGATTTCTCGCCAAGGTGGAGATTGTTGGGATGGCGAGAAATAGGAAAGACTTATTTCCTATTCCTATTCCTATTCTGACTAGGTTTTGGACTCCTAATCTGACCTAAATAGGTTACTTGTATACCAAGGGTTTGTCTCTATATAAAGACATGTTATCCTAGGTTTTTTGTATAGCTTTGTGACTCGGATTCATCAATAAAAGTTTCTCCTTTCTCACCGTGGACGTAGGCACTAGGCCGAACCACGTTATCTCTTGTGTCCGTGTTCTTTGTGCATTTTGTTCTCTAGTTGCTGAATTCATAACATGCAGGATTGCCTGGGTTGGGAGAAGGGTTGTTAGGAGGAGGGGAGATCGAGATGCACGAGGCGGGGTTCTAGCAAGGTGAGGAGACTGGGAAGGATGATGACGGAAGTTGTGCATGGTGATGGGGGAGGTGCTATTTCTGAACAACAACTATCAGGTCTGCGGCCAAAGAAGTGAAAGAAATGGGCAAGAGAAGGCTGAGGCTTGACAGACCCGACTAGAGTCGGGAATAGGTGGGTAAAAAGAGGAAGGAAAGAACAGATGGGGTGACGGATAGGCAGAGGCTATTGCGCAGCCCTGTCCACATCATTGAATACCTTAAGCTAAAACTGCCGTGGGTTGGAGAGTCCATGTACAGTCAATCAACTATGTAAGCTGGTGAAGGCTTATAATCTCCTCCCACCACCATTCCCATTTTCTTGTTAGAGACAATACTATATGTGATAGAGGTGGAAAAGTTGAAATGGGAGCTAGGGTTTGAGTGTGGAATAGAGGTGGCTTGTGCCAACATGGGTAAAGCTCGTAGTGGAGGACTGAAGCTAGCTTGGAGACGATCACTGTAGGTGAATTTATTATCTTTTTTATTGCATCATGTGGACGTCGAGGTCCAGGAGGAGTGGCCCTGAAGTTTCATTGGGTTTTATGGATGTCCAGAAGGAGGGGTCAAACATCGGTCGTGGCTTTTACTGTGAGAGCTCATGGACAAGTCTCTCCTCCCCTGGTGTTGCTCAGGTGACTTTAATGAAATACTATCAGAGAAGAAAGGAGGTAGGGTGATTCCAGCAGCTAGAATGAATGCTTTCATGGATGCCATTACATGGTGTGGGCTAAGAGAGGTTGAGCAGACGGGGCTTCATTATACTTGGTGTAATGGGCACAAGGATGAGGGGTTCGTGGAGTGTAAACTTTTCCGCTGCTTGGCCATGAATGGATGGTTTGATTTATTCCCAACTTTCAAGGCAGAGGCATGGCCTCGGTTCAACTCAGATCATAGTTCGATTGTGTGCAAGATTCGGATGGTGGATAGGGCAAACCCAGTTAAGCGGTTTAGATTTGAGACAATTTGGATGTAGCATGGTGACCTCACTGCTCAGATTAGTGATGATTGGGACTATGCAGGGCCATGGGTTAACTTGTCTCTGAGGTTGCAATCTTTTGTAGAAAGACTGCGAGAGTAGGACAAATCAGTGTTTGTGAACATGAAGTTGCGGGTACGACAGATTAAAAAGGAGGTGGCAGAGAGGCTTGGTGTATTTATGCAAGAGCGAGAAGAGTTGTAATTGAGGGAGGAGATGGTGTGGGCTCAAAGATCACAGGTAGACTAGCTGGAGGAAGGCGACAGGAATACACACTTTTTCCACCAGCGGGCCAAAATCTGTCATTAGCGTAATTGGATCCAGGTGACACAGAGGCCCTCCGAGGAGTTGGTTTCGAAGCATAGACAGATGGCTGAGGTTTTCATGGATTTTTATGTCTCTCTTTTCACCTCCTCAGGTTGCGAGCATGTTGACCATATTACGTGTTAAGGTTTCTTTGGATCAGATGTTCCCAACTAAAGCACTTAGTCCAGATGGTATGCCTCTCTTATTCTATCAGAGGTTTTGGCAAACAGTGGGTTCGGCTATGCTAAAGACGATATTGGCTATACTGAATGATGGAATGAATCCTACCTCCATTAACAATACCATCATTGCCTTAATTTTGAGGACGAAGAAACTGACTACTTGCGAACAGGATGAAGTTGTTCCTTCCTGAGATTATTCACCAAAATCAGGGGACTTTTGTTCCAGGTAGGCTGATTACAGTTGTGGCTTTGACTGGTTTCGGGGCTTTTAATTATCTGAAGAAGAGGAAGACGAGAAGGAAAATCTTTTATGGAGTCAAACTTGATATGATGAAAACTTATGATCGAGTGGAGTGGGGTTTCTTGGAGAAGATGATGGTGGCTTTAGGTTTCTCCCTCGGTTTTGTGTCCTTGGTGATGAGGTGTGTTCAGACGGTTAAATATAGTATCCAGGTCAATGAAGTGCTAGGAGAGTTTTTTTTTTCTGAGCCAGGGACTTTGCCAGCGGGATCCCCTATCCCCTACTTGTTCATGTTTTGTTCGGAGGGGCTTGCATCCTTATTGGACGAGGCTGATCGGAGCCGAGCATTGCATGGGATCAAGATTTCCCGGGCCGCACCTTCGCTGACCCATCTTTTCTTTGTAGATGATTCACTTATTTTTATAAAGGCTTCTGAAGAGGAGTTGCGGCTCTATTAGACATACTGGAGGTGTACTCTAAGGCCTCAGGTTAGAAGGTCAATCTGCATAACAATGCAATTACGTTCAGCTCAAATATAACAGCTGAAAATGGGGCGAGGATGAGGGCTAGATTTGATATGCGACTTGGAAAAGAGGAGCATGTCTACTTGGGGCTGCCTACGATTATCAATAGGTCAAAGAAGCTTGTGTTTGCGCAGCTGGAGGATCTCATTAAATCGAAGAAGCTCTGGTCTTTGTAGGCACAGAAGCTCTGGTGGCTTTGTAGAGGATGGTAGTGGACAAGTGGGTGTGGTAATTCGTGATGAGCATAGGTTATGTGTGGCGGGGTTGACTGAGATGGTTCTGCATCCTACGCTATTGGAGGGCCATGTTGTGCTTGCTAGGTTGGAGGTTGCTTTATCGCTGGGGCTCAGGAGGATTTCTTTGGAGACGGGTTGCTTGCCTGTGAAGTCAGCATTATGTAGTAGGGATGTAGTAGGGATGATGATAGGAGCGATCTGGCAGATGACAGTGCGGATTTTTGTTTTAGAGCGGACAGAGTTGGAGAGGTTCGTTTTGAGTTCGTGCGTCGCGAAGACAATATGGCGGCATATGTAATGTCCAAGAGACGGATTACATGTTCAGGTTCGAGGGAGGTGCTGTCATCTCCACCTACAGAGCTTTGTACCATTCTAGAGGCGGACTTACTGGATGCCAATGGGGAAGGGTAGATTAGCATGTGGGTATTCAGGCTTGGGTTTCTTGCTGCTCTCATTTTCGGGGTTGGTTGTACATGGGCTAATGTGTTGGGTTCTCTCTTTAGGAATGATATCACTAGAGCGAGTATTATTCGCGATGTACTCTTTCTACGAGTTTATCTCATTCGGGGTGGGTTTTTCGGATAGGGTTTAACGAGATCGGCGGCTGCAATTTGTCTTAGGACGAGGGGAATCCTACACATTGATTGGTAGATATTTAGGTGGGTAGTATCCTTTCTCATGAGCTTAATTGTTAAAGATGTTTTAGGTGGGAGTGCAATTTCCTCAATGAAAACCTGGAGTGGTTGGGTAGTATAGGATGTTTCTTTTTTGAAGCTTCGAGTATTACAAGTTGTATGTTTCTGTTTGATGATTAATGAAGTTATTATGTTTCCCCGCAAAAAGGAAAAAAATCTCTTACATTTATCTTCCCGGAATCTGATTTTTTCGTTTAGATTATGGGAGAAACGTAGTCCAATGTTTTTGCTCGCATTACGAGCAAGAAAATTCCAATTTTTTGTAATCTGATATTTTCTTCCTGATTCCGAGTACAAAATTTGATTTATTTAACCAGATTTTGGACAAAAATCGGTTTGAGAATATTTTTAAAACATTTTTTCCAAAGGGAACTAGGTCAGAAAATTACCCGTGGTTCACGAGGGTGTCCGTGGTGGAGACTTTGAGTAAGATGGTCGTGAGATTTGTGATGTTTTCGCTATTTTTGGATGCCATACTGAAACTTATATTTTTAATATACACTGAAGAAAAAAATTCAGTGCCTACTAGATTCTTTCAGAAAATATTTATCTTTTCCAAACAAAATCCAGGAAACAAAAGATAAGAGTTGAATCAGTTATATTTGGACCACATTAACGGGAACAAATCCGGTCTTGGAACCCCGTTTCTAGGACTATCCTGGACCCCATTTCGGGCAAACCATTTCATCATAATTGGGCGAATCATTTCATCATAACTGGGCGAATCAGCGCGTGTTCCGGGATGGTCCATTCGGCAAACTTCGGGCGAACCATTCCACCATAACTGCGCGAACCATTGTATCATAACTGAGTGAACCATTACATCATAACTAAGCAAACCAGTGCGTGTTTTGAAAAAATCGGGACCACTTCGGGCAACCCATTGCATCATAACTGGACGACCAATTGTATCATAACTGAGCGAATTATTTTATTATAACGAACCAGTGCGTGTTCCAGGACGGTCCTGGACGAAGACCAAATCTGGTGCCCACATTAACAGGCAATTGCTTCCCAAATTGCTTTTCTCACATCCAGAGAGAATTTTTCCCCCATAGTAGGAGCTTCTTTCCTTTTTCTTTCCTATCTTCTTCTCTAACCTTTCCTTGCTTCCTTTTCGTTCTACTTCTACATTCACCCTCCTCCTCCTCTCCTCCACCTCCCTTAGCCTTATCCTTCCTTTTTTCTCAAATTTTTTCTTTTTCTTTTCCTTTTCTTATTTTTCCCTTATCATATCTTGCCTCCATTCCCCACCCTCCACCTTTCTCACCCTCTTCACTCGCCGGTCACCGACCACTTTTCCCTTCCCATCAACTCACCACCGCAGATCTGGCCACTGTCCTGACTTAGATCTTCACCGATCTTTACAGATCTTCGTAGATCTGGACTCTTCGGTTGACCTCAGCTCTGGTTTGAAGCTCCTCGGCACTCTCCTCGTCTTTGACTAAGGCAGTCAGCAGGTTCCCTAACTTCCCTGTTCAGTCTCTGCCTGTAGAAGGTTCTGGCCCTTCCTTCAACCACCTAGGAGTGCCATCTCGTGGATAACAACCAACCCCTCTAGTCATTTTTGGTTTTTTTGTCATTTGCTGTTATTATTTTTCTGGCGCTGTTATTAGTTAATGTTTGCTATTGTTACGTATGTCTATGTGCTATTTTGATTTTTTTGTATCGTGTAATGGTTTTTCATGTTGCCAAGATTCCCATTTGTTTAGGGGTCTTGTGGCTCGGTTTTGTTGTGTGGTTTTTAGCTTAGATCGATCTTGACTTGATCTGAGATCTGTATGGATCTCGAAGCCTTTCCTGTATTGCAGGTGGAGAAACTTGTCTTGGTTGAACTCGTTCGGCCTTGACTCTCATTTGAGTGCATCTCGTATGCATTCAAATACCCACTAGGTTGCCTCTATGACGTTACCTCGTGGTTATTAGCTATTGATTATCTCGGCAGAACTCTGCATTAGTCGTTGGCTTTCGTTGCTTCTCGACCACCCAACGCCTTCATCCATGCCACACTGCTATCTTTGGCTTGGTTTTCGTTATTTATCTGGTATTATCATCTTTTGTTTAAGTATTTTCTAATTCTATTTTGTAATCTTGCACTTAAATTTAGAATTTGCGCCACCAATTTTCAAAAAATCCTCAAATTTTTGTAGAATACCACACAGCAAGATTGTTTGGCTACTTTTATCGGCGAGCATGGCCAATCGAGCGGGGGGAAAAGACAAACAACAAATCCAGCTGTGCAGATCGCCCAAATTTTGTTGTTGTTGTTCATCTTAATACAACCATAATGATACATGGTACAATATTATTCGTTGAAATATATGCATGTGGATATTATTTATGTGGTTATAAAAATTTAAAATTATATTTTAATAAAAATTTAAAATATGTAAATATATTTATTACAATTTATATGTAAATATAAATTAATTATAAATAATATGTAGATGAGAGAGAAATCAATTATTTATTTGGTGAGCTGATTGGATAAGATCACCAATAAAAATATAAAAAATTGTATTAGATTGAGTTGTAATTTGATGAGAAAAAAATTAATTATTTATTCGATGAGTTGATTGAATCCGCTCACCAATAAACATTGTCTTATTGCTTATTGGTGCTGCCCAAAGGTTCTTCCGGCACAATAAGAGAGATGGTATTTTATATATGTTCTTTCAATTTCAGTGGACCATCTATGCATCAATATAATTGTTTCATCGTGTCCTACGGACACACACACCAAGTTACCAAACCCAATCTCGATCATTTCTCAAAAAGATCTCACTCACTCTCTCTCACGGACCAATCCATGGCAGAAGACAAGAAACAGCTGCATATAGCTATGTTCCCATGGCTAGCCTTCGGCCACATGATACCATACCTAGAACTCTCCAAGCAAATAGCCCAAAAGGGTCACAGAATCTCCTTCCTCTCCACCCAAAGAAACATTTCCCGCCTCCCTAAACTCCCTCACACCTTATCCCCTCTAATAACCTTCGTTCCCCTCCGATTACCACCAATCCAAAACCTCCCACAAGAAGCTGAGGCCACCACAGATCTCCCGGTCGCCAAAGTTCCGTACCTCAAACAAGCCCATGACCTCCTCGCAGAGCCCTTGATCCGTTTCCTGGAAGCAGCAAAACCCGACTGTATCGTCTACGACTTCACCCCTTATTGGATCCCTCCCATAGCTGCGAAACTCGGGATTTTCCAGGCTTACTTCTCCATCTTCTGGGCTGCTACTTGTTGCCTCGTTGGGTCCGAGAAGTTACAAGAGGATAACCCCAGAACCAAGGCAGAGGATTTCACGTCCCAGCCTAAATGGGTCCCTTTCCCGACCAAGGCGGCTTTCAAGCTCCACGAAGCAAAGAAGCTTCTTGGTCACTCCGAAGTCAACGATTCTGGGGTTTCGGATATGTTTCGGAATTATTCGGTTCTGGCTGGTTGTGACCTTGTCCTGGTCAGGAGTTGCCTTGAGCTTGAAGCGGATTACTTCAGCCTCCTCGAAGAAATCCACCGGAAACCCGTTCTCCCGGTAGGCCTCCTCCCCCCTGTACTTCCAAAAGAACAAGACGAGACGTGGCTTACCATTGAGAGCTGGTTAGCGAATCAGTCCGAAGGGAGCGTGGTTTACGTGGCGTTCGGGAGCGAGGCGACTCTGAGTCAGGGCGAACTCACCGAGTTGGCAACCGGGTTGGAGTTATCTGGGCTGCCCTTCTTCTGGGCGTTTAGGAAGGGGTATGACTCCATGTCGCTGAAGCTCCCCGGTGGTTTCCAGGAGAGGACCAAGGGACGTGGGCTTGTCTGGACGAGCTGGGCCCCTCAGGTCAGGATCTTATCACATGGTGCGGTCGGTGGGTTTCTGACCCACACCGGTTGGAGCTCCGTTATTGAAGGGCTAACCTTCGGGCGCCCGCTGATCATGTTCCCTATAGCGACAGACCAAGGGCTGATTGCTAGAGTTTTCGAGGACAAGATGGTTGGGCTTGAGATTCCGAGAAATGAAGAGGACGGGTCGTTCACGAGGTACTCCGTGGCCGAGACGTTGAAGCTAGTTTTAATGGAAGAGAAAGGGAAGATCTATAGGGACAAAGCTTTGGAGATGATGAGATTGTTCGGTGATTGGAAGCTTCATGATGGATACGTTGATGAGTTTGTGGAGTTTGTGGAGAACTGTGAGCGACTAGAAAGAGAGAGATGTTAGAATGGTAGATACCAAATATCTGGTAGATATTTCGTTTGAGGTTGATTTTGTGGTGGTATGTCTTTTTAGTTTTTAAAAAAGTCTGTCGCAATAAATCTCATTCATGACCATCTGACTTTTCTTTTCAGAAAATTAGATGGTCATTATTGGTTTTTACTTTTTTGTGCTCGGAACTGGTTTTTAATTTTTTCGTGGAAACAAGATCAAATAAAAAACTGTCGTCTGAAAGAAATCATTAATCTGCAAAGGGTAAGTGAGTTCGATTCAATATATATATGGAGTTCCAACATTGTCTATCAAACATAAGCCATATGAATTATCAGGTCCAAGTTTGGATAGTTTCCATCACGCATTGGTAAAGATAAGATTTTGAACATTTTACCTCGTATACGGTTAAACAAAAGTTCATAAAGTCGGATATAAATGCTCCTACGAATATGTAGAATTGCTTTGATATCACATTAGTCAGGAAAAACCGAATCTGTACTTGTGCTCCAAACATGGTTCCTATGTTGGAAGCTATTTGAATCTTTGGAGTTGTGGGTACTTCTATGATGATGAATCCTCCGGTCTGAAATTGCTTCCGACGGTTTTTCTCTTTCAATTTGATGTATTTATTTGAATATTGCTTCCCCACTTCACGTCTGGTTAATCTTGCTAATTTGTTGTAATGTGTTACAAGCTCCAAAACAGGGCCCCAGATTCGGTCCGGAATGATGGTTTCCGGACCGTCTAAATCAAAAGGACAATTCCTTATTTATTCGAAAAATATGTCTAAAGGACAAAGTGACACGTGCGTCAGCGTGGGGGGACAAAATTGCTACACGCGCATTAGAGAGGATTTTTTATTATCACAGTGATGGAATTAGAGTATTATTTAATATTTTATTATAAATATTATTAAATATTAACTAGGAATACCATTATGTCATAACCGAGTGTCATAACCGAGTGTACCATTTTGTCATAACCGAGCATACCATTTTTCATAATAAGGTATACCATTTTGATATATAGAGGACAGAAGATTCAAACACATATTTCGCCAACAAGAAAGACATCTCATTTGAGGAAAAAAAAGAAGGAGAGGAGAAGAAGAAGGAAGAAGAAAAAAAAAGAAGAGGAGGAAGAAGAGAATAAGATAAAGAAGAAGAGTAGGAGAAAGCGTAAAGTAAAAAAGGAAGAAGATGAGATGGATAAATCGTATGAAGAAAAAGAACGAAGGAAAAAAGGAAACTTAATAGAGCATGTACCATTTTGACATAACAAAGCATACCCTTTTGACACAACAGAGTACGAGATTCAAACACATATTTCGCCGACTGGAAGGGCATCTCAGGTGAGGGAAAAAAGAAGATGAAGATGAGAAAGGAAAGAGGAGAAGAATAAGGAATAGGGAAAAAAAGAAGAGGATAAGGAAGAGAAGAAGAATGAAAAAAGAAGAAGACGAAGACGAAGGAAGGAAAAAAATAAAAAGAGGAAAAAATAAAAACTAACTTACATGAGAAGTTGGAGAGAGAATAAAGAGACAAAGACGAAGTTGGAGAGAGAGAGAAAGAAATAGGAGAATAAAGGAGGAGACATGATTGGAGAGAAAACGTTGGAAGGGAGGTAAAATACCAAAATATTTTTGGGAGAATTTCTACCATTAGAAATCATCAAAATTAATGGTTCATGAAGGATCTGGCCAATAATTAACACATAATTATGAATTAAATATCTCCTAATTAATAAAATAAATTTATTAATAAATAACAAGACTTACTTATTGTAGCATGCTTCACACAGGATCGGATAACGAGATATTATCACCGGTGGTTTACGATCACTAACGGATCGGATACGTAAACGATTTCCACGAGTTTTCTTACTTTGCAAAATCTGAGAACTACTGGAACTAATCCGCAATAAATCCTCTGATGTGTGTAAATAAGAATGGGAAAAAGTACACGTTGAAAAAAATCTGAGAACTACTGGAACTAATCTGTAATAAGTCATCTCACAAGTGCGCTACGTTTCAAGGTATGCGTCTGCCATGTGTCGAAGCTACCTAATAGCTTCACCACGTGGTGCCATGTGTCGGCCACGTGGCAGAGCTACCCACTAGGTTTGCCCCGTGGTGCCACATGGCGAGGCTACCCACTAGCTTTGCCACGTGGCATGCCACGCATTTGCCACGTGTCGGCCACGTGGCAAAGCTATCCAATAGCTCTATCATGTGGCGTGCCACGTGTCGGCCCAAAAGTCCAATGGCTTTTTGGTCTAATGGGCCTGGGCCCATTTTTTCCCAATAATGGGTGACTAATGGGCCCTAGGTCCAACATCTCTCACTCACACATTATTGATCATAATCAACAATGTCTCAGATTATGTTTAGCAAACATTTTGTGCGACCAGCATACATCAAGTGCACGTAGCTAAACTCAAGAGCACACACACACGGGCTACTTGAATGATAGCATCTCGACATTCTCATTACGTAAGGTATGCCTTATCCTAGGTCTCATCTCATATTCTATAGTTTGCATATGTGATTTCAAACAATTTAATCGTGTTCAATATTATATTGCTCTCAACACAATAGGTGCGCACCATTGAACAACGAAACTTAGGAATGTGATCGATGAAGAACCTTCTTCTTTATAAGTATTTCTTCCATCATGATAAAGCCTGCTTTTCTAGTCAGTCTTGCCAGGTCGAATAATGAATCATGACCTTTTCATAGACTTTCCAAGCTAGCAGCACAAAATCATATTTTCAAAATACGTGAAGGATCATGAGGATAGTGTATTGAAAAAATATAATTTTCGGAATTGTACTCACACCAGAGAAACAGAAATCACTTTATGATTTCCCATCCATTGGTCGACAAAGCAAACATGGTACAGTCCACATTTTATGATGTTCATTTCTTTTAAAAAAGAAACGCATGTAATTCATAATGAAACATCATACTACAGCATAAGTCTCGATGTTTTACTGAACAACGACTTTAGTTTACTAAAAACTGCTCTAGGCTATATAGACAGATTAATGATAAGTTCCACTTATTTCTTATCATTTGGATTTACAAAAAATTCAATGCAGCAACAGATGCTTGCATTTTCACAAATCTCGCACTTTAACAAGAACTTCTCTTATAGTTAAGCAAGACGGCATTAACATTTTAGAACAGGCACTCGATGTAAAGATGTTCTTAAAACTGCCTCATCTCAACAAAGAATCAACTCATTGACTCCCACTGAGGTAAACATCCGCGTGAGTGGGTTACTTTTTTGTCTCACATGCTCTGGTAAATATTTCCCAAAACAAGATTCACACATTCGTATTACCAGAACAACCATGTTATATTGAACAACTAATTTATTATAACATGCACCAAAAACATCAACATCAACGCAAACCTAGGGATCTGACTTATTTTTCAAACACATCTCTGGATACAACCTTGGTCATAGGATCCGTTATGATATCTTGCGTAAATATATGTTTTATGCTGACCTCCTTATGTACAATCATATCCCTAACAAAGTGATACTTAATGTCAATATGCTTTGCTCTGCTATGGTATCTAGGATCCTTAGCAAAAGCTATTGACGCTTGATTATCGCAAAATAAGCTCACTGGTCCTTTTGAGTTGGTTAGGGATAAATGGTTTAGAAATCTCTTCAACTATACTGCTTCTTGTATAGCTGCCGCAGAAGCAACGTACTCAGCTTTCATAGTTGACAGAGAGACACAGTTTTGTTTCTTGCTACTCCACGAAATAGCACCTCCGTCATGCATGAAGACATATCCAGATGTAGATTTATTCTCATCCACATCACCACCCGAATCAGCATCAGTATAACCTCTCAATATCAGGTCTTGACCTTGATAAACCAGTGAGTATTTTGCAGCCGTATTCAAGTATTTCATAATTCCCTTAACTGCTTTCCAATATACTTAACCTGGATTAGACTAATATCTACTAGCTATACCGACAGCATAGCAAATGTCTGGTCTTGTAAACAACATTGCGTACATCAGAAAACCAACTGCATTAGCATAAGGGATTTTTATCATATCCCTTTTCTGTTGAGCTGTTATAGGACACATGTTTTTATTAAGATGATGGCCTTTGGCAATCGGGACAAACTTGGGATTACTATTATTACAATTAAATCGCTCTACTACTTTATGAATATATGTCTCTTGTGAAAGAGATAATAACCTTTTCGAGCAATTTCTCATAATCTTAACTCCGAGAATGTAATTAGCTTCACCCATATCTTTCATTTCAAAGTTGGACGAAAACCAAAATTTGAGCTCATTAAGATATCCCTTGTTATTTCCAGCAATCAGTATGTCATCTACATACAGAGTAATAATGACAAACTTATTATCCGAATATTTCAAATAGACATAATGGTCTTCGTCTATCATTTTAAAATTATGCGACATGATCGTATTATGAAAGCGAATGTACCATTGTCTAGAAGACTGTTTAAGGCCATAAATTGATCTCATCAATTTACAAACTTTACGTTCGCAGCCTTTTTGGATGTAGCCCTCTTGCTGAATCATATAGATTTCTTCATCTAATTTATCATTGAGAAAAGCAGTCTTAACATCCATTTGATGTAGCTCAAGGTCTAAATTTACCACCATAGCCAGAATTATCCTAATGGATGTAAATCTCACAACAGGTATGAAAGTCTCCTCATAGTCTATTCCTTCCTGTTGTTTGAATCCTTAGGCAACTAAGCGAGCTTTGTACCTTTTGATATAGCCATCTGCTTTACGCTTAATCTTGAGAACCCACTTGTTTCCAATTACCCTACGTCCACTAGGCAGATCAACCAATTCCCAAACATGATTTTTCTTCATCGAAGCCATCTCTTCCTCCATTACTTTAATCCATTCATGTTTATCAGGAGATGATAGAGTAGCAAAAATATTCTTGCGTTCATTCTCATCTTGTAGGATTGCCAAAAGAATTTCACTTAGACCATTGTTATTTTTCAATGATGCCAAGAAAGCATTAGCAGCGCATTCAACCTCAAATCGTTTGCGTGGAATGCTAGTTCTTTTGGTTCTACGAAGTTCACGGTTTTGATAAACATCTCTAATATATTCATCATAACCAAGAATAGTACTCCCACTAAAGGGATAATCCATACTCCCACTGGAATTTAGAAATGTACAGACACTTGGATCGTGAACTACCGGATCGTTTTGAGATGGAAAAACTTAATTTTTCTCCATAATTCTCCCACTCGGTTAGAGCGATCCAGATGATTCTGCTTTATCAATTTCGTATAACATAAGATCACTACTTACGTATCCCAATTTCGAAAAATCATTTTCCAAAAACGTGACATCTCGTGATTCAAATCCTGTCACATGTCCATTTTCGAGTTCACCTACGAAAACGTATCCCTTTGATACTTCAGAGTATCTTATAAAGACACTCTTTCTACCTCTCGGTCCTAATTTACTGAAAGAACTAGAGGTAGAATGGATATAAGATGTACACCCCCACGGTCTTAAGTAGCTTAGATCGGGTTTTTGACCTGTCCACATTTCGTAAGGGGTGGTGGCGACAGATTTAGAGGGGACTCGGTTTAGAACATATGTGGCGGTAAGGAGCGCATCTCCATAAAATGATATAGGCAAATTTGCCTCAGCCATCATAGATCTAACCATGTCAAGAAGGGTTTTGTTCCTTCTTTACGCTACCCCATTTTGTTGAGGTGTATAAGGAATGGACAACTGATGTTCAATTCCTTTTTCTTGGCACAGAGTATTAAATTCATCAGAAAGATACTCACGGCCACGATCTATTCGTAAGGCCTTAATCTTTCGATCATGTTGATTCACCGCAAAATTCATAAAAATCTTGAAACAACTAAATACTTCAGATTTGTGAGAAATCAAATAGACTAGACCATATTTACTATAGTCGTCTATAAATGTGATGAAGTAATACGCTCCATGTCTAGCCCTCACATTCATTAGACCACAAACATCATAATGAATTAACTGCAGTGGAAAGGTGGCTCTAGTTCCTTTACCAAATAGTTTTCTTATCAATTTTTCTTCTAGACATCGTTCACATGTAGGTAAAATAGCTTTTTCCAAATTACCTAATAGTCTTGTCTTAGCTATACGATTCATGCGATCTTGACCAATATGGCCCAATCTAGAATGCCACAAATTAACGTCATCTCGAGACGTTTGCACATTAGTGACTAAGGAAAAACAAGATTTTGATAACTGATCAACATCCATAATTAAGAAACCACCTGATTTAAAACCAGATTCATAAAAAATGTGCTCTAAAAATAATTGTACATAACTATTCTTAAATAGCAATCGAAAGCCAAGAGCCATCAAGGCTGAGACATAAATTAAGTTCCGGAAAATTTCTGGAGCAAACAGCACATCATGTAGAAATAGGGTACGTCCTTGACGCAGGTTCAATTTACATGTACCCATACCCTTAACATCCACTTGTGTGTTGTTACTAACACAAATATATTTTGCTCCTACCGGCAACCATCAGAAATCAACAAAAGCTTCACTATCTTTTGTTACATGGTCGGTCGCTCCTGAATCAATCACCCACATAGGATGAGTTTTAGATAGAAGAACAGTACTAGATACATATAATTTACTCACATATGAGTGAATTTGATGTACTTTCTTTTCTTCCATGCAATCTCTAGCGAAATGATCTTTCCTTTGACAGTTGTAACATCTGACTTTCTTGATGTTAAAATTTCTTTTTTTATTTCTTTCGAAACTTTTCTCACTAGTTCCAGATTTTTCACCTTTGCTCTTGTTTCCATTTTTCTTACCCTTGCCTTTTTTCCTCCTTTTCTCGTACTCACTATGCCACTAGACTGAGTCATGTAAGCTTCAGGGTGTACTCTAATAGCTAGGAGGCGATCCTCTTCTAGCTCAAGGTGTCGGGTCATGTCGTCAAATGTCATAACATTATCGACATGGGTAAGTGTCATTTTCATGTGTTCTCAGCTCACAGGTAGGGAACGAATGACAGCCTGGATTTGCTGCTCATTACTAAGCATGTGGCCAGCCTCATCCAGCTCACCAATCATGTTTGACATTACCCTGAGATGTTTTTGCATAGAATGATCAGGGCGTTTCTTATAAGTATCAAAATTTATAGTCAAAGCATGTAGCTTCGAGATTGAAAGCCTCCCGAATCATTCTTTTAGAGCATCCCACAGGTCCTTTGCATTGTCATAGACACGAAACTGCCTGATAATATCATCCATCATCGCACTTAGCAAGATGAGACGAGTAGTAGAGTTCTTCTTTTTCCAAGCTTTAAAAGCGTCACTATCACGCTTATGCTGTGCAGTGGTACCTGACTCAGGTTCAACTAATATTGTAGATGTCATCTCAAGAACATCTTGTTCTTCTAGCACATATAGTATTTTCATACTCCAGTTATCGTAGTTGTCACTATTAAGCTTCAACTCCTTATTGAGCTCAGCGACAATAGATTTGGAAGCAATCGATATAACTAACGGGAATTATAAAAAGTACATAAAGGAGTCATTATTAGCAATACGATACAAATTTACTATACGTTATAACTCCGAATGATATAAAGTTCTTGACTAATCTCGAATTTAAAGTAGGTCACAGGTGTGTTTCCTCTTACCCTTCAAGAATTAATCTCAAACTTTAATCATCCTAAGTTCTATGATAGTAAATACAAGTGGATATAACACGAGCAATCAAATAAACACATTATATAATCACAAAAATAAAAAGCTCACAAGCCTTTTATTTATATATACAAGGATATACATGAAATTTTGAATACACACATATGTATATAAAGTTTCTATGAACACCTAGTATAAAACAAAGTTTCCCAAAAATAACATATGTATATGGAAACTTTCAACAAGACATACGTCCACTACGTATTTCCTCCATAAGTCTTTTATTCTGTAAATAAAGGACTAACCCTGCCAGTGCATCTCTGTGAGAACAATCCTCAGGTTGTATGAAAAATTCTATTTTTTCCTTAATCCTGAGTGTGATCAAAAGATTACTGAACATGGAAGGCCAATCCTCTCCATGGTCGTATCCTCTTGCCCATATGCAATCTTGCATCTTTTGATGAACATTCTCTATATGTTCCATTAGAACATACATATCATCCTTTGGTTATCTAATCGAAATGCGACACTTGAGTATGCCTTCACGTATTTCACGTGCACAAAAATTTTGGTACACAACCGTCTTATATTTCATCATCGTTAATCTGCAACATATGCAGGTTAATTTTGGGTCAATACACATATTTACCCAATGATCAAAAATACATAATTTTTAATCAAACGATGACCACATATTCAAAGTATTTGTTCAATTCTAGATTCTTAAATGTAATTGTATATTATGTTCAATATATTTCAAAACTTATTCCAAAATATATTCAAGTCATTAAAATTATTCTAATAATCTTAAAAACTTAACTAAAAAATTAACTTATAATTTTTATCAATATTAATTGAATTTTAATCGAATAAAATTAATTTATCCAATTAAATTCAAAAAATATTCAAGTTCTTGAAATTATCTTAATAATTTCAAAATTTTAGTTCAAAAATTAACATATAATTTTTATTGAATAAAATAATTTATCCAATTAAATCCAATAAAAATTAAATTCTGCGTCAAAATTGGCCAAAATCAAATTCGGTCGAACCAAGAACCAGACCAATTCGTCCGGTTTCAATTGAATCGAACCGGGGTATAAAAATTTCCGGGAAAATTGTGAAATTACAATTTTTCCCCTCGCAAATTTTTCCGCTTCACTTTCTCTCTCCCCGGCGACGAAGACGAAATCCCCTCCGAATCACCCTCCTACGACCGCTCTCGACAGGCGGCGAGTCAGCGTCCGCCACCGGTCGCGTTTGACTCGCCGTGGCCTCCCGGTCACGACCATACCGGCCGCACGGCCCGTTGTGCTGCCGTTCTCCATCGCCGTCGTCTTCTCTTTTTCGGTCGGCGGCGAAGTTTCGAGCTACGATCGAACAATTCCGGCGACGTCGATCCATAAAGATGGTATCGAAACGTCGGGAACACGCAGGAGAATCGAATTACGTTGATCGACGGCGTCGAAATCGTCGAAAATCAACGGATTTCAAAGGATTTACGATTTGGGGAAAAATTGCCTGATTAGTTTAATCCCAAAACTTTCCAAAATTTTCACCAAAGGACATGACACACAGGTGCTACGTAGATGGCCAAATTTCACTTTAGTACCTTAAGGTTTGGCGCGTGCACGAATTTTGCACTTGTGGTAGGACAAATTTCTATTTATTCCCGCTGGTTTTAAATTGATTACAATAAAGTACACTAGATTGTAATTTTCATTAAAAATCACAATTAAACTTGATTTTTGAACTAAATATACACAATTAAACTTGATTTCAAAAATCATATAACAACCAGAACAATATCTAAGCAAGCTCTGATACCAATTGAAGGATCTGGCCCATAATTAACATAAAATTATGAGTTAAATATCTCCTAATTAATAAAATAAATTCATTAATAAATAACAAGACTTACTTGTTGTATTGTGCTTCACACAGGATCGGATAACGAGATATTGTCACCGGCAGTTTGCGATCACAAACGGATCGGATACGTAAACAATTTCTACGAGTTTTCTTACTTTGCAAAATCTGAGAACTACTGGAACTAATCCGTAGTAAGTCCTCTGATGTGTGTAAATCAGAATGGAAAAAGGTACATGTTGGTCACCAATTGTTTCTCCCTTTTATAGGAAGGTCCGGCTCTCACATGTGCGCCACGTGTCATCCACGTGACGCCACGTATCGAAGTAACCAATAGCTTCGCCACGTGGTGCCATGAGTTGGCCATGTGGCGCCATGTGTTGGCCACGTGGCGGAGCTACACACTAGGTTTGCCACGTGGCGAAGCTACCCACTAGCTTTGCCACGTTGCAAAACTAGTGTGTAGCTTCGCCACGAGTTTGCCACGTGTCGACCACGTGGCCAAGCTACCCAATAGCTCTGCCGCGTGGCGTGCCACGCGTCGTCCCAAAAGTCCAATGGTTTTTTTGCCTAATGGGCATGGACCCATTTTTTTCCAATAATGGGTGACTAATGGACCCTAGGTCCAACAGTTTATAATCGAATCTAGACCATTTAGACTACTTTTCTTCAGTCTGCACTCAATCGAGTGCCCGAAAATAGTACTACACCTCAATTTGTTTAGCAAAAATATCTAATAAATTCGCTTGATATTATTTTATATTAGTAGCACCGTAAAATTTTGAAAAAAACTTTATAATATTGTACTTCCATCTTTTCTAAACCGAAAATTAAAAGAATTGATAATGAAAAAAACCATAGCCCATAGATTTCAAAATCCATTCTCTTACCAATTTCTCTTATCGTCGTTGTTAGGCTTCAATACCTTGGATGGTGTGGAAAACGCCGCGAGGTAATTCACCCCACTAGACTTATTTTACATGACAACTATTCAAAACACTTAATAGAAAATAAGATCTTGAATACACATCGTCTATAAATTATTAAACTTGACGAATCTAATTAAAACTTTTATAGAATAGAAAAAACTTAAATACTAAAACTTTCTCAAATTTATGAAGCATGGCATGCTATGCTCAACCTTATTCATATCTCGACTTGTCCTCTTTAATACCTAAAATCAACGTATGTTGCTTCTTTCTTACCTTCACATGCATACTAAATCTTAATACATTAACGACATCATATTAAAGATACATCAATCAACTCAATGACTTTAACACAATTCAAGATTGGTACTCCAAACAAGATCCTTGACCGAAACCATAATAGTCCACACTCCAAACGAGACATTGACCGAAACTCTGGAGTTCTTTTCTTATGTATGGCGAGTTCTCGAGAGGCACAAAATAAGTATTTTTTGTTCCGTAAAATGCATAGTCTGGATATATACACACTACGGGGCACAAAATAAGCATAAGGAGATGCTCTCGCCAAGCAAAATAAGTTCTTCTGCTCCCGGAAAATACACAACCTTGATTTATATGCTCCACATAAAACAAAATAAGCTTAAGAACAACATTGCACATGTATTAGTCATACCACATTAAATACATCTGTTTTTAAAACTGACCTAGAGAGCAAACCGTTCTGCTCTTTAAATCGTGGATTGACCAGTCTGATTGGTCAGATCTCCGATCGGACAAAAAAAATTTATTGTAGATATTTGTTTATTTATTTAGGGCATAGTATGTGAGGAATCCTCCATCTTCTTTCTTATCTTACCTTACGTTTCCTCTTCCTCTTAAATGTACCCCTTTTAACATTTTGTTTTAATTTAAAAAAATATTTATTACTTTCTCTCCTTTTTTTGTGGGAAAGATGGAACTTCATTGCATCAGAAAAAGTTACAATTGGTCCAACTCTAAAAAGGAACAAGGTGGAGAGTTAAAATAGATGGGGTTGGCTACATAGGGAATACATAGCTTGGTAAAGTGGTGGACCACAGTATTTGCCTCCCTTCTAATAAAACAGAAACAGCATTCGTTCAAAGCTGTGGCAGCAGCTCGGCAATCCTCAATTAGGATAGATAAATCACGATCGTGTGCAGGTCGGGCCAAAGCTAGGACAACGGTCTTGCAATCTGATTCAATGATAACTTTGCGAGAACCTATCTTATCAGCAAGATCAATAACTAGCTTTACTCCATGAGCTTCCAATAGGGTGGGATGGTTTATGTGAGCTAGATAGTGCCCCATCGCAACAATGAAAGCACCATCCGCATTTCCAGCTATCGCTCCAATAAAATACCCACCACTAGCTGCCAAGCCTGCATCAGTATTAATTTTGAGGACACCTGCTGGAAGAGCATCCCAAGCTTGATGTTGCCGTAAGGCACTCCTGGAAGGGCGTGAATTGGCTTCCTGAAAAATAGGTAGGAAGCGGGTTGCCTTCAAGACTTCCTGTTGAGGGTCTGGCCTAACTTCAGGCTGAAAGACGAGTTGATTGCGTGTTTTTCAGATGCCCCAGAAAGTGGCCACGACCCGAGCCTTCTCAATAGCATCCATGCCTGATACCATAGCCGCAAAAAACTCCGCAAAAGAGATGGAAATCGCTGGAGATTCCTTACTTTGACCGAGTAGATTGCCGGACACTCTAGAAGTAGATGGCGCACCATTTCTGCACTAGCACTACAAGCAGGGCAAACCATATCAACCAAGATGCCTCGACGAACCAGGTTACCTCAAACTGGTAAGTTATCATCCATAGCTCTCCATAGAAAAATCTTAAGTCGGGAGGGACAGTATTGGTTCCAACATAAAGACCAGAAGCTTGTACTCACCGGTGCTCTACTGCCATGTGGAGAAGTACTCCACCATTGTTCAAAGTCAAAGTGGTACCCGCTGCGGACTGTGTACTCGCCATTCAAAGTAAATTTCCAGCGGATAACATCTTGGGGTCGCCTGAAACTGAGATGAATACTCTTTATAGCTCGAGCATCAATCGGAGAGAAAATGGTATCAATTAACTCCTCATTCCATTGGAAAGAGCTCTCACACAATAGGTCTGCCACTACCTATAAGTTGTCACTGCCCGGGCGATAGTAACTGGGGAAACCTGTGGGAGAATCCAATATTTGGAGCCATCACTAACCCGCCAGGCCAGCCCCTCGCGAAGGACTGAGATTCCCATAGTTAAGCTTCTCTAAGCATGACTTGGCGTGTAACAAACTGAGGCATCCAATAAAGAGCACCGAGGGTAATAGCGGGCCTTGAAAACTTGAGCTGTAAGAGATGTTAGAGTACTAAGTAGTCGCCAAGCCTGTTTAGCCAGCATCGCTCTGTTAAAATTGTGCAGCTTCTAAAAACCCATACCTCCTTCCTTCTCTGACTTGCACATTCTATCCCAACTTCTCCAATGAAGTTTCCTACTCTCAGGAGACCCTCCCCCTAAAAAGTTGCATAAGCATTGTTCTATTCTAGTACAGGTATCAATCGGGAGGATAAAGCAACTCATAACATAGGTGAGAATGGCTTGAAGGAGTGACTTGATAAGAGTCTCACGACCTGCCCGGGACAAAAACCTCTCCTTCCACGTGCCAACCTTGCTACGAACTCTATCCTCCAGTGCAGAAAAGACTATTTTTTTGGACCGCCTTATGACTATGGGGAGGCCTAAATACTTCTCATTATTCTCTGCCTGCTGCATCTGTAATATCGAGCGAAGGTTGTCCGCCATTGAAGCCTGCATATTCTGACTAAAGGTAACTCAACTTTTTTGGAGATTAACTTTTTGGCCCGAAGCCCTCTCATATATAGATAATATACTTAAAATAGTCATCAATTCGGTCTCCGTAGCTCTAGCAAACAAGAGAGAGTCATCTACAAAAAAGAGATGAGTTATCGCGAGGGTTATACGAGCCATTTGAATGCCATGTATGATCCCTGCATCAGCCGCCCGAGTTAACATGGCAGCAAGACCTTCAACACAAATCAAGAATAAGTATGGAAAAAGTGGATCTCCCTGCCTCAGTTCCCTTGCTTGGGATAAAGTACTCCCCAACAACACCATTCACCTGCACCGCATACTGAACAGTGCAAACATAGCGTATGATCAGAGACACAAAAGTAGAAGGAAAACCAAGAGCAATCATCATATTCTCCAGGAATGGCCATTCGATCCGGTCATAAGCTTTCATCATGTCCAATTTAAGAGCACAGTCTTCCTTTTCTTCAGGTAATGAAATATCTCAAAGGCAATAAGAGAATTGTCAGTATTAAGTCTTCCTGGGACAAAAGCCCATTGATTCTCATGAATGATCTCTGATATAAGAGGCTGCATCCGATTAGATATGGTCTTGGTAATCAGCTTTATAATCACATTACATAAGCTAATTAGTCTAAACTCGGCACATGTAACAGGTTTCTTCACCTTTGGAATCAAGGCAATAATAGTTTGGTTTAGGGAGGAGGGGTCAACCCCACCATTCAAGACATGAAGGACCGAGTGTACCACATCATTGCCTACCACATCCCAAAATTTTTGATAGAATAGATGGGGCATGTCATCTGGTCCAGGAGCTTTTGTGGGATGCATTTTTAGAAGTGCCACCTCTATGTCTGTTCTTGTATATGACGCCTCTAGGATAGTTCTCATCTCTAGCGTAACTTTCTGCGTCACTACGTTCGTAATGTTCTCCACCTACACATATTCCGAAGAGCAAAAAAGTGACATGTAAAAGGACCTAAAAGTCTCATAAACCCCACCCAAACTCTAAATCACTCCTTCCTCCTCGTTCAATATCTCAATTACCCAGTTCCTAGAATATATATGGCTCGCCTTCTGGTGGAAAAAATTTGTATTTCTATCTCCCTCCTTGAGCCAATCTACCCGAGATCTCTGCGCCCACAGAATCTCCTCCCTTCGATACAATTCCTCCCTGCGCTTCAGGCACCCTTCTAATCTCCAACTGCTAGGCTGGTTTAGAGGAACCTGATGTAGTTACGGAATCTCCCCTTCTAATTTCTTCGTAGCCCACTTAACATTCCCGAAAGAAACTTTATCCCAGAACTGTAACTTTTCTCAGCATGCTCTAAGGCGAACAGCAACATTCGTACTGTCTAACACAGTTCAATGGCCTCAAACCTAAACCTCTTTCAGATGAGTTCAATTTCCTTATTTCTTATTTGACAGCAGAGCGGACTGTGATCTGATCCTGTTCGAGCTCGAGCATCAGAGCTAGAGCTAGGAAAAAGAGAAGACCACTCGGGAGTAGCAAAGAACCTATCCAATTTGCTGTCAATGTAGCCTCCATCTTCTCTTCCATTCGTCCAGGTAAAATTCAAACCTGACTGCTTCACTTCCTGGAAGTTACAAAACTGAACAGTTGTGAAAAAAGCCTCCAATCTATGAGCCGATACCGGGTTTCCCCCTCTTTTTTCAGTGTTGGAAAGGATTTTATTAAAATCCCCACAGCATAACCAAGGAAGGGTATACTGTAGCTTCAACTCCCGTAGCAACTCCCACGATCTGGCTTTATCTCCAGTATCTGGCCAGCCATAAAAACCAGTAAATCTCCAATGATCAACCTCACCAACATCTACATCTATATGATGAGTTGAGAAAGACAGTAGTGTAATCATCACGCTACGATGCCATAACAACACTAATCCACCACTACGGGACCTACCAGATCCCATACAAGCAACAAAAGTCCACACTTGAAACCTAACTTCCATTTCAATTGTTCTGCTTCCCTCTCTGACAACTTCATCTCAAAAAGAAACAGAATCTGGGGTTTGCAAGTATTTGCTAGCCTGCTAAGCTCCTGAACTGCCTCAGGACTCCCGAACCCACGACAGTTTCAAGCTACAAGATTCATTGTGATCGGCGGGACTGACTGTCAGCCTCTGCCGAGAAAGATGATAAAACTTGATCCTCAAAATCAATCGCCATCTTCTTGCTAACTTGGATCTCTGGTTGATCATAATCAATATCCATCAGTTTTTCCAACACAACAGTAGTATTGACTGACATAACATGATCATCATTTGATTGAACCTCCCTTGCTAGCTTTTTCCACCTCTTTAGAGTGGCTGATCCCTGTGGATTTTGAACTGGTTTGCTGAGATTTTGTATAGGGGTTATTTGGGTTTATGCTTGGGTTGATGCTTGGGTATCAGGGTGAAGAGTAGAGGGATTAGTTTCATTAGGAGGTGTCTGTTTGTCATCCTTTCCACTAGGGATGGGTGAAGCAGACCAAGTAATCAGGGAGTGGGGAGTATTGTTGGAATTTTGGTTTGGCGCATGGTTAGAGGAGGGTGGGGGTATAAAAGTGGATGAAGTCATTATAGGGCTGGGTCTAAGTGGGGGTGGGATATATTTTCTTTGGACGGAAGGAGGGATGGGAGTTATCGGGAGGTGTGGCACTGACGTCTGGATTGTTTCTAGATTTGTAGGTGGTAGTGTTTTGGTCAGTACGTGGAGAGGAGGGTGTAGAATTTGTTTGGTAGCTTGTCCAGATTTTGGGTTAACAGCGAGTTTGGTGGCGCCAGCTTGGAGATTAGCATCCTTCCGCTCCTCTGCACTAAGGGAACCAGACGCAACCCCTGGGCTCTGAGATGGAAACTTAGGATTATCGGAACCTCCGGTTTTAGAATCTCCCCTTCAAATTGAAGACACGCTCACGAATGAAGTAGTACTCTATCTAAACATGTTTCGTAAGCTCATGAAAAATTGGATTTTGGGTGATACGTAATGCAACTTGATTATCACAAAATAGAGGAGTGGGTCTGCCAAATCGTACACCAAAGTCCGTAAGTAACCATCGAAGCCAAAGAACCTCACTCACCATAAGTGCCATAGAACGATATTTAGTTTCAGCGGATGAGCAAGTAATAACACTAGGCTTCTTGCTTCGCCAAGAAACTGGTTAGCTGCCAAAGGCGATTAAATAACTAGTTTGTGACCGGCGCAACATGGGGCAGCCAGCCCAATCTGCATCACAATAAACAACAATATCAAATTGAAATTCCTTGTTCAACAAGATTCCTTGGCCAGACATGCATTTAAGATACCGGAACACCCTATATGTGGCATCTAAATAAGCTGGGCCCGGACAACTGACAAACTGACTGAGCACATTGATCGCATAAACAATGTCAGGCCTGGTGATAGTAAGATACATCAGTTAGCGCACCAATCGACCATAACCAATGGTATCATCAACTACCTCATAAGTAGCCATAGACGGTGATTGTTTGCTCATTAGGAACAAGGTTGGGTCAATCTCCCTAGTCCCTCCTTCCTGCATTCAGAAATATGTCTATAAGGTACTTGTGGTGACTTAGTACTAAGCCATCAGATGTTCGATAGCTTCAATTTTGAGAAAAATATTTTAATTGCCCGAGATCCTTGTTTTCAAAATAGCAATCCAAATATGCCTTTGTGTGCAATAACATGGTCGAATCATCATCAACTAGGATGACATCATCGACATATACCAATAGAAATATGACCATTCCACCTCGTCGAGGTATAAACAAGGCATGATCGACTCGGGCATATCAAAAAACCAAGGCTGAGAAGAGTTGCAGCAAGCTAGCTATACCAGCTATGAGAGGCCACATTAAACCCATATAAGGACTTTCGAAGGAGATAAACCCTTGTGTCACCTGGCCATCAAAAACCTTGGAAAATCATCATGAACACCTCCTCATTTAAGTCTCCATGTAAAAATGTGTTATTGACATCCAATTGTTGAGTCGCCCAACCTCTCTTGGCTGCAATAGAAAGAAGGCTCTGAACGAACATCAATTTTGGAACCAGAGCAAGGTGTCATGATAATCGATTCCCTCCACTTGTTTGAAATCGCGAGCAACCAACTATGCTTTGTTTCACCATTGTGGCAAAACTTTATCTTATAGAACCACTTTGAGTTAGCTGCCTTCTTGCCAGACGCGAGTTTGACAATATCCCATGTTCTATCATCCTCTAGGACTTGAATCTCCTTTCACATTGTGTCTTTCTAGTGGAAAGGCTTGGTTGCCTCTCAGGGCTCATGATGTGAAATAATTATTGTCAAATATGATCGGTGAGCATTAGAAAATTTATCATAACTAATGAAATATGATAGGGAATAAGCCACGAGGTTACCTTCCAGAGAGGGAGAGCCAGACGAGATGATATGGACAATGAGCAAGAGGCTAAGTGAACATCATAACCCTTCAATTGGTTAGAAATATCTTGAGGTCTAATGCTGCGATGAAGGATTTGTAGATCCGATGTAGGTGCAGGCGAGGCATCTCTGCAGGTACCCCGATTAGTGGTATCACATCTGATTCTGGTATTGGTTTGGAGGGCTTTTCTGTGATACCAGGTTCGTCTATTAAATCAATTGCCTCCAGTAGACTAGGTGGTGCCATAGTTCTTGAAGTAATAACATCTAGAATTTCGCCAATAGAACCAGACACCAAATCCGATGAATCCTTATAAGGGAACTTATCTTCAATGAACGTGAAATCCCGAGTCACAAAAAATCGTCTTGACTGAATTTCATATTGGCGATATCCCTTTTCATTAAATGGGTAGCCAATAAGCAAATAAGGTTTATTGCGGCTATCAAATTTATATGTCTGTGTATGATTGTGTGCATATGATATACACCTAAAGATTGCAAGTTATCATATGTCGGTGCTTTTCAAAATATCAATTCATATAGTGTCTTGAAAGAAATAATGGGAGAATACAATCTATTGATGATGTAAGCCACAGTAAGCACACACTACCCCAAAAATTCAATGGGTAAATTTGAAGAGAGCGGGCTACCTCTAAAATGTAGCGATGACGATGCTCAACTACCCTGTTTTGTTGTAGAGTGTAGGCACAACTATTCTAAAAATTGATTCCATGGGCCTCATAGTATGTAAGTAGTTCCATTGAGCGAAACTCTATGCCATTATATGATCATTCTCTTTAGTCCTCTGCCAAACTGTCGTTCAACCATGTTGAGAAAAGCAAGTAAATAATAGGTAACATGCGATTTATGTTGAAGTAAATAAGTCCAAATCTCTCTGCTGAAATCATCTACTATTGTCAAAAATACTAAGCACCACAAGAGGATGATGTTTTGTACGAATTCCTAACATCACAATGTATTAAGTCAAAACTTACAATAATGTGCATAGAACTAATTGTAAATGGAAAACATGTATGTTTAGCCCTAAGACATGGATAGAAATAATCTTGTTTCACTAAAAATGACACAATAGCCAAGTTTAGTATGTCTCAACCTTCCACAAGATGCATGACCTAATCACTTATGTGAAACACTAGCATCCTTATTCTAAACAATTGAAAATTAAGACCCCTCGCAAATCTTCAAAATATTATAGACCATCCCGTTACTTACCCACTCCAATCAATTTTTTCGTTGCTAAGTTCAGTATGACACCCATTAGACAATAAAGTAACCACACAAATATAATCCTTGGTCAGCCGACTTATAGATAAATGATTGCACTAGAATTTTGGAATATGCAAGACAAGATCAAGCCTCAATTTCTCACAAAATTGAATGGTACTAATCACTTGGACATGCACGTCATCACTGTTTGGTATTTTTACAGGAGGATGAGCCACATAACTAACAAATTTAGTCAACTAATCATAGTGGCACAAAATATGATCGGTTGCACCTGAATCAATGACCCAACGGCAAGAAAGAAAATTCTTACCAGCCATGTTTGCATAATTTTTGGCAAAGAGACTAGGTCCAGATGCAGTAGTCTCCCCCTTAATCCCAATATGCCTCATCAAACTAGCAAGTTGCTCTTGTGTGAACCCTCGAACGAGGCTGTCATCACCGTAAACCTTGGTTGCCTTTGATGATGGTCATGATACGCCTTCACAACTCTTCCAATTTCCTAATTTTCATCCCGAGAGTTGACTTCACACCCACTTTTTCTCCAGCCATTGGGATAACCTATCAGCTCAAAACTCTTGGGACGAAAATGGCCCGTCATTGCTCTTCCTTAACTACTAGATGGCAAGCTTGACGTAACTAGGTATCGACTGTGTACTCAAGATCTGTGTCTTGACAGTATTAAAAGCATCATCCAGTCCCATCCGAAAATAATAAAGTTGTTCTTCATCACTGATTGCCATTACCTGCTTGTGCATTTCATGATCGTCGTTCGAACAAGATGACTTCTAGAGGGGTTGGATGGCCTGGACCTCATCCTAGAAACCCTTGAGTTTCGTATAATATATTGAGATAGACATTTTCTTTTGTCGCAAAGTCAAGATCACACGCCGAAGATCGTACGCCCGGTGCACTCCCTTATCTGAAATGCTCAACTACATTAGCTCAGATTACTTGAGTTCTCTGGCTCATCGAATGCTACTCCCTATCTCCTTCATCATTGAGTTTCTAAGCCACCCCTTCACCACGCGATCCACATGAATCCATCGGTTTAGAACTCCAAAATTTGGCGACGGCTTCGTCAGGGAACTGTCAACAAAACCAAGCTTGTTATTTGCGAACAAGAGGTCACTCATGTATACTCACGTAATTTCCATCATTCGGTAACTTACAGAAAAAAATTTGCGCAGGGTGATGAGACGGATGCAAATAATATGGTGAAGCCGAGCCCACTTTAGAGCTCAAATATGAAATGACAATGACATCACCGTGGTCCAAGTCACCAACACTCAAACCAATTGAAGAATGGATTTGGGTCCACCTTGTAATAAAGGGAGTACGGGTGTAATGTCCAATTACAAGGAGCGGGTTCAAGACATCTCGAGCGAATTGCAATTAAAATTAGGTTGAAAAGTGTTTTATGAATTGAGTTGGGTGAAGCAAGCAAAGACAAGACTAAGTTGAAAGCTTGTACAGACAATTTAAAGGAAATTGGGCGAGGTACTCTTCACACATCCCTACGTGCTTAGTCTCTCTTGGACTTTTGTGTCTGTGGTGGGTCTAGGTGAACTATGGCATGGCGCTTCACGGCTAAGTGCTTCACCCCACAAAGAAGGTACTAGGGGGTTACCGGCGAGACCGTCACTCACACCTAATGTTGGTAAGTTATTAACCTCACCTAGGTGTCGAGACTACCATAACTTGCCCCTCCTAGACCTAACTCATTAAAGCACCACCCTTTGGCCAACTACACACTACCATTCTTGACAAAGTCCATTTTCACAGCTATGTCTGTCGGATAAATGTGTAGTCTAACGGTTAGGCTTTTCCATGCTCTCCTTCACGGCTAAGTACTTTGGGTCACGCCATAATCGATTGGGAAGAACTCTAGGTCGTTGCTAACGCCCTCGCCATTGGGTGCCAATAGAGGTCCATTACCCAACGCTTTACGCCCACTAATCGCTACACGCTCTAAAGATTAAGACCATTCAAAACCAAGCATTTTGGGGAGTGCTAAGGTACCCGACCCAAATAAAAACTACTCGTACATAGTCATTTAAATAAAACAACTACGCATTCAAAGGAACAATGTCACAAAAGCGATAAAGAGAAGGAAAAGAGAGTATTCAATCTTGGTAAAGAGCCACTCGATCCGAACCTGTCATCCACTTCTTGCTCCTTAAGCTCCTCCTTCAAAAACTAAAACCCTAATTTAAAGTCTTTGGTGTCCAAACTTACAACTTGATGGGTTGAGGGGTGGTATTTATAGAGAAGTCTTTCCCTCAACCTGAAAATGAGATTAAAAGTCTAAAATGCCCTCAAAATATCTGATTCTCCCTCACAAAATTTGCCAAAAATGCCGTCTAGTACAAGTAGCACCGTCCGGCGAGCTGAGCTGGTAAGTGATTTTAGGATTTGGGCTCTGACTGGCGGGTGCGGAGTTCAGGCAACGACAAGGACGCCGACAGGTGGGCGATTCTGCCGTTTGGTGAATTCTTTATGAAAATGGTCCCCTCACACTACTCTGGCACCGCTCGGAAAAAATGGGGCACTGTTCGATAGGACACATGAGGTTTGGGGAAAACTGGATGAACGCCTCCTATCATCCACCGGGTGGGGCGCCGCTCGGCGTGTTCCTGCAGGAGAGACACCAGCCAGTGCATATTTTGCCATTTGGCAGGTGCAGCTTGGTTTCTGTTGGCTATCTCTCGGCATGACTTGTCCAATGCTCGCCTCTTCTTCCTTGATCCTCGCGACCCTGTAAAAT
The DNA here is from genome assembly GCA_963995505.1 of Hypericum androsaemum. NCBI lineage: Eukaryota > Viridiplantae > Streptophyta > Magnoliopsida > Malpighiales > Hypericaceae > Hypericum > Hypericum androsaemum. Next base: position 14,478,022 of record OZ023181.1, on the reverse strand, counting down.
CCTCCTCCAAAAGACACAAAGATAAAAGGGGAAAACCAATCTAGGCAACAGACTTCAGAATGGGGTAAAATGACTGAAACAGACTCAAAATGGGTCTAAATGACCCTAAAATGAAGGAATAAAATGAGAGTTTCTTGCGCTCATCACATCCCCACACTTGAATCTTTGCTTGTCCTCAAGCAAAAGACACAAGTAAAAACACAAAACTCAGACAAGTAAGGTCAAGAGTTGGCACTCTCTTATCAAAAATAAACTCCCCCGTAATATTGATCTTTCGTCATAGGGAGAACCCATGACCTAGTAGTTCACTGCCCTGGATGTAACAAAATAAGAATGCGTAGAGGCCATACCCTCGAAAGTTTAACCAAGTGTTAACCCAAGGAGGATAGGACTCAAGAATTGACCACTCAGAAAGAAGGAGATTTGACTATGGTGTGGTCTACTCCCTATCCCTCGCGTACACATCCGGGGTTCTTGAGTCATCCTACTCAAACTCATGTTCGTCTCTCACTAAATGAGGGTCGCGATCAAGGGGACTTTGCTCGGGTCAAACTGGGGTCAAATTGACGGTGAAGAAAAATGAATGGGTAGTGGCTATCCACCAAAATCTGAGGTGCTATTACACGTAACTAGCACTCGACTATTCTACTTGCTCACCGTACTCGAATGCTCAACCCAATGTACTCGAGATCTATAGCCATATGGTCCCCACCCTCCCACAATTTACTCAAAAGGTGAGACCACAGAGTACTCATAGGATATCCGAATTTTTAGAGCATATAAGCACCTCATGAACAAAATTTGGAGACAGTGGTCTCCACCTTCGGCTAAAAAATTAGTTCACACAAGGTCGCTCATCAACCCTCAAGTCTACCCAACTTGGGAGACCACAAGTTTAAACAAGCAGGGGTATGGAGGATACGCATTCCTATATCTTACAACCGAGGTAAGATTCCTACTAAGCTCAAGATTTGTCTTAAGACGAAGAAATTAAAATTTTTGGGGGGTCAAATTGTCAAAAGTATGCTAAAACTTGACCTAAACAACAAAATCTAGACCTAAGCATGTAAGTTCCTACATGGAACACCCCCCTCCCCCCCCCCCCCCCCAACACACACACACACACACAAACTTGAACAACACATTGTCCTCAATGTGGGAAGAGCTAGAAAAAGAAAATGACAATGAAAAATGATAAGTATGATGACCTCCGAGGTCAATAAAGTCTCAAAGATAATGCAATGAAAAGCACACAAAATGACCTCCTTGGTCACAATGAATATGATGATTGAACACAAAAGCAAACAACATGATCATGACTCAGGAGGAGAGATAGAAGACATCCCTGATTTGATAGGTCTTTGTTGGGGAGCACAGTGGAAGTGAGTAGAGTTGCTCTCCTACATCTGCCGCTGCTCGGTGATAAGGCCATTGTCTGGCAGATTCTGGAATTCACCCGCCTTTGCTCGTGCTCACTTTTTGGCTGTTGATGACTTCGGGCAGTTACTAACACAAAGTTACTTGGTCACACAAAAGGGTGGTGACCACTGGGGGAAAGGACGGGCATCGTCTACCTACACAAAGAAAAATAATGAAACATAAAATGCTCATTTATGGTCCTTAGCTTAACCGTGCCTCACTGCAGTTTCATTAGGGATAGAAGTTTGAAGCTAAGTTCCTTTCCTTTTGCTTTTCCTCGCAATTTTCCTGCACAATCACTTCAATTTCCTCAATCTAGATATCAAGTTTCCTTTGGATTAGTGGATGTAGAGTTGAGTTATTTCTGGATCAAATGCTTCCATGTCGCCGTTAGGGGACAAGATACGCACTCTATCAAAAGGGCTGTGAGTGTATGATCCAAAGAGCTTGACTGGCATACTACTTTCTTCTGGCACTTCAGATTCGGCATCGATCTGAAATACTACTCTATTTTCACCGACTGAGAGTGAAATCAACTTATTGCGTCCATCAATTGTAGCTTGCCTTCTTGCCAGGAATGGACTTCCTAATACTGAGAGGAGTTTTTTGTGCGTAGGGGCTCAAACACTATGAAGTCTTCCTTGACCTCAAACCCTTGAAGTATGATTGGAACTTCCTTCGCATAACCCACTGGGGTGATTGTCCTTCCGTTAGCCAGTTGAATGCTTGTGTGGCATGGGTATAGTCTAATGAAATTCATCTTTTTCCAAAGTTGAATTGGCATAACATTCACTGGAGCTCTTCTTTTGCACCTGGCAAAGGGGACATCTATTTCTCCAATCACCACTAGAATTCTGAGACTTGGTTTCTTCCTTCTGGAATTGCTCGGCTCACCGACCTCCTCCTCGAAAGTTGCGTTATCATCATCCTTCACGCGCCTAGCCCTTTTGCTACTAGATGGAAAAATATTTTCTGTGTTGATGGTAAAGCATTCTTCCTTGCCCATTTGGAAGCCCAATTTAGAGGTGGACTTGAGGTTGTTGCAATCTGGGTTTTTGAATCGGTCATCTCCATCTGGCTCTATCTTTGATATCATCCCTTCTTCTTCTGCAGTTATGCCCATCCAATGGTTTCCAAGCTTAAGGTCCACTTCGCGATTCCTTACGTCTATCAAAGATTAGGTTATCACCAAGAATGGCCGTCCCAATATTATAACCATTTCCATCCCTTCAGGATCTTGTATAATTTCAAAGTCAGCTTGTACCTCATCCCCATTGACCAAAATTTTCAACTCTGTCAACTTTCCCACTAGGACCGATGTCGAACCATTTGGCATGCATAACTGGATTTGAGAAGGGTTCAGCGGGTGTGATCCTAATTCCTCCCACAGGGAAAGTGGCATAACATTCACTGAAGACCCTGCGTCTATGACGGCCTTTTGTGCCAACTCCTTCTTTACTTCCATAAAAATTATGATTCCTTGTGGGTCTCCATGTGAGTGATTAGTTTCTTCAATACCTTCATGTAGATCTTGTTCTTCACTGACAATCATTGAGCATTCTTATCATGGTATATCCTATGTGGCATGTAATGGAGTGCGTGTGTGTCCTGGTAGAAGTCTTTGATGTCCCACTTTACTTCTTTTCTCAAGCCCAAGATATGATTGAGCTTGTCCTTAAACTATTCTCTCCAGGTTCGCCATTCGAGATCCTTGTTGACCAAGGCTCACTATCATCTCCTTTTGTCTTTTAATCATCTCCTCCATTTTTTCGTGCATTGGGTGCTAGCGCTTGATGTTCATGTTCCTGTGAGTAAGATTGGAGCGGTGGCCCTTGATTCGGTACTATCGCCAAGCGATTGGCATCTCTTGAGTAGGAGGAGTTTGGGTCGTTGTGCAATCCCGTCTTATAAGAATTGAATCTTCTGGCATTTGAGTAGTTATGATTCTGTTCTTGCCCAACAAAGTGTACTTGCTCAACAAGGTTCTCATTCTTGTGGCATTCCTTAGCATCATGCCCTTCTTTACCATAATCTTCGCATATTACTTGAAAAAGTATAACTTTCCTTGAATTATGTATATCCTTATCCCAACGCCTTTCCAAGGATGCCACTTGTGCTTGTAGTTGAATTACCAAGTCTGACTCTTGTGCTCCTCCTTAGGGTCTAGAGGGATGGAGATCGCGCTCGCCCGAGTAGGAGGATGTAGAGGAAGCAATTTCTTCCAGTATGCAGACGGCCTCTTATCATGATTTTCTTGAGAATGACCCACCTACTGCTGCATCGAGAGTTGCTTTCACGATAGCAATGAGCCCAAAGAAAAAGGCTTGTAGTAAATGATCTTCCATCATATTCTTAATTGGGCATGATCTCTTGAGGTCCTTGAATCACTCCCATGCTTCTCCTAGAGTCTCATCTTGGTACTGTTTGAATGTGTTGATCTCCCATAGAATTTGATTGGTCTTGGCGGATGAGAAATATTTTCCTTAGAACGCATTTGCTACTTCCCTCCAAGTAGTGATTCCCGAGTCACTCAAGCTTGTGTACCATAGCCTTGCTCCACTATGCACGGTGAAAGGGAAGAGGCCGAGTTTGTTGCATCGTCGGACACCCCTTGAATCTTGAAGATGTTGCAGATTGCCAAGAACCTAGAAAGATGGTCTCTTGGGTCTTCCTTTGGGTATCCACCAAATTGTAAGGAGTTGATGAGAGTGTTGAAAACTCCAGATGGAATAGTATAGTTGATGGAGTCTACGTCCGAGCATGGTACTCCGGACGTCATTCCATTAAGTGTCAAGTGAGCAAAATCCATAAAAGGGACGTCCTCGTCCTCAATTGCAACTTGTGGAATGCCCATAGCCTGAGCTCCTTCATGGTTAGCTTCAAAATTCATTTCTCTTCTCCTTCTTCGTTCTCTCCTCAATGTTCTCTCGATTCTCCCGATATCTTGATTAAGCTCTTCTTAGTCCCCACGTGACCCCGATGAGCCAGTTCGTGGCATACAACGACAAGAGATTACAAGAGAAATAAGAGTAGCACTTAAATAAAAATAAGTAAAATCAACCTAACTATCTCATAAATCACAAAGATGCCTTGGGAGACGCCGCTTCCAGGCAATGGCGCCAATTGAAGAGTAGATTTTTTGGTCCACCTTGCAATAAAGGAAGTACGGGTGTAATGTCGAACCACAAAGAGCAGGTTCAAGACATCTCGAGCGAATTGCAATTAAGATTAGGTTGAAAAGTATTTTATGAATTGAGTTGGGTGAAGCAAGCAAAGACAAGACTAAGTTAAAAGGGTGTAAAGACAATTTAAAGGAAATTGGGCTAGGTACCCTTCACACATCCCTACGTACTTGGTCTCTCTTGGACTTTTGTGTCCGTGGTGGGCCTATGTGAACTATGGCATGGCGCTTCACGGTAAAGTACTTCACGCCACAAAGAAGGTACTAGGGAGTCCTAGCAAGATTGTCACTCACACCTAATATTGGTAAGTTGTCAACGTCACCTAGGTGTTGAGACTACCACAAATTGCCCCTCCAAGACCTAACTCATTAAAGCACCACCCTTTGGCCAACTATACACTACCATTTTTGGGAAAGTTCATTTTCACAGCTATGTCCGTCGGGTAAATATATAGTCTAATGGTTAGGCTTTTCCACACTCCTCTTCACAGCTAAATACTTCGGGTCACGCTACAATTGATTGGGAAAAACTATAGGTCGTTACTAATGCTCTCGCCACTAGGTTCCAACAGATGTCTATTAACCCAACGCATTATGCCCACTAACAGCTACACGCTCTAAAGATTAAGCCCATTCGTAACTAAGTATTTTAGGGGGTGCTAAGGCACCCGACCCAAATAAAAACTACTCACACATAGGTATTTAAATAAAACAACTACGCATTCAAAAGAACAATGTCACAAAAGCGATAAAGAGAAGAGAAAGAGAGTGCTCAATTTTGGTGAAGAGTCGCTCGATCTAAACCCGTCATCCACTTCTTGCTTCTTGAGCTCCTCCTTCAACAACTAAAACTATAATTTAAAGTCTTTGGTGTCCAAACTTACAACTTGATGGGTTGAGGGGGTTTTTTTTATAGAGAAGTCTCCCCTTCAACCCTAAAATGAGATTAAAAGTCTGAAATTCCCTCAAAATATCTAATTCTCCCGGGTAAAATTTGGCAAAAATACTGTCTGGTGGAAGTAGCACCGTCGGCCAAGCTGAGCTGACAAGAGATTCTGGGATTTGGGCACCGACCGGCAGGTGTGGAGTTCACGCGGCGACATGGACGCCGACCGGTGAGCGATTCTGCCATTCGATGAATTCTTCACGAAAATGCTTGCCTCACACTCGTCTGGCGTCGCTCGGCAGAAATGGGGCATCATCCTATAGGACACAAGAGGTTTGGGGAAATCTGGATGAACTCCTCCCGCCGTTCGTCGGGTGGGACGCCGCTCGGCGTGTTTCTGCAGGAGACGCCAGCCGGTTAAAATTTTGCCATTCGGCAGGTGCAGCTTGGTTCTGACAGGCTATCTCTCGCCTCTTCTCACTTGATCCTGGCGTCCCTGCAAAATCCTCCTCCAAAAGATACAAAGATAAAAGGGGGAAACCAATCTAGGCAACAGACCTAAGAATGGTGTAAAATAACTCAAACATACTCAAAATGGGTCTAAATGACCCTAAAATGATGGGATAAAATGAGCGTTTCTTGCGCTCATCACATCTCTACCATCAGAAGATATTTTTGGGTAGGAAAATAATTTTGCGGTGAGTAGGTTGTTTAGGTAGGGTTTAATGGTATCAGAGCGGGTAGGATCGCACGATCCCCATTTTTCGCTCATTACAGAAGTCAAAGTCCGTGCAATCTTCGACCTAATGGGTCTCATTTGAGGGGGCGTATTGAGAATACAACATTGGTTAGTACAAGAGTAGAGGTCAAGTTTATAAATATTAAAAATTCATCAACTCATTGTCTTAAAATTTTTAAATTGGATACGAAAATTTTAGCAATTAGTATGCCAATGTATTCCATCATTTAGTTCATAGGTGGTTCTCACATTCTATGATGATGGTTTCATCATTCTCTTCTCATCATTATCTGAAGTGATACATCATTGAGTTCAGTAGCGATTCATCATTAAATAAATTTGGTTCAATCATTATGTCTTTGTAGTTTTATCGTGTGCTCTCAATCATTTTAAAAAAAATGTAGAGAAAATTATTCTCAAGTCTTCCGTGTTTACTTAAATATACTCAAAAGTCTTCAATATTTGAAAAACGATCATGTTGTCTGATTTTATTATACTCTGAAGTCCTTCACTGATATTATCTTCAATTTTTTTCATGAAAATGACCAAAATATCCGTAAAAAATAAAAAAAATCATCGGTGGCTGACCATATTGGAGAAGCTTCTGGCGGTGATTTAAATAGAGGTCGTGTCTAGTTCAAGGTGGAAGCCCAGCGGTGGCTGACCACCGTCGTCGACAATTAATTGAAATCCCTAAATCCATTCTCGATGAGATGCCTCTTCACGTGGCATTGTGCAAGGTCAAGGTTTGGCACTACTTGGGGGTTTATGGGATTTGGGTGGGTCCGCCAGCTACGACGGAGGAGGTCTACCTCGTGCCCTGTAGTGGCGAATCTGGAAATTTGACCCGAAGTGGAGTGAGGCATGAAGAAGACGATGAAGTTTGAAACAAGAAGGTTAGTAGTGGAGGAGGGTTCGTGGAGGAGGAGGGTCGGCTGAGGAGGTGAGCGGAGGAGGACGGGTGGACATCCAATTGTTGGTCGGGCGGTGGAAATGTTCTGCTGGAGAAGACGATTTGGTCGGCCGAAAGATTTTTTGTTTGTTGTTTAAGGATATTTTTATCATTTTCACGATAAAAATAAAAAAAAATGATGACATCAATAAAGAACCCGAAAGTATAATAAAAGCAAATAAGAGGGACAACAAGATCGTTTTTCAAAATTTTGAATATATTTAAGTAAACACGGGGATCTTTAGAGTAAATTTTCCAAAAATGTATTTCAAAAAAGAATTGAAAAATGAATTTCTTTTACATCAATAAAGATGAAGTGACCAAAACACTACTTATAAAACCTTATAAGGATGGACTGGATCATGGTAGTAGATTGGATCCGGAATGAAGAATACATTCTGAACCGTTTGGACTGAAAGACCAATATTGGCATGTCATGGTTACGAACCTGACATGTCACAGCTACGACACCGGTAAACCCAGTTAGTGATAATCGTCCGCGTGCTACGACACTGGCAAGTCCAATTACCGATAATGGCATGTTGGTGATCTGCAACCCTGCATGCAGACTTTTTAAATTTTTGTCCCCAGGTTTTAACTTTTTTGCAAAAAAACTCTCGCGCGTCTTTACTACAAAGGGTTCGGAATGGGCCTATTCCGGACCCAATCCAAGCCCCAGAATCATGATCCAACTTACAGAAATAGAAGACATATCCTACCATTACTACACTACTATAAAACTAAAATGGAATCCTCAATCAAGGTGATCTATCATCTACTCACCAAATAAAACAAGAAAATGAAACATCATCACCCCCAAATGGAAAAACCTCGGATGCTGCTACGAAATATGCACAATTCAGATAAGATTTTGTGGAGTGCATTAAATGAACAAGTATTATATATACACACACTCCGTTTCCACTATGTATCAGTAATCAAATGGCAGAAGAGAAGAAGAAGCTACACATAGTCATGTTCCCATGGCTAGCCTTCGGCCACATGATACCATACCTAGAACTCTCCAAGCAAATTGCCCGAAAGGGTCACATAATCTCCTTCATCTCCACCCCAAGAAACATTTCCCGCCTCCCTAAACTCCCACCCAACTTATCCCCTCTAATAACCTTCGTTCCCCTCCAATTGCCACCAATACAAAACCTCCCAGAAGGAGCAGAGGCCTGCTCCGACCTAGCGGCAGCCAAAGTCCCATACCTTAGCCAGGCCTATGACCTCCTCCAAGAACCCTTAACCCGTTTCCTGGAAGCAGTGAAACCCGACTGTATCCTCTTGGACTTTACCGCTCACTGGCTCCCTCTCATTGCCGCGAAGCTCGGGATTTTTCAGGCACACTTTTCCATCGTGGCGGCTGCCTCCAACTGCTTCATAGGGTCCGAGAAACTACAAAAAGATAACCCTAGGACAAAGCCAGAAGATTTAACTTCCCCGCCTAAGTGGGTCCCTTTCCCTACCAAGGTGGCACACAAGCTCACAAGTCAACGATTCTGGGGTTTCGGACGTGTTCCGGGCTCATTCGGTTATGGCTGGATGTGACCTTATCCTGGTTAGGAGTTGCCACGAGCTTGAAGCGGATTACTTGAGCTTACTTGAAGAAATCTACCGGAAACCTGTTCTCCCGGTTGGTCTCCTACCCCCTTCAGTGTCAGGTGAACATGACGAGACTTGGCTTGCGATTGAGGCGTGGTTGGCGAACCAGACCCAAGGGAGCGTCCTCTACGTGGCGTTTGGGAGCGAGGCAGCTGTGAGTCAGACCGAACTCACCGAGTTGGCCGCCGGGCTGGAGCTCTCTGGCCTGCCATTCTTCTGGGCTTTTCGGAAGGGGCACGAATCCTTGTCGCTGGAGCTCCCCGATGGGTTTCAGGAGAGGACCAAGGGACGTGGCCTTGTCTGGACGGGATGGGCCCCACAAGTTAGGATCTTGGCCCATGAGTCGGTCGGTGGGTTTCTGACCCATGTTGGTTGGGGCTCGGTTACTGAAGGGCTTACCTTTGGTCGCCCGCTGATCATGTTCCCTCTAATAGCGGAGCAAGGGCTCAATGCAAGAGTTTTCGAGGACAAGATGGTTGGGCTGGAGATCCCACGGAACGAAGAGGATGGCTCGTTTATGAGGCACTCCGTGGCCGAGACGTTGAGGCTGGTTTTAATGGACGAGAAAGGGAAGATCTATAGGGACGAAGCTTTGGAGATGATGATATTGTTTGGTGACAGGAAGCTCCATGATGGATATGTTGATGAGTTTGTGAGGTACGTTCAGAATCATGGGCAAGCAAAATTAGAATGATGATAGTGAAAACTAAAGACGGATTTGTAATAAATTCGGATGAACATGCGATCCGTGATAGATTTATCGCAATTAAAAGAGACGTCGGTTTTATGACCAAGAAAATAATAATTGGGCCCTGCTTATTTGTTTTGTAGCATTATTAAAGTTGTACCATAGTAATAATGTACTGCATCACTTATTTGATTTTCATACGTTACCCTTCTTTAGTACCAACCCTGTACGATTCAAGACACTCCAAGAAACCTTCCACGTATTGCTCCTGTCGAGCCCGATCTCCAAACACAGAACTCATCTCCTTGGCCTTGTCCCTGTATTGCTTCCCTTCATCCTCCACAATCACCAGCCTCACCGACTCGGCCACGGCTTCCCTGGTAAACGACCCGTCGTCCTCGCTTCTGGGCACCAAGTACGCGATCTTCTTACTGTCCAGAAGTTTCGCATTAATCCCTTGATCCGCGAAAAAGGTCAGCAACACGAGAGCCTTGGAGAATTGAAGAGACTCCACCACCGAGCTCCACCCGGAGTGAGTCAAAAACCCGCCCACCGAGACGTGAGCCAGTATCTTAACCTGAGGAGCCCAGCTCGTGCAGACTAAACCACGCCCCTTGGTTCTCTCTTCGAACCCATCAGGTAATTCTAGTACCTCAGTGTCAAATGACCCGCGATTGGTCTTCAGCACCCAAAAGAAAGGTACCCCAGAGAGCTCTAGCCCTAAAGCTATCTCGTTGAGTTCGGGTTGACTCGGCTTCGCCTCGCTACCGAATGCTACGTATACGACAGAGCCTCTCGCTTTCCTGTCCAACCACTGTTTCATTGACTTCCATCTCTCGTCTTCTTTGTCGTCCCCAACGTTGTTGTGAGTCCAAGAGGGGAGTACCCCTATTGGGAGTACGGGTTTCTGGTGAATTCTTTTCAATAACTTGAAGTATTCTGGTTCCACCTCTAAGGAGCTTCTCACTGCTATTATGTCGGATCCGTTTATCACCTGCGAAGAGATAATAGCATAAGCTATAGAGTTATTTCATTTGTAGTACTATAGTATTGAAGTTAGAGTTGGCTTTTACTGGATAAGTAAAACGGAAAATAAAAAGAATCATTTTTGGTAAAAAGATTTTAGGTGAAATAGGCATAGTTTTTATTTGAAAAAATTGATTAATCAGGACAAGTATTGTTTAGTTTTTCATATTTCTGGAATCATTTGATTAGTCTTTAACGGGTAAGGGGCCGCCTTGAATTTGGTGCGGGACCTAATAGGCAAGGTCCCGCACCTTGCAGGGATCAATCTGAGCCGTGGATGAATTATGGAAACACGCGTGCAAAGATCCAACGGTAGATTTTTGCCACGTGTCCCTAAAGGTATTTTCGGGTTTTGGTTCACGAATCCTCGTGAGCCTTATATCGCCTAACATGTATTTAATAGAATGTCCCTTCTCTCAGTCATGCATATGTTAGATCCAAAATCAAGGAAGGAAGGAAGGAAGAAGAAGAGAAAGAGAGATAGAAAAGGGAAAGGGCGGAGGTAATCGCTTGTTATTGGCAATTTTCTAGAATGGTTCCCGTAGCTGTACAATCTTCTACTTAAAAGTACCAGTCTTCCACTTGGGTTACAAGTCCACACCATAAGCCCATGGGCCCAAACGTATACTAACCAGTCTCTACTAACTTTTTCCGCCTAACAATCCCGCTCATCCACATATCTAACATCCCCGTCCTTCAAAGCAAACTTGTCCTCAAGTTTGTTGTAAATTGAAGCTTGGAAATTTGGAACGAATATCTGTAATGGCTTATGTTATACCAAATGATTAGGACTTGTGGAATCTCCAGATTATTCCTCTTCACAATTCTGGTAGCCAGCACCTTCAATGGCTCAACCTTGATTTCTCCTACTGCTTTCATAACAGGCAACGATCGAACCACTGCTGCATCTGGAGGCAAACCGCGCTTGAGTAGGGACACATGGAACACGGGATGGATACTACTTTCTCGAGGCAATTCTAGTATGTACGCCACATGCCCCAACTTCTGTAAAACCTTAAAGGGACCATAATACTTTGCCGCCAATTTCAAGCTTCGCCTTACTGCAATAGAAGTTTGCCTGTAAGGTTGTAGCTTCAAATAGACCCAGTCATCCACCTTAAATTCCCTTTCCGATCTCTTCTTGTCAGCCTGCACCTTCATCCTCTTTTGTGCTGCTGCCAAATTGGTCTTGATGCTCTGCAAGGCCCGTACTCTTTCTACCAGATAATCATCAACAGCAGCTACCACACTATGCTGCACTCGTACCCCGGGTAATTCAGCTGGAACATATCCATACAACACTTCAAAAGGAGTCATCTTTAAGGCCGTATGGTAGTTAGTATTGTACCAGAGCTCCACCAAAGCTAACCACTCCTTCCATGATCGGGGTTTCTCAAAGCAAAAGCATCGCAGATAATTTTCTAAGCACTGATCCACCCTCTCCGTCTGGCCATCCGTCTGTGGATGATAAGTAGTGCTTAGGTGCACCCGTATGTCCATCAAGTCACATAGTTCAATCCACACCTTACTCGTGAACACCTTATCTCTGTCATAGATTATGCTCTGAGGTAAGCCGTGCAGCTTACATACTCCATCTAACAGTATTTTGGCAACCTGTAAAGCTGTAAAAGGATGTGAGATTGCCAAAAAAATGAGCATACTTGGTCAATCTATCTACCACGACCAAGATTGTATCCTTTCTCTGTGACACGGGTAGACCCTCAACAAAATCCATAGAGATATCCTGCCACACGCCTTCTGGAATTGGAAGAGGTTGTAAGAGCCCGGGAGAAGCAACTGTCTCCCTCTTGCATTGCATACAAATATGACATTTGGCAACGGCTTCCTGCACATCCTTCTTCATACCAGGCCAATAGAATAGACGTTTGATTCTCTGATAACTCCCAATAATTCCAGAGTGCCCTCCAACTGCAGATCTATGCATCTCTTCCACTAATTGGCTTCGTACTTCTCCACTACACCCAACCATGATCCTGCCTTTATATTTAATCAACTCCCCACTCAATTGAAAACCAGGTTTGGAAGTAGGATCCTACAAAAGAGCAACCTGCAGGGCATGAGCATGGTCATCATTTGTATAGGATGCAATCACTTCTGCCATCCAATGAGGTTGAGCGACTGAAATAGCAAAAGCGTCAGCAGCAGAGAATTGCTTCCTTGATAACGCATCTGCTACCACCTTTTCTTTACCTTTTCTGGAGCTAATGCAAAAGTCCAAACCAAGAAGCTTTGATACTGCCTTTTTCTGCAAGCTGGTATGAATCGTTTGTTCAAATAAGTACTTAATACTCGACTGATCTGTTTTAATCACAAATCTATCATTCTCTAAGTATGGTCTCCATTTTTCAATAGCAGCAAGTACGGCTAGTAACTCCTTCTCATAGATGGACCTACCCGCATTGCGAGGACCAAAAGCTTCACTGAGAAATGCCAGATGCCTACCATCTTGCATAAGTACCGCTCCCATCCCAAGCTGGCTGGCATCCTTTTCCACTACAAATTGCTTAGAAAAGTCAGGTAATGCAAGCATGGGAGCCTCCACCATGGCAGTTTTCAACAACTGAAATGCTTTCTCAGCTTCTGGAGACCAAACAAAACTGTTCTTCTTAAGCAAATCATATAATGGCCTGCATTTCAATCCATACTCTCTGATAAACTTTCTGTAATATCCCATGAGACCCAAAAACTTCCTAAGATCAGAAACTGTGGTATGAGATTGCCAATTAACCATTGCTTCAATCTTCTTAGGATTTGTTCTTACTTCATCCGCATCGATGATATGGCCAAGGTATTCCACTTCCTTGGTACCAAATATACCATTTGCTCCTCTTAGCAAAGAATTGCTGATTACGGAAGATCTCCAAAGTGGTTTTCAGATGAAATAAATGATCTTCCATACTCTTGCTATATACCAATATGTCGTCAAAGAATACTAAGATAAAGTCCCTCAAATAAGCTCCGAAAATATTGTTCATCAAGGCCTGAAAGCTAGCAAGAGTATTCGTTAAACCAAAAGGCATAACTTTAAATTCAAAATGACTATGATGAGTCCTAAAGGCCGTCTTGGGTATGTCCACTTCTCTCATCCTTATTTGGTGATATTCGGATCTCAAATCCAACTTAGAAAACACGGTTGCACCATTCAACTCATCTAACAACTCATCAATCATGGGAATTGGAAATTTATTCTTGATTGTGAGGTTGTTCAATTGTCTGTAATCAATGCACATCCTCCATGTGCCTTCCTTCTTCTTGACCAACAGAACAGGGCTGGCAAACGGGCTCTTGCTAGGCTGAATAAACTTAGAATCAAGTAAAGCTTGCACTTGTTCCTTAATTTCCTTCTTCTGATAGTACGAATACCTATAGGGTCGAATGCTGACTGGTTGAGCATCCAGTTTCAGAGATATTTCATGATCTTGTGCTCGTGGTGGAGGTAAATGGTTGGTGTGCAAAAATGTCTTCATATTCCTGCAACAGAGTCTGCAACTTCGGGTCCAATAATTCTGTAGCAGTAATTACAGGGTCTCTTCCAGAATCTTCAACCAACCAAAAGACTTCCTCAATTCTTAACTGATAAGTATTTTACCTCGAGCTTTATTGGGGGTCTGGATGATGATGTTAAGGCGATGGTACTAGCTGGTAACCCTACGACCATATTAGATGCTATGAGGTTGGCCAGATTAAATGAAGCTGCCATTGTGGCTATGTTCAAGAAGAAACAATTGTATAAGTTAATGGGAAATTCTGGAACTCCATCTTATAGTGGAAGTTCAAATAAATTTGGTAATAACAAATCTGGGAATTCTGGTTCTTCATATTCTGGAGGAGTTAGGAGTAGTGGTAGTGATTCTTTTGTAGCTAGTAGCAAGAATAGCTCTGATACCAACTTGTTAGATCCAAAATCAAGGAAGAAAGGAAGGAAGGAAGAAGAGAAAGAGAGAGAGAAAAGGGAAAGGGCAGAGGTAACCACTTGTTATTGACAATTTTCTAAAATGGTTCCCGTAGCTGTACAATCTTCTACTTAAAAGTACCAGTCTTCCACTTGGGTTACAAGTCCACACCATAAGCCCATGGGCCCAAATGTATACTAACCAAACTCTACTAACCTTTCCCGCCTAACAATCCCGCTCATCCATATATCTAACAGCATATTAATTGATTTATTTTTTGAAATTCTAGAATCGTCCCTTCATGACTCATGTAATTAAATGTATAATAATTGGGTGAAAATTTTATTACTTGTCTCTTCGTCCTTGGTTTCCTTTTCTATTTTAATTTTTTGTCTCAGGTTTATAATTATTTAAATGTACTTTTCTTTTTGGAGAGGTTATTTGTATGCAAAAATCATGCTTGATTATAAAAAAAAGGCATGCTTGGTTATGATCAATTAACATGCCCAGGTACGATAAAGTCATGTTTGGTTACAGTCAATTGGCATGTCCAGGGTACAATAAAAAGTCATGCTTGGTTATGATTGTTGTTTGTTGGAGGTGGTGTACTTGATTAGGATCTAGTTTAATCGAGGCAAGAGTTTGACTCTTTCTCCGTAAGACGAGATTGCCCCGTATTTAGTGCTTACAGGCTGCGGCAATCGTCCCCAAGATACAACGACTTAGTTACTTCCAAAATCATAGCACAACGAATCTCGAAGCTTCAGACAAACCTTGGATACTCGGAACTTTCTTAGAGAGGGAGAGAGAAGAACGCTATTGCTAATGAATGCTTATGCAATGAGTGTTCTGGGTTATTTGCAAATGAGGGTGATATGAATATTAGAAGCACTCATATGATGATTTCAAGTGCCAATCTGACCAAGTGAGAGAGCACGGACAAAGCGCTTCAAATCACAACTTAATGGGCTGATTTCCAAGCTTACATCGGAGAGTTGGGCCCAAGCAAATTTATTAAAGTCCATGGACCAAGAGCCACGAAATTCAGCTGAGTTTATGACCTTAATACAAGTTTTAGAAGGTCTTTTCAGCAGCAAAGATCTTGAAGATTTATTCTCTCTGATTTGGGCATTCTATTTAGGAAGTTTATTTCAGCCATTAGTTTTGATTAGGAAGTTATATTCCAACAACTCTTGGCTTATTTAGCTTGTTTGTCACATTTGTAGCCTTTCTAAAAGGCAGAAATTTGTTTCCTTTTTAGTTTTCCTTTCTAGCCAGATTTTTAGGAGTTTGTTGATTTGGAATCTCTTTGTAATATTGAGCCTATATTGAGCCTATAATACAAGCGGATCTTCATAACCGTTTGTGGCATCATCGACATATCAAGGTTCTTTGTTTCAACTCAAACAGCGGGTCGCGGTCGTAATACCAAGGTTCTTGTTTGGTTGTGAGCATCGGGTCGAGATCTCCTTCACAAACTGATCTAGAACGATCTGGGAATTCAACGCTTCTTGGACGGGTCTCGTGCATCATTGACGGGGTTCGTATCATTGGAGAGGCCTATTTATAGGCGCTGGAAGAGTGGCAGGCAGGCACTCCAAAGAGATGCGACTCAGGCAGGCAGCCAGATCGCTCGTGGCTTTTCGGAGATGTCCCTTCGCTAGGCAGATTACTCCAGCCTCTTTGCTTCCCATCATGGATTGCTCGCAGCCCTTCGGCCGTCTGGAAATTTTTGGGATGTTTCAGCCCTTCGTGCCTCTTCAGTGGCCATCCTGGAAGGCGCTCGCAGCCCTTCGTCACTTCGATAGCTACGCAGCTCTCTCCAGACTCAGGCAAAATACTTAAGTGCCAAGTGCGCCATAAAGCGCCCATTGCGACCTGCGTCCAATGCGCCACATGCACACACACACGTACACTCACGTGTGCGAACGCGAGTACATGCTCGTGCTCGTGCTCGTGCTTGGATGGTGCTACACACCATCCTCGTCGTGGTCCGAGTTGGCTATCCTTCCAGGTGGTCAACTTATTTCCTAGCTAACAAGGAGTTTCTCCTTATAAACTAGGAAAAGTTGGTGCCACTTTCCAATGTGGGATTGCACTTTCTATTTCCCTTTTAGGCCTCCCACTTTGGGCCTTTCCACTTTGGGCTTTGCATTGAATTTTCATTCAAGCTTTTCCAACAATCTCCCACATGAATAATGATTAATGCATGCTGACACTTTTAAGAAAAGTTCGAACAAAATATCATTGCATCAAGATAGGTAGCTTACGGCTTTGAACCTTCTCTAGTAAGATGTTATCGGATTTACTTACTGCTCTGTGAACGCGATGTCTTGAACTGGTCTACTTTTTTATGTAAACCAAGGCAATAACATTTGCACAATGATATCTTTAATATCCTTTGGTTCTCACGTTGTGTCCGTTTTGGCCATGGACCTTATCTTGGATTCATAAGTGTTTTTCTATTTGAAGCGGCCTCACTTCACACTTATATAGGTGATCTCCTATTAAGAGTATCCTGCCATACTCCACCTTTTTCTGGTATAGGAATCATTAAAAGCGTAGACGCTTAACCTTACCACACCTCTGCAGGTTTGCACTTGGGCAGCTTCTGAGACTGGGACAGATTCCAAGTATTCATCTGAACCATCCATAATGTAGTTGTCTCATTGAACTAAGTTTGTGGGATCTCCACTCATCATGGTTGAGTTACCGCTATGAACGTTCTTTAATGTATGGGTTTTAACTCCATTCCCCTTACTGCGTTGTACATTTGATCTCTGTTGATTCCTTTCGTTAAAGGATCAGCTATGTTATCCTTGGACTTCACATAATCAATGGTTATTACTCCACTTGAGATCAATTATCTAACGGTGTTATGTCTCCTACGGATATGTCGAGACTTACCATTGTACATAGTACTTTGTGCTCTCCCGATTACAGACATGCTATCACAATGTATCAATACATGGGGCAGAGGCTTATTCCAACACGGAATATCCTCTAGGAATTTCTGAGCCATTCAGCTTCTTCCCCAGCTTTGTCTAGTGCTATAAACTCTGACTCCATGGTGGATCGAGCTATGCACGTTTGTTTAGAGGATTTCCAGGACATAGCTCCTCCACCTATGGTGAACACATAACCACTAGTTGATTTGGAGTCTTTAGT
Source organism: Hypericum androsaemum (assembly GCA_963995505.1). NCBI lineage: Eukaryota > Viridiplantae > Streptophyta > Magnoliopsida > Malpighiales > Hypericaceae > Hypericum > Hypericum androsaemum. The sequence goes on along the minus strand of OZ023181.1, from coordinate 14,460,441 downwards.
GTTCGATATCCAATTCGCATCACTGTATCCTTCCAATACAGCTGGATACCTAGTATAAAGTATACCATGGTTCATGGTATGTTTCAGATACTTTAGAACCCTTTCCAGAGCTAGCCAGTGGTCTGGTCCTGTATTGCTCGTGAATCTACTAAACTTGCTAACTGAGTATGCAATATCCGGGCGTGTACAATTTGTTAAGTACATTAGACTCCCGATGATCTTTGCATATTTCAGTTGAGATATTGGATCACCTCTGTTCTTAGCCAAGTATAGACTCAGGTCTACCGGAGTCTTAGCCGGAGGTTTGTCAAAAGCATCGAATTTCTTGAGTACAATCTCAACGTAGTGAGATTGTGACAAGATAATTTCTTCAGTCATCCTAGAGATTTTAATCCCCAGTATAACGTCAGCTAGACCCATATCTTTCATGTCAAAGTTGTTATTTAACATGTTCTTAGTTTTTATAATAAGATCATTACTGCTTCCCGTGATTAGTATGTCGTCTACATACAGATATACAATCACGTCAGCATCAGGCGTGCCTTTAATGTATACACATTTATCACACTCATTGATCTTAAAGCCATTTGACATCATTGTCCTGTCAAATTTCTCATGCCACTGTTTCGGCGCCTGTTTCAGCCCGTATAGTGACTTGACCAGCTTGCACACTTTATGTTCTTGTCCGGGGGCAACAAACCCTTCTGGTTGTTCCATATATATTTCCTCTTCCAGTTCTCTATTTAGGAAAGCTATTTTTACATCCATCTGATGTATCTCGAGGTTATAGAGTGCTGCGACACCTATGGTGAATACATAACCACTAGTGGATTTGGAGTCTTTAGTGTTCGATATCCAATTCGCATCACTGTATCCTTCCAATACAGCTGGATACCTAGTATAAAGTATGCCATGGTTCATGGTATGTTTCAGATACTTTAGAACCCTTTCCAGAGCTAGCCAGTGGTCTGGTCCTGGATTGCTCGTGAATCTACTAAACTTGTTAACTGAGTATGCAATATCAGGGCGTGTACAATTTGTTAAGTACATTAGACTCCCGATGATCTTTGCATATTTCAATTGAGATATTGGATCACCTCTGTTCTTAGCCAAGTGTAGACTCGGGTCTACCGGAGTCTTAGCCGGAGGTTTGTCAAAAGCATCGAATTTCTTGAGTACAATCTCAACGTAGTGAGATTGTGACAAGATAATTTCTTCAGTCATCTTAGAGATTTTAATCCCCAGTATGACATCAGCTAGACCCATATCTTTCTCAAAGTTGTTATTTAACATGTTCTTAGTTTTTATAATAAGATCATTACTGCTTCCCGTGATTAGTATGTCGTCTACATACAGATATACAATCACGTCAGCATCAGGCGTGCCTTTAATGTATACACATTTATCACACTCATTGATCTTAAAGCCATTTGACATCATTGTCCTGTCAAATTTCTCATGCCACTGTTTCGGCGCCTGTTTCAGCCCGTATAGTGACTTGACCAGCTTGCACACTTTATATTCTTGTCCGGGGGCAACAAACCCTTCTGGTTGTTCCATATATATTTCCTCTTCCAGTTCTCTATTTAGGAAAGCTATTTTTACATCCATCTGATGTATCTCGAGGTTATAGAGTGCTGCGACACCTATGGTGAACACATAACCACTAGTGGATTTGGAGTCTTTAGTATTCGATATCCAATTCGCATCACTGTATCCTTCCAATACAGCTGGATACCTAGTATAAAGTATGCCATGGTTCATGGTATGTTTCAGATACTTTAGAACCCTTTCCAGAGTTAGCCAGTGGTCTGGTCCTGGATTGCTCGTGAATCTACTAAACTTGTTAACTGAGTATGCAATATCAGGGCGTGTACAATTTGTTAAGTACATTAGACTCCCGATGATCTTTGCATATTTCAGTTGAGATATTGGATCACCTCTGTTCTTAGCCAAGTGTAGACTCAGGTCTACCGGAGTCTTAGCCGGAGGTTTGTCAAAAGCATCGAATTTCTTGAGTACAATCTCAACGTAGTGAGATTGTGACAAGATAATTTCTTCAGTCATCCTAGAGATTTTAATCCCCAGTATGACATCAGCTAGACCCATATCTTTCTCAAAGTTGTTATTTAACATGTTCTTAGTTTTTATAATAAGATCATTACTGCTTCCCGTGATTAGTATGTCGTCTACATACAGATATACAATCACGTCAGCATCAGGCGTGCCTTTAATGTATACACATTTATCACACTCATTGATCTTAAAGCCATTTGACATCATTGTCCTGTCAAATTTATCATGCCACTGTTTCGGCGCCTGTTTCAGCCCGTATAGTGACTTGACAAGCTTGCACACTTTATGTTCTTGTCCGGGGGCAACAAACCCTTCAGGTTGTTCCATATATATTTCCTCTTCCAGTTCTCTATCTAGGAAAGCTTTTTTTACATCCATCTGATGTATCTCGAGGTTATAGAGTGCTGCGACAGCTATGATCACTCTAATGGATGTAATTCTTGTGACCGGCGAATATGTGTCAAAGAAATCATATCCTTCCTTCTGTTTGAACCCTTTAGCTACCAACCGAGCTTTGTACTTGTCAATTGATCCATCAGCTTTGTATTTCCTTTTAAGGATCCACTTGCAACCTAAAGATTTGCAAGCTGGTGGAAGATCCACGATTTCCCACGTGTGGTTTTGCATGATGGATTCTATCTCACTGTTGATAGCTTCTTTCCAGAGAGGAGCATCCGAACTAGATAATGCCACTTGGACTGTCCTAGGTTCATTTTCTAACATGTAGTTTAGAAAATCTGGACCAAACGACTTGTCTACTTTGGTCCTCTTACTCCATCTAGGTTCCTCAGCACCTTGATCAGAGTCTTGAGTAGCTTTATAACTTATTTTGTTTGAGCTTACTTCTTTCGTTTCCTTTTTAGGAAAGATATTCTCAAAGAATGTTGCATTCCTTGATTCCATGACCATTTCCTCGTTGATTTCAGGGTTTTCAGACTTGTGCACTAGAAATTGGTATGCGCTACTGTTGTGGGCATATCCGATAAAGATGCAGTCAACGGTCTTAGGTCCTATTCTCACCCTTTTAGGCGGAGGTATTTCTACCTTGGCTAGGCACCCCCACACTTTAAGGTAACCGTAGGAAGGCTTCCTCCCTTTCCATAATTCATATGGGGTTTTGTCCCTTTTCTTGTGTGGTAATTTCTTTAGAATGTGATTAGCTGATAGCACAGCTTCTCCCCACAAGTTCTGTGGTAAGTCCGAGCTAATCAACATAGCGTTCATCATCTCCTTAAGAGTTCGATTCTTGCGTTCAGCTATGCCATTTGATTGAGGTGAGTATGGAGCTGTTGTCTGATGAATAATGCCATTTTGTTGGCAGAATTCCTTAAACGGAGCTACATATTCTCCCCCTCTATCACTTCGAATCATTTTAATTTTAGTGCTAAGTTGATTTTCAACCTCATTCTTATAACTCTTGAAAGCTTCTAGAGCTTCGTCTTTTCCTTTCAAGAGGTGTACATAACAGTACCTCGTGCAATCGTCAATAAACGTGATGAAATACTTTTTCTCACCTCTAGTTTGCACTTGTTTCATATCGCATATGTCAGTATGAATTAACTCTAAAGGTGTAGTACTTATTTCCACTGAATGAAAAGGTACTTTGGTCATTTTTGCCTCTACACATACTTCACATTTATTGTTTGTGTCAAACTCCATTTTAGGCAATAAACTCAAATTTACGTGTCCTAATCTATCATGCCATAAATTAGAACACTCAGCCAAATAAGAAGAATTAATAACTTTATTAGGGTCATTAAAGGCGCATTTTACAGTTATTACATTCATCTTGAAGAGCCCCCTCTCGAGGTAACCCTTTCTTACAAAGGCACCGGCCTTGGTCAGAACAAACCTATCGGCCTCGAATACTAGTTTCATCCCAGCTTTGCTCAACACTGAGCTAGATACTAAATTCTTACGAATGTCTGGGACATGCAGCACATCCTTGAGGGTTAGCTCTTTTCCAGAGGTCAGCTTCAGTACTACCTGGCCTAGTTCGACTGCGGGAGAAGTTGCAGAATTACCCATAAACAGCTTTCGGCCATTGATCGCGATGTAGGTCGAGAACATCTCCTTGTCTGAGCAGATGTGTCGGGTTACCCCTGTGTCAATGAACCACTCTCTTGGGTTATCCACCAGATTGGCTTCAAACACCACGGTGGATAAGTCTAGTTCAGACAGGTCTTCGGCGAGATTTGCCTTCTCACGATCGTCCCTTTTTGGCAGGCGACAATCTTTTGCCATGTGACCGGGTTTGTCGCAGTTGTAGCAATCTTCCTTGATCTTCTTAGCTTTCTTTGGCTTTGGCTCTTGCTTCTCCTGCTTATTCCCGGGCTTCTTCCTCTTCTTGCCAGTACCACCTTCGACGAGGTGTACCTTAGTTTCGGAGTTGGTCCTGCGGGTCTTGACTTCAGACTTTCAGTTGTCTTCCATGATCCTTAGTCTCACGATCAGGTCTTCCAGCCCTATGTCCTTCCTCTTATGCTTGAGGTAGTTCTTGAAGTCCTTCCACAGAGGAGGTAGCTTCTCGATCAGAGTAGCCATTTGGGAAGACTCGCTTAGTTGCATTCCTTCAGTTGCAACTCTTGCACTTGGTCTAACACCTTCTTAGAGTCGATCGTTCTGAAGTTGAGGAATCGTCTGACGATGAATTTCTTCAAGCCGGCATCCTTCGTTTTGTACTTCTTCTCCAAGGAGTCCCACAATTCTTTTGTGGTCTTGAAACCTGCATAGACATTGTAAAGGGTGTTGTCTAGTCCATTCAGAACATAGTTACGACATAGGAAGTCGCTATGACTCCATGCATTGAGGGCGTTGATCTTCTGTTGATCAGCCTCATTTTTCACCACCTTCGGAGCCTCTTCCTTCAAGAATCGGACCAGGTTGAGCATCGTCAGGTAGAACAGCATCTTCTGTTGCCATCTCTTGAACTCGGTACCGTTGAACTTGGCCGGCCTTTCGGCGTGGACAGTTCCCGGGACTGCTGGCACTGGTGCTGAGCTTCTTGATGCCATCTTCAAGTACACAAATCTCGTCTTACGATTGTTGTTTGTCGGAGGTGGTGTACTTGATTAGGATCTGGTTTAGTCGAGGCAAGAGTTTGACTCTTTCTCCGTAAGACGAGATTGCCCCGTATTTAGTGCTTACAGGCTGCGGCAATCGTCCCCAAGATACACAACGAATCTCGAAGCTTCGGGCGAACCTTGGATACTCTGAACTTTCTTAGAGAGGGAGAGAGAAGAACGCTATTGCTAATGAATGCTTATGCAATGAGTGTTCGGAGTTATTTGCAAATGAGGGGGAGAGGCCTATTTATAGGCGCTGGAAAAGTGGCAGGCAGGCACTCCGAAGGGGCACGAGGTACTTCCGAAGAGATGCGACTCAGGCAGGCAGCCAGATCGCTCGTGGCTCTTCGGAGATGTCCCTTCGCTAGGCAGATTGCTCCAGCCTCTTTGCTTCCCTTCATGGATTGCTCGCAGCCCTTCATGCCTCTTCGGTGGCCATCCTGGAAGGCGCTCGCAGTCCTTCATCACTTCGATAGCTACGCAGCTCTCTCCGGACTCGGGAAAAATACTTAAGGCTCCTCCAGACGATGCGCACGTGCGAAGTGCCAAGTGCGCCACAAAGCGCCCATTGCGACCTGCGTCCAATGCGCCATGCGCGTGCTCGTGCTCGTGCTCGTGCTCGTGCTCGTGCTCGTGCTCGGATGGTGCTACGCACCATCTTCGCTGCGGTCCGAGTTGGTTATCCTTCCAGGTGGTCAACTTATTTCCTAGCTAACAATGAGTTTCTCCTTATAAACTAGGAAAAGTTGGTGCCACTTTCCAATGTGGGATTGCACTTTCCATTTCCCTTTTGGGCCTCCCACTTTGGGCCTTTCCACTTTGAACTTTGCATTGAATTTTCATTCAAGCTTTTCCAACAATGATAAAATGGCATACCAAGTCAATAGTAGGGACATAAAAATTAATTGGCATGCTTGGTTACGATCAATTGGCATGTCCGGATACGATAAAATGGCATAGTTGGTTACGATAAAATGGCATGACAAATTAATATTTAATAATAGGGACATAAAAATTAATTGGCATGCTTTGTTATGATAAAAGGCATGTTTGGTTACGATAAAATGGCATGCCAAGTTAATATTTAATTAATAATAGGAACATAAAAAAATTAATGGGCATGCTTGATTACGATCAATTAGCATGCCTGGGTACGATAAAATGGCATGATTGGTTACGATAAAATGGCATGTCAAGTTAATATTTAATAATAGGGACATAAAAAATTTCGCAAAATTTTAATAAAAAAGTTAAGTGAAAACTTAAAAAAAATTAAAGGGAGGAAAGGGGGAAGTGAATCACGTGTCAATCCTTTCCCATCTACTAACATGGGCCCACATTCTCTTTTCTCCCTCCACTGACGCGTGCACCTTTCTATACGCATCAGCTACTTTACTATTTTACCCCTCTCCATGCATGCACGAAATAGGCCCTTCCCTGTCAAATGTTGGCCCGTAAGGGGCAGGGTCCAGGGGCATCTGGGGAGGTGGGGGCGATGTCTCCCGGATATATTTTTATTACGTTTTGTATTTTTATTTCTTTTTATTTAATAAAGTTAATTTACCTATCCAAAAACTTTTGATTATTCTTTAAATCCTAATTCTAGTCGGCATCATTTAAATGTCAAATATACCACTAAATCCACCAAAAAAATTTAAAAAATTGCAAAATTTTTTGGTTTAACTAAAAATTGCAATTTAATAAAAAGAACATCTCATCTCAAAACCCATCCATCTTACCCCAGACACTCCTCTTCGACATTTAATATTTTATCAAACACCTTTATAGCACATCCCAAGTACCCGCACTTCAATTACATATCAACCACGACATTCTGAACGAACAAATCCGACTAAGACCCATCAACCAGAATCGTCTATCCATGGAACTACTTTCCCAAGCCGAAATCTTTCGCCTCCTTGCGCGCCTTAAAACTTGCCGGCTCCTTCCTACCCCTCGCCATTTTTAATGTTTAACACTAGGAATTTTAGAGAGACGAGTAACAAGATGGATGAGGTTGGAGATTCGATGGTTTTTGTTGTTGGGCAAGTTCATAATTTTTTATTGAGTTTAGGAGTATTTTTGTCATTTTAATTAGTACTTTATCGAAAAATTATCAGAATATGGAGACAATGACTAATAATTGATTTTAAAAATATGAGGGACTAAATAATACCCGGCTATTTTGATTAATTATTTCTTCGAACATCAGGGATCTATAACTATTTTACCCAAAGATTATTAGTCTAGACAACATGGTATCCGAACACTACTGTACTGATTAATCTAGTTTCGAATCTAAACTTTTGGAGGGGGCAATACTATTTCAAACTAGTTTCGTCCATATTAAAAACATCTTTCATATGGAACTAATTTTTTTGTTCTCTTATGAACTCCAACTCGTTTTCCATCTCTTGTGTGCCAACAGAGCCACTTTCTTCTAAACGACGAAAGGACTTGATACCATGTCTAGCTTAAACTTCCCGAGCCAACCTTGAGAAAAGTTATGCAACTCAGAAGGCTATTGAGGGTATACAAGTTTCACTGTCTCTCTTGCATTCTTCAAAATTAGTTCTCGAGTTATATTCACACGATCTTGGTATTGTAGAAACCACTTATAAACAACTTTTTCTATTTCACAAAATTTACCGGTTTGTGTCTCTTAGTATTCCCTCCTTTTTCTAAGTTGGCTGAAAGGTACTCAGATGATCTCTTGAGTGTGTTTGATATTATACATTGATTAATTTTCAAACGAAAATTCTCATCAAACTGTTGTTGCAAATCTTTTTGGCTGCATGTTGGGTGATCTCTTTTATACTCACATAAGGCCTTATGTATTTGGTTTGTCATGGTTATTTTCTTGACACTTTTTAGATAGAAAGTCATTGTATTGTTGGGTATTGATTTATGAAACCCTTTGTTTTATTTATATAGTAGTTCTTGTGGATGAAATAATAAGAATTTGAAACTAGTTATTCAACGTATTGAATAACTAGATTCAAGTTTAGGATATTTATTCTACCAACAAAAATTTGCCAATATTTTAGTACATTGAACATACATTTAGTTCTAGTACATTAAACTAACTTCAAGTTCATAGTATTTTATATTCATGCATTTACCTAAGTAAATAAATTTAAGTTCGTGAAATATAAAATACATTTTTTACTCAATATATTATTAATTTATTGATTAATTAAAATCTTTCTAAATTAATAAATTTTACCATCCCCGTAAGTATTAATTTAAAGAGGTTCTACTATAACAAGAATAAACCTTCTATGGAGTTATTTCAATTATTGGTCTCTATGTTAGAATTAGTTGGACCCTTATTAAGGATGGCAATAATATCTTTATCATGAAGGTTTACGTGGATTCACATTTGAAGGTCCAAAATTTGTTGACTTCCATCGGGTATAGATCTAGATTTTATCAAATTCATATTTTTAAAAAGGATAAATCATTGATATGAATCTATAAAATTGTGGTCGGATCCTGCCCAATATAAAATAATATTATTAATTACTAATTTAATATCAAATTTTCAATCTCAACCTACCTAACTTTAAATTTCTTTCGAGTTGCTAGTTTGATTTTTTTTTGACTCATTTTAGCGAACAAAACAATTACATTTATATTTTCAAGTGTCTTCTTGTTATTGCTAACAATCTAGTATCGGTTTGATTTTTCAAAAAGTTAAATATTTTTTAAATAATATCAAACTGTGGATCGTCATAGTCTTGCCGACATTATAGGACCCAAATCTTAATTAGAACTTTATTTTTAAGATAAGGTTCTCTGGGTCCTATCTAGATCTGCGCCTTTTTATTTGTACTTGATACATGGGCAAATAAATTAGTAGAGTTTTTCTACTTATAATAGGAACAAATTAAGTAATGGGAGTTTTGATTTGGATTTTCTACAGGAACTCTTGATGAATTTTTACGAACAGAAAAACATTTGTAAAAAATGCACCCTTGAATATAATCTGAGAATATTTCATTAGAACAAAAGTTAACAAAAAAAAAGGCACAAACAAAGAAGTGGAAGTGCAACTTACTTGTCGGAAACGATACAAATCTGAAACGTTGTCATCGTCGCCTGTGACGTTGGAAGACAACTTGAGGACCTCAAAGCGCCGAAAAGCTATATTGGAAGGGAAGGTCATCCACTTGGGTGGCACCGTGAAATCTTCCAGCGATGTCCGGTACTCTTCCTCCTCGCAACCACCCGGAGGAGCTATGAAGCAATCAAACGACGCAATAAATATACTTAACCAGGCCGCCGAGATGTTTAGCCTCCGGGCTATATCCGGTGCCCAGTAAGCCGCGAAATCGTATAGGATCCAATCCGGGAGGGATGATTGGAGAAACTGGGACAAGGGTTCCTGGAGAAGGTCGTAGGCTTTCTTGAGGTACCATACCCGGTTCTCCGGCAAGTCTCCGGTGGCCTCCGCGCCGGGAGGAAGGTTCTTCACCTGGGGAAGTGGGAGCTTAACGAAGGTTATCAGAGGTGACAAGTTTGGTGGGAGCTTAGGGAGGCGGTCGATGTTTCCTGGGGTTGAAATGAAGGAGATTTTGTGACCCTTTAGGGCTATTAGCTTGGCTAGCTCTAAGTAAGGCATCATGTGTCCAAAGGCTAGCCATGGAAACATAGCTATGTGAAGCTTCTTGGTTTTGTGGTTGGCCATGGTTGAGGAGAAGAATTAGGGTTCTTCAGTCAACTATCAAGCTTCTTTAGGGAACTTGGTGTTTTAGTTCTTTGCTTTGCTTTATATCGACTTATGAAGCATGAAAAAAATGTAGCACCGGCACATAATTGGTAATCAATTAATTAATTTTAAATCGAGCAATTCCCGGATTTAGATCCCGTTCTCAAAAAATATGAGCTTGCAGCTAATTATTAAACCAGATATATATGTGCTTTATTAGCTCGTCCATAATTGTCATTTGACTCATGGGGTAGGTGCTCGGATTTCACTCTGATTGTTTGGTGATTCCATATATATGCTTGATTAGCTCGTCCATAATTGCCATTTGACTCATGGGGTAGGTGCTCGGATTCCATCACATGAACCCATGCATTTCCACGGCAAATTTTGATTTTTATAGTTTATCCCAACAAACTCTGACGTTTTATGCACTCATCTTCAATAAATAAGAGGATCGGTATGTTGGTTTGTTTTAGACAATGACATAGTAATATAGTCACAAGAGTTAGGCCGGATAGCCTCTCCTATTCGCTATTGCTTGATATGCCCTAATAATATTATGTATTTTGTTATATAGTTAAGTGAAAGACCATTTGATTTAATGGCACAAACTGTTCCAGGAGTAATTCATAGAGATACATGATTTGAATTTTGGCATGATAAAAAAAATTTACCTTTCAAATGCTTAATACAATTTGTACTAATAAACATACGAAACTCAACAAGCTATGCAATGATGAGAACTCGCTTTCAATTGCTTTTACTTTATTAGGTTGGTTGATAAGACTAGTAGATAAAAATTAATTAAAAAACACAATGACGGAGTGCAAGACAAGTAAAAAAAAGCCAAAAAAAATACAATTTGAATTATATAAAATAAAGTAGGCAAGATCTCGTCCAAGATCCATGGGTGCATTGGAATCACCAAGTCACGATGGTGCAGAGTTATTTAATTCTGATTTTACGGGACCCTATGATCCTTGAGATATATTATTAAATTGTCCACGTACTTATCGTGAAGCTCTCTGTCCCCAAATACACGTCCCATCTCTCTTGCATTTTCCAGAAAAATATTTTGGTCTTCCTTGACCATCACTTTCCTCAAAGACTCGGCTATCGACTCCTTGGTGAACGACCCGTCGTTCTCGTTTCTCGGTATCTCGACACCCACTTTCTTCCCCTCGAAGAACCTAGCGTTCAACCCTTGGTCCAGGAACCACGGGAGCATCACTAGTGGGCGCCCGAATTGTAGGCCCTCCACGAGCGAGCCCCACCCGCAATGTGTCAAGAACCCGCCTATCGATCCATGGGCCAGTATCCTGACCTGAGGAGCCCAACTTGTTAGTACAAGCCCACGATCTTTGGTCCTGTCCAGGAACCCGTCGGGCAACAGGACCGAGCCGTTGAGCTTCAAGGCCCAAAGGAAAGGAAGCCCGGATAGCTCTATCCCATGAGCAACCTCACTAACAATTTCTTGAGTTTGTAGGGGAATTTCACTTCCAAGTGCAATGTAAACAACAGAAGCTTGTCCCATTTTATCGAGCCAATTGCCGATCTTATTCCATGCAATGTCCTCTTCGTCGTCGTCTAGGCTGGTCATATGCGAAGAAGGCGGGAGAAGTCCCACTGGGACGACCGCCTTACGGTGAAGATCGCCGAGAAGCTTCAACCATTCGGAATCGAGCTCGTTGCAGCTTCGAGAAATCAACAGATCGGATCCCGAAAGGACCATTCCAGAACGATAACCATCGGAAACTCCAGAGGCGTTAGCTTTGAGGCCACCAAACATCTTCCTAGCCTCATACTCTCTGTAACACAAGTTGGTAGGGAAAGGGATCCACTTAGGAGGTGTAATGTAATCCTCGTATCTTGTCCTATCACTGCCATTCATTAAAGCTTCCGGTGACGATCCGAACATGCAAACCGTCCATGAGGTTATTATATTATAGAATGCACGTGCGATGCGTAGCTTTCTTAATATAGAAGGCAACCAGTGAGGACTAAAATCGTAAATGATCCAATCTGGTTTCGAGGCTTCAAGGAATGTAGTTAACTCCTCTTGCAGCCCATCGAATGCCTTTTTAAGATAAGGCACTTGGTGGAATTCGGTGTCGCTGGTGGCCTCCGCACCCGGTGGGAGGTTCCCGTCGGATGGCAAGGTAAGCTTAACAAAATCTATGGCGGAAGCCAATGCTAAAGGAACGTTATGGAGGAGGCGATCGATGTTCCGAGGGGTGGAGATGAAGGTAACTCTGTGGCCCTTTCGGGCAATTTCCTTGGCAAGCTCTAAGAAAGGGATCATGTGACCAAAGGCTAGCCACGGGAAGAAAGCGACGTGAAGCTTAGAATTGTCCAACTCTTTCCCAACTTTGAAGGAATCCATGGGGCTAGAATTAGGAGGAGGCTTAAAAAAAATCTTTTAATTGTCTTTTGGTAGAACCTGTTGGTATATATAGATATGAAATATGTTAATAAACGTAGCTCGTAATTATGTAGATGTCATTTAAGAAGGCATTAATTAAGATTGTTGTGGACTTTAAACGTTCCAATGGCTTCAACGCATACGTTGCAATTGTGTAATCAATGAGATTAAACCAAAAACTCCCATGAGAGATTCAAAAAAAAAGGAAAAATTACGCTCAGGTCCCAATAGTTTGGCGTCCCTCTCTTTGGGGTCCCTGCATTTCCGAAATCGTTCCTGACGTCCCCGAAGTTTGGTTTTAGAGACTCTCGGGTCCCTGACGGCTTTTTTTTCATTTTTGGTCATAGAAATGACCAAAATATCCTTAAACAAAAAATAAAAAAATCTACCTTCTCCAACCTTTGAAAAAAACACCAACCACCAAAAACCAACCCAAAAATAAGATCAAACTAACCAAAATTAAGAACACAACCAAAAATATTTAAAAAAATAAAAAATCCAGAAATCCAAGTCCCGACCAACGCATCCGTGACCGTCGTACCTCGGGTTTGAAGTTTGAACGGTGGCGGCGGCGGAGGACCCGACCCCTTCCTCTCCGCCTCACGCACTGCCCCTTCCACCATCCTCTCTCTCTCTCTCTCTCTCTCTCTCTCTCTCTCTCCCATTTCCCACAAACTCGACATCCGGATAAGTCGCAGAACTGGGCGTGGTCGTCCTGGAGGGCGAGGGTGGTTGTCCCACGGAGGTAGAACACGGCGGTGTTGGGCTCCCTAATCTCGGCTACCCACTTGCCCCACTTCCTCATTCTTATCCCCTTGTTGGGTTTTTTCTCCTTGGTTGGGGAAGCCGAGGTTGTGGTGATGGAATAGCACATCCGTTCATTGTCGAGGCTTAGGGTTCTTAGTGACCGCTCCCTGATGAACCCAGAAATTGGTTCAATTAATATAAACCATGGAACGTTTAATTAATTTTTTGTTTGTTCTTGATGACCGCTCCCTAATGTTCAATTAATCTAAACCATGGAAATCGAAAACCCAGCCAAAAATGTTTAATTAATTTTTTTGTTTGTTCTTGATATTCTTGGTTGTGTTCTTGATTTTAGTTAGTTTGATTTTATTTTTGAGTTGGTTTTTAGTTGTTGGTATTTTTGGTCAAATGATGAAGAAGGTGAATTTTTTTATTTATTGTTTAAGGGTATTTTGGTCATTTCTATGACAAACATGAAAAAAAGAGTCGTCAGGGACCCGAGAGTTTCTAAAACCAAACTTCGGGGACGTCAGGAAGGATTTCAGAAATGCAGGGACCCGAGAGGTAGGGACGCCAAACTACAGGGACCTGAGCGTAATTTTCCCAAAAATGTAGAAAACAATCGCGCCAGGAAGGGGTCGAACCTTCGGCCTTCTGCTTAGGAAACAGACGCTCTATCCACTGAGCTACAGGCGCTTTGCTGATAACATCCTACATATTTCTCGTTAATAAAGTATGTTGTCCTGAAATCTAAATCCGGTTAAAATAAGAACGTTATTCATCACCACCAAGTGTAAGAAAATGGTGAATTTTTTCTTTTGAAATACCAAGAGGAAAGTTTTTTTTAAGAGGTAATATGTACGTTATTCATCAGTACTAAATATGCCACAAACCAAGTCACATGGAGAAAAGGTAAATGATTGACTAAATAGTATTTTTATGAACCTCGTTTATGTGCGTTTTCCATTTATAAAATTTGAATTTGATATATTTTTAAGAAATTTCAAATCTCTTATTATTTCCATGGTTCTCTTGCAAGGTGATCTTTATTCATTCATACGAAATTTCACGTAACGATTCTAATCAGGTCAAAACGTAAACTTATGTACAAATAGTTATTCGTGTATATTGTACAAGTAAACCAATACTAGAAGTAAAAACAATAATCAAAGGATAAAATACTATTATCCTTTACTATCAGATCCCTAGTTTATGTCATAATTACTAGTAGGGTCGCTGGCATTTGAAAATTTATTTTGAGGTCCCTGCTCTTTGAAAAAATGTTGGTCTCGGGTCCCTGGCTAACGTCATCATTCATTTTTAAATGTTGGTCTCAAGTCCATGGTTGACATTTGCTGGAGACCCGATTTAAACAAAGAACAGGGATGCCATAACAAATTTTCAAATAAAAGAGACCCTTCTAGTAATTACGCTATAGACTAGGAACCTGAGGGTAATTTGCCCATAAACAAATGAGTCACATTGTTTGAAAACGAACGTTTGAATTCTGTTTTTTTTAGAATTTAAAAGTTTGAAGTCTCGGAGACCACATACTTTGCACTATATTATAGATATGACCTACTTGTTATCATCTAACAAAATGTGACATCTCAATAATTTATGGTTGTCGACTAGTACTATGAATTGGAACATGTTGCATTTTTCCAAGCAGATTTCTCTTCAATCCTTGTTCAGAATAACTTCAAAGATGTCAACCCATGCAAATTAGTGCTACGTAGGGTTAAATTGTGGAAATACCATCTATTTAATAATTTATGTTATTAGATGGTTGAATATTTTTGAATATTTTTAGGCGATATTTAATGCTTCGAAGGTTGCACTTCAGAGCAATTGGGGTGTATTTACTAATAAATTAACCTATATGTATTTTTATAAGTTAATTTAGGCTAAATGTTTGCCAGCATTGTTGGCATATCACAAAATAGTGTAATTATTTGCTTGTTTGTAAAATGACATTTATCCCAACGACACAATGCATATAATAATTCAGAAATTTAGTATTCAAATTCAGACGTGTATAATCATGGTGTAAATTTATCTTTAAAAATATAACTTGCTTTTTTGGTGAATTTTTTCTTGATAAATATAATTTACGTATAAAAAATATGCATTATTATAATTCGGAGGATCACTCGATCCTGGTAATTTTATTACAGTAAAGTACAACCACGAGACCCACTTTTGTTAATATGCGAAATTTATTTGTGGCTGTGGTAGCCTAGGTCGTCTCCAAACGATGAGTTGATAAGACACAATGATGGGAATTAAGATGCTAATCCCTTATCTATATATGTTGTACCAAGGATTTCACGGGCTCAAATTCAGTGAGGACATGAGCAATCTGTTAGTATATATATTCTAGAGACAATCCTACTAAGGACATTTGTACTTGATCACATTCAGTTGTTTCGTATTATTGATTTATAATACTCGGCATTACACTTATTGAATATAATATTTGATTGTTTGCGTATATTCATGTTAGTGTTCCCACGAACTAATGTTGTCATTGAGAATATGAAATCTCAGATGATTATGAACATAGTTCTTAAATAGCCACAATCAATGATCATCGAGAATGGCAGATCGATGATGCGATTGAGATTGGTGTGCGATTTGCATCATATCCTTAGAGGATGTAATGGTTCTCACAACTACGAGATACTAGGTATTTCATGATGGATGCACAGATACTTTGGAGAGTATTGACATGCCCGACCGAAAAACTGTTTTGTGTATTCTATTTACGTGTCTATGCAAATATCAGTTTGTGGAGCTTTTTTTTGAATTTGACCAATTGAGAGATCTGAAAACAAGATTTTTTTCTTCATTCGTATACTCTAGTGTAATAGTCCTCCGACTTGAGGTCAATACGTGCGACATGTGCGAAATGATGGACTTTGACCATTACCAACGCTTGCACTCCTGACGGGATAGATATGACATGTGCATAGTAGTTGAGCCAAAAATAGGATTCATTCCTCAAATAGACTTGGAGAGAATACTTGTCTTCTCATAACTAATTAGATCGTTAGTCATTGGCCAATGCACGTCACTTTTGGAGTGGTGTCTGAAAGTGACAATATGATCAATTAGTAGAATGAGATAATATGATTAAGTTGTTTGAATAGATACTTCATCATATTCTAGACTTAATTAGGAGTATTCGCGAATGAAATGAACGTATCATGTGAGCTTCACATTACAGGTAGTTACATGATCCTAGCAACGTACCTCATATGTTGAGATTGTCTGGTCTATTGTCTAGGGTTCGACTAAGACCATTAGTTCGACTAATCGCTTTACATGTGAGGGCCTATGGATCAGAGAACAAGTAGTCTTAGTTTAGGAATTGAAATTGGTTTGATTAAATAATGATTTGATCAAGAATATTTAATCTATAGAAAAATATTATAATTCTATTAGATAAAATTATAATTATTTAATTAAATTAGATATAATTAAATAATATATATATATATATTAAAATGTTGAACATGTTGACTAGGTCAAAGAAATATAAATTGGGCTACAAAGCCCGAAAGAACTATCGACAAAACTTGTTGCGCATGTGAAGCTTTTCCTACGAGGTTAGGAATTGCTTATTTATTTTTCTATATATACATGTAAGGGTTAAAAGTTGTTGTAGGCCAACTTTTGACATAAAACACAAATAATTTCTCTAGTTATTTTTTATAATAATTTTTCTAGCGAACTACAGAGTTCGTAGACGAAGATTAGTGGATACCATAGTTGAGGATTTGATCTACAAAGTACTGTAAGAATTCTCTAACTATGTTATATTCTATGTTATACTGCCATGACCAGATTCGTGTTGGTGAAAAATTTTAACTTCCGCTGCTACGAATGCAAAATTCGTGTTTATAAAACTCAACAGTGGTATCAGAGCTTCAGGCTGATTTTATGACGTATACATAAATCTATGAGTCTTCCTGAGTAAATTATGTGCATCATCAACTCACCGATTTCCAATCAGTGAATGGCCATGTATTAATTTTTTGACCTGCGAAACCTTTTTATGTTTGACGCTACTTCCGATCCGTCGCCTGATTGATGCCAGTGATAGCACCAAGCGATTTGTGCTCTCAACGATTTGTACTTACGATTCGTTGCTTGATCAACTCACCGATTTGTGCTACTGGGCGCTCTCACGTTTTGCGACCGAATACGATTCGAAACTTGGGAAGCCTGAAAAGCTTCAATCTGTCACTAATGGCGGATTAAGTTTTTCTCGACTTGATTCCGGTAACAACACGTGAGGGAAGTAACCGTATTGGAGAGGGACGACGAAGTACGACGGTGTACGAGCCGTAGCGACAACGAGAAGGCGGAAGGGAGACGGTGTGCGGACTGGCTTGGAGGCAGCTCTGCCGTGTGGTCGTTTCCGGCCGACACGCGCCGAGAACCGGGGTCTGGGACCAGTTATCGACTTCGTCCTGGCAGCGGCGGTGTTGGTCGGAGCGGCGGCTTTTTGGGTTCATTGGTCAACCTCTTTATTGAAATTTGCCCTAGGGGCCATTCTCGAGAATTTAAGATTTTGTAGGAGCTCCTTTGAAAATTTGTGAATCCGGAAATTACAGTTTGTCCTTGGGCATTTCTGTAATTTTGGATTTGCTGGTTAATTGCAATTTGGTCCCTGGATTATTTTTAAATTCGGAAACGAATAAGAGGTTGTTTCGTTGGACGAAAATTGGGCAAAACATTTTGAAAAGACTTTAAAAATTGACCAAAAGCTTGGAGCTTGTTGGTAATTCTAATTTAGCAATAATTTTATCCACGAAAACTTGTTGCTTTGTATTATTTGATAAAGCTTGATTGTTATGTGAACTATATGTTAGGATTGGATTCCATTAAAATATTTATGTTTCATTCTCTGAATTGGATATCAGTATATGTCATATGAACTATGTATTGATCTTGTTTAAGCAAGTTAAATATCTTGGCTTAAATATTCCTTAATTAAAATATGGTTTTCATTTAAAATGAATGATGTCTCTCATCATAATTAAGAGAAACCGAGATTTCGCTCTATAGTATTTAAGACCAAAGTCTTGCTTGGAGCTACATCTAATTGAACTCTTATAGGGACATGTAAATATCATCGTGTGATGGTTGTTAACCACCTAAGTTATTTCACTAGCCAAAGCAAGGAAACAATGAGTGGACATCGATTGGACTGGGTCCGATAACTAGGAACTGTAGAAACTGCAATTGGTTTGGAGACCTACCAATTATGTTGTCACAGTCCCCAGCCAAAGCAGGAGATTGTGATAGTAGGAATGTGGATCCTAGTGTATTATGATTTATATTAGATACAAATTCGTACTCTTCCGATGATGTCGTTGAGTATGTGAAAACAATGGAAACAAAATAAAGCTAAATGCCGTGTTTATTTTGATTGCTGAATGTGATCATAGGAATTATGTGTTTTAATTTTCATTTTAATTTTATTTCCTTTGGTGTATTGAAATGGCTAACATGTCGTTGACATTTATACAAGAATTGAACAAGTTGGCTAGGCCAAATTTTCTAGATTGGCACTGAAACATGTGTTTGGTGTTAAGGCAAGAAAGGATTGAGAACGTGTTAGACACGGCCATACTTGTTACCCCTGCAACTGGTTCTCCTGAACTTGCTACATTTGATGTAAAGGCTCAGAAGAAGCATCAGGATGATGCGAAGCAGGCACAGTGTGTTATATTGCTTGGTACGGCTATGCCTAAGCTGCAAAACATGCTTAAGACTTTTGAAGGTACTTCTTCGAAGGAAAGGAACATGCTCATGGTGGGCTCCTCTTCTAGCTCTGCATTTAAATGCAGAAAGAAGTAGAAGAAATAGGCTAAGAATAGTTCTAAATCAAAGTTCCTTAAACCTAAGGGTGGTATTTAAAAGAAAGAGCGGGTAGATAAGGATGTGTGCCTCCACTGCAAGAAGAAGGGGCATTGTAAGAGAGACTGCAAAGTTCTGGCTGCTGAGACCAAGGCACTAGGTGTCTCTAGCTCCGGAATAGGTATATTTGTTATTGAGATTAACATGTCCACTAATAAATCTGACTGCTAAATATTAGATACCGCATGTGGCTCACACATTTGTACGAATGTGAAAGGTCTCAAAGACAGCATGGTGGTTAGACCGGGAGAGATCACCCTATGCGTGAGAAATGGAGCACGAGTTGGTGCTGAGCGAGTAGGGACATATAGTATAGACTTACCTAGTGAGTATAAATTAGAACTTAATAATTATTATTTTATTTCGTCTATTACTAAAAATATTATTTCCATTCCAATGTTGGACATTGAAGGTTTTTCCTTCCATTTTTCTAATAGTAGTCGCTACTTTACGTTAAATGGTATTGTTTATGAAAATGCCTCTCTTTCGAATGATTTATACTTGTTAAATAGTGGACACGATATTCTTAATGTGCAAAACAAGAAGCTCGAATTAAGTAATCATGAAAATTTCTCCTTCTTATGGCATTGTAGACTTGGTCATGCCAATGAGAAAAGAATTGCAAGGTTAAGAAAGTTAGACTACTTAACCCCATTTGACTTTGAGTCTTATGAAAATTGTGAATCTTGTCTCAAAGGTAAAATGACGAACAAACACTTTACTGGGAAAGAGGTAAGGGCCAAAGAAGTGCTAGAGCTGGTTCACAGCGATGTATGTGGGCCACTGCCTACTCTAGCAAGGGGTGGTTTCAGATACTTCATTACTTTTACTGACAACCTCTCTAGGTATGGATACGTGTATCTTATGAAAAATAAATCTGAGACCTTTGAGAAGTTTAAGGAGTATAAAGCAGAAGTAGAGAAACGGCTTTGGAAGAGTATTAAGACTCTTTGATCAGATCGAGGAGGCGAATACCTTAGCTATGAATTCCTGGATTATTTAAAATTACATGAGGTCTAATCATAATGGATACCTCCCGGAACACCACAGATGAATGGTGTGTCTGAAAGGAGGAACCGAACCCTGTTGGACATGGTAAAGTCCATGATGAGTTTTTCCTCTCTTTCGATATTTCTTTGGGGCTATTCACTTTCGATATTTTACTGACGATCTCTCTAGGTACGGATACGTGTATCTTATGAGAAAAAAATCTGAGGCCTTTGAGAAGTTTAACGAGTATAAAGCAGAAGTAGAGAAATGGCTTGGGAAGAGTATTAAGACTCTTCGATCATATCGAGGAGGCGAATACCTTAGCTATGAATTCCTGGATTATTTAATATTACATAGGGTCCAATCACAATAGTCACCTCCTGGAACACCACAGATGAATGGTGTGTCCGAAAGGAGGAACCGAACCCTGTTGGACATGGTAAGGTCCATGTTGAGTTTCTCCTCTCTTTCGATATTTCATTAGGGCTATTCACTTCCGATATTTTACTGACGACCTCTCTAGGTATGGATACGTGCATCTTATGAAAAATAAATCAGAGGCCTTTGAGAAGTTTAAGGAGTATAAAGCAGAAGTAGAGAAATGGCTTGGGAAGAGTATTAAGACTCTTCGATCAGATCAAGGAGGCAAATACCTTAGCTATGAATTCTTGGATTATTTAAAATTACATGGGGACCAATCATAATGGACACCTCCCGGAATACCACAGATGAATAGTGTGTCCAAAAGGAAGAATTGAACCCTATTGGACATGGTAAGGTCCACGATGAGTTTCTTCTCTCTTCCGATATTTCTTTGGGGTTATTCACTCCAGACCTCAATCTACATTCTGAATAGGATCCCATCTAAATCAGTTAAAAGTACACCATACGAGTTATGGTATGGCAAGAAGCCATCATTCACACATATCAAGACGTAGGGTTGCCCTGCATATGTGAAGAAGATGCTCACTGATAAGTTGGAATCCAAAGGTCAAAAAGTTTACCCTGTGGAATATCCTAAGAAAACAAGAGGATATTATTTATATCTCCCTGAGAAACAAAATGTTATTGTTTCTAGACAGGCGATATTCCTTAAAAATGACTATGTCTTTAAAGGACAAGGTCGTAGAAAGATAGAGCTTGAAGAAATTCAAGAACCACAAGGTAATGCTGAGGCTGAACACTTGTTAGATAACCACGACAAGGAATCAGTGGGAGCATTCAGTAATTCTCATGGTGGGAGTCTTTCACTAGGTGATAGTCTTCCAGCCAGTAGGAGCGTGGTTAGGGATAACTCTCATGCGCAAGATACCCCAATTAGACTGAATGAGAATAATTTGGATATTGTTCAATCTCCTACTCAGGAAATGCGCGAAAGCGTCGCTCTTGAGAATTCTCCTGGCATTGATCAGATCATTGCAGAAGAACGTCTTCACGATCAGAATGAACAGCCTGCACAAATGTAACTCCGTAAGTCTACTAGGATTCGTCATCTATCTATCAAGTTTACTTTCCTTATGGAGGAATATGATGATGTGAAAATTCCGGACAAGGATGAATCTAAGCCTTATACTGAAACGATGTCAGACATCAATTTAGGAAAGTGACTAATAGCCATAAAATCAAAGATGGACTCGATGTATACAAATCAAGTCTGGAACTTGGTGGAATTGCCTAGAGGGGTTAGTCTCATCGGCTGTAAATGAGTCTTCAAGAAGAAGACCAATGCAGATGGCAAGATGCAAACCTACAAGGTTAGGTTGGTGACAAAGGGTTATAAGTAACGTGAGGGCATTGACTATAATAAGACCTTTTCACTAGTTGCAAGATCAAGTCCATTTGAATTTTACTTACTATAGATGCATACTATGATTATGAGATTTGGCAAATAGATGTCAAAACGACTTTTCTTAATAGAAATCTCGAGGAGAAAGTGTTTATGACATAGTCAGAAAGTTTTACATCCAAGTTAAATCTAAAATTAGTATGCAAGCTACAAAGATCCATTTATGGATTCAAGCAAGCTTCTAAGAGTTGGAATATCTGTTTCGACGAAGTTATTAAATCGTTTGACTTCGTCAGGAATGCAGAAGAACCATGCGTTTATCAAAAATATTGCGGAGAAAAGATTATTTTTATTATCATATATGTTGATGACATATTGATTTGGGGAAATAGTATCCCGCTAATACAATCTGTAAAGGATTGGCTGTCCATGACCTTCATGATGAAGGACTTGGGTGAAGCTTGCTATATTCTTGGCATAAAGATTTACAAAGATAGATCTAGCAGGATGTTGGGGCTGTCACAATCCACGTACATAGACAAGGTACTAAAGCATTTTAAAATGGAAGACTCTAAGAGAGATTTTCTACCGGCAAATCATGGGATTAAGCTGTCAAATAAGGATTGTCCTTCTGAAGAAGCAGAAATTGAGTATATGGAAGGTATCACATACGCGTCTGCGATTGGATCAATCATGTATGTCATGACTTGTACTAGACCCGATGTGGCATACGCTATCAGCATCACTCGTAGATTTCAGAAGAACTCAGGTGAACCTCACTGGGTTGCTGTTAAGAAATTCTGAAGTATCTAAGACGAACTAAAGAATATTTCTTAGTCTATGGTGGACAGCCAGAACTTATAGTAACTGGGTTTACTGATGCCAGTTTCATGACTAATCTTGATGACTTTAAGTCGCAATCGGGGTATGCCTTCATGCTCAATGGTAGAACCGTGAGCTTGAATAGTTCCAAGTAAGATACGATTACGGATTCAACAACCGAAGCTGAGTACATAGCTACATCAGAAGCCGCGAAGGAGGCTAACTGGATTTTAGAGTTCTTGAAAGAACTAGGGATAGTTCCGAGTGCCAGTTTACCAATAAAGATGTAATGCGATAACACTGGTGTGGTTGCATAGGCAAAGGAACCAAGATCCAACAACAGAAATAAGCATGTACAAAGGCGCTATCACTTGATCCAAGAGTCATGGCGGGAAAGGAAATAGAATTAGAACGTATTCCCACAGAAGATAACATGGCTGATCCTTTCACCAAACTGCTTAGTGTTCAAAAGCATGCCAGACACTTTGAGAATATGGGTGTTAGACATATGGGTGATTGGCTCTAGGCCAAGTAGGAGATTGTTAGTATATATATCCCAGAGACAATCCTAGTAAGGACATTTGTAATTGATCACATTCAGTTATTTCGTATTATTGATTTATAATACTCGGAATTACACTAATTGAATATAATGTTTGATTGTTTGCATATATTCATGTTAGTGTTCCCATGAACTAATGTTGTCATTGAGAATGTGAGATCTCAGATGAGTATGAACATGATTCTTAAATAGCCACAATCATTGATCATCGAAAATGGGATATCGATGATACGATTAAGATTAGTGTGCGATTTGTATCATATCCTTAGAGGATGTAGTGGTTCTCACAACTAGGAGATACTATGTATTTTATAATGGATGCACAGATATTTTAGAGAGTATTGGCATGCCTGGCTGAGAAATTATTTGGTGTATTCTATTTACGTGTCTACAGAAATATCGGTTTATGGGGTAGTGTAATAGTGCTCTGACTTGAGGTCAATACGTACGACATGTACGGAGTGATGGACGTTGACCATGACCAACGCTTGCACTCCTGACGGATTAGATATGGCATGTGTTGGGTACAACACGAAGTGCATGTGCATGGTACTTGAGTCAAGAATAGGATTCATTCCTCAAATAGACTTGGAGAGAATACTTGTCTTCTCATAACTAATCGGATCGTTAGTCATTAGCAAATGCACGTCACTTTTGGAATGGTGTCTAAAAGTGACAATATGATCAATTAGTAGAATGAGATAATATGATTAAGTTATTTGAATAGACACTTCATCATGTTTAGACTTAAACAGAGTATTCGCGAATGAAAGGATCGTATAACTGTGAGCTTCACATTACAGGTAGTTGCAGTATCCTCGCAACCTACCTCATATGTTGAGATTGTCTGGTCTATTGTCTAGGGTTCGATTAAGACCATTAGTTCGACTAATCGCTTGACATGTGACGGCATATAGGTCACACAACAATTAGTCTTAGTTTACGAATTGAAGTTGGTTAGATTAAATTTGATTTGATCAAGAATATTTAATCTATAGAGAAATATTATAGTTCTATTAGATAAAATTATAATTGTAATTATTTAATTAAATTATATGTAATTAAATAGTATATATATAGTAAAATATTAGACATGTTGACTAGGTCAAGAAAATATAAATTGGACCACAAGGCCCGAAAGAGCTATCGACTTTGGAAGCTACTAAGAGCTTCCAAAACTTATTACGCACGTTAAGCTTTTCCTACTAGGTTAGGAATTGCTTATTTATTTTCCTATACATACATGTAAGGGTTAAAAGTTGATGTACGCCGACTTTTGACCTAAAACACAAACAATTTTTCTAGTTATTTTTTATAAGAATTCTCTTAGCGAATTTTCGAGAATTTCAACTGTCAAAAAGTTCGTAGACGAGAACTATGTGGATACCATAGTTGAGGATTCGATCTACAACGTACTGTAAGAATTCTCTAACTATGTTATATTCTATGTTATACTGTCATGATCAGATTCGTGTTGATAAAAAATTTTAACTTCCGCTGCTACGAACGCGAGGTTCGTATTTATAAAATCCAACATAATCCTCACTGAAGGAGATCAAAGGGGATTCAATAGCAAGGAGGGGCAATATTGAAAATTACTTTTAACTAAATCAAACTAAAAATTAGGGATAATATAGTTATAAAAATATTTCAAAAAGAAAGAAAATCTTAGCCAATTACCACAAACCAAAATCACGTTAAATACATTAAAATTGACAATAAAAAAATGTAGAAACCCAAATTATTTTCTCAAATTTAAACATTCGTATTATTTGTTTCATTCTACTGTGATATTGGTATATACTTATTATATAAAATTGGTATATTTATTCTCTGATATTGGTATACTTATTATATTGTATTGGTATACTAATTCTCTCATATTGGCATACTTCTTCTCTGATATTGGTATACTTATTCTCTGATATTGGTTTCCTTCTTCACTGGTAGTGATATCCATTCACTCTGATATTGGTATACTTATTCTCTGATATTGGTATACGTCTTCTCTGGTATTGGTTTCCTTCTACTCTGATATTGGTGTCCTTCTATTCTGATATTGGTTTCTTTTTCTCCAATACTTGTATCCTTCTACTCTGATATTCTGAACAAACACACAAAGCATACCAATATTATTGTATATATATACCAATATGATTATAAATACATACCAATTACAATACAATCACATACCAATTACAAGAAATATGTGTACCAATTTTACCTCATAGTACAACCAATATCATTTTAACAAATATACCAATATCACTTAACAAATACACAATGCATACCGATATGATTGCATATATATACAATTTTCATACAGTTACATACCAATATCAATAAACAAATATACCAATATCAATATTATCACATCAAGTATATACCATAAATTACACTTGCTATGCATTACACACATGAAATAGCTTGCCAAAAACAAAAGACGAAAACCAAATCAATAATAAGCGTACTGTTCCATGATAAATTTGACACTGTTGTAACCCGACAAACGCCCACCCTCTAACCCATCTTCTCACGAATCCCGCCATTAACCCATCTCAGCAGGAAACGGGCAAAAAAAAAGATGCTAACTTTGAAGCAAATTTGACCACCTTGGCAGGTACTAATAAGAAAGATGCGATCTTGATAATGGCAAGACCAGAACCACTATTTGTATTCTCTCTCCATTGAATTTTCCTAATTTTAGTATCCTCTCACCTTCTCCTGGAAGCTAAAAAGATAATGGCAGAGACCAAAATGAGGCAACTATAGGTTTTTAATATTCCATCGTGGTGGCTACTAAAAGAGAGGATGGTGGTTTATTTTAGGGTTGGGTTATTGTGTCAAATACCAAGTTTATCCTTATAAGTAAGCTTATTAAATTTAACCATTAGATCTGTAAAATATTTTTTTAAATCACATCTAACGGCCCTAATTTAGTCCATACCATAGGGACAACTTTTATGTAGTCCACACTGAATCCAAAGCCAGATTTGACGGATTGCATTGTCAAAAACAGGATCCGCCATTTATTAAATCCAAATTTTTTTTTTAAATAAGGTGTATGTGTTGCACGAGTTTAGTGTATTAGTGTGGTCCTAATCCACCAAATGCTTAGATATTATAGTCACTTTCTGTTAATGGGGAATTCATTAAATAGTGTAATTGATTCGATAGCCTCCTAACCGGGTGAATCAAACGGTCCAGCCGTAATCCAAGTTTAAAGATAAAAATAAATCGCCCTCAATAATATATTAGATTACACTTGAAATAATCATGCTCCAATCAAACCGTATTTTTTAAGAAACAAAAACAAACTCATCAATATATTCTCTAACATACAATTTTTTTTCTACATAATTGGTTTTATGCTGATTATAGCAGAACAAAGCAGTTAGAAATCCTAGTATGTCGTTAAAGATATCATTGAAGATCATAGTAAAAATTTTGTCGTCAAAGATACTCTTAAAGTTCTTCTTTAAGATCTCGGTGACAATTCATTAAATTCCCTTTTAATGTTGGGAATGTCTCAAAATATTATAATAGGAGTTCTAATTAGGTGAGATCCTATTCAGCTCTTTCCTATTGTATAGAAGTTCTAATTAGGTGAGTACTCTATTTCATGTTCACCATATGAGGGTTAGCCTCCTATAAGTAAGAGGGCAAGATTTAGGAGTTCCTTGGGCTATTACAATGGGTGCAGTATTATAGGCAGAGAAAAGCTAGAGGCAAGTCGCCTCGCTTGAGGTCTATGTATCCTTGTACTTTACATATCATGGTGAAAGATCGTCTCAACCCACATGGATGCAGGTCAGTTGATCGAATCACGTATATTGTGTGTCTTCTATTATTTTCCAACAACTGGTATCAGATCTTTTGGCGTGTATCCGGGTGAAAATTGGTATAAAGTTTCTTTTGGATTTGTTGAAAAAGTCAAAATTGAGGCAAAAGGGCTAATCTATAATGTCAGAAAGAAATTGAAAGAAGGGGCAGGGGAAATTTAGTAATTCTCATCCAAATTCACCCATTTGGAGAGTGGCAGCCGCCCAAGGAGGGGGAGCTCGTCACCAGTCTGGCCCGTACCTATCGTCGCCCCTAGCCAGTCTGCAATGGACGGTTTTAGCTTCGTACAGCCTGATGGATCGACAAGGAGAGAGGCTTCTCAGTCCGTCGAGGAGAGAGAGATAGAAGGAGAAGAATTCATCCCGCTAGTCACCATCAATGCAGTTGTCTAGTCGATGGAAAGATGGGAACCTTGTTGAATCGCTCGCCACGCTGTGCCTAGAGGATGTGCAAAGAAGAGGGTGGAAGAGAAGCCCTCGTTGCGCAACCTATTCGTCAAAAAATCAGGGAGAGAAAAACTTATCCCCAGCACAGTTACGCCACGCCAAGAGGAGGAAGACCATTGCTACCGCTTGCCGACCGAGGCCAATCAGTCCTAGCTGTCAGCCCACACCATCATCGGGTAGGAGTCTCTGCCACCTCCTAGAAGAAATCCTGGTCGCTGCCCCCTTGTTTTGTTTGGCTTGAAGGAAAATCCTAAATTTTAGTTGACAAAATATCAACTATTTGACTAGTTGACTAAAAGTCAACAGATTGATTAAAAGTCAATGGTTTGGCTGATTTTTGGTTTCATTAGTAGTTTCGTGGTATGCAGGTATGCAGATTGGGCAGATTTAATGGGCATGATGACTTTATTTGTCTGATTTTAGGTTGACCTGATTGAGATCTTGTTAAGGTAGATTGGTTCAAGTCAGGAAGATCTTGAGTAGATACTCGTTGACAAGGCACAGATGCACTGCAAATTGACACAGATTTGTTACAAATATCACAGGTTACCACTACGTTGTCCATGAGTACGAAGGAGTGAGTAGCAATAATTCTAAGATTAGTGTCCAACAAGGTGTTCACAATAAAGGTGATGTAAGGTCAGAGAGGTTTCATCAGGAGGTGATGCAAAGTCGGATAGGTGTTCACGAGAAGGTGATATAAAGTCCAAAAGTCAGTGCCCTCTTCTCCAATTTTGATCGAGATAGATTAGTGACCACATGAAGGTGGAGATTTCTCGTCGAGGTGGAGTACCAATGGTCGATTGAGAAAGTATGGCATCGAAGAGCAGTGTGCAGCTTGAGCACATACGGTTCTCTGCTGATATGTTGGTTCTTTGGGACATGAAGATTCATGGTGAGTAGATACTTGTGGAAGATTCCAAGTGGAGTTTTCAAATTGAGGCGAACGATGATGTCATGTTAGAGATGGATCATGCAGCTTATTCGAAGAGCTGCATAGTGAAGATGATTAGATGTAGAAGAGCAGTTGGAGCTCGAGATGACGATTGATTTGGAATTTGATCCAAGATGGAGATTGTTGGGCATGTCGTATAGGAGTTCTAATTAAGTGAGGACTATATTTCATGTTCAGCTGATGAGGGCTAGCCTCCAAAGAATAGGAGGGCAGGGTGTAGAAGTTCCTTGGGTATTATAAAGAGTGCAGTAGTATAGGCAAAAAAAGACTAGAGACAGGTCACCTCTCCTACAGTTTATGTATCTTTATACTCCACATATTATAGTGAAAAATTGTCTCAACTCCGTGAATGTATATCAGTCACCTCTCCTATATGTCCTCTATTGTTTCATATCTGTCTTATTGTCGATAAGGGCATATCAAATTCGCTCTGCTGCCCCAACATTTATATACTACCCAGTCTAGTTATCTCACATCTCCGTCCTTTCATATTCATTTTAGTGGGTGTCCCACCTTGAAATGGGAATACCAACCAGATCCAGATAACCAGAAAGTGAAAGTGCAGAGACAAATCATGTTCGTCTATCAAATTCTTGAATGGGCCCAACATTTCTCTTTGGGCTCCACATAAAGGTCTATACAAGAGCCCAAGGCTTTTGTGTTGTGTGGTCATAAACATTGACAAGAAAAGTCCTCCATTTCTTTTCCCTTTATTTTAATGCTTTCTTAATTAATTAATTTGACATTCCATCTATTTGACTCAAAAATATAAACGTCGTGGAATTCAGTAAAGCTAACTGCAATGACATTGGTGAGGTTGGTAGGCAGTTTGAGGTTTACGGCATATAGTCAATTTAACACTCGAAAAAGTTGCTCCAAGCGACCTCAACGGGTTTAGTTCACCCACTTGCCTTGACCTTTTCCACTTCCCATATTTTTCAATTATTTTTTTAATGAAGAAGCACATATGTACTTTATTTTAAGAATGGGATAATTTCAAAATAGCTATTATATCACGTTCGATTTCTGAGAGTACCCTATTTTATTTTTTATCTTAAAATGTTAATTAAGTTGAGTGGGGTGGAAATTAGTCAGCTATATGGTTTAGGAGGCATCATGTTGCTAGGGCATGGGTGAGTGACACTCGTATCCAAGCTTATTATATTTTTTTTTTCAATAAGAGATTTGGTGGTTTTCACCGAATCTTGATGGAAGTGTGGTCTGATGTACTCCTGCTAACAGAACCTTCATATTCAGTTGAGCAGATGTCCAAACAAACAAGACGGCATCTCAAGGACATTTATTTTGGCTCGTCTGGCACAATAGAGATCCGGTTATATTTTATTTAAAATAAAGTTCTCTGGTGAAGAATAATTGACAACCGAAACTTGAGATACAAACCAACCGTCTAACTTAGCACTGTCAAATATATACTCATAATTCATTACAGTTAAACGACATTAATCCGAATATTTATGGTAATCCGGAAATTTTTTTTGTTTTTTTGTTTTGGTCGAAGGGGATTTTTTAATTTTAATTTAGCGTTTTGCTACTAATTGCGTAAAATACCGGGCCTGTTTCATTTTGGTTCGCGCTGGACTACAAATATCGAGATGGAGACAAAATTACCCTTGTCACTCTGTTGGCCTTAAAAAAACAACATTGAGATGGGTCATCTAAAGGATAGTTTTAAAAAACCGGTTCGATCAGTAGTCTAGTATGATCATCCCAAATTTGGTCGGACCAAATAGTTTGTACTGTTTTTGACTCGGACCATTCAGTCTGACCAAATTTATCCAAATCACCAAAAAATAAAACAAAAAAGTCGTATCATATGCTCAATTTTTCTAAATCAACTAAGAAAAATAGATTTTATATGTTATAAATTGGTTGATATTTCTAAAATGTGAATTTTAGAACCTATATTTTGACTATTTAGTCTACATATTATTCGAATAATAGTAAAAAAGGGCAAACTGCCCTCAGATCCCTGGAGTTTGACGAAATCACCACAAGGTTCCTTATTATTTCGAAACCCCTATTTTCGTCCTCCAAATTTGATAAAATGTACCTCTCAAGTCCCTACCCAAACAATCGCTGACGTCAGCCGTCAACATTTTTTATGACAGTTTTACCCTTCCAAAAAAGTGAAAAAAATAAAGTTCATCTTCTTTCTTGTGCAGTAACCATCTTTTCCGGAGAGTTGATTAACTTCTTCAGTAATCCAAAACCCCTCGACTCAGTAACAACAACTTCTAAACACTAGCACAAAACCTAAAAAATTAATCAAGAAAAAAACCCCACAAAAACGGAGGCGAAGATCGAAAGGAACAAAACGCTATCATCTTCTTCTTTGTCAAGAAAAAAATGCCAGAAAATTCACTGGGAACAACACCCAAGGCAAAGATCTTGTTCTCTTTGAAAAATCGTAAGACAAAATTCACAAGGCCCATCATCTTCTTTGTCGCTGAATCATTAATCCAAAAAATCACAGAGAACATAATCTAGGGTTTGGCCCATTAATAGACAAAAATGAAAATCGTATTATTTTTATTGGGTTGGAGGCTGTGCCCAATTTATTTTTTATCTTATTTCTTATTTTCATCGCGGAGAAGTTAGAGAGGACGTCGCCCATGAGGTGACCTTGGCCGGTCGGGAACTTCCTTGTCGGGGAAGAAGGCCTTGAATCGGTGGTTAATTTTTGATTAATCGATGGTTGCCATTACTTTTGATTGGACGATGACTTCAGAATCAATTGTATCCCGTCGGAGATGGAATTCCATTTTTTTAACAACTTCGACGGGAGATGGAGCACGGGCAGGCCCGGGGGAGGGAGAGGAGGGGAAGACCGAGGGGATGGAGGACGACGGGTTTTAGATGGTGTACGAGAAACAGGGGAGAAGACTAGGGTTTCAGATGGTCGTCGCCGCGACCACGACCGGGAAGCCGACGAACGGATTGAGATCGGGGAAGAAGACTAGGCGAGAGGATGATTTTTTTTTAATTTTTTCTTAACTTTTTGGAAGGGTAAAAATGTCTTTTAAAAAATAACAATGATCGTTGACATCAGCCGTTGACCCGTTAGGGACCTCAGAGTTCTATTTTAACAAACTTGGAGGACGAAAAAAGGGATTTCGAAATAGTAAGGACCTTACTCGTGATTTCGTTAAACTCCAGGGACCTGAGGATAATTTGCCCTAAAAATTAATAAAAATTGTCCGGTCCTACCGGTGATTCGACTGATCAACCCAAATGAACGGAAAAACTGACAAAATCCGGCCAGTACCAAAATTCGTATTTTTAAAATATGATCTAAAGCCAACTGCTTGTCTCTTTTACCCAAACCTTTTCATTTGGAGACTACCCCGTTTTGTAACCTTTTAAGGTTTTGGTCATTTTGTCAAAACACCTTTCCTTCAAAAAAAAAAATTGAATAGGGAAAACACCTTTCCTTTAGAAGTCCCTTTTGCCGCCTAAAAATCTAAAACAAACCCTCGGAAATTGAGATTTTACACTAATCGAGACCGCTTTAATAGGTTCACCCCTACCTACTCATTTTTTCAATTGTTAGAATTGTCAAATCCTATTTAAAATGATCTTCCAGAAATATCTTTATATTGGTAAAGATTAAATGTTACACACACTTGAGTGAATCTTAGTCACTCATTACATTTTTAAACCACAAAATACTAAAATAAAAAAAATTTAAATTAACTAAAATAAAATTTGACTTACATTTTAATTTGCACTTGAAATGACCTGTTAAAACTTTTAAAGTACTTGTGCTTTCAGATAAGCGCAACACCAATCATTATTCATGTTTACCTCAAAAAAAGGCATTATTATTATTATTATCCATGCTGTGTCGGTAATTGAGTGGATGTCGAGGTCCGAAATGGAGTAGAATATCAATTTAGTGGCGGAGCCATGGTGAATCTGGCTGACCCACTCAATTAAATTATCTTTTGAATTTGCACACACAAACAAATCTTATTTTATTGTAAAAACTTTCTACGTGCATACCTCTACTAAAAAATAATTAATTTATTTCAAAAAAATACAACCTAAAATTTAATACTATAATTTAAAATGTTGATTGACCATAATTCTCAAAATATGTAGCTATAATAAGTTCGACACTGAAAAGACTCTAGAGAACATGTGGACAGATTGATTGGATATGATGCTACCCCAATTAATTTACCAATTGTTATTGCTCGCATTTGATGTCAGGAAAGCGAAGCAGCCGACTTGAATTGTTGCTCTTTATCTGAAAATACAGGATTTTTTTTATAGAGAACAATTCATGTTCCTTATACGGTTATACCACCTCTCGATACATATTTATGTTATCTATTATCTTGATACTTATTAATTTGGATTCGATTTGGACAAAACTTTTTAAAAGTGACAAATCTTTTTCAACAAGTAGTCAATATTTTTGTATTTTCATTGACTTGAACTCAAAACCTCTTATTTATGTAAAAATAATACTGATTCAATTGATCTTAGTATTTTTCGTTGATATATATCTGAAGTAGAAATTACATATATTTTTTGTTAGCTTATACCACCTCTACTGACCATCTGTATGGTCCTTATAACGCCCCGTGATTCGATCAACTAGTTCCACAGACCAACACGAGTCTTTTCCAGCGTGCTTTGTCCTTACTCGCACGTACCCTGGGAAACTTCTTAGGAGGTCACCCATCCTGATCCTACTCCCGGCCAAACGTGTTTAACCTTGGAGTTCTCTCAAGATATATGCCAGAAAAGAAAGTGCACCTTATTAATATAGATAGTACTAATCAAATCACTTAAGACATTTCAGACAGCACATATCATTTACAGGGTATCACAGTCCTACATAAAAATATATATATACACACCTACACAACAGATAGAGAAATTAAAAGATATTTATGTTGGATAATTGGGTTTTTAATCCATGAAGAATGTTGGTATAACATAAAATTGTATGTTGCGGTAGAGTCTAAGAGATTAATTAAAAAGAAAAATCTAATTAAATATATTTTCTTAGAAATTTTGAGCTAATTATAATGTGGGTCACGACCAATTAGTTTTGGTGTTTATGAGATTAATGCGAAACTCATTGAGAAAGTTTCATAATGATAAATGACACTTGCAAAAAATTAATTCTCGGTGTGAATGAAAAATTATCTTCGAAATAATATGCGTTGGGATGGCGAGAAAGTAAAAATGGAAAAGTTAGTGGACTGGGTGGCGCCAAGCCACTTACCCGGTGCCAGCCGGGTTTGAGTGATGTCTGCGCAACCCGGTGCCCGCCAGGTCGCACTGCGAGCTATTTCTATTTTGTTCGTACTCCTTATTTTGGACTCATGATTCGACATAGATATATTTTTTGGTGTACAAGGGTTTGTCTATTGTATAAAAGCATGTTACCCTAGTTTATGTTTGGCTTTGTGGCTTAGATCTTATCAATAAAAGTTCTACTTTCTTCTCATGGACGTAGTTATTAAGCCGAACCATGTTATATCTTGTGTCTGTGTTCTTTGCGCATTTTTGTTCTCTTGTGGGTGATTTTCCTAACAATTGGAATCAGAGCTAAGGTCGAGAGGATGGCGGATCAAAGCGCAAAGTTTGTTTGTATGAAGTTCGATGGATCATCGAATTTTGGGTTATGGCAAAGGTGTGTCAAGAATCTCCTAGTGCAACAAGGGATGGTTAACGCACTCTCGAAGAAGAAGCCCGAGAAGATGGAGGACCTAGAGTGGAAAGAGATGGAGGCCAAGGTGGTGGCCATGATTTGCTTGTGCTTGACGGATGATTTGATGTATCATGTCATGGATGAGAAGTCACCTGTCTTTGTCGAACAAGCTTTATCTTAAGCAAAAGTTGTATGAGCTTAAGATGATGGAGAGCTTGGATTTGAGCCAACACATCAATATTTTCAATCAACTGTTGAGTCATTTGAGAATGGTCAATGTGAAGTTCGAGGAGGAAGAAAAGATATAGTTGCTCCTGAATTTCTCACCAAGTTCCTACGAGAATTTGATTACAACTCAAACTTAGGGGAAGAAAACCCTGGTGTTGAGGATATCATAAGTGCTCTGCTAAGATTTCATCAAAGGAGGAAAACTGGCGATGAACGAATGGAAGGCTGGATGTGAGAGGTAGACATGGTCATCGAGAAGGAAAAGATTGAAGAAGATCCAGGTCGAGGTCAAGGAGGTTCAAAAGAAATTACTTCGATTGCCGAGGAAAAGGGCAAATGAAGAAGGATTTTTCAAGAAGAACTCGGGACCATGATAGAAAAGGATCGGGTTCCACGAATATGCCCTCTTATTCAGATGGGTCTGATGGTGACTTTCGTTCTGTTTTATCAGGTCTAAAGCTGTAATACCCCACTCTGTTAATCATATATTTTTGACTTAAGTAAAGTATACTTAGTCGTATTGACCTATTAGACTAGTATTTGGAGTTACATTGCTATGTAAATAGAGTGCCAAAGAAAGTTAGAAGGAAAGTATTCGGTATCTCGGACGATTCCAAGCATGGTATGATGATTTGATCATAACGTCCTCACCTGAGATTCAAAGGAGATGATTCAAAATGGTATTGAAATGTAAGATATGGATCTATAAGTTTTGGTAGACATGGATTTTTCATGCTAGCAATTTGGACCAAGCCTAGCAAGTGAAAAAGTCAACCAATCACAAGTTAACATTTGCCTTCCTTGTATAGTGACACAAGGAGAAAATATCTATGGCTTCTTATCCTTTCAGAGACCTTATAACACCAAGAAAGAGGTAAAAAACTCTAGAACTTAGCCATAAAATAAAATTGAAGAGATAAGGAGAGAGAGCCAAGAAGAAAGAGAAAGAAGCAGGTCAAAAAAAATTGGCTCGGTAAGTTATCTTCAGATTCAAATTGGACTTCCATGTCTTAATTAAAGTTGTAGAGGACTCAAAGAAATTTCTAAAGATATATTATATGTTCTATTTGGATCAAAGAGTCATCATAAAATTGGGTTCGAACAGCAGGCTGTCTGTTGGAGACACAAATGAATGGGTTGAAGAAGAAGTGCTTGGTAATTCTACTTAGACTCCGAATTTGACTTTGGTATCTTGATGCAGATTGTAGAGGACTTAAGTACCTTTCTAAGCATATATTATTGTTGCAAAATAGACTGACTGCTGAGTTTCAGAAATAAGGTGGTGCATGAATAATGAATGGATAAGTGATTCTTTGGACTTTTAAATTTATCTATGGACTTGGTATGATTATGAAAGAACAGGGGAGTTGTGTATTTATGAAGATATGTACTTGGTTTTGTGTGATCTTGAGTTTCATGGGTTATATTCTGAAGTTAGAAGCGATTGGGTAAAACAGATCTTTTTGTGATTTTCTGGTCATGAATGATTGGTGCTCAGATTATGTACATGTGGGTTAGTTAATAAGTGACCAACATTTGAAAGAAAATGAGCTACTTCGGTCGCTTTGAGCCATTTCAAAAGGTTCTCGATTGTACCGTAGTTGGCTATTTTCAAGCATCAGAAGTAAATTGCTTTGGGAAGTGAGGAGCGGATCTTATTTTATAATTTAGAATTGTTATACAGAGAATATGAGACTTCCTTATGGTGGTTGGTAAAAGAAACAATCTTGGAAAGAACGGTTGGACGAAGGTCCAAAGTAGAAAGAGAATAGAATCAGAGAATGGGCATTCGGTGAATGTTCTTCATTAGTGTAAGCATATAGATCATGACAACTTTGGTTTGTTTGGTACATGTGCACGTTTCAGATCTTAAGTATGTGCGTCTCATGCATATGAGGTTTTTCTATGAATTGGTTTTATGCGTATGTGATGTGTTTGGTGTTTTTTAGACTGGTTGGTGACATATGTGGTATTTGTGTGTGGCTAGCTAGAGAATATATATTTTCTAGCTTGGGGCAAATTTGTGAGGATGTGATATGTCCATTTCTATTGGATATGGTTTTGGACCTTTGGTTTTGTGATGAGTATGGAGAGTTGGAAGAGAATTCGCCAGGCAAGCTCGAGAGTTGCTCGAGTTTGGGGACTGTCTCCAAGCGATTGAACAAAAGGATAGAGAGAAAGTTGAGATGGTCTTATTGATGGTGGTGTATTTATGGTTTGAGGTGGAGTTGGTAGAGTCGGTTTAGTTTTGCAAGATCTCATATTTTATGGTTTCATCCACGGGATGATTTCTCACCAAGGTGAAGATTATTGGGATGGCGAGGAAGTAAAAAAGGAAAAGTTTGTGAGCTAGGTGGCGTCAACCACCTACCCAGCGCCCGCCGGGTCCGAGTGATGTTCAGGCGACCCATCGCTCGCCGAGTAGCACTGCGAGTTATTTTCTATTTTGTTCGCACTCCTATTTTGGACTCATGATTCGACCTAGGTAGATTTTTTGGTACGCAAATATTTTCCTATTATATAAAGGCAGGTTACCCTAGTTCATGTATGGCTTTGTGGCGTGGATCTCATCAATAAAAGTTCTCCTTTCTCCCCGTGGACATAAGCATTAGGCCGAAGCACGTTATATCTTGTATCAGTCTTCTTTGAACGTTCTTGTTTTCTTGTGGGCGATTTCCTAACAATATGGGTTTTACTAGTCGTCATGAATTCAAGATTTATGACTCCGATAACTGCTCATTTATTGACCATGATTAATAGATAGCGTTAAATGCTGTAACTGCTCATTTATTTACAATGGCTAATAAGGAGAGATAATGAACGTCATTATTCTAGAATTTAATGGGGTCTCAAAACTTTCCTGTAAAATAGGACATCCTCCTCTCATTTTACACACACCAAAACTCACATAGATTTTTACTCTCCTCTCTCCCCTTAGCACAGGCATTCTCATTTTTTCATAGAGTCAGAGTTCTGCAACCGTTGAGGGTTTGCAGGTCGGTCAGATTGTCGCTTCCATCTGACCGAGTGATTGAACATTATATCTTGGGAGTTTGCTTATCCTTGAGGCCGAAGCAATATAGGTAGGTAATATGAGTTCAATAGCACATGGCTTATTGTGGCCTCGTCGAGAATTAAATTCCAATTTCGTGACATTTGAAGAGGATGACTTAATCTAAAAAAACGATCTCCAAGGAAGTTGTATGTCATTGTCATTGTGAATATTCTATACTTATTTCAATATTGCCTTACTATACTTTTCGTATGCTATTTATATAGAATATGCCATGAGAGTAATAATTAGGATAATTATGTCAAACAATTTCAATACTGAACGTGTATAAGTTAAGATAAAATAATTTAACAATCATGTATCCATATATGGGTTTAAATAATAACCAAAAAAATAAAACCATCTTCTTCTATTATAAATTATCTTTTTTTTTTTGCTTTATCTTATCTTTTCTTTCCTTGTTTTACCTTTTCTTTCTTTGTCTTACCTCGGAATTAGGAATTAGCTAACTCTGCAGTTACTCAATACTTGATTCACTAATTGAATCGAACGTTAGAAAGTTGGAAAGGGATTAATTGTTCTGTTTTTAAATGGAGGGCTCAAAGGCACATTTCATTAACAATAATCAGAATTTTCTTTTGAAAAGTATAGTATTAATTGCCAACCTACTTATGTCTTATTCCCCTGTGTCATGTCAAAAATAGGCTTACGACTACTGGTCTTGTCAAAACCCTAACTTAAGAAGAAAAAAAAGATTGGTAGAGAAAAAGTACCGTGATAGAAAAAAATTTCTTGACTTTGAAAATTGCAAATTCAATACTACATTTTCAATAAGTAACTAAAAAAAATTACACACCTGCAAAAAGAGAAACCATGCCTCTGTCACTACATTCCGTCGTGGGTTAAGGATACCAATTCCTAATTGCTTGCAAGAACCATTTCCTTCCCCACAATTCATGATCACCCCAACTCGTTTTCCGTAAGCAGCCTAACGAATTATTTGATGCATACCGGTGTCGCATTCTAAATTATTCAGTGGCAAAGAATGAGAAGAAACTCAGACCACCCGTTGAGGTGTAATATTTTTTTCAAAAATTATTTGGTATTTAGATGTTATTGAATTGACTAATTTAACTTTACAATGAATCAAATATTGTATTTATATATATATATATATATATATATATATATATATAATTATTGTCGCAACCATGATTAGAACCTAGTCATTCTCCGTCATTTTCCTTGTACCATTATTGATTGCTCATTGGTAAATATTGTACGTGTAATGAGAAAGTTTTTTGTAACAATGTTGTTTAAACAATTATTTGTTAGTTGATATGGTTTTTTTTTGGGCCCAAAATCTAACATTAAAGTACTCCGTTATAAGACATAAAATAGAAAATACATAGACACATAATATAACAACAAACAAAAAACAAACACCAATTCGTAGTCAACAAGATGGCATAGGTGGAAGCGATAAGTGGTCAAGAAACTGCGAAAGCCAACGAACAAAACGAAGATCTGTCGAAACAAGCAACAGCTAAAAATTATAAAGTGATGTCATAAATCCAACCTCGTCGTGTCATAAAATATGGTTTGTTGAGGTGTGCCTTTTTTTTACAAATGTTGAGGTGTAATCTTGCGACCAAGATAACAAACAGGAATTAATGAAAATGTAATGACACGGATTGTTTGATTTGATTACCCACAAATTCCCCGCCACGAATATGCAACGGGGTCCGTACGGACATAACCAGGTTATGCCCGACGTGGACCTATGCATGTCCTAATTCGATCAAACTTTTCTCTTACCGGATCTCTATAATTGCCCCATTTTCTGGAAGGTTTTTCACCTTTCACCCTCTTGGTATTGATCAGTATTAAAAAAAGAAAACAATATTCCCGTGGCACTACATAATATTATATTCCTGTTGGTATTTACCGCTAGATATGTTTATGGCCTGATTACCGTAAGAAATAGGAAGTAATGGAGCGTAATAAATAATGATGATTACGATAATCCTTGCAGAGTTGCAGTAATATAACTTGATTCCAGATATAGCTTGATTTTACAAAAAGCTTATGGTTAAAGCTCACAAGAAAAGAGAGGAAAACTACTAGCATGAAAAAAGAACTAAATTAAATACTTCGCAAAATATTAACTAAATCTGTGTTCGAATTTGTATTTGGATGAATCGAATACGAATTTTAATTTTCATAATTTGAATTCGGCGAATTACAATATGAATTTGTCTGAATTCAAACTGTAATCACTATTATCTCAACTGGTGAAAGCACAAACATATTCGACTAAGTAGATGCGAGGGTGAGTAATTTCCATGAATATGAATCAGATTCAATTCGATTAGTCAAAAGTTCGATTCAGATTCGATCCAGTTCATACGAATCCGAATTCAAATTTAAATCATAGTTTACATAATCTGAATTCGGCAAATTATAATTCGAATTCATCAATCATAGTCGCCCCAACTTTAGATAGATTTGTTTAATTTCTCAAACCTTATTTTATAAATTTGAGAATTTGGCCATTGAGTCATATGTTTTTTTACACAAGTAAGACTTTTGTAATGTATAAACTCTTTCAATAATTATTTAACTATTTTTTGTTTTATCAAGTTTAAACTCTAAATTTCTTAGTTAAATTAAAATAATGGAAAAAGTATATTTTTAGTACTTGTAGTTTCACGTTTTGACAGATATGATCATGTAGTTTAAAAATGACATTTTTAATCCTGT
This sequence comes from Hypericum androsaemum, assembly GCA_963995505.1. NCBI lineage: Eukaryota > Viridiplantae > Streptophyta > Magnoliopsida > Malpighiales > Hypericaceae > Hypericum > Hypericum androsaemum. The sequence continues at coordinate 14,420,392 of OZ023181.1, read as the reverse complement.
TGTATGCACCCTCGTTTCACTTTTAGGATCGGATGGCTCCCCGAGCCAAAATCGACTCCGAACAAAAAAATACAGCCGTTTTCAGCTGACTTGGCAAGCCATGTCAGAAATTTTTATCCCGCTTGGCACTATGATTTGGCCAAAAACATAATATCATTTTTCAGTCCGTTACTTTTTTATAATATTTCAAATACATCCCTCTCTCTCCCCTTTCTTCTTCTTCCTCCATGCACAACCCAATTAGCACCAAAACCCAACGATCAAAAGACAAAACTAAGAAGAAAGATAGCAAAGTTTCTAACTTTGTCAAAAAAATAAGTCATACCCACGCCGTTCCCAATTTGGAATCAAAACACTTAATTCCCAATTTGGCTCCCTAATTATCCCAAGATCTTCAGGCCGGCGCAGAGGGAGTTCGTCCCCAGATTGAAGTAATTCTCTAGGGAAATAGACCCATTAAAATTGCTTCTTCGCGACGCCGAAGGAGGAGAAAGAGGACTGGATCGTCGGCCGGGTGAAGGCCGTGATCACGTTCTATAAGGTTTCTGATGCGAGGGTTAGGGGTTTTAAGGAGGAGGAGGCGGTTTTTCGCCGGAGGGTGGATGTGATGCGGTGGCGGTGGTTGTGGATGATTTCTGATGCAGTGGTTATGGTGGCGATTTCCATGGTGGTTGTCATGGAAGTATTCGAGAGAGAGATAGGAGGGACGAAACAACAGCGAATCGCTCTCGATTTCTAGTTGAAGTCCTCGATTTGATTGAGTTAAAGCTCAACCCCTGATCTAGTGCATCTTGTGATTTACGTGACTTAGTCCTCGATTTTATATGTTGTTTGTGTTTATGGGTTTATGTATTTTAAGAGAATTTTGGTTTCTGGGTGATGTTCTTTTATGGGCTGTTGTTTGATTTCTTATGTTGGTTGCTTGCTTGAGGAGGATGGGAGGAAGAAGAAGAACGAGAGAGGAGAGAGGAGAGAGGAGAGAGGAGAGAGGGGCTTTTATGAAAAGTTATAAATAAAATAGGAATTAAAATAGATATTTTAACTCTAGACAACTCATATTGCTAAACGGGGTTTAAAAAATCTGATGTGGCTGCCAATTCAACAGCAAAACGTCTTTTTTTTTGTTTTGGAGTCGATTTTGGCTCGGGGAGCCATCCGAGCCTAAAAGTGAAACAAAGGTGCATACCACAGAATTCAAAACGTCGTTTTTAAACTACATGATCATATCTGTCAAACCGTGAAACCACAAGTACTAAAAATGTACTTTCCCCTAAAATAATTGATAAGAAGAGATCTTTAAAAATCTCGTAGCTCAGCGGAATTGTCCGAAATGCCCCTCCCAAATATTCCCACCAGAAACACATCGATCCCCATCCGTTGATGGGTTCGTTACCGCCCTCTTTGACCCATTTCCCCGCGCCCCTCAAATTTCAAGCGCTACTCACGGCTAAGATCCCGAACGCCAAATCCAACGGTCCACATCCCATCACTCTCCTATTCCTCCACGCCCTACCAAAACACAAAAAAAGAGAGAGAACCCCACTCAGTTTAGCAAGTAACCTGTACGCGAGAACGAACCGGCACTTGTATTAATTAGTGATAAAGTCGATTTAGTTTAACCATATCTCGAGTTTGAACTCATAAAAATATAATAATATTAAATATTTATTATAATTTTTTTGACATATTTTAAATGTACTACCCACTTCTAACTTGGGTTAACTCAACTCATATGTTCTTAAAATTTTTTTTCTAAAAAATTTAGTTGGGTTGGTCTGAATCCCAGACTGTAGACGGTATTGGATTTTGTTCCTTTACCAATAAAAATTTGCCATTTTCGCAAGGGATAAAAATTGATCCACCGACTCTTAGAAAACGAGACAGGACTCGTTACCATCCTACCCACCTTGCGTTGGTCTAATTAACCTTTAGACAGAAGGAGAGAAACAAAAAAGAAAGGGTAAAAATGGAACAGTTTGTATGTATAAATATAGGGAGGAGTACTAAAGGAATGATCCTCAAGTACCAGCTGGTTTAGCCACTTTCTCTCTCTAAGAATAACCAACGCCCAAAGATATACCATCCCTTCCCACCATTTCCTCCCCGCCGTTATTTTCCCATCTTTCGAAGACGTTTCCTTCACTTTTCTCTTTTCCGCCATCGTTTTTCTGTTTGGTGTTGGCGGGTAGAGGAGGAGAAGGAGAGCAACTACTTCTTCTCTTTCTCTTTTGGGTGCGTGTGTTACGTACCCATTAATGAACATGGCATGAAGTTGTGGGTTTCGTATGAACAACACTGCACAAATTAATCCAAATCCGAGCCGAGTGATAGTCGCAATTTCGTTTACATGCGTTGTTGTTGAAGCACAAAAGAGCACGCGTATACTATATTTTTTAAAAGAGGCACTTTCAAGGGAGGTGTGGGTGAACAAGCTGCGATGGCCGAGGAGGAAGGTGAACAAGCTACCTTTTAATTAATTAATTAATTTGTCTCTGTCTTTTCTTTTATTTGCATGCGTTTGGCTATTTGTTTGGGGTTTGTATATTTAAAAAAAATTACTTCTTTTGAAGGTTGAATTAACTTATTACCTACACATGTTCTGGGTTTTGTCTTGTTTGGTTTTGTTTCCCCTCCTTAAATTCCATATAATTACGGCATTAGAACAAGTTAAACAAATATATTAATTCCTCCCCACTCATCCCAAAACCAAATTGAATTTAGATCATCCCTGTTTTACTCTGTTTTCTTCTTCTCCCTCTGTTTTCTTCTTCTCCCTCTGTTTCCTAACCAACCACGAAAACCGACTAATATAAATTTGAACTTATCGATTAAGAAATACTTGTTTAAAACTAGATATATATGATATAACAGAATTCAAGTCATGAACTAACTCTACGCCCCATAAGCTTAACTGCAACAATTTGTTCCATTCCACCACGAGACAGGCGGCGGCGGTGGAGGAGCCGAGCAGCCCCAGCCCCAAGCCCAGCACAAATTCCTGAGAAAGCTCCCGGAGATGAAATCACCAGCGAAGCAGCGCCACGGAAGGCGAGCGGAAAGGCCCGCCTCATCGGACGAGCCATCCCCAAGGGGGGTCCTGGAGGCGCCCAGCTCGTCCGATTCAGCGGACTCCTCCGACCTCAGCAGCAGCAGCTTCGGCTCCGAGTCCTCTTCCGCAGCAGCAGCCGCGGCCGATCACGAGGAGGACATGGCCAATCCTCCCCATGAGGAGGCCGCGGCTGCAGCGGGAGGGGTGTACCAGTGGAGGAACATGCTGGACAGCATAAAGAAGAAGTCGATGAGGAGGTTCTCGGTAATTCCGCTGCTCACCACATACGAGATGATCTCGAGAAAGAACTTGAAGAAGAAGCTGGCCAAGGTCAAGAACACCGACGAGCTCTTGATGGACTCCGAGGGTAGGCTCTTGGTCCCCACCAAGCCTTCCTGGAGGAACTTTGACTTCCGAGAACTTGCTGCTGCCACTGATAACTTCAGTTCCGGTACGTTTTTATATATTTAATTAACAATTTCTCTTTTTTCCTACTACTTTGATTTTATTTTTTCTGTTAAATGATTTTCATATGAATCGGGCGAGAATATTTCTCGTTTATCTCAACCCCATTTTTTGTTAATTCCTGTTCTTGCTGTCCTAAAATTGAAAATCGGCCGAATGTTTGTCCGAATATAATTCTTTTTTAAGGGAAATTGTCCGGATATATTCGAGGCCATTCTATTTGATTGGAATCCATTCGTTTAGGTCGACAGTGTCCGGAGAATACTTTTCAGAAGTTCATATTGGGCAGTGTAGCTGAGTGGTGACAGAAGCAGACGCCAGTTCCAATGTGAACATAAAATTCAAAATTGTTTCTTTTTTAGGGTTAAATTCAAAATTGTTTCAGCTGTTATTAAACCATGCGCTGTTGCATATTATAATAGTATAACAATTGCCTGATAAAACAGGACGAGTCGTTACCCAAGGAGGTTGGTTTTACCAACTAACTTGATTGTCTACTTAATGTATTTTAATACAAATATTTTTTAAAGTATATTTTAATACAAATTTGAATGCAGTTACGACAAGTATTATAGCACTTTTAAATGTACAAAATTCGAATGGTTTTTTTCATCGGTCGAAACAATAATTATTTAACCAATTTCCCTACCTAGCTACTTTTCTGTGTTGGGAGGTGTACTAAAGCCCTACTAGGAGACAAACAAAGTCTCTGGGTTAGGAGCCCATGTTGACTTCCAAACTGACCTCCGACCAAATTCCGCAATTTCTGCTCATGGAATTAATATCACGCCCACTTTCATATCGAGCGTGCTTATCCAACTACTTGATATAAAGATTGATTTGGACACATTGAGTGTTGATTATTTTTTTTGGTGAAAATTTAAATCAAATAGCAATTAATGTGTAACCGGGATGGAAAGCAAAATATGTTTTTCTTCCCCTTTAATAATTGTGCTAGATTACTTGAATTTGCTGATTATTATTTTATCGAAATTGCCTATTATAAATTGATTTATTCAAATTCTAAGCATTCAACTTCATAAAGAATACAAAACTCTCTAATTAATCTAGGACAACTTTAACTTGAAGGACATAATCGTTTTGTGCTGATTTGGATTGCTCAATGGAAAAATTACTTTTGCGTTGAAGTCAACGACTGTACTCATCTGATCTGGTCGTGGATTATTAGTTGAAATGTAGCTTGCTAGCAAGTGGAAGTGGTCCAGTGGACTAATTCTGTTGCATGAAAACGAAATTTTTGCAGAGAACTTGGTAGGCGAAGGGGGGCACGCGAAAGTGTACAAAGGGTGCTTATCAGATGGCCAAGTGGTGGCAATAAAGAAGCTAATCAACATGGACAAGGAAGAAGAGGCAAGAGTGGTCGATTTCCTGTCTGAGCTCGGGATCATCGCGCATATCAACCATCCAAACGCTGCCAAGTTGCTCGGCTTCAGCATTGATGGCGGCCTGCATCTCGTGCTCGAGTATCTGCCCCAAGGAAGCCTTGCCTCTATGCTCCACGGTGCTGCACCCTGCAATGTGTTTATTTGACTCAATTCACGCTTATAATTGGCTGTTGAGCTTGAGATTGTCTTAATGCTGCAGATTTATGAGTTTGTTATTGGCTTTTCAGGTGAAACAGGTGATCTGGAATGGAAGCAGAGGTTCAAAGTGGTGATAGGGATAGCGGAGGGGTTGAATTATCTGCATCACGAGTGCCCGAGACGCATCATTCATAGAGATATCAAGGCCTCCAACATCCTGCTCACAGAAGATTTCGAAGCTCAGGTGATCAACCGGTTTCATCTTTTTCAATTAGTTGAGGTCTAGTTCTTCCATTAGCTAAAACTCGCTGATTGCAGATTTCTGATTTCGGATTGGCAAAATGGCTTCCAGAGAATTGGCTTCACCATATTGTCTATCCTATTGAGGGAACATTCGGGTTCGCCCTACTCCCTTATAAGTTGTCAGAACACAAATGGTTTTCGTTTCGATGCTCTGCAATATGCAGTCTTGCTGATGGGGTTTTCAATGTGTTGCAGCTACTTGGCTCCCGAATATTTCATGCACGGGATCGTTGACGAGAAGACAGATGTGTTTGCATTCGGAGTTCTACTTCTCGAAATCATAACAGGTCGTCACGCTGTTGATCAAAGTAGGCAAAGCCTCGTGATGTGGGTATGTTCATGAGTTTATGCTTAAAACAGCCGCAACTTTCTTCACTGCTCTAACTGAATGCACAAGTTTGTGCAGAATCATATATATGTTGTAGCCATATAAGAGGTTGTCTCGAGTACGAGTATTGAGAATATAGTTACCAGCATCACTCGCGAACTGAGTTTCTTTTATATACGCACAGGCAAAACCACTGCTGGAGGCAAACAAGATTAGAGAAATAGCTGATCCGCTACTTGGAGACGACTACGACACCACCGAAATGAAGCGCGCCATGCTAACAGCTTCAATGTGCATTCACCACCTTCCAAACATGCGTCCATCAATGCAACGGGTATGTTTTCTACCCTCTTCCAGTTCCATTTCCATTTCCATTTCCAATTCACAGATCTTAACGCGCCAGCCAGCACGTAGCTGATCATAGAGAGGTCTCGAATCCGAAAATGCAGGTAGTGCAGCTACTCAAGGGAGAGGAGGTGCCGTCGGAGATGAAGCAGAAGACACAGACGGGACGAGGGATCATTTTAGACGGCTGCGACTTGCAGGACTACACATCCTCCAGCTACCTCAACGATCTCAATCGACATATGCAGCTGGTGATGGAATAGGCACACACACACACACACTACTACTTGGCTTTAGCAAGCAACACACATGGATCGTCGGGGCCAAGCTGATAATCTTCCTGCCCCTAAAATTAGTCCCTTCTTGTTCTGCACCCTGATTATGTCAAACGTTCAAATTGATCTCGGTGTTTGTAATGTACAGGTTCGGTGAAAAAGATGTTTGGAAAAACTTCTAGAGTGGGAATTGCCCTGTTAGGGATCATAGTGTACAGAAATAGGCAGGGACGAAGCATACATATTAACCCTTGATCAACCAAAAAGCATATCGTTTTGAATCATATCTGGTATATATTTGGTATTTTGTCCGCAAGACTCGAACATAGATTAATCAATTTAACGGACGCCGAATTACATATAGCATAGGAGGGTACCAAAGATCCCACCCCAAGAGTTCAAAAGAGAGATGGGGGGAGCCGACTTGGTATTACAGCTAAGCATCCTGGCACTAACCCTCCTAATGACGTTCATAGCCCTCCGCTACCTACAAACCCTAACCTCCTCCGGACAGCGGAAGAAGGACAGGGCCAGCGCCGCCATCCAGGACCAGACCAGCCGCCACCTGGCCCAAGCGGCCCACTTCCTAGCCCGGAGCCGGGCCCACTTCGCCAAGCTCGCGCTGGCCGAGACCGACGCCGCCATCTCCCTCTCCCCCAGGGACCCGTCCCCGCTGGTCCTCAAGTCCCAGGCCCTCCGCCAGCTGGGCCACGTGGGGCCCGCCCTTAGGGCGCTGGACCTGGCCCTGTCCCCCCCGCGCGTAAGGTCGCTCCCCGATAAGGAGCGCGCGGACGCGCTGGCCGCGCGGGCCGAGCTGAAGATCGAGGTGAACCGGAAGCGGCGGGTCGACTCGGCCATCGAGGACTTGAAGGAGGCGGCGCGGGTTGGTGGTGGAGCGGAGGAGAAGGTGTGGTGCTTGTTGGGCTGGTGTTACGAGTGGAAGGGGATGAAGGAGGAGGCCCGATGCGCATTCGAGGAAGCCCGGAAGGCCCAGCCTGATTGCCTCGAGGCCCGTGAAGGCCTGCAAAGATTGGGCCTTTAGTGGCCCGATAGGATATTAAAGGCCTGTTGTTGCGGTTGCGGTAACCAGTGTGTAAATGTGTAGTATGCATTTATGCCACGAACTATACCTATATATGTAATGTTATTATTGTAGAGAAGAGTTTCTGATTTCTGTTTTTTATAGAAATTACTTTCAGATCTTTAGTATTTGGTATATTCGGTGCTCGCCTCTATGTCGGTAAAAATTAAAAACTTTTCATAGTTTGACGAAATTATACTTTGGGGTCCTTGAAGCTGGAATTGGAGTTTTTCTCTGACGAAGGTCTACCTGAAATGACACAAATATTCTTACACAAAAGATATCTTCTTTTTCAACCATTAAACACCAAAACATGAACACCAAATTAAAAGGACAAATTACGCTCACGTTCCTGTCGTTTGATTTTCCTCCTTCTCGGGTCTCTAGGTTTTCAAAATACATGTTGTTGTTCCCGTGTTTGGTTTTAGAAACTCTCGGGTCCCTCGCTGACGTCATCCGGTCTTTTTTCATTTTTGTCATTGAAATGACAAAAATATCCTTAAAAAAAAATTACCTCCTCCTTTTTCCTTCCTCTCCATCCATTCCTCCTCTCTCTTGCACTTTCTAAAATCAAAAAGTTAAAGGTCATCTTCTTCCCTGGAATCAATATTAAAATCAACCAGGATCCACTCGCCACTTGCATGCACTTATCAACGCCGGCATCTAGATCTAGTTAATCTACGACTCTAAATTTAATTTTTTTAAATAGAAAAAGAAATGGGTAAAAAGCGGAGAAACCCCATCCTCGTGGAAATGGATTGGGAAGAAAACATCATGAAAACAACTTAGTTCCAGAAGGTTAAGAGCAAACCAAGTGTATTTTCTTCTGGTAATTCCGTTTTTAATTTTTTTTTTGGGCCTAAAACAAGCAGAAACATCATCAACCACACACGTCCCATGCCTCGAATACTCCTGTTTCAGGACACTAGAAAGACATGGAATCCTTCCCAAGCCTATGGCTGTGCCTTGGAAGAGAAAGCAGGACTTGGTCTTCGACATTAAAACAGAGGGTCCACCTGCCCTATTGACATGGAACAGCAACGATGTGTTTGGATGGTACAACTATGGGAATTAAAGTAAGGTAAGACAATGTAATTCCATGAAGTCATGGCTTTGTTCTTCAAGGAGATCGACGATGAAGGGAGATGACTCGTGAAGAGTGTCACGAGCCTAATAAGTAGTTATCCTAGCTGTAATAGTTATTAAGAATTATGGGATCATGAAGTAGTAGTTGGTACAAGTTGTATGCACGTTCTTAGTGGTCATTAGTAACGGGTTGTTATTAGAAGTATGTAGCTTAAGTAATGGGTTACGTGGGTTTAGTTGTAGTTAACTCCTTGTTCAGGAGGTAGTATAAGAAGCTGTCCTATCTGCCAATGTGAACCAGCCATGAATTAATATATCAAACACCGCCTTTATCTCTATCTTTTTTCTTCTTTACTCTATTTCTTCTATCCTAACCCCAATTCTACCTCTTCCTTTAACTCTTTTCTTCTATTCTTTCCCTCAATTCTATTCTCCTTCATACTCTTTTCTATCAAGGTTCGTAATAGTGGTATCATAGCCATAGATGGACTATCCTAACATGTCCTCATGGACGAAAATGATCTCCGATGCTCACTCCAAGAGGATGCAAGAACTACTGGATCAATTCAAACATGACGTTCAAGAACTCATCAATTGCACCCGGGAGGAAGACGCAATGGGGGAGTGTGTCCAAGTGGAAGACGCGAAAGCATGCATCCACCAAGAAGAAGAGAAAGATCCCACATTTCTTGTTGATTCCAATAAGGTTTCTGATGAGAGATTAGAAAGCACCCCTTCAATCTTCAAGGTGGCACATATATTCAATTCAAGCAGCACAGAAATCCGAGATCTAAGTTCCTTTAGTTCTCCAGTTGTTAGCTTTGACCTTCTTGTCGGTGTGGGAACTTTCAAGCCTATTGATGAAGTGGTCATTATGTTCAATGGCGAGGACTATTCCTCTGGTGCTGCACATGTTATTGTTGGGTTTGAATAAAAATTCAATGCAAGCCCAAAGTGGAAAGGCCCAAAGTGGAGGCCCAAAAGGGAAATGAAAAGTGCAATCCCACATTGGAAAGTGGCACCAACATTTCCTAGTTTATAAGAAGGAAATCCTTGTTGACTAGAAAATAAGTTGACCATCAGGAGGGAAAGCTAACTCGGACCGCGACGAGGATGGTGCGTAGCACCATCCGAGCACGAGCACGAGCACGAGCACGAGCACGAGCACGAGCACGAGCACGAGCACGAGCACGAGCACGAGCACGCGCACACGCATGGTGCATTGGACACAGGTCGCAATGGGCGCTTTGTGGCGCACTTATCGCGAGGAGCTGGAGGAGCCTTAGGAATTTTGCCCGGGTCCGGAGAGAGCTGCGCAGCTACCGGAGTGACGAGGAGCTGCGAGCACCTTCAGGTTGGCCACCGAAGAGGCACGACGGGCAGGAATGTGCAGGAGACTTCCAGAAGGCCAAAGGGGTGCGAGATCTAGCACAGCCTGGGCGCGCCTGGAAGGATCCAGAAGCCACCGAAGGGCCACGAGCGCAGCCAGCCAGCCTGCTGGCCGAGCGGACGCGTCCCTTCGAGGTGGCTGCCTCCCTGCCTCCTCCAGCCTATAAATAGGCCTGCCCCCTTGCCATAATCCCTCATCCCAGCAACTCATTGCATAAGCATTCGTTAGCAATATTTGTCTTCTCCTCTCCCCCGTTCTTCACTTACAAGTCCGTCCAAAAGTTCTGGGTATATAAGGGTTCGCCCAAAAGTTTTGAGATACGTGTGCAACATTCTTGGAAATGCCCTAAATAGTCGTTGTATCTTGGGGACGATTGCCGAAGCCCGTACCGCACTGAAATGTACGGGGCAATCTCGTCTTACGGAGAAAGTGTCCAATACTTGCCTCGACTGCCGTAGATCTTAATCAAGTACACCACTCCGATAAACAATAATCGTAAGATGAGATTGTGTACTTGAAGATGGCATCGACAAGCTCAGCACCGGTCCCAAGAACTGTCCACGCCGAAAGGCCGGCCAAGTTCAACGGTACCGAGTTCAAGAGATGGCAACATAAGATGTTGTTCTATCTGACTACGCTCAACCTGGTCCGATTCTTGAAGGAAGAGGCTCCGAAGTTGGCGGAAAATGAGGTAGATCAGCAGAAGATCAACGCCCTCGATGCATGGAGTCATAGCGACTTCCTATGCCAGAACTACATCCTGAATGGACTAGACGACACGCTCTACAACGTCTACGCAGAAGCCAAAACCGCTAAGGAGCTGTGGAGTTCACTCGAGAAGAAGTACAAAATGGAGGATGCCGGGACAAAGAAATTCATCGTCGGACGATTTCTCGACTTCAAGATGGTGGACTTCAAGAAGGTCATCGACCAAGTACAGGAGTTGCAGCTGATCCTTCACGAGATCCAAGCCGAAGGGATGCAACTCAGCGAGTCCTTCCAAGTAGCTGCGATGATCGAGAAGCTCCCCCCGCTCTGGAAGGACTTCAAGAGCTACCTCAAGCACAAGAGGAAGGACATGGGCCTAGAAGACCTGATCGTGAGACTTAGGATCGAGGAAGACAACCGAAAGTCTGAAGTCAAGCAAGGCAAGGCCAACTCTGAGACCACCGTGCACCTCGCCGAGGGAAAAGGTAGCAAGAAGAGGAAGAAGTCCAGGGATAAGCAGGAGAAGCAAGAGCCCAAGAAGAAAAAAAAGATCAAGGGCGACTTCTACAACTGCGACAAACCCGGACACATGGCTAAGGACTATCGCCAGCCGAAGAAGGACGACCAAGGAAAGGCTAACCTGGCTGAAGACTTGTCCCAGATGGATCTGTCAGCCGTGGTGTTTGAAGCCAACCTGGTGGACAATCCGAGAGAGTGGTTCGTAGACACAGGAGCTACCTGCCACATCTGCTCGGACAAGGAGATGTTCTCGAGCTATATCCCGATCACCGGCCAAAAGCTGTTCATGGGAAACTCCGCAACGTCCAAGATCGTCGGTCTGGGAAAGGTGGTCCTGAAGGTGACCTCAGGAAAGGAGCTGACCTTCAAGAATGTGCTGCATGTCCCGGACATCCGCAAGAACTTAGTTTCTGGCTCACTGTTAAGCAAAACCGGTCTTAAGCTTGTATTTGAGGCTGATAAGTTTGTACTGACCAAAGCGGGTCAATTCATAGGAAAGGGTTATCAAGAGAGGGGGCTATTTAAGATGAATGTAATAACTGTACATCGCACCTTTAACGGTGAAAATAAAGTTAACGCTTCTTCTTAATTGGCCGAGTGTTCTAATTTATGGCATGGTAGATTAGGACACGTAAATTTAAACTCGCTGAGAAAGTTAGTAAGTTTAAATTTATTACCGAATCTAGAGTTCAACCCATCCGATAAATGTGAAGTATGTGTGGAGGCTAAAATGACCAAAGCACCTTTCCATTCGGTGGAAAGAAGTACTACGCCTTTAAAGTTAATTCATACGGACACTTGCGATATGAAACACGTGCAAACTAAAGGCGGAAACAAATACTTTATCACGTTTATCGATGATTGCACAAGATACTGTTACGTATATCTTTTAAAGGGCAAAGACGAAGCTCTTGATGCCTTTAAGAGATATAAGAATGAGGTTGAAAATCAACTCAGCGTGAAAATCAAAATGATCCGAAGTGATCGAGGGGGAGAATATGTAGCTCCGTTTGATGAACTCTGTCGAGAACATGGCATTATTCATCAGACAACTGCTCCTTATTCACCTCAATCGAATGGCATAGCTGAACGCAAAATTCGAACTCTTAAGGAGATGATGAACGCTATGTTGATTAGCTCGGGCTTACCCCATAACATGTGGGGGGAAGCTGTGCTCTCAGCTAACCATATTCTAAATAAATTACCACACAAGAAAAGGGATAAAACCCCATATGAACTATGGAAAGGAAGGAAGCCCTCCTACGGTTACCTTAAAGTGTGGGGGTGCCTAGCAAAGGTCGAAGTACCTAAGCCTAAGCAGGTGAGAATAGGACCCAAGACCATTGATTACATCTTTATCGGATATGCACAAAATAGCAGTGCTTATCGATTTTTGGTGCATAAATCTGAAAATCCTGAGGTAAACTCGGGAATGGTCATAGAATCAAGGAACGCAACATTCTTTGAGAATAGCTTTCCTAATAAGGAAAGAAAGGAAGGAAGTCCAAAGAAAAAGGCTCACGAGACTACGCAAGGGTCAAATCAGGAAGATGATGAACCTAGACGTAGTAAACGGACGAAGGTAACCAAATCCTTTGGTCCGGATTATCTGACCTACGCGTTAGAAGATGAACCCAGGATAATCCAAGAGGCATTGTCCAGTCCAGATGCTCCTCTCTGGAAGGAAGCTATCAATAGTGAGATAGAATCCATTATGCAAAACTACACGTGGGAAATCGTGGATCTCCCACCGGGCTGCAAACCTTTGGGATGCAGGTGGATCCTAAAAAAAAATACAAAGCTGATGGATCAATCGATAAGTACAAAGCTCGATTGGTAGCTAAGGGGTTTAAACAGAAGGAGGGATATGATTTCTTTGACACGTATTCACTGGTCACAAGAATCACATCAATTAGAGTACTCATAGCTGTTGCAGCACTCTATAACCTCGAGATCCACCAAATGGATGTAAAAACAGCTTTCCTAAATGGAGAACTGGAAGAGGAGATATACATGGAGCAACCTGAAGGGTTTGTGGCTCCCGGTCAAGAGCATAAAGTGTGTCGACTAGTCAAGTCACTATACGGGCTAAAACAAGTGCCAAAACAGTGGCACGAGAAATTTGACAGAACAATGCTGTCAAATAGATTTAAGATCAATGAGTGCGATAAATGTGTTTACATTAAGGACACACCTGAAGCTTACGTAATTGTATGTCTCTACGTAGATGACTTACTAATTATGGGAAGCAATAAAGAGGTTATTGTGAAAACTAAGAACATGTTAAAGAACCACTTTGACATGAAAGATATGGGTCTGGCAGATGTCATACTAGGAATAAAAATTTCTAGGAAAGTTGACGAAATTATCTTAACGCAATCCCACTACGTGGAGAGCGTGCTCAAGAAATTTGAAGCTTTTGACAAACCTCCGGTTAAGACTCCAGTAGATTTGAATCTATACTTAGCCAAGAATCGAGGAGATCGAGTATCTCAACTGAGGTATGCGCAAATTATCGGGAGCTTTTGACAAACCTCCGGTTAAGACTCCAGTAGATTTGAATCTATACTTAGCCAAGAATCGAGGAGATCGAGTATCTCAACTGAGGTATGCGCAAATTATCGGGAGCTTGATGTATTTAACAAACTGCACACGTCCCGATATTGCGTACTCAGTTAGTAAGCTTAGTAGATTCACAAGTAATCTAGGGAAGGATCACTGGCTAGCTCTGGAAAGGGTTTTACGGTACTTAAAATATACCATAAACTATGGCATACATTATGCTAAATATCCAGCTGTATTAGAAGGATACAGTGACGCAAACAGGATATCGGACACTAAGGACTCCAAATCTACGAGTGGATACGTATTCACCATAGGAGGAGGAGCTGTGTCTTGGAAGTCCTCTAAATAAATGTGCATAGCTCGATCCACCATGGAGTCGGAGTTTATAGCACTAGAAAAAGCTGGGGAAGAAGCTGAATGGCTCAGAAACTTCCTAGAGGATATTCCGTGCTGGAGCAAACCGGTGTCTCCCGTATTGATACATTGTGATAGCATGTCTGCAATCGGAAGAGCACAAAGTACATTGTACAATGGAAAGTCTTGACATATCCGTCGGAGATACAATACCGTTAGACAGTTGATCTCTAGTAGGGTGATCATCATTAATTACGTAAAGTCCAAGGACAACTTAGCTGATCCTTTTACGAAAGGAATCAATAGAGATCAAATGTACAATGCAGTAAGGAGAATGGGATTAAAATCTACACACTAAAGAACGTCCATAGTGGTAACTCAACCATGATGAGTGGAGATCCCGCAAACTTGTTTCAATAAGACAACTAAGTTATGGAGGGTCCAGTCAATCACCTGGAACCTATCTCATTCTCAGAAGTTGCCCAGGTATTAACCTGCAGAGGTGTGGTAAGGTTAAGCATTACGTTTTTAATGATTCCTATACCTTGATAAAGGTGGAGTATGGCAGGACATTCCTGGTAGGAGATCACCTATGTAAGTGTGAAGTGAGGCCGCTTCAAATGGAAAAAATACTTATGAATCCAAGAAACGGTTCATGGCCGAAACGGACACAACGTGAGAGCCCAAATATACTAGGGTTATTATTGTGTAAATGTTATTGTCTTGGTTTACGCCAAAAGCTGACGGTTCAAGACATCACGTTCACTGAGCAGCGAGTAAATCCGATAATATATTACTAGAGAAGGTTCAAAGCTACAATCTACCTTTATCAATGCAATAATAACACGTCAGAACTTTCGATTAGAGTCTGCATGCATTAATCATCATTCATGTGGGGGATTGTTGGGTTTGAATGAAAATTCAATGCAAGCCCAAAGTGGAAAGGCCCAAAGTGGAGGCCCAAAAGGAAAATGAAAGTGCAATCCCACATTGGAAAGTGGCACAAACATTTCCTAGTTTATAAGGAGGAAATCCTTGTTGACTAGGAGATAAAATGACCACCAGGAGGGAAAGCCAACTCGGACCGCGACGAGGATGGTGCGTAGCACCATACGAGCACGAGCACGAGCACGAGCACGAGCATGAGCACGAGCATATGCTCACGCACGCGCATGCGTGTGCGCGTGTGCGCATGGTGTATTGGACGCAGGTCGCAATGGGCGCTTTGTGGCGTACTTGGCACTTCGCACGTGTGCATCGTCGCGAGGAGCTGGAGGTATTTTGCCCAGGTCCGGAGAGAGCTGCGCAGCTACCAGAGTGACGAGGAGCTGCGAGCACCTTTATGTTGGCCACCGAAGAAGCACGATGGGCAGGAATGTATAGGAGACTTCCAGAAGGCCGACGAGGTGCGAGATCCATCGCGAAAGGGTGCCAGCGCAGCCTGGGCGCACCTGGAAGGATCCAGAAGCCACCGAAGGGCCACAAGCATAGCCAGCCAGCCTGCTGGCCGAGCGGACGCGTCCCTTCGGGGTGGCTGCCTCCCTGCCTCCTCCAGCCTATAAATAGGCCTGCCCCCTTGCCATAATCCCTCATCCCAGCAACTCATTGCATAAGCATTCGTTAGCAATAGTTATCTTCTCCTCTCCCCCGTTCTTCACTTACAAGTCCGTCCGAAAGTTCTGGGTATATAAGGGTTCGCCCAAAAGTTTCGGGATACGTGTGCAATGTTCTTGGAAATGCCCTAAACAGTCGTTGTATCTTGGGGACGATTGCCGAAGCCCATACCGCACTGAAATATACGGGGCAATCTCGTCTTACGAAGAAAGTGTCCAACACTTGCCTCGACTGCCGTAGATCCTAATCAAGTACACCACTCTGACAAATAATAGTTGGTCTTGTTCAGATTGGATCAAGTCTTATGCGTTGGATATTGGCTGCCAAGTTTAACTTTGTTGTAATAAATTTATTTCCGTTTGATACCTATGATTAATTATGATCCTTGGGGACAAGGATCTTGTGTAGAGGAGGATAATGTCACGAGCCTTATTAGAAGTAGTTATCCTTGCTGTAATAGTTATTAAGAATTATGGGACCATGAAGTAGTAGTTAGTGCAAGTTGTATGCACGTTCTTAGTGGTCATTAGTGGTGGGTTGTTATTAGAAGTATGTAGCTTAAGTAATGGGTTAAGTGGATTTAGTTGTAGTTAACTCCTTGTCCAGGAGGTAGTATAAGAAGCTGTCATATGTGCCAATGTGAACCAGCCATGAATTAATATATCAAACACTACCTTTATCTCTATCTTTCTTCTTCTTTACTCTATTTCTTCTATCCTAACCCCAATTCTACCTCTCCCTTTAACTATTTTCTTATATTCTTTCCCTCACTTCTATCCTCCCTCATACTCTTTTCTATCAAGGTTCGTAATAAAGAGGAAGGGAGACTCGGGGATCAGATTAGTGATTTTTTTGATTTGGGTGGATTGCCATTTTAGGGCTGGTGGAATAAAAATTGGTGTCATTTTTTGATTTTCAAGGAGTTCTTGATTTGTTCATTTTAATTTGATTCTAGAAAAAAAGATTGGTAGGGAAGAAGATGACTTTTGAGACTTTGGTTTTAGAAAGTGCAGGAGAGAGAAGGGGTTGGATGGAGAGGAAGGAAGAAGGAGGTTTTTTTAAAGGATATTTTTGTTATTTCAATGACAAAAATGAAAAAAAGACCGGATGACATCATCGAGGGACCTGAGAGTTTCTAAAACTAAACACGGGGGACAATAACATGTATTTTGGAAATCTAGGGACTCGAGAAGGAAGAAAACCAAACTATTAGAATATGAGCGTAATTTGCCCAAATTAAAAAAATTGTCTTCCCACCCAAATGCCTCGCGATTAAGGAACCCATATGACCACCTCCTCACCTTCTTCGGCAACAAAAAATTTCAACCTCCAGCCAACATACGTTTCAATCTCCGGCCAGCTCGTCCAGGTAACAAAAAAGCAGCACCGACCGCCATCCTGTCAAGGACAAGTCTGGCCAACAACAAATCAAAAACCACCACCATGCTCCGACCTCCACTAAGCCATACTCCACGTTGTAACGAAACAAAAGTTTTTAGAAACTTTCCACAGATTTCTTCAATAAGAGCAGGAAAGAAGACGATAATTTCCCGGTATGGCTCCTCACAGGTGAAATCTTTATCTTATTCATTGAAACTAGACCATTCTAAAAAGACCAATAACAAGAAATTAACTTCGCCTTCTGCAATTTATCTCACCAATTACAAACCCAAAACTTTGTTGGAAAAATTTCCCACTTTCTGTGGACCCAAGCAACGCAACAGAAAATACATACGAGCAAACTACGATAACCACGAGAAGAACAAACACACAACGCATGAAGAAAGCACAAGGAAGGACACAAAAATTAGGTTACCTGATTCGATCCACAACGATGAGTTTTTACCCAAAGTGGTGTTACTGTTGAAAAAATTCCGGAAATTGTGTTGCTTTTCAAAATCAAAATTTTTTTTTCGACCTGGGACCAAGATCGAAAATAATTTTCGACCTGGGTTCACGACCCAGATCGAAGGAAAATTTTGATCTGGGGTCATCCCCAACCTGGGTCGACCCAGATCGAACCAAAATTTCGATCTGGGGTCATCCCCACAAATTCTGCGATTTCTGTCCGGAAAAGGCCCATATCGAAAAATTATTTCGACCTGGGTCGACCCAGATCGAACCAAAATTTCGATCTGGGATCATCCCCACAAATTCTGCTATTTCTGTCCGGAAAAGGCCCAGATCGAAAAATTATTTCGACCTGGGTCGACCCAGATCGAAGTAAAATTTTGATCTGGGTCCTATATAACCACTCCGAACTCAGAAATCCTCAACTGCGAATATTTGAAGCAACCGCCCCTTCCTTCCTTCCTCAGGTACGTATTTTGTACTAATACTTGTTATAAATTCAATTCAGTGTAGATTATTTTGCTATTTAATTAGTGAACTTATGACGATGGATTATGTCATCATGAAATATTAGTATTAGTTCATAAGAAAAAAATCCAAGAGAATTTTATTAGTAATAATAAATTCAGTAGATACTATAAAATTTTGTGGTTTTATTTGAAAAGAACATGTGTCTTGTTTGGATGTCTATTGAATTCATTCGCCAATATGTCAAAAAAATTTTATGGACTATGCCACCTGTAATTAAAATAATTTATATTTGCCAAAAATTTTATTTTAGTAGATCAATTTATGTAACTTTATTTTGTGAACTTATGAATGAAGCCACTCTAATTATGTGTCAACTTCTTTTGTTATAGTGTTAAAAATGGCTTTACGGAATGTACGAATAACTTTCAAATATGGTGGAGAAATGTACTACAACAGTGAAATCGGTTTTTATTACATGGGTGGGTTAGAAAAAAAGTTCAAGTGTTATGAAGATTTCTCCTATGATTTGTTATTGACAAAAGTATATGAAAAGACTGTTGGTCCTGGTGAAGAAGTTCGTAGGCTGCTATTTAGATATCCTATTGACAGAGAGAAATTTTATCAAATGCCTATTGACAATGATGGAGATGTTAGGAATATGGTTCACACAATGATCAGCTTTGTAGGACCGTATAAGAGTGTGATTTATTTAGAAATAATTGTGGAGAAGACGGTGTCGAGTAATTACCAAATGTTGGATGTTCATGAAAGCCAGTTACTTAGTAGTGATGGGGCTGGTCCGTCAAGAGTGACGCCACTTGTAGTTCCTTCCACAAGGGATGGTCATCGAGCTGGTCCGTCAAGAGTGATGCCACCAGTAGTTCCTTCCATAAGGGATGGTCATGGAGCTGGGCCGTTAAGGGTGACGCCCTTTGTTGTTCCTTTCATAAGGGATCCTGATGTTGATGATTATGAAGTCCTAAGAGATTGGTTTGAATATGATCCTACAGAAGTTCATCCGTATGCAACTACAAATTTCTATACCGAAGAAGAAGAAGAACAACAACATAGAGAAGAAGAAGAAGAAGAACTATACGGAGAAGGAGAAGAAGAACAAGAACAAGAACAAGAACAAGAAGAAGAACAATACGGAGATCCACAGTTTGGAAGTCACTATGAAGTTTCTGCAACTGAGCATGGTGAACAAGCATCGATGAGCATTTATGATGAAGATTGGGGACCTCAGACCGAAATGGATGGAAGTTATGACGGTGAATTGAAGGAGGGTACGATTTGGAATACCAAAGAAGATGCAAAGAGGGAGATCGAGAGATTCTCAATGAAAGTGCGGCGTGAGTTGAAGCTTAAGGAAATAAGACCCCGCACTTACTCTGTGAAGTGTAAAAAATGGGAAGAAGGATGTAAATGGAAGATCTGTGTCTCAGCAAAAGAACTAATACTTCCTACGTGGCGAATAGTGAAATACACCTACCCGCATACCTGTAGCGCAGAACGACCTTCAAAAGATCATCGACAACTCTGTTCTGCTCACATTTATGATGAACAAGCATCGATGAGCATTTATGATGAAGATTGGGGACCTCAGACCGAAATGGATGGAAGTTATGACGGTGAATTGAAGGAGGGTACGATTTGGAATACCAAAGAAGATGCAAAGAGGGAGATCGAGAGATTCTCAATGAAAGTGCGGCGTGAGTTGAAGCTTAAGGAAACAAGACCCCGCACTTACTCTGTGAAGTGTAAAAAATGGGAAGAAGGATGTAAATGGAAGATCTGTGTCTCAGCAAAAGAACTAATACTTCCTACGTGGTGAATAGTGAAATACACCTACCCCCATACCTGTAGCGCAGAACGACCTTCAAAAGATCATCGACAACTCTGTTCTACTCACATTGCAGAAGTTATTATGAATATAGTTGCTGAACAACCAGACATTCCAATCGGGTTTATAATTACTGAGATACAAGACCGAATTGGATTCCAACCCTCTTACAAGAAAGCTTGGTGGGGAAGAGAGAGGGCATTACATCATTTATGGGGGGATTGAGATGAATCATACAATCGCCTTCCACAATGGTTTGCGGCATGCAAGGCTAAGAATCCTGAAACGGTTGTAAAATGGGAATATTATCACTGTTACCCAGGCATAGACAATGTGGTTCCTCTTGAATTAGGGACAAAAATCTTCAGGCGAGTTATCTAGAGTTTCAAGCCCTGCATTATAGCTTTCCAATATTGCATCCCTGTATTGGAGATTGATGGGACATTCCTGTATGGAAAGTACAAGCATGCCCTTTTGATCGCCACTGCTGTTGACGGGAATAATTCTATAATTCCAATTGCATTTGCCCTCGTTGAGAGCGAGAACATCAGTAGTTGGCCCTGGTTTATGAGACAAATCAGGCTATATGTGGCTCATAACCGACGTGACATTTGTGTTATTTCTGATCGACACAAAGGCATATTAAGAGCAATGGTGGATGACAATGGTTGGGGAGAAAGTACGGGGACATCCCATCGATATTGTCTTAGACACATTGCAAGCAATCTCAACAGGCGCTTCAAGAACGACGCTATTAAGAATGTGATGATGATTGCAGGTAACATTAAAAACTTGTCAAGTCAAAAAATTAATATACAACCAGTTTATATTTGTATGACTTTTTTGTTGTAGGCATGCAAGCACAACCGAAGAAATTACATGCTAATCTGCATAAAATGAGGAGTACCAAGCAAGAGATATACGATTGAATTTTAGCTACAGATGTGACTTTATCAAAGTTAACCTTAGCTTACGATGGTGGGCGGCGCTATGGTCATATGACGACGAATGTTGCAGAGTGCATTAATAAGGTCTTTAAGAAAGTTCATCGTTTGCCGGTAGCTGCCATTGTGGCCGAAATATTTGAAAAGCTAGCCACCTACTTTAACGAGAGGTTAAGTAAGTGCATTCAAGAGAGTGGTGGTGGCCAAATTATTTTAGCAAAGAAGCTGGAAAAGCAGTTAGATAAGTGGGCGAAGAAGGCCGGACGACATAAAGTAAAAATGTATGTTGATGAAGTTGGGGTTGGCAAAGTAGAAACCGGATACATTAATGAAAGAAGAAAGGGGCGTAAAAAATACGTAGTCAATTTGTGGGGGGGAACATGCACCTGCGGCAAATTCCAAGCTTTCCACTTCCCTTGTTCACATGCAATTGCAGTTTGTACTGAACTTGGGGGCCTCGAATACAAGATGTTTGTTGATGAGCATTATCACCTGAAAACTACGCTGCGTTGCTACGAACATAAATTTGTTCTGCTTTGTAGTGCATCATATTGGCCACCTCCAGAAGACCCCAGTGTTGTAAAGCTCATTCCTGACGAAAGAACCTTGAGGACAAGAGGACACCCAAACATCGCATACGGAACGAAATGGATGAGGCTACTAGCGTTCGTTGTACATCGTGTAATACAGTGGGCCACACTCGGCACAATTGTATTAATATAAGAGGTGCTGAAGCAGCTAATGCTAGAAGACGAGGTCGCTGACGTTGAAACTCAAGTATACGCGCTGTAAAAATATTGCTCGATTCTCGTGCGCATCAAACTTGTGATGCTAATTATCCAAAAATTGTAATTGTGTATTTTTCGTCTACTGTCAACATTTTCAGGTGTACAACGATAAAGAGAAGCGACAAAGAGCACATCTCGCACGATGAAGAACACACTTTTCCAGCACCACCTCCAGCACCATATCATGATGATTCTCACATTGATTGGGATGCGTTATGTGGCTCTGAATATGAGTATATTTTCAAAAAATTAAAGAGACTAACACTTGATAGATCGGAAGTCTCTCCTAAAAAATCTATTAAAAGTATCTGTGATGAAGATATTTTCAAGAGAGTTCCAGAACCGTGGAAGAGAGCCATAGATTTTTTAAGAACTGAAGGTATTCTATGTTTGTAACTTCAATAACCTAATATTTTTTAGTGGATTTTAATTGTTTTTTATAGGTATGATGATTGGAAACTATTTTCAAGGGTCAAGCATAAAAAAATTCAAAGATACCCATAGTGGTACTACAGTGTTGCCGGTAAGAGTTCTTAAATTATCTTTTTTAATTTAGTTAATATCATATAGTTAATTTAATGAGCGGTAATTTGTTTTTCCTCGTAGATGGTTGTGTACGTGACCCGTCTGAAACGTATCGGTGAAAGTACAACTGCCACATTTCAGGTAGAATTCAAATAATTTTTAATAACTATGAAGTATTTGTGGTTTCCATCTTAATTAATCTGTTACATATTGAAGGATCCCACTGGTTGGATTTATGGTAGCATAAATCACTCAACCGGTATTGTTGACGCTGGAAGTGTGTTGCTACTAAATAATGTGAGCATAGCTTATTACCCTTTTCAACACAATAGTACCAAATACTTGTTCACTGATTTCAATGGTTGTTTATCAGGTAGCAGTGGACTCGTTGAATTTGTACCCGAACAACAAAATTTTAATGATTACTGAAGAGAACGTGGTCAAAATCTTCAGCAAGAAGGGCGAAACTTCGTCAACTCGAAAGAATATAGAGATTGTTCCTTGAATTATTTAAAATCTGTGTGTGGTAAATGTGTTGTTATCTTATTGCAGGTTATTGTCATATACTATGTCGTATTTTTTAAGACGATTGCAAGATATTTTTAATTCAGATGACAGCTGTGAAAAAATTGAACAACCGTGATAACAAAAGTAAAGAAACAGGAGTCAATGTAAAAACATAATGTTCGGTACCAGAAAAATATCCATGGACATAAACTAGTTCTGTCTACGATGCCGGCCACGAACATCTAAAGTACTTCCATTCAGACATCGTCTGATCGCATGTCTTGCTGCACGATCTAAATGTTGGCGGGGCGGAGGAGGCTGAGGTTGCCCTTCGTCTGATCGCAAGTCTGGCCTATCTTCATACGATACGTGAATTATTGCCGATGAACCACTCGCTCGAACATCAGATACCGGAGTTCGGTATTGGTAATAGTTTGGGTTTCCACTGCCACCTATCGGAGTCTGGGAACCGTAGTAGGGAGGCAGAGTCTGGTAGGGGTTCTGATGCTCAAAGGAGTAGTCCATTTGTGGACGGTAGATGACATCCTCGGCAGAAGGCATCCTTGGCCTCATATGGTGCTCCCAGGCAGGGGGTGCAATCTCGTATGGGTTGGCCAACATCTGGTTTCCAACTTGGGTTGACGGCATAGGTACTTGCGATGACGAGCTCGACCCTTCGGCTTGGATCTCGGCCGTGGAATCATAATCTCCCCATTCCATAGGTCGCACAGCTAAATGATGCATCGTCTCAATCATAGGCAATGGTGTCCTCCTGCTGAGAAGGGTCTTACCCCCTTTATTTCGGGCTCGCCTCTCTTCCTGTCGAATAGCGTATGATGGTATCTCTGCCCGTGTCATAGTTGGTTGGGAGTCCGGTAAATCAAGATACCGTCTCCTCTCGCAGCACGTCCCAGTGCCACCTCAGACAATGATCTAATATAAGAATTATCAGATGAGTGGCGTATACGCTCAACAACATCAGCCTGCAAAACAATATTATACCATTACAATTATTAAAGATCATTACACATTTAATATAAAATATAATTCGTATAATCTTGTACAATACTTACAGTCATATAAAGCCTAGCGCCAGAAGGGGTAATGAAACGCCGGGTACTTCTCCTGAACCAATCCATATAGCCATCATGTTAATGCAAGTCTGGCGGTGCAGGAACTGTTGGAAGCACGTAGCGTAAGCGATCCTGCCATACTGCCACGTGGCTGCTATAAAATTTTGCCCAATCTTGAGCAGTTTGGTTACGACGGTCTGAACTACCATGTGTCCCTTCATCGTTCTCAGGTTCTACCAGAATATACTGCATCATTCCAAATTGTCGCAACACCCAGTCAGGATAATGCCACTCCACATGAAAAAAGCTTATCAACGGGACTCGTGCCAACCACAAAGCCTGATCTCGGTGGCATACGGGGGACAACTTAGCAATGATATCTTCAGTATACAGCATCCAAACTACCTACGATTCATGCACGCCAACAAGATGAAATTTTTTTATATAATAATATGTCAAGATACGCAGAATTATAAAATAAAATTTTGCAAAACTTACTTACATCTGAATCTTTTAACTCGTCAAACAGGCGGCGGTAGTAGGAGACGTTGGTAATTTTTCTAGTCTTACGTCGATCTATAGGGCCTGTCCACCTGCGAAACTTAGTAATTATGCATTGGATACTAATATATATGGGTCCTCCATTCCCCAAATATTGAGATAAGTCTGATTGTGAAGCCATATCTAAAATCGTAACGTAACAAAATTAAATAAAAATTTCAAATCAATAAATTAATTAAATATTTACCAAATAGTACTGTAAAAATATGAATGGTGAAGCCATCATTATAATTGTAGAATCACTAGGACGGGGTAGGTCGGTCACTTTTTTTGGCTCGGTTCGGGTGGTCAGATCAGATTTTGCCCAACCCAACTCTGTTACGTTACCAGAATGTGCACCGTTCTCAGGAAATTTAGAATTGTGAGGTACGTAAATGTGAGGTAGTAAATTTTTTTAAAGTAATATATAAATATGTTTTTATTATTGGTTATTTTGTGTAGGTTGAGAACCAAAGTCCAAACAATGCGCCGTTGAGCTTTCGTCGTCGCACCCTGAGAACAGGAGGCGTGAGAAACCAAAAATTTATTGAGTGCATGAAGGATGCTGGATTTTGGGATGTATGGCACATTGGCAATGTCGTTGTCGATACTGCACTGGTTACTGCCCTGGTGGAGAGATGTAGGCCAGAAACACGCACTTTTCACATGCCTGAGGGGGAGATGACCATTACTCTCCAAGATGTATCTGTGTTGCTCGGTCTTCCTATCGATGAAAAACCAGCAACGGGATCACAGACACCTTCCCAGTGGAAGGAAATGTGTTATGGGCTATTTGGCATAAGCCCACAGGATACTCAAGGAGGTTTCACAGACAATAGAATTGCAATGGATTGGTTTGACACCAATTTTTTTCCTTCTGCTCTTCCAGATGATGCTGATGATGAGCTAGTGCAGCGATATGTTCGAGCAAACATAATGCGACTTATTGGATGCACGCTTTTTCCTGAGTCCTTAGACCGATTGGTCCACGTCTGCTGGTTGCCATTGCTTGTTGATGTTGCAGAAATTGGCACATATAGTTGGGGTAGTGCGTGTTTGGTACAGGTGTACCACCAGTTATGCAAAGCCACAAGTCCAAAAGCAACATTAGTTTACGGGGCTATGCAACTGGTTTGTATGTGGGCTTACGAAAGGATAATCTCGACTTGCCCCATTTACCGTGAGCCTCGAAGGCAAGCTGATGATGAGCCACTGGGCATCAGGTACTCGTTTAACTATTTATTTTCAAATAATGGGTAAATCCCATTTTTAAATCCTATTTTAAATCAAAAATATATAATGATTTGGGTCCGACCCAGGTGGTCAGACCGGTCGATCAAACCGGGTGGTCAGATGGTCTGGGTTTGACCCAAGTGGTCAGACCGGTCGATCGGACTGGGTGGTCAGATCGGGTGGTCAGATTAGATGGTCAGACTGGGTGGTCAGACCGGATGGTCAGACGGTTCAATTAATTAACGGTCCAATTAATTAAATCAAAAAATTAACCGTTAAATTAACGGTTCAATTAAATCAAACTATTAATTGACGATGATGACGAGCCAACAATCCAATCAATTAATGCTTCAATTAATTCAAACAATTAACTAACGGCAAGGACGAGCCAACGATCCATTTAATTAACATTTCAATTAATTAAATAAAAAAATAATCACGTTCCAATTAAATTCACGTTCCAATTTAATTCAAATACATACCGTACGGCGACGGGGCGAGGACGTGACGGAGACGGCGAGGCGGGAACGGCGAGGAAGCGAGACGGTGATGATGGCGAGGCGGGGGACGGCGAGGAAGCAGGGAGGCCGTCCACTGGAGAAGAACAAGACGGCGGGGGTCGAAAAATTTGTGGGTAAGTAGGTGTTGGGTCGTATTTATAGTTAGGACCCAGGTCGAAAAATTGGTTCGATCTGGGACCAATCTTCATCTTCCGCAATCTAGTTGGATTGCGTATGGATAAGGCAATCCTAGATCAAAATTAATTTTCGATCTGGATCCTAGATCGAAAATTATTTTTGATCTGGGTCCGCAAGTCGAATAATTTTTTCGACCTGGGTCCAAATCGAAAAAAAATTTCGACCACGAAAGTTAAAATTTTTTTTCGATTTTGGTCCCAGGTCAAAAAAAATTTTCGACCTGAGGTTCCTAGGTCGAAATTTTTTTTCGATTTTGAAAAGCAATACCATTTCCGGAATTTTTTCAACAGTAACACCATTTTGGGTATTATACATCTACAGTAACACCATTTTTGGCAAAAACCCCGTAACAACGATCTACATCCGGGGGCTTTCAAGCCCGGAAAGATTCTTCTATTTGTCCGCTCGAGCTTCACTCGCTTTCACAATAATGGATGCCTTCACTCGGCTCACTCTCTCCTCCTCTTCTCACCATAGGTTACCCACACTCTTGGGAGCTCTCACTCTTGGCAAAACCATAGGAATGGGCTCTACCCACTTTTCGGGCAAACTCTCCTTCACTCAGAGTGGCTAACCCTTCTTCTTGGCAAGGCCCTTCACTCGGGCTCTACCCACTCATCGGACAACTCTCCTTCACTCGAAGAGGACCACCTCCTTCACTCGGGGTGGCTAACCCTTCTTCTTGAGTTTGCCTTTCATTTAGAGTTCTTCTCCTCCTCCTTCACTTGGAGGCAACCCTTCTTCTTGGGTCTTCTTCTTCTCCTCCTTCACTTGAAAGTCTTCTTCCTCTTCTCCATCTCCTTCACTTGGAGGCAACCCTTCACATGGGTTGGGCAACTTTGGGGCACAAGGGCCACTCTCTTCCACTTGGAGAGCACCTCCTCTTTCCCCTCTTCTCTCTTTGCCATGGGCAACCGTCCTTCAAATGGAGGGTTGGGAGACCCTTTCTCTAGGGGTTCACGCATCAAATGGGAGGCCAAGGTGGGTATTTATAGTGCCCACAACCTAGGGAACTATTTGGAGTCGGGAGGAGCATTTTGGTCTTAGAAAATTACTTTTCTCGGGCACCCCCAACGGTCGCTGGCCTCCTAGCGGCCGCTGGGCCATCCGTTTCCCAAGCTACTACCAAGGTGCCCCCCCCCAGCGAGGGCTACCTTGCCAGTGCCCGCTGGTCCCCCTAGCGGCCGCAGGGCCCTTTTCAACTCTAGCAATTTTCTTCGTCTTCACTCGACGCTTGACCCGATCAATTTTTGATCACCCTCAAGGCTCTTCACTTGAGCCATACGACTCTTCGGATGTATTCAACATCTTCACTCAACACTTGACTCGATTGATTCCCCGAGCATCCCCAGACTTTGAACCCAGTCGATCAACTCTCAGACCATCCTCGCAGTTCTTTACCCGAACCAACTGAATACTTCACTCGTACTCAGGCTACACACCCAACAAACTCCCACCTGGAGACTGACCTCCTACACAAACCATCTGTCACTAGGCGATCCTCATCTCCAGTTGGCAATCTCCCACCCGAAGACTAACCATATCACCTATCACTAGGCGATCTTCATTTGTCAATCTTCCACCCGTAGACTAACTACATCCACGAACCACCTCTCACTAGGCGATTCTCATCACTAGGCAATCTTCCCCTTGGAGACTAACCTCTTCATCAATCACCTATCATTAGGTGACCTTCATCACCAATCGGTACTCGTCACCTGTCACTAAGTGACCTTCTTCCAATCGGCGCTTCGGCCTCTTTTCATCACTTCACAAGGCTAGTTGAAACCAAGTATAGCTCTAGCCTCTCTAAGGCACTCATCTTGGCCATCTCACTCGCAAGACCACCTCTTCTCTCAAGGTGACTTGATGCCACATCCGCATCAACACATCTTGGCACTCTAGCCTTGTTGCCCTTATCACTTAGGCCCTTCTTTGCAAAGCTTGTCAAGTGGACGGGCATCCACTTCATTGCCTTGTTCAGTTGTGTTTATAGCAGAATACAGTAGTGGTATTTATACATATTTGATGACACTTGAGATGCCAAGAACAACTAATGCTAGAGTGAGTTCCTAGTAGATTATAGCAGCATACAAGTAGGCATAGAGACCAACTTAAGGAGGAAGTGGAGAAGTCTTCAGAGAAAATTCTTGCTACAAAAGTCATATCCTTATCACGCTCTCTCAAATAGATGGGGGATAACAATCAGCTTCAATCGAAGTTCTTGGAATCGAGCATGGACATCAACAATCTAATCCTTTTCAAAAATATAACGCACTCGGAGGCGGCCGTTGACAACATGTTCACAGACAAAGTGAAAGTCAACCTCCATATATTTTTACCATTGATGAAACACTAGATTGGCCGCCAAGTACATGGCACCAAAATTTTTGCACCATGATTTTGTAGGCTTGGAGCATAGCAAGCCAATCTCCTAAAGCAACGAATGAATCCAAATAATTCCCAATGGAATATGGCAAGAGCACGATATTTTACTTCGGTGGATTAGCGAGAGTCTTACCATTGCTTGCGAGAAGTCCAAGAAATCAAATTGGGGCCGAGAAAAATAGCGTAACCAGTCGTAGACCTCCAATCAACGAGACAACTGCCCTAATAAGCATATGAATAATCGATTATAGAGTGATTATGAGATTGCTGAAGCAGGAGGTTATGGTGCGCTCAACCCAACATTCCGCAGTCAAACTATGCAAGAACTGAGAGGCTCAACAAACAGCATACGCAATCTCAGGCCTTGTAACATAAAAAAATACTGCAATGATCCCACTATTTGGCAATATAACTCTGCATCACAATCATCATCCGCGGGCTAGTTCGTATTGGCCATTGCGGTTAGAGCAGCAATAGAATTGCAGCCCGTCATCTCCAATTTCTTCTAGATATCAGCAATATATTTATCTTGGTTCAAGAACAGTCCTCGTGCCGTACAATATCCTCTAACTCGATAAAATAGCTAAGAACTCCAAGGCCTTCTAGAAAAAAAAATGGGTCTGCAAGAACTCCAAGAGAGACATCAATAGACGTTGATCATTGTTGGTGACCAATATGTCATCGACATAAATTAATACAAAGATTCAGACTGATCCTCGATGAAAGAAGAAGAGGGAAGTGTCCGTCTGGGAACCCTGAAAACCAAACAAACATAGTGCATCCTGTAGACAATGGAACCATGCTCGAGTTGCCTGCTTCATGGCGTATAATGACTTTTTCAGACAACAAACATATTGAGGCATGTCCGGGCCAATAAAACCTGGTGGCTGCTGCATATTGACACGCTTTGAAAGAGAACTATAAAGGCAAGCATTAGACATATCGAGTTGTCTAATGGGCCAATTGTCAGCCATGGCAAGAGACAAAATTAGCTGAACCATAATTGGTTTGATCACGAGACTGATGGTCTCAGTGAAGTCAATACCTAGCCTTTGTTGAAACCCTTCGCGACTAATCGGGTCTTGTAGCGATCAATCAAACCATCAACATCCTACTTAACGCGAAAGACCCATTTATTACCCAAAACATTATACCATGGGTTGGGAGGAACAAAGACCCACATGTCATTTTGTAACAAGGCTATAATCTCCTCAGCCATTGCCCTCCTTCAATTAGGGCCACATAGTGCTTTGGAATGACACGTTAGAGTAGGCGGGACCACGGGAGTGGCAGTAACATGCACCTTTGGTTGTAGCTTCCCCAACTTCGATCAAGTAACCATCGGGTGGCCAGTTGGAGGAGCTTTAGCTGGAGACTTAGAGGTAGCTACTTGGGTAGGTAATGCATCCGTGGCAGAAGGCTGGCAAGAATATGTCAGCATAAGCCGAGATGGCAACAAAGGCGAAGACGGGCCTGATGCAGGTGGCAAACAATAACCACACAGGCCCATATTGGGCTGATCATACCTAGTAGCTAATGGGCAAGGAGGTGGCCCAATAGGAGGTGAAGTGGGTTGGTCATGCCCAACAGTCGATGGGCAGAGAGGTGGCCCCGCAGGATGCATAGTGGGCCAGTCCAAAGGGCAGGGCTGGTCTAGTAGAGACTACAAGAGAAATAATTGGGTAAGGTCCATGATGAAAGTGAGAGGTGTCTCGGGGATATTGGAGTTCGGGACACGGTCCTTCATTGAGGTCGGTTCCTGAAAGGAATGATAGATTCATTAAATACGACATGATGGGAAATATGAAACAAGAGAAGACTAAATCAAAGCACTGATAACCCTTATGTTGCTTATTGTACCCAAGGAAGATACAGGGGGATGGGCGAGGCTTAAGCATATTTTTGGCATGAGGCCGAAGCCACGGGTAATACAAACAGCCAATTAAGCGCATATGAGATAAGTTTGGAGCTCTATTAAAGAGCTTTTCATAGGGTGAAATATTCTCCAAGAGAGGTGTGGGTACGCAATTGATAAGATACGTTGCAGGGTAAAAAATAAGATGCCAAAATTTCAAAGGAATAGTAGTATGATGTAAAAATGCGTGCCCCATTTCAACCACAAGACGATCCTTACGCTTGGCACATCCATTTTGTTCAGGCGTATAAGGGACAAGAAACTAGATGAATTATATCATGGTAAAAAAAATGCATTATGTGGCTGATATTTTCTATCCCAGTCCGATTGAAATTGCTTTATAACACAACCAACATATTTTTCTCCTCGAGTATGCAATTTGATAAAAACCTCGAGCAACTCAGATTTACAGCTCAAAAAATATAACCAAATAAACTTACTGAAATGGTCATAAAAGATGATATAGTAACGAAAAACGTAAATAGAACAGACAGGGGTATGACCCCAAAGTTCACTACAAATGAGATCTAAGGGACCCGATGCTTGAAACGACATCACTGAAAACAATAGTTTGTGGATTTTTCTAACGCCACACCCATGACAGACAGACGATAGACTCTTATTGGAAAAAGGAATAGACCCATTGCGAAGAACATATTTGACGACAGAAAAATATGCATGACCAAACCACTTATGCCAGGTATTAAGAGATAGGGCAGCAGACACAAGATTGACACGAGGTAGAACGGACCAGATCAGGAGAGAGTAGAGCCCATTACCACTCCAGTGTTGATAAAGTTATTGCCTTCGTAACCTGATCCTTCACAAAAAATGATTACCACTGAACTCAACAGTGACACGATTGCCACAAGTCAAAGCACTCAACAAAATCAAATTAATGCTCGCACGGGGGACATGTAACACATTAGATAAGTTAATATAAGAATTAGACAAGGGAACGACATTGACCAATAGGCAAGACAGGAAGAGACCGACCATTACCAAAAGTGACTTCATCGGGCCTAGAGTACTCGAAGCGGACGACTAATTGACCGAGATCTGATGTTAAGTGATGAGTTGTGCCTGAGTCCAGTATACATTGAGAGTCTCAAGGAGAAGAGGCATGATAGACCTGTGGTGCGGACCGGTTAGAGCGTCAGGCAGAAGAGGAGTTATGGTACATGTGCCTAAAACCTCGACAATTATGCATTGGACTTCCGAATTGTTATCAGATCCAGAATAGTTGCTGGCCTCACGTTTAGGGCCATTGGGCCCAGGACCTATATTAGTATAAAGGCGAGAGCCCAGAATATGAGCCCCTCTATAGTAATTGGGCGGACCGTCAAAATAACCACCAGAATAATTGGGCCGAGAAGCCCCGTAACCTCCAGAATAGCCACCACCATCGCGGGAGGAGCCTTGACCACTACAAGATGAATTACTGCCATGTCCACCAGTTCGGGCACCGACATATGCAGAAGGATCCATGTCAGAGGAAGACGAATTAAACCGCTGCAAGCTCATCTCTTCACCGAGCAGCTGTGCGTGAAGGGTGGTAAGAGAAATAGGCTCGATGCGAGACTCAACATTATGGGTAAAGGCCGATAATCATCCGAAAGTCTTGCCACAATATGATCCACCAAGTCATCCTCAGCCATCGCAGCTCCGGATGCAGCTAGTTGATCGACTAGGGATTTTGCACGATGAAGATACGCATCGACAGAATCTATCCCCTTGTGAAGTCCATTAATGTCAGTGCAGCACCACTTGATGTGAGATCAAGAGCTGGCAGCAAAGACTTGAGCAAGAGGCTGCGAGGCCTCTCGAGTAGATTGACATCCCACGATCTGGGGCAAGAGCTCGTTGGAGACTGAAAAGGTAATCCAAGACAGGATCTTTTGGTCCTGCTAGTACCGAACCTCATATGCAGGGTTGGGAATCATAGCAGACTCAACATTACTCTCGTCTGAGGTTGGGGACGATGTTATCTTGGGATCAGCAGCCGAGACCATCGGAGACGGAGCAGCAGAAAAACCATTGACATGATGGAATAAGCCGTGACCACAGAGCATAGGTTCCAATTGTCACTCCCACAAGAGATAATTGTCAAAGCTAAGTTGCTGCTTGAACTAAGGAATAGGAGATGGATGAAATTTGGTGGACATGATGAAGGTGATAGAAATATAGATCGGAGAAAAGAGACAAGAGTGGCTCGTTTAGAGCAGAGAAAGCTCTGATACGATGTAAAGGTTCTATATTTCTCTATGTTCAGTGTGTTTACAGCAGAATACAACTGGTATTTATACACATTTGATGACACTTTAGATGCCAAGAACAACTAATGCTGGAGTGAGTTTCTAGGTAGACTGTAGTAGCATACGAGGAGGCATGGAGGAGGAAGCTGAGGTGGCTTCAGAGAACATTGTTGCTACTGCAGTCATATCCTTATCAGAGTCCCCTCAAGGCCGAAATTCCTACAGAGGTTGTGGATGTCCTTGAGGAGGAGATACCCACGGAGCTACCGAAGAAGCTCCCACCTAGGCGAGAGGTTGGCTGCAAGAATCGGGCGTTGAGATGGGATGAGGAGTACCAAGAAGCATTAAGTGTTAAAATCGGTGGCGCATTGATGCAAGGAGATCGTCTGACTGCTTATGAAAACTGCAAGTGGAATGACACAGAACCGAAAAAATCCAAGTGCTAGAGAAGATATCGATGGCAAAGGCATACTCACCCGAGCCATCAAGCGGGGGAAGAATTGGGGAAATCAAGCCGCATAAGGTCCCAACACTCAGCGAACGAACAAGGGAGACATTTTGTTTGAAGAGCTACACAGATAGCGACGCAAGTTGGGAGTGGCACGACGAGATGTGGCAATCAAAGAGAAGATTTCAAGTTTGAAGCTGCAACGCGAGAATAGGTGAGGTATAATGTCACATGCTAGTTTCACGGAGTTCAAATCTGCCACAGAAGGCCAAGTGTGCGGAAGACCAAACAACTTCCCCTCGTGACTCCTTCAACGCCACTGCCCTCAATGTTTGTGTCCCTTTAGCTGCCAAGGGACTCACACTAGCATTTGTGCAATACATTCAAGTACACACTTGAATTCTCTGTTTCTTTGTTGTTGCAAGTCAGAGTTGGAAAGAGAGATGCTTGCTTAGATTACTCTGACGCATGGATCATTTGCGGAAAATTTTATTGCGCGAAAAAAGGAAACAATTTAGAGCCAAATGGATTAAAAACTAACGACTTTCCGTCGGAGCTTTCGCAAACCCTAACCGTAGAAAATGTCATCGCCAAAACAGGTTCCAAGTTACTTACAAAACCCAGAGCATCCCCAACTGATATGAACCCACATCACTTGGCCCACTGTATCAAGAACCCTTTGATTCACCAACCCAAAAGAGAGAAAATTTGCCCCCTTCCTCTGTGTTCCTAATCCTGCCAAAGTTTACAAATTATATAGTAAGCGGGTCAGCTGCTAAATATTATATTGTCAAAGCCAAAATGATCCTGAAAAGCCACTTGCTATTGTTAGCTCAAACTCCTTTCCTTCCTACCACAGTCAAAACGGTCAATATGATTGGTGGTGCGGCCACAGGAAGAACTCCGCCGTCTGGGGGACCATCCCCATCGGAGGAGCAACCATGGTCGGGGGGCAGCCAGGGGTGTCGCTTGCGCTGGCGAGGTTGTTACTCGGCTGGAAGTGGTGGAACAGACTTTGGTGATAGAAGGCTGTCGTTGTATCGTAAGGAATGCCGCATGGGATGGTGGACATTGGTTGCATGCTGCTGAAGCTGATGTTGCTGCTACTGTAGCTGCTGCATTCCGGTTGCTGGTGGACGGTTGTTACTGGTTTCTGATCGGATTCGAGGGACAGTTTTAAGCGCTTGGCTGCTCCGCCGATGGGAAGAGCACTCTTCATTATTGTTTCCACATCATACCGGTTCATCTCAAAGTTTGTAACGGCATTTAGACCTCGGAACTTGATCGCAGCGATATCATAGGCTTCTGCAGCTTCCTCTTCAGTGGCTGAGAATACAAAATTTCACCAACAGGATCAGCGGCAAAGACATCAATCACTTGAACCAAGATTATAGCATACTCACCAAAAGTGCCAAGGTACAGGTCCTTGTTTCCCGCAACACGACCTATCCTGGCTTGCCAGCGGCCTTGTTGGTGATGTCTGAAAAATTTATATCATACGCATATATTAGTCATTCCTCAAACAAACCCGGCCCGAGTAAAACAAATGAGAGAGCAAGAAACCTTGTCACGCCCCTGTAAATGGAAGCTCCCCTAGAGAAACCACTGCTCTTCCTGTCAGAGTCAAAAGAAACTTATGATCAGTGAAAGCTGTTCCATTCCGGAATGGAACAGCGTCGAGTTTACACAAACCTCCTCAGTGATGCGATGAACTCTTGCTTAGAGGCATACTTCATTTCCTCCAGTTCTTTGGAATAATTAGAGACCTGAATTAGCCACTCATTAGGCACACATACAAACGGCTTTCTTTGCCGATTTTAATGCAGAATCCAAGCGATCCTAAACTTACCGTAAAATTAGTCGTCGCAGTGGGTCCCCAGTATTTTAAAGCAGCCAGATCATAGGCTCTAGCAGCCTTATCCTCCTTGTCATATCCTCCTACACAAAATCGAGCAACAAGTTAACGACAAAAAGCCAAATTAAAATCACCAATTCCGCAATCATTCACCGATAAAACATATTAGCAAAACCAAGCGGGCAATTCAGCTTACCAAGGTACACTGACGAATCAAATCCACAGAAATTCAGTGACAGCCAGTCATCCATGATCCCACATTCCATACACAACGAAAAAAGGAAATAGCATCAGTGTGATGAGTGTGGTCAAACATTTCAGCCATAGACTATTCCTAGAAATTAAAAAAAATAAAGAAATTAAAAAAGCGTGTGCGCATTTGCATGTGACACAACTGAGCAAGAAAAGGAGATAATTCAGTATTATTATAAACAGTAGTCCACACACAAAAAAAAAACTCCTTGGCCATTTTATACAGTTTATTTCTACCAATCATGCACACAATGAGATTGGACCAAATTTCCACCACCAATATCTTCTGCCAACTTAACATGGACACCAAAATTAACCCCAAGACGCAGAAAAAGAAAAAAAAGAGGCTATTTCTGGTCCAATTTGATTGAAGGAGTTGTGTCTGTAACTTGGACAGTGTGAAAGGAGCAGCCAACTTGGTCTAGAAAATGCATGGAACTTATCACCTCCATTGTCAGCTTAAACCGGCAATAATGGAGGAGGCCATACCACTTTCCCATAATATTATTATTGGTTTCTATATGTTTATTAGGTTCCGTACAGATGTAGCCAATAGTCCAAATTTGAACCACAGGGTGGGTGCTCTGGTCAAACCTTAGAAACGCAGCTCTGCAGAATTGGTAAAAAAAAAATAGCAGCAAGAGAAGAAAATAAATAAAGTAGAGTAATATTTAATTAATTAATCGTTCCTAAGCCCTGGACCTGAGCTAGAAGTACATGGGTCACGTCAAAAACCAAACTTGCAGATGCCAAGGGACCCAGGTGATGGGAGAAATGGAGCCAAAAATATGAACAAAATGGCGGCATCTCTCTGATCCTCCAATTCAATCAATCAAAGGAGATTGAAAGGAAGGAAGATAAAAATAAAGGAGGGTGGAAAAATAAAGAGATGGGAAATGAACAGTAAGAAAAATGGGGGAAAGTGTAAATTTACATTACATATGGCCCATCCAATCTGTCAATCATCATAATACAAACAGACTGACAATATCAGAAATCATAGAACAAGTAAAAGGGTTCCCCTCTCTCTCTCTCTATCCCTCTCCTAAAGTCTCGTCTTTGATTAATTGCACTTGGGAAAGAAAAGGCCAACATATCATTTGTACATTGCATGCAAGATTCTTACAGTAACCCACATAGACATTGCAGTTGGAAAAAAAAGACAGGGGGGGGGGGGGGGGGGGGGGGGGATCAGATAAGAGAGAGAAAGAGGACCTTGACGCCCTTTTCTGGCTTGACCTTCTCTCCTACAGCTGTTATCCCATAGATGCGCTTCGTATCTACCTGTCCATCTATGTCTACATCAAGATACCCCCAAATAAAAACACCATGAGAAAAACCCACAAAGAAAAATTCAAAATTTATAAAAATCAAGAACTGGGTCACAAACAACAGAAATATCACTAGCTTCTTGTACATTGATTTGAAAAAAGAGACGCAATAGTGTGCAAGCTGATAAACATGGCTCAAAAAAAGTAAATCCTTTTCAGAATAATTAATTCGGAGATTTAATTTTACCTTGTAACGCCCCGGTAGATAGAGGTTCGTTGCCCGAAAGTGTCAACGATCTTCTTAGAGCAATCCGAGGAATCCTCAGCCCCGGAAACCACAATAGCTTTGTCAGCTGACACTTGAGGGCTATTGTAACTATTGTTAGTTTTTTTGTTGTTGTTCTTGTCGCTGGCGTTAATGTTGTTGGTGGTGGTGTTGTTACTAATGCCGCTAACACCAAGCGACAACCCGTTAGTTGCACCGCTGCAAGCCCCAAACCCGAGCTCCCTCTCGCTCCTGACCGACTCGATCGAGTGGCCCACGCCCACGAACTCCGCACCCCCGCCGAGCTGCGGATGAGCCCGGACAATGGAGGCCGAGTCATCAACCTCGGACCCCGAGTTGCCCGAGAAAGCCTGGAACTCAGCAATAGCCTTGAGCTCCCGGGGGTCGTTGTTGAAGTAAGAGACCACGGAGGCGGCGGGGCCGTGGTGCGGTTGGTGGTCGTACATGTGAGTCATGGACGAGTCGTCCCGAGTCACCTCGGTCTGGCAGCTGTTGTCCCCCAAGAAATCCTCCAGCTTCGGAGCGTGGTGGTGCGTCTGGGCTTGACACACTGATGCGTCCACAAAGGTCGTGAGCATCGAAGCCTCGCCCACCTCCTTCGGATTAGTACTCCAACCTTATAAACCAAACCCAAAAACAAAGAAAAGATAACTCAATATGTCAGTCACCTCCTTACGGGACATGAAATGGAAATAAAAGTCTAAAAACCTCATGACAAGTTTAGGTTAGGGCCAGATAGTATTGGTGCAAGAGTGAATCTATTATAACTGGTAGCTTTCAAATTGTTTTTTTTACCCCCAAAACCCTCGTGAAAGTACAAGATAGATAGATAGATAGATATTCTTAGCTAGCAATAGGAGTATTGGGAATATGGGAAGGACTTGCACCCCTCCTGGTTTACACTAAACAGCTAAGAGCTAGGGAAGTGAGATCAAACACCAAAAAGGAAATCAAAATCAGACAAGAAGAAGAAGAAGAAGAAGAAGAAGAAGAAGAAAGCTAGAGAGATATACCATTAGCATAGAAGTTATCAAGGAAGTATTGGTTAGTAGTGGAGGAGCCCTCCTCATAAGGGATGAACTGAGACTGGTGTTGATCAGATGGTGCCGATGATGACCTCAGCATCTCCATTGGAGACAGTGAAAACGATAGCCAGTTAGTCTCCCGAGCCATTCTCCTTCCTTTCTTCTTCTCCTTATTTCCCGGTATCGTTCAACTGGTATAAAAGTCTAATACAGCCGCTGCGGGAAAAAGGAGGAACCAAACAAAATCCCATATTAAAAAAAAAACTTTGGAAAACCCATCTCTCTCTCTCTCTCTCTCTAACAAACATATGCTTAAAATAAAATAAAAAAGCCTACTTAACTATTTACCTTAGTGAAAGAAAAACGATAATCGCGAAGATAAGCTTAAACCCAGACCGGTCTTGGTCAAAAAAGGTAAGCTATATCGATAGGTGAAAATGGAACTTTAGCGGTTTTTGAGACGAGAGGGGAAAAGCACTTCTGCTCTCCAATGCATGGGAGTGACCTAATGTGACTCTCTAGTAAGCTCCAAATTTTTATTTAAAAAAAATTAAAAGAAGACTTTATTTGTTTTCCTTTTGCTTGGAAGCCAACTTGGTTACTGGTACTAATGACTTGCTAGCTTATGGCTAATACCATCAGAAGAAGAGACCCAAAATATGAGAGAGAGAGGGTTTTAGAGAGAGAGAGAGAGAAGGTTAAAAAAGGAGCAGGTGGAGGTAATATAGTGGTGGAGTTGAGCGGTCTCAGCTGCCAACCGGCTTAAAACCAAGAGGTTTCCTCGTCTCTTTTTTTAATAATAAATATTTTCACCGTTTGATCTGTTTGCTGCTTAATTTAAAATTATGCTACATAACTAAAAGAAGTAAGGGGAAAAAGAAATAAAGAATAAAAATGATAATGATAATGTGGTTGCCTTTTTACGATTTTTTATTTTACTTAAAACAACTAAAGAAAACAGGTAAAATAATATTTTTAAAGCAGACGACAAAATTAATTAATTGTAATATTTTTAAAGCACTTAAAGCAGACGAAAACATTAATTGTAATAATTTCTTTATCTATAATTACTCTCTTCAATTAATTTTTCATATTATGGGTAGTTATTAATTAAAAATTACAGCAATTATGATTTTTTATATTTGCTGTTATATTTATTAGTAATGACTAAATTCATATGGATACTACTATTTTGAAAAACTCTTGTTAATAGATATTATTAAATGAACTAATTATACTGATATTAGTTGTATATTCTAGCTGGTGAAAGTTTATTTTAATTTATTTGAGTTAATTATATCTGATTTTTTTAAATAAAAAAATAGAGGTCTGCCTGCGGGAATGGAAAATTTGTCTGAGATCCGGGGTTTCGGAAATGGAATGGGTGGGGGTTCGTTTCCTTCTACTTTAGTTTTAGGTCTCCCGTGGGGGTTTTCTTCGCGGGTTTACCGAAATGCCCCTGTTACTTGTTGTCGCGTAGCTCGGTCCTCCCGGTCTTCTGCGTAATTTGGCGCTTTATTGTCTGGCTCCGTCATTTTTACACACTTGTCGTTCATGCAGTAGCTTTCTGCTTTTTCCATGTCGTGGGCCGGATATTTTTCTTTTCTTGGCCTTGGCGTACAAAAGGGAATGGTCAATGGTGGGGAGTCATTTTCAAAAATAAAAGTTGTTAAAATGCATATAAGTCTTTTGGTGTCATTTAAAAACTACGTAAAAGCACTCCAAGTTGTGAAAATTGTCAATGACATATATCTTGCACTATTTTTCTATTAAACACAGTATTAGAGAGTTAGATTTTAATCTAAGTTGGAGGTTAGCCCAATAAAAATTTGTTAGACTTGGATCTCTATGAGACATATAATTATTAAGTAACTTTAAATTTAGATCACAACAATTGATTTTGGATG
Source organism: Hypericum androsaemum (assembly GCA_963995505.1). NCBI lineage: Eukaryota > Viridiplantae > Streptophyta > Magnoliopsida > Malpighiales > Hypericaceae > Hypericum > Hypericum androsaemum. The sequence continues at coordinate 14,380,691 of OZ023181.1, read as the reverse complement.
CTTATAAGATTGCCGTAAAATTTGTTATAAAAATTCATAATGATAGATAACACTTGCGAAAAAATTCATCCTCGTCATAAATGAAAATTGGCTTATGATTGAGATTGGAATAAGTATACGCCCACATTGCTTTAGAAGACGTGTTTAGACAAATTTATAAGGAACTTCAAGCATAGCAATGATGAACTAGAGGAGAACAGAAGAGCTCCTCGCGTCATTAGTCCGACTCAGCGCGTGCACCGCACCCCAATCATGGCTGTGAGTTGCAGGATGGGAGTTTGCTTACGGTTCCAAGACCTATACTTTTGGATTCGGGCCAAGCTTTTCGCTATAGTTCTATGCCAAAATATTTGGACTTAGGAAAGTGGACAAGCCCATTACGATTTTCTTCGAAAAGCTTCTCCACGGTGGGTCATATTATATTTTAAAAAAATTTTAAATTCGAAAATCCGATAATAGCCATATTAAGTATGAGATTTTTGTGGTGCTTGTAGTAGGTCATTTACTCATGGGGACGTGTAAATAAAGATGTGACTATTGGAGGCCTCTAGCCAAACTATAAAAGTGCATCTTCTTTTAGTGCAAATCACACTAGCTTTCACTACTTCTCTCCCTTGTAAATATCATAATATTTTTCCAGTGTCTCAGTTTTGTAACCACGAAAGGGTTGAAGGTCAATCAGGTTGTTGTTTTCATCTGATCGAGGAGATCTCTGTTTGGAAACTAATAGTTTAGTAGATATTAGTTATTTGGTAGATTAAAAGTAGATCTACAATCTACTTGTTTGGTAAAACTAGTAGATTGTAATCTACTAATAGTTTAGGAGTAGTTTAAAAAAGGTAGATTCTTTTGTAATTTATTTTAGTTATCAAAAATTAAATAAATTTTAACAATAATAAATATTTATTTGCTTGGTAGTTATTTGAAAAATTAGAGATATATTCTATTAAAAATAGTTTTCAGTTAGTTTTTAATATCAAGGGTTTAGCTGCTAAGTAATTTATTTAGTTGTCAAAATTCAAATATTTTTTTAATTAATATAAATATCTTATTTCATAGAATTTATTTGAGAAGTGAACAATTTTATTTAACTAAACAAGATTTTATTTTCTTCTACGATACTATAAATGAATAATTTAGAAATATTTTCTAATATCTATAGATTTGGTTGTTGGGTACAACGTAAACATGTTTATTGGATCTGAGTTTTAACTCATGAAAAAAGTGACAAAGTCTTATGGATGAAGTGATGAAGTCGTCCAAATGTGTCCGATGTGAAAATGAGGTGATGCTGTGAAAATACTTCCTTGCAAGATAAAATTGAGTGCGTTTTAATATGGATTTTCTTAATGATATTTTTTGTCTTTTATTACTTAAAATAACTCTAATTAATATATTTTTTCTCCCCTAGATATTATCAAAAGAGTTCTAACAAGTTTAATCAATAACTAAATTTTTGTCGTCACCAAGATTTGAGCCTTGGTCACTCCCCACCTCACATTTCCCTTGTACATTAGAGCAAGTGCTCTTTGGTAGTTCTAACAAATTCACTTCTAGACTTCTCTTTTTTAGAACTTGTACCACCTTCATTAACTTAACTTTAAAAATCCTTGTACAAAAGGGAGCATAGCTCCGTAGGAGATTTTTAGAGCCAATTGGCATTGCACATATACATCCTAGTTCGTGTGGCAACCAATTGGCGGCCTAATTTTTCTCTCTAGGTATGAATCTAAGTTTACATTTATGCAATGGATTAATGGACAACCTAGCCATGATTAGTTCATTTTTTACTTCTCAATTGACGACCCTTGATATCCATTGATGAACTCGAGTATGACCTTGCAGTCTGAGTGTCTTTGTATCTCCATGTTCATGAATTTATGCTCAACCATCTTCACAGCTAGTTGGACGGCTTGAACTTCCGCTTCTAAGGCCCAGATAGCCCTTGTAAACTTGCTCTAACCATCAATAACATGGCCTGAATCATTCCTTGTAACTACTTCCAAGCCTGCACTATGATCTACCAAGTAATCTTCTCAGTTTACAGTCACCTCTTGTAAACTAATCTTCTCCTCCTTCCTTCCCTTTCTTTTCTCTCTCCACCCTCCCCTCTCCCTCTATACTCTTAATTTCCTTCCCAAACAAGCCCAGTTTTTAATTTTCTCTAACACTTTCTTTTTTTCCTTCCTCCTCTTCCATCTTCTTCTCCTTTCTGTTTTCTCCTCCTTTTCTCATTTTGTGCCTTCTTCTCTTCTTCCTTCTCCTCCTCTTTCTTTTTTCCCCTTCTTCTCTTCTTCCTTCTCATCCTCTTTCTTTTTTCTTCCTCTAATTTTTTTCCTCAGCTTTCTTCTCTGTGACAGACATATCATTATCACTACACAAGGTATACCATTATCACTTCACGGTTATACCATTATGACTTTATAGGATATATTATTACAACTTTGCATCGTATGTGGTATATTATTGCGACTTCACATGTATGCTATTGCGAGTTCATGTTGCATACCATTGTGAATTCACGTGCTATACTATTATGATTTCACGTGTTATATAATTGTGACTTCACGTGGTATATCATTATGACTTCACGTGTAATACTATTGTCATTACACAATTTCATATGACTAACGAATTACACAAATTGTCCAATGGAGAGAGTGTTGTTAAGTTAGGAGGTGGAGGAAGGGGAGAAGGAAGGAGGAGAAGAAGGGAGGCTGAGAAACAAGGAAGAGGTAGAAGTTGGGAGAAAGGATAAAGAAGAGGGACGAGGAAGGCGGAGGAGGAGAAAGAAGAAGGAAATAAAGAGCATGAGAAATCAAAATATTAAAATTTGTAGAATAGGAAAAAAAAAGAATAGCGAGAGAGAATGACGAAGGAGAAAGGAAAGGGAAAGAAGGATTTTACCAAATTGCTCAAGTGCATTCTCTAATATTACAATAATGTCACTACACACCTGGGTCTTTTTTACTTGGTTAAGACAGTCATGCTGGGCCTAGTCCAGACCCAATCCAGCCCTGCTAATAGTAACAGTAGCATGTAAACAAGGTGGTTTAATTGTAATACTCCAGATATATTAATAAATTCTTTTTTTTAAATATAGAATTTTTTTCATAAATAAAAAGAAAATAAAAGATTACAAACCATTCAAAGACCTAACTCCATTAGCCTCGAGGTTTCCCCACAAGGGCCCCCCAAGCCCACCAACCTCGAGGAACACACACACTCCTCTAAAGCCTAATCTGCTAGATCCATCAAGTCGGGCAGTCGGAGTGACGTCCCCAGCTAATAGGCTGTAAAGGCGTCGCCTATCCACTAACCTAGCTGAATCCACATGTCGGCAGTCTGGGGGGTCACCTACCTGACAATAGTCGAGTAGAAGACCGCCTATCCCCTCTAGCCTCGAGTTATCCCTAACAAGGGAGCCTCCCACCCTTCCCCTCGAGGAACACATGCACCGAAATCCCGCACACCTATAGTGTACGGTTACAACCAGTGGCCTCATTAAAAACTCCATTGGCGCCATCCAACGAGAGAAAAAGAGTACACATTGATAATACTACTGGAACCTATTACAAGGATAGAACGAATGGCCTCAGATCAAGACCAAAGACGAGCCATGCAAAGAACTAACCGCCATAATGATCATGAAGTAAAAGGAAAATACGACAACATCGATAAATCCCTTCCTACATACCTCATCAGGAAACTAGGTGCATTCGGCCACCAAGTAGTGAGTTGTAACTTTGACAATGCGTCTGCCACTTCATTGCCTTCCCTGTATATGTGAGAGACACAAAATTCCATTGTACTCAACATATCATGTACCTGCAGACAACGAAGCTTGTACTTCCACGACACCAAAAGATAACGAAACTGAAGTAAGTAAAAGACAGAAGAAGAGTCAGTTTCTAGCCAAAGCTTGGTCCATCCACGATCGTGAGCAGTCTCAATTGTAATAAAAACCGCTACCAGCTCTGCCTCATAAGTATAACCGCTGCCCAACTGACTCACAATCCTGCAACCCACTCATCAATTAGTTTGATTATGAAGTTTTTAAAAAGTAAGAACTACCTCTCAATATTTGCTTTACACTATCCTTTCTACTTTAGTGCTAACACTGGCTTTCCTTGAGATCTTAAGTTCCTAATAGTTCATAAGTTCAATGTTACAAGTTTAAGTGGGTTACTCAATCAAATAAAGCAAGACACACACCCTAATTAATAATCTAGACTCGATCGCTTGCAAAAACCAAACAGAAATATGTAGACACCCCCACACTTATTGAACACATTTACCTCAATGTGAGGAAAAATAGACGTGAACAAAATATAAAAGAAAAATAAAAGACAAGTGAGAGTGAACTAGTATTATCCTGATCAATAGTTTCACAGAGGCAGAGGAGGTATATGTTGCGTTACCTTCTCTAGTACGATCGCCGCACTCTTGTTTTGCTTCAATTGTACTTCTTGAAATGTTCTTTACTCGAGCAAAATAGTCTGCAGCTTCTTATCCTGGTGTAACACGTAAATACATAGCTCCTCTCACATGTCCTCTTGGCATTTGGTAAGGTCTCTAATTGCTACCTCGAGTGTGGTAAGGTGCGTGCCTACTTCTTTGGTAGTCCGTGTCGAGGGGTTCAGCGTATGTGCCCATTTGGGGGCGTATGCCAATTGATGGAGTAGGTTTTTGACGCATGCGCAGAGAGGGCTAGCGTACGCCAGCTTTTAGTGGTCGCCTATCTGCCATAATTATTGAAATAGAAATAATAAAATGCTAGAACAAAACAAACATAACAAAATTAGTGAAAAATAAAATGTGTTAATTTAAAGTCATTAGCTTGACTTATACTCCATGCTAACTGGGCCTATTTAGAAAGTCATTTTTTTATTATGGACATCCACCACTGCATGACTGGTGTTTAGGAATGGTCGTCCCAAGATCAATGGGCAGCTCGAGTCTTCTTTAAAGTCTAACTCCACAAAGTTTGTTGGTATGAGGACTTTGTCGACTGGCACATCCTCCATAATTCTGTGTGGCTTCTTTGTGGATTGATCTGCAAGTTCAAGCATCATCGGTGTAGGTTGGATGTTCCTTAATTTGAGTTTCTTGAAAATAGCTAAAGGCAAAATATTAATGTTGGCACCCAAATCACATAAATAGTATAGAAATTGAATACCACGAATACTGCATAGAATAGAAAAACTTCCTAGATCTTGTAATTTTAGAGGTATGTCATTGGAAATGTAGTAACTCTTGGTTGTCAAGGGGGTTGTCCTACCATCGTTCTGCTTTTTTCGTGCACTTACTTCCTTGAGGAACTTGGCAGATTGTGGCCTTTGATCTGGAATCTCCAAGTAGGTAACACGCATCTTCTTATTAATCTATGTGTGCTCCTTGACTCGTAGGGGTCATCTCACTGATTTGGATTGAATTAATGGGAATCTCAAAGCTTCCTGAATCTTCATATTTTGATGGTGGTGATTCCTCTTTTTTTCCTCAATCGCCTCTCCCTTGTCCATTTCCTTGGCTTTCTCATCTCGAACCTTGGTTTCTTTGAGCAACATGTGACTAAAGTACATCATTGCTATCCCTTTGTACTTTTTGCCAAGATATTTGAGATTTGCCATTTCTTTTCCCCAACACATCCCTTCTTCATCTTTTAAATTTTGGCAAAAAGAGGACATGCTTGGAGAAATTCATCCCAATAAATTCTAAGCTAGAGATGTTCAAACTCATTCTTGCAAAATGCATGAACTCTCATGCCATATGTAGTTTTCTCTGCAACGTATGGTAGTGTCAACTTCTCATTCGCCTTGGGGGAGGGCCACGACTCATCTTCTTCAACCATTTCCTCTTCCACCTTCTTGTCAACAGTTGCCTCCTTTTTGGCAGTTTGCTTGATTTGTTTCTATCTCTCCTTCTTATGTGATTCATCCCCCTTTTCTACATTCTTTAGTGTGATGGTTTTCACTTTTCCTACAAGGGAACAGTCTGTATCGGCATGTTTTTCTTGATACAGGCATTGCAGGACTGGTAGTGGTAGAACTGTGATTGGTGGTAGCCCAATCTCCTTCTTATCATTTTGTTGCTTGAGCTCTCGAATTTTCTTCTCCATCTCCTGTATTTGAGTCTCTATACGGCTAACGGTGTCAGCGAGATCCTTATTTTGGATTTGCATGACTTCGACCGTGCTCTTTTTTTCGCATCTTAATTTCTCGTTATGAATTTGAGTTTCACATATCATATAGTTTCATCATCTCTTCTAACTGTTGTACAACTTCTTTCGCTGTCTTCTTTAAGAAGATTATGTTGGAAGCAGTGTTTAATGCAGCCTTGTCCTCCACTTTTAATCCATTATATTGTATCTGCCTGTTGTAAGTTCTGAAATCTCCTTAAAGCCTCATATAATCTTTCTCCTTCTTTTTGGTGAAAGGTGTGGATCTTTTCTACTTTTTTGATGGTCTTGGTCATAGAAAAGTATTTAGGCAGGAAAGTTTGGGCTAGTTCCTTCCAGGTTGTTATCCCTCTTCCTCGAAGCCCTTCGTACCAGTCTCGAGCTTTGTCCACTGGGGTGTCTGAAAGGTGTAGTCTAATAGTACCTTCAGTTCTGCAATAACTACCTAGTCAGGACAATGGGTAAATATGTGCTCCCTGAGCATATCTCATGAGTGATCGTTACCAGAGGTTAAGGTAAGGGGATCTACTTTTTCCTTACCTTTTCTTACTTATCTTTGAGACTTTCTCTATATATTTTTTATTTTTGCAATGTCCAATTCTTACACATATCCTTTTTGCAGATTATACACTTCTATGTTGAAGTGCCTCTCTGAAGGAAGCAATGACTTCAAGAACAATTTTGACCACTTTTGCTCAATGTTCAGACAATAATTCAACTTATCAACATCATGTATCTATTTTCGTAGAGAAACCAATCATGCCTTGAGGGAGAACATTATGAGGTCTTTAGAGATGAAGCAAATGGTGAAAGAAGATAAGTATCTTGGGCTGCCTTCACTCTGGAAAATGTCAAATGCAATTCACTTAAGTTTGTCCTTGGTAGAGAAGTTAAGATTAAGATTGTGCAATCCTCTATTCCCACTATTTTATGAAATGCGTTAAATTTCCAAAAAGTTTTGCATGAAATTGAATAGCATTTTGGCTAGGTTCTGGTAGAATGGTGACATTACGATCAAATGCATCCACTATATGAGTTAGAAAAAACTGACTTTTTCAAAGTGTTTTTGGGTTTTAAGGACATGAAAACCTTCAATGATGCTTTGTTAGCAAAACATGCCAGGACAATCCTCACCAAACCTGATATGTTGTGTGCTAAAGTGCTTAAAGGCATGTATTTTCCAATGAATGACTTGTTGCATGCTAGAAAAGGAAGGAACAATTCATGGGTCTGGTAGAGCATTTGGTGGGAAAAGAGATTCTCAAAGATGAGGTCCATTGGAAGATTGGAGATAGCAACTCAATCAAAATTTGGCAAGACTAATGGTTACCAAACTTGGAACAGGGACGAATCCTTTCTAAAAACCCTTCAATTTCTTATCTAAATGTTATTATGGACTTGGTGAATCAAGACACTGGTGCTTGGCATCTCCTTATAGTGAATCAATAATTTGATGTTCAGGAACAAGAAGCATTTCTTAACTTAAACCACCTCAGGTGCATCTAGTGGAAAAAATGGTTAAAAGGAATGCCACAGATGGAAATTTCACTGTAAATGTTTGGTATTTGCACATGAGACAACATGTGTACAACCATGCTTCTCCTCTCCTTGCAGGTAATTCAATAAGTCAAATTTGGAAGCTGGAGGTCCTACCAAAGTTGAAATCATTTATGTGGAGGATGGCAACTGAGAGCATCCCTACTGCGTACACAATAAAAAGGCTCAACCTAAGTCCAGGTGAATCATGTCCACTTTGCAATTCATGAAGTAAAACTATCATGCCCATTATCTGTTATTGCCCCCATGCTAAAGTAATGTGGTTCTATAGTCTTATTGGTTACCACCAAGAAGGCCATATTGGCACAAATTTCCAAGAGTTGTTGCCAATGATACAACCTTTTCAAAATCAAAATTCGAAGCTACTTATAACTCTGATTATTTTTCTTTGTTTGCAGATCTGGATTGCTAGGAATGTACTATCTTTGAAGGCACCACCCATGTACCATTGGTTACTACCCATAAGGCAATTTATGGTTTGCTGGAATGGAATAATTTGTACCATGAGGCAGTGGCTGCTGATAGGGATAGTTGCCAAACGAGGTGCTAGTTAATTGCGATGCAGTTTGGTTGCGCAAAGACAATTGCTCAGGAGTCGGCGTGATTGCTAGAAACAATTTAGGCCAGATCATAACTGGTCATAATCATAATACAGAAGCTCGATCTGCATTGGCTGTTGAGATATCGGCCATACATGCGACAATAATATTGGTGACTGCTAACTTCCTGCATCGCGGGGTGTAAACCCTCTCTAATTGTAAGAATGTAGTGAACTTCATTAATGATAGCCATCCATCCATCAAATGGGAATGTGAAAATGTGGCTTTTCTATCTAGATTAGCCTTTAGTAAGATGACGAATTGTAAACTATTGTACGCTTCATGGAAGACAAATATTGTCGCCAATTAGCTTGCAACCAAGTCTAGAGTTAGACACTGCCCTGCTAATTGGTTGCTACATTTGCCAGAGGAGTTAGATGCCCTACTGTGCAGTGACTTCCCTACTTGATCCTATTATAATACAAGCATCAAGTTTTAGTTCTAAAAAAAATTATAGAATAATGATATTAATGGAAGGAAAAGGTAAATCGAAGCGTCTAACTCACGGTCATTATTTTCAGGAAAAATAGACAGTATTGTAGTTTATTCAATTTTGCTTACAGATTTCTTTAGTTTATTGCATCTTCTCCTTTGTATATTTTAGAATAATACACATAACATGGATACAACTCTTAACTTTCGTCAATTCATTTACATCTTATGTCGTTAAGATTTTCTTTTTTTTCCTATTCATGTAGTGCCTCCATCTGGTTGAAGGTTCAGAGAGGTTTGTTTTCCCTGATTTATTTTTTCTTTATATGTTTTAATAAATGAGTACAGTCACTCTCCATTTCTTAAAAAAACTTGTTAGAGGATAATTAATCCAGCATATATACGGTCTATCTTTGTGAGTACAATTTTCTTTATTTAAATTTCCTTTTTGAGGAACTTGATTCCGGAAGTTTTTATAAGTAAATAGATTTTATTACTCCAAAAAGTTATTAAACCATAATAATAAAAAAATAAAAGTTGTCAGAATAGTTACGTGATTACGTAACAAGAATTCGCCTAATTTTATTTAAACGAATTTAAATATAACCTACTATCTTAGTTAAATAACTTTACGGATTGTTCGACCAAAGTAATCATTTTTAAATACGAAAACAGATAGTGGTCTAGTAGATCGTTAGACCGGAAGAAACCCCAGCAGCTAGGCTGAGTGTACAAACTAGGACATCATCGCGTATTTGGACACCTTCAATAAAGACTCCGTCTAGGCGTAGGAGCACTTTTTTCGAGCGATGTGTGCTTGCGAACATAAATAGGTGTATAATACCGAGCGTAATAATTTACTATTTTGACAATTTTTTTAGATATATACAATCTACTTATAAATAATCACTATTTGGCTTTTCAATCTAAAAAATAATCCGATTTTTCCAAAAAATAAATAAATAATGATTCGATTTCTGTCCATGCTCCACCAAATTTTCCCGAGCAAAACCAAAAATGATTCCGGAATTAACTTCCACACCCACACAGAAATGGGTTCAAATTCAGTGGGGACATGGGTAATCTCCACTGAAAGGGACAGGGGTAATATTGGAAATATAATAATTAAAATAATTAAAAAAAATATCAGTAATAAATACAAGTATGGGAATATTGGTTTCCATTTTCTCGGATATTGGTTTCCATCTTCTATGCTATTGGTTTCATTCTACTATGATATTGGTTTCCATCTTCTATGTTATTGGTTTCATTCTACTATGACATTGGTTTCATCCTACTATGATATTGGTTTCATTCCACCGTGATATTGGTTTCATTCCACCGTGATATTGGTTTTCATCTTCTCCAATATTGGTATCCTAAGTGAAAATATATACCATTTGAATGTATTGGTTTCATTCCTCTCGAATATTGGTATCATCGTTCTAGGATATTGGTATCATTCTACTTTAATATTGGTATCATTCATCTATGAATTTTTGCTAGAATTTTAAGCACTAAGTTCAAACAACAACCAAACAACAACATAAAGTCCCAATCTTTAAATACAAAATCATCAGAACCACATAAAATCGACCAATCCAGCAATAATCAAAGTCGAAATGGGTCATTTTTTTCGGGCCAAATAATCAACGAAAAAGCCGGTGAAAAAAACCCGAAAAAAAGACTAAATAAAAGAGGGAATTCAAGAAAAAACCCAATTAAAAAGGGGGGGGGGGGGGGGGGGGGGGGGGGGGGGGGGGGGTTGGGATCGGGGAGATCGGGATGGGGGGGAGGGGGATTCCGGGATCGGGATCGGAAGAAAAAACCCAATTAAAAAGGGGGACGAATTCAAGAAAAAACCCAATTAAAAGGGGGGGGGGATTCCGGGATCGGGATCGGAAGAAAAAACCCAATTAAAAAGGGGGACGAATTCAAGAAAAAACCCAGGGGATTCCGCGGGGGGGGGGGGGGGGGGGGGGGGGTTTCCGGATCGGGATCGGAGAGGGGGGATTATATAGTTGAACCCTAATGAGTATGTTTGGATAAAAACTCGAAAATATCTTCAACAGATTCTGACCATCAGATCTGTAAAAAAAGAATTTGATCAAATCTAAAGGCCCATATTTAGTCCATACCATGAGGATAATTTTTATGTAGTCCCCATGAATCCAAACCCCACAGAAATGGTGATTTCTATTACCACCTAGAGCTACACGACAATGGATATTAAAGTTGGGCCACCAAGTAAGGAAAGAATCGCATCTTTAATTTGACCACATTTATATTCTCTACCTCTCTCTCTCAATCCCCCTTTTCACAAACCAGCACATGAGTAGACCTCCGTATTAAACACGTTTTATTTTGCTATTCGTCGGGAATACGGTGCAATTGTACAGTTGTACTAGCTCCATACCCCTACAGGATACATGGTGTCCTCATTATGGTTTCCAATTTTTTAATGTCATTTTCAATTGCAATTTTATATTTTTTGTTTACACATGTAGATATCTTATTCACTAGACCGACTCAGATTCCAATCAGATGAGATCTTTTTAAAAAATTTAAATTCTCCTCACAAATATTTAACATTATTACATTCTCAAATACTCGTACTCGAGGCCTTGTCAATTTTCAGATCAGTTTATTTAAGTGGATGGTTGTAATTGTAATTTCATATTGGAAGTGAATTTGTTTTGTTAGGCAAACTGGGTCCCGGCTGATTCTCTTAGAGGACGTGGCCTCTCGTTTGTGTTTAATGAAAGCGATCCTCTCTAGTTATCTTATCGGCTTTGACTTAATTGTTCCCCTTCAATTGTATTCCTCCCCATCTTCCACCCACCATGTCCGCCACAAAAACCACACGGCCATTATCGCAGTTTTGTTTGTTCCATATGTATGATTCACTAGTATTCGCTCTTTTTTTTTTACTTTTAGTTCAGAATTAATGTTATCAAATTTTTAAAGAAGATAAATTTTTAAAATAGTATTTAATTTATTCGTAAGATTCAAATTTTCTTTTGGAGAAGAAGATTCGAATTTGGTAACTCGCTTCAAAATACCGAATTTTCCTGTCATTTGGAAAGTTGGTAGTCTCAAAATTACGCATTGCAGCCTTAATAAAAAAGAAATACGCGTTGCTCGAAATTATAACTTTGAACCGACCAAAAAAGCAAACATCTTTCTTCGCTCCTGCTCCATTCTCTTGATTACAGTTGGATTTTCGTACAGTTTCTTCACGGCTGTGTATTTAAATTCAAAATTATTTATTGAGTTTTTTCTTATGAATAATTTTTTGTTACCAATTGATTTAAGTATTTACAATCAAACGTTTAAGCAGTCGTAGTACAATACTCCAATTTAATGTCATCGTTTACTTGCGGGGTAAGGGATATCACACGTGGTTTCGTGGGATTGCAATATTTGGAACTTCTGCCGACGTGCCCTACCTAGCTAGTTAGCTATAATATAACATTTTATATGATTATTCTTAGCTTATGCAACGTCTGTCTTCCCTTTTTTTTTAGGGGAAAAGTGGCGCTAAGCCTATATTAGACACGAGTTATAGAACAATAAAGAAAAGTACAGACAGAAGACAAGAAACCCAAACAGAAAACGAAAGCCGATCCGATGGCAGCAGGGTGGCACAAAGGGGGAAGCGATGGACGATCGAAAAAGCACGAAGGCTAACGATCGGGGCGGAATTCTGCCGAAGCAAGGTTCTCCACCCGCAACCACCGGACAGGCAACGAAATACGAAAGGATCTCAAATCCAAGCAAAAAGACAACCCAACGAGACCACTAAACAGATGTGGCTCGGGAGCAACGACAGTAAGCAACAACAAACACAAGTAACTGAGAACAAACAAGCAAGCAACAAACGAGAACAAAAAAAGTGAAAAGAACCAGAAAAAAAGCCGGGAAACAACGGACCCAGCGGCTCGGAGGGAGGCCACCCGAAGATCGGGGGAAGGTCGACGGTGACCGAACCCCCAGAGCCAAGACATAGAATGGAAGACTAGGGCGGGGGAGCCCCGGGAAGAGGAGCGATGGTGATGCGAGCGCCAGAGAAACGAGCGGCGAGGAGAGCAGCGAGGTGAGCGGCGGCGAGGCAAGCGACGGTGAGGCAGGCGGAGAGGTGAACGGCGGGGCGAGCTGCAGCGAGGCGAGCGGTGGGGAAGCGGGCGGCGAACGGTGAAGCAAGGCGAGACGAACGGCGGAGAGGCGAGATGCAGGGAGGCGAGGCGAGCCACGGGGAAGCGAGGTGAGACGAACGGAGAGGCGAGGCGAAGCGAACGGCGGGGCGAGGAGCAGATAGGCGAAGCGAGCGACGGAGAGGCGAGGTGTGGCGAACGGCGGGAAGGCGAGCGGTAACGGCAGTACCGAGGAAGGAGAAGGAAGGAAACGCTCCACAGAGGGAGAGAAAATATCTAAATATTTCTAGAGAGAGTCATATTTGTAGATTGGACGTCTGTCTTCCTGGTAGGGGTGAAAGTTGGCTCAGATTGGACGAAAATCAACTACTTAAGTTGTTGGAGATTCTTTTGTTGGTGGAAGGAAGGTGACGAGCATTCGAGCAAAAGATCATAAAGATAAATAAGCACAGGTAAGAAGGAGGTCAAAATGGGGATAAAATTCAGGGTCCAAGAGACGATAGTATTTCGAACATTTTTTACGGGACATATTTGAAAAAAAAAATTAACACACTAGATTTTTAAAAAATATTAAGTTTTTTAATGAGATTCTCGATAAGTCACATCATCTGTCATATCGCGGTACATTTGACGATAAGAGTTGATATTGCACGCTAGGTGGTCAGGGCCAGCACAAGAAAAAGACTTCTCGTGATACTAAACTGTTAAAACATAAAATTTCAGTTACTGATTTGATGCGTTTTAAGTCATATGTCAAAAAAATTCAAATCATATTGTCCCAACTCATAAAATTGGTTTATGTTTACTTTAAAAAAAAAAAGAGGTAACGTTTATTTAAAAACTCTACTATACTCTTTAGTAACTTTCTTTGTCACCCTTTAAATAATTCTACTATAGTATGGAGTTTTGTCCAATGGGATTGTAATTTGTTCCCGTGGTTGATATTTTTGATACATGTGCTATGCAACGCAGTCCGAGACTTCATCCGAAAAAAACTGAACAGAAAAGGAGATGTCCATCCATGGATATTTGCGCTGTTAAACGTTAAATTTGATTGGTTAGAAAATGATTCTATTTTAATAAAGAGTTTTCGAGTTAGACATTCTATCTTATTCGAGCCTAAATTACTGAATAAGGTGTATACTTTTAGAAAATATAAATGTTTTACGTAGGGTGGGAGTGTGTGGAAGAGAATCACAATAAATTTCTTTCTCCTGTTAAAAAAATCACCGAATATGTTCCTTTGGTAAAATTTTAATACAAGAGTCTACAACATGAGCGGTGACTTTTGGGTTATAAGAAGGGGTTGGATTGGGTCCGGAATGGGTTCATTCTGAACCGTTTGAACAGAAGAACATGCAGAGTTCTTTTGTAAAAAAATTAAAATCTGGGGACAAAAATAAAAAAGCCTGCGCGTAGGGAAAGGGATCACCAACATGTCGTTATCGATAACTGGACATGCCATTGTCGTAGCACGCGGGTCATTATCAATAACTAGAATTGCCAGTATCGTAACCATGACATGTCAGTGTCGTAACCGTGGCATGCCATTATCGGTCTTTCAGTCCAAATGGTTCGGAATTGTTGGGGTATGGAGCCTGAGAAGTGGTTCGGGAGTTGATCCGAAGCAACAGGTCGCTGAAACGGTACACGTCAAGTGAAGACGAAGCGAAGCGGAGTTGGTTGGGACTTACGGGACACAAGCCAACTAGCGGTCACTAGTGCCGAGCTACAGGAAGTTCGGGGAAGGGCCACTGGCGATCGCCAGTTGATTGGCGGTCGCCAGTTAGGCCGGGAAAAGCTGCCGCCGTTTGACAAAAATGTCCCTCCTTGTCCAATCATTTTCCTAGAGTTGGTGCCACTATAAATACCCTTCTAAAGCTCATTCATTGTTGCTCCAAGAGAAAAAAAGAAAGAAAAGAAACACTAGAAGAGTGTGGGTGCCAAAAGTGTGACTTTTTCAGGAGCAAGTAAAGCTCTAAGTGTGAAATCCTCCTGGCTTGGTACGCCTCCGGACGTAGACGTTCTCGTCGAATCGGGTGAACAAATCCTTGTCTCTTGTGTGTTCTTTCATTTGTTCTTCTTGTGATTTCGTAGCCTTGCTTGTTTGAGTTTGGATTGCGTTGGGTCCGTTGGCTTAACAGGAATGGTCCATTTACTCCTCACTCAATTCAAAGCCTTATAGAAACAAATATCACTTTTGGGTTTATTGTTCAAATTTATATCTCAAACACCTGACGTTGTCTGTAAAAACTCACCAATATTTATATACATATTTTCTTCTTTAACGCCTACAAATAAAACGGTATAACTTATTTCTTCTTGTTTCTTTTTAAAGGAATTTTTTGATGATCCAATAACAGTCGAGAACTAACGGACTAAAGTTGTCTTATGCAAATATTTATTCTATCAACAAGAGTTGAATTCAATGTTTTATTTAATAAAATTTTAATTATTCTGGTCAAACCAATCTTTTGGTTTTGTAAAAAGAAATCCAGCTAAAAATGTTGCCTCCCAGGGGTTTTTTTTTCTAAATGGTGTTACTATTCACCACTTTTTGTGAAAAAAGCGTCCGATTTGAAAGTATTACGGGGAAGGTGTCCACGTGGCACGGACGCCGAAAAAAGTCAGATCTTGGACCAAGATCTGACTTTTTTTGTCGGATGACCAAGATCCGACTTTTTTAGTCGGATATATCATTCGACTAAAAAAGTCGGATCTTGGTCCAAGATCCGACAAGAAAAGTCGGATCTTGGTCGATAAGCCATATCCGAAATCTGAACAGGAGATTTCAGATATGACCAAGATTCGACATTTTTTGTCGAATATATCATATTGGTCCAAGATCCGACTTTTTTGGTCGGATCTTGGTCGATCATATGGCCTATATAATGGATACCTCGCAGAGGCCTTTTGTCATCCATACGAAGACGTCCTGCATACCATAGAAGACCCTGCCCAAAACCAGGTAAATTAATTTACTTTAATAATTTGGTATATATGTAGAGTTTGTTCATTAATTAAAAATAATTAGTATATTTTAGCTTTGAAATTATTAATTCTTTCTATTTTTTGAGTGTGATATCTGATTGTTTAAAATTTTGTGGGTGTATATATGTAGAGTTTGTTCATTAATTAAAAATAATTAGTATATTTTAGCTTTTATAATTATTAATTCCTTCTATTTTTTGAGTGTGATATCTGATTGTTTAAAATTTTGTGGGTGTGCGGATTTTATAAACTGACCAACCCCAATGGCCAGACCGGTTTAATGAGTCAGACCGGTCGGGTCGGTCGGACCGGTTGGGTCGATCGGACCGGTCTGGTTAGTCTGACCAATCTGACCGGAACGACCGGTCAGATTGTGAATTTTTTCTTGGTAAATTCCGGATGGTCGAGTACAAAAAGTGACCACCCTGCCAGTCCGATTAAATTTCATCTGGTTCTTAAGGTGGTCTCGGACCAAAAAATTGATGGAGAAGAATGTATGTTTATATGATATTTTCGTTAATATAAATTATGTTTTGTTTTGCTAATATAGAATTGCATACTGTTTTCTTTTGTTGTAGTATTCATAATGGCTAACCGGGTTATAAGAATAAAGTTAAAATACGATGGAGTAATTTTCAACAACAATGAAACCGGTTTTGATTACCAAGGTGGTGGGAAAGAGAAGTTGAAGTTTCATGCAGCATTTGTTAGATAAAATATCTTGCGGAAAAAAGTTAACGAAAAGATCCCAATAGGTCCAAATGAAGAATTTGGGCCATTGATATTTAGATGTCCATTTGGAAGAGGACAATTTGGTCCAATGTTTATTAACGACGATGAAGATGTTAGGATAATGCTGGAGACCATGATTAACTTCTTTGGACCAATGTTGAAGGAGATTAAGCTTACAATCATTGTGGAAAAGAGGGTTAATAATTACAACCCGTTTGTCATTGAAGCTGGTACGTCAACGGGGATGGATGTTGCTCATGAACCAATATTTGATTGGTTTGAAAATGATCCTAGAGAGACGGGTCCATATGCCACATACAATTTTGATCGTGAAGACGAAGCAGAAGAAGTAGAAGACGAAGACGAAGCAGAAGAAGACGAAAATGAAGCAGAAGAAGACGAAGATGAAGAAGAAGTAGTAGAAGAAGAGGAACAACAATACCGAGAACAACAATACGGTGAACTCGCTCTAACTGATCCCGGTGAACAATCATCGATGACTGTTTATGGTGAAGAATGGGATTGCGACCGAGCAATAGATGGAAGTTGTTCTGGTTTGTTGAAAGAGGGTACGATTTGGAAGAGCAAATTTGATGCAAAGAGGGAGATCGAGGCGTTCGTAATGAACGATGGGCGTGAGTTTGTCCGAAAAGAAACAAGGCCAGAAACTTTTTCTGTGAAGTGTAAAAAATGGGAGACGGATGATTGCAAATGGGAGATCCGTGTCTCACAGGAAAGAAGGGGCACACTTTTCAGTCCATGATAAATCGTGAAACACACCTACCCCCATACCTGTGGTCGCCTACGAAAGTCGCAGGATCATAAACAACTCACTTCTGCTTTCATTGCACAAATTATTAAGAAACGAGTAGAGGAATAACCAGAAATTCGTGTGGCCACTTTAAGGTCAGAGATCCACGACCATATGAAGTTTAGACCCTCGTATACGAAGACTTGATTTATGGGGGGATTGGCAAGAATCTTACAATCGCCTTCCGCAATGGTTTGCAGCATGCAAGGCAAATAATCCTGGAACTGTTGTTGAATGGGAATATTATCACACCCTCCCTAGTTGCGACCATTACGTGGAAGCACTGATGCCTGGAACAAAGATCTTTAAGCGAGTTTTTTGGAGCATCAAGCCTTGCATTGAAGCTTTCAAACATTGCATGCCTGTCTTGGAGATTGATGGAACGTTCTTGTATGGAAAATACAAGCATGTCCTCCTGATCGCCACTGCAATTGATGGTAATAATGCTATAATTCCAATAGCATTTGCTCTGGTAGAGGGTGAGAACACGGATAGTTGGCCGTGGTTCATGAAACAAGTCCGGAAGCACGTCACGCCTGGCCGACATGGAATATGTGTTATTTCTGATCGACATGCTGGCATATTAAAGGCAATGGATACGGAGTATGGTTGGGGAGAAGACAGTGATACCGCCCATCGATATTGTCTTCGACACGTAGCAAGCAATCTTAACAAACACTTCAAAAACGACGCCATGAGGAATGTCATGAAGATTGCAGGTGACATGCACAAATGTTTTGTAGTCTAAAACTATTTTACAAGTTGTTACTCCACATTTAATATTTTTACTATGTTGGTTGTAGGAATGCAAGCTCAACTGTGGAAGTTGGAAGCTAACATGCGAGAAATATGGAATGTCGACCAGGAGGTCTTCAACTGGATGTATGAACAGGAATTGCCCAAGTGGAGCTTAGCGTGGGATGGCAGACGCCGATATGGTAACATGACGACGAATTTTGCCGAGTGTGTAAATATGATCTTCAAAAAAGTTCGTCGTTTACCGGTGACGGCCTTGGTGGCAGAGACATTTAACAAGCTAACCGAATATTTTGAAGAGAGATCAACTAAGTGTATGAAAGAGAGCTGTACTGGCAAAATATTGATGTCACAGAAGCTCCTAAACAGGTTGGAGCGGTGGGAGGGAAAGGCCAATGGACATAGAGTGCGAGTTTCTGACAGTACAGTTGGATCGTATGAAGTTCGCACTGGGTACGATATGAGAAGACAAAAGGGGGACAGAAAGCATTCAGTTAATCTTTCCACAGGATTTTGTGGCTGCGGCAAATTCCAGGCTTACCACTATCCGTGCTCACATGTGATGGCGTGTTGTACTGAACTTGGCATCGATTACAAGATATTTGTGGATAAGTATTATCGCCTGGAAACCACGCAAGCTTGCTACCAACTGAAGTTTGTTCCTCTGGGAAATCCTAAATATTGGCCGTATCCTGAAGATCCAACAGTTGTAAGGCTCATTCCAGATGAAAGATTAGCGAGGGGTAGCGGACAGCCACGGAAGCGCATACATAATGAAATGGATACAGTGCCTTTCGTCCGTTGTACGCTCTGTAAAACAAGGGGTCACATAAAAGCCAATTGTACTAATATAAGAGCAGTTGCGGCGGCAAGAGCGGCTAAAGCAGCTAAAGCGGCAGCTGTATCCGTAGGGGCAAGTACGAGTAGACGCCGTCGTGGACGTTGAATTGTAATTAATTTTGAACTGAAAGGATTGTACTTTGTAATATTTTGTGAAACTCTATGTGGGTTGTGTTGAGTTTCTTTGTAACAGTCTGAAGTTTAAGTTACTCTATCTTAGCAGAATAATGACGCATTACACATTTTATGTATATGTTTATTGTCATAATTGTTCAGGTGTGTCGATGAGGAGAAGTGGCAAAGAGCCAATCGCACATGATGACGAAGAGCCGGAGCATCCTCAAATCGATTGGAATGCTCTATGTGGTTCTAAGTTTGGGTATATTTTCAAACGATTACAGAGGCCATCCAACGATAGATCAGAAGTCCCTCCTCAGAAACCTACCAAAAGCAACTGTTATTACAAGCTTGTCAAGCGAGATCCAGAACCGTGGAGTAGAGCCATGGACTTTCTGACAGTTGAAGGTATTCCGTATTTCTATATTGGATCACATAATATTTTTTTTTAATTTTAATTTATTTTACAGGGATGATGATAGGAACTTGTTTTAAAGGGACAAGTATTCAGAGCTTCAAAAATACCTATAGTGGTACTACAGTTATGTCGGTAAGAAATTTTACATTATCCTTTAATTTGAGTTAGCATCATAGTCAATTTTATAACAAGTATTTTGTATTTGCTTGTAGATGGTTGTAGAGGTGACCCGTTTTCAGCGTGTCGGAATTGGCGCACTTGCGACATTAAAGGTACAATTAAAAGAATTTTATTTATTCTTACATATTTATGTTATGTGAGAAATTTTTTAAACTTTTAATATATTACAGGATTCTACAGGCAGTATTACTGGTACCATAAATGACTCTACCGGTCTTGTTGAAGCTGGATGTGTGTTGTATCTTAAAAATGTGAGCATATCCTTTTTTTTTTCTCAATAGTCCCAGATAGTTGTTTACTGATTTTCTGGTTCTTCAACAGGTAAAAGTTGACTCGTCCCCATACCCGAACAACAAATTATTTAGCATTACTGATGAGAACGTGGTCAAAGTGTTCAAGAAAAATGGAGAATCTGATGAAGATTCCTAAGAACAAACTCGTCTAGCACCATCCTATGATGGTCGTCGTCCTTATCCTCCAGCACCATATCCTGAGGGACGTGGTGCCGATTTGAAGGTACTATATGGCTCAGAGGCCTTTGAGTGGCTCTAAGAACAAAAGAGGTTAGAGCTGCATAAAAAGGAAGCTGAAGCTAAATCAGCCCTTCGAAGGAAAGCCATACGAGCTGAAGCAGACCGCAAAGCCAATGACATTTTCAACAATGAACCATGGACAACAGCTATTGAATTTGTTCTATCTCACGGTATTACGAAAATACTTATACATACTTGTTACTTACATTTATGGAGTATCTAATTTTTAAATTTTTTAAGTTTGATGTATGGAGCTAACGTTGATGGAGTATCTATTGAGGATGTAAAAACAATCTCTGAAAGCATCACAATTCCACAGGTAACATTTGTACATATATGAAAATTTTGCAATTTGCAAGTAATGTTATTGTTAACTAAGAGACTTGCAGATGGTTCTGTACGTGAAAAAGAAGAAACATGTATACGGCAATAGTTTCCGAGCAGTTTTTCAGGTATTATAATATAATGTATTATTTGTTTCTTAATCATATTTTTTAATTATCAAAGACTTCATATCTATAAATTTATGAAGGATCCTACTGGCGAAATCACGGGGAGTTTACAAGACATTGAGAGTACCTACTGTGATGGATGTGTGTTGCTAGTGAAAGATGTAACCTTATATTATCATTACATCGTCGTCAGTAAATTATTTTAATATAATCATTGACCTAATTAAGTATTTTTTGAACAGATTTATGTCTCGTATGAAGAAAATCGAATACATTTCAGTGTTGATCACGAGAATGTTAAACGAGTTTTCAAGGAATAGTGGCAAATCTGTCCCTACCGGGAATTCTGATGAGAATTGTGACAACGTGTTGAGAAACATAAAGACATTTTTTTATCTGTTATTTCAGATTGTTGTCATCCTATTTTAGTATTGCACTTCTTAATTTTGTCATGTCGTATTTCCTTATACCGTACTTTGTTTAATATCTTGACGGCATACTTATCTAGAAAGGTATAACGTTTGAAAAGTTTCGAGAACTAAAACACAAATCATAAAAAAAGTGAAGTTAATACAGTCATAAAAGCATCCAACGAATGTCTAGTACAGAAGCATAAACTACTTCTTCTTCTTCTGAGGCTTCTCCTTTTGATGCTTATCTGCGTGAGCATTCGCCTTCCCCTTTCCCTTTCCAGGCACATTCAGGTGTCCTCCTGTAAAACATCGCACACCAGTCTCTCTAGCTCCCCGATTAGGCTGACGCCGGACCAGAGGTATTTCTTCATCCTCAAAATCGGTTGGATCGTCAAATGAAGAGTCACCACTACCATGAGTTGTAGTATCACGTGGCGAAGTCCTATTATAAAATATCATACAAATTTATCAAAATCAACAAATTATGTTATCAACATAATAAAGCCATACAATCAATTCAAAATTTTTAAATAAAATTCATAATTTACACACACCAAATTGTAGAGAACCAACCTCTGTGTAGGTGTCTCAAATAGTTGGGATGTCTGTACACCAGACCGGGTCAAACCAAAACTGGACTGCGTGTCGGACGTATGAGCCCCAGTTTGGGGCCAACCAAATATATTTTCCTTGAATAATGGATGAGCAGCGGAGGGGGCGACGCCGAAACCCGATCCGGAAGGGCCCAGTCCGTAAGAAAACGGCTGCACAGACCTAGCTGCCGTTGTACCGTCTCCAATGAGAACACCCCTAATAACAAACCCAAAAATTTATATAATAATGAAATCAAATCAATTGAACATATTGTAATAAAATTCATAATTAATACCACAAATTAAGATAAACAAATACCTCTGCCTAGGGGGAGTAAACAGCTGGGAATGCGGCACCCCAGTGTGGGCTAGGCCGTAACTCGAGTGCTGGTGGGACGGCTGGGAAGCGGAGCCGGGGGTGCCAAAATCTGTGTGCTGGGAGAATGGATGAGAGGCGGAGGTATCCATGCTGAGAGACGTCACTGTGTTTGCTGGAATCTGCGATCTCGACTGATAATCTTCCCAGACCATGGGCTTCACTTGATAACCAGGTACGGGCTCAGGCCGGGGTATTGGTTGC
This sequence comes from Hypericum androsaemum, assembly GCA_963995505.1. Taxonomy (NCBI): domain Eukaryota; kingdom Viridiplantae; phylum Streptophyta; class Magnoliopsida; order Malpighiales; family Hypericaceae; genus Hypericum; species Hypericum androsaemum. The sequence goes on along the minus strand of OZ023181.1, from coordinate 14,358,355 downwards.
CGCTTGTTGAAAAGGGTGGTTTTGCGTCTCACGACAGATACCCTCTCTGATTGAAGAAGATCGTATGTCATGTGCTCCGCCAGTCCCACAGGTGGCTGGCTGTCGTAGAGACCTAGGTACCGTCTTTGCTCGCCGGCGAACCCAAGTGCAACCTGCGACAAATTCCGAATTTCTGAAATGTCTGAAGACCTGTGGCGTATATGCTCAACAACATCCGCCTACAAATAAAATTTTATTATCATTAGCATTGTGGAACATCGCTATTAAAATTAAAATAGACAACATCTTTATTTAACATAGCTAAATTGACTTACACTCATGTGTAACATTGCGCTAGCAGGGCTGATGAATCGCCGAGTAATCTTCCTGTACCAATCCATATATCCATCATGATAATGGATATACGGCGATGTAGGTACTCCGTGATACACATATCTTGTCCGAAATTCCACCCAGATCTTCACATGGCCTTCGTAAATAGCATTCCAATTTTGGCCAGCCTGACCCCGACCATCCACCGCACTATGTGTCGCCTCATCGATCTCAGGGCTAGCCGGAATACCCTGGAGTAATCCGAACTGTCGTAACACCCGATCAGGATAATGCCACTCCACATGCAAAAAGCATATCAACGGGACTCGTGCCAACCATAAGCCACAATCACGATGGCATATTGTCGCGAGATTGCCAAGAATCTCGTCGTTATATGGCATCCATACAACCTGTAACAAATGCACACAGTCGTAGCTCGTCCAAATGGTCATGGTTATATGTATGCAACACAGTATGATTTAAGTCAAAACTATTCATTAAAATTTAATAAACAAATTACTTACATCTGATTCTCTAAGCTCATCCAACCTGCGTCTGTAAACAGATACGGTTGTTATTTTTTTGCTGGCCGCTCTGTTAAATTTTCCACTCCACCTGCACAGTGACATAAAAATATCACGTCAAGTCTATAAGGTTAATCAGCGGCTACAGCGCATTAAGTAATAATTTGTACTTGATGCCCAGTGCTTGCCCAGGTTGTCGCACTGCCAGATTTAACAAAACCGGACGATTTGGGATGATCTGTTCCCAAGCCCACATACATATTAGCGTCATCGCCCCGGCAATAAGTGAACGTGTCGAGCTTGTGGCTCTACATAAATGGCTGTACGTGTGTGAAAAACACGCACTACCCCACCTGTAAGAACCAATTGCCTCTACATTCTCTAGAAGTGGCAACAAGTATGTGTTCACCCTCGCATCACTAGACTCGGGAAAAAGAATGCATCCGATAAGTCGCAATATGTTCGCTCGAACATATCGTTTTACGACCTCATCACCAGCATCAATCGGGATAGTAGCAGGGTCAAAATGGTCCTCGAACCATTTAAGGGCAATTTGGTTTTTCCAAACCATTCCAGGGGTATCTGCCGGGTTACTGCCAAATAGGCGTACGCAGAACTCGTGCCAATCAGGAGGTGTCTGTAACCCTGTTACTGGGTGACCATCGATAGGAAGCCCGAACAACACAGTAATGTCCTGAAGAGTAACTGTCATCTCACCCACAGGCATATGGAACGTATGGGTCTCGGGCTGCCACCGCTCCACCAAGGCTGTAACAAATGCTGTTTCGAGAACGACCCAGCCAATACACCACACATCCCAGAAACCTGCCTCCTTCATATAGGCTATAAAGGCCTCGTTCTGCACATGAGACACCGTCCATTTCCGTCGGTGTATCTTCAACAATGTGTCCTGATTATCGTTAATCCTTTCACGAACCTCACGGTTCCACACGTCCTGAGAACGGTGCACATCCTGGTGCACTAATACCGACGTATCTAAGGGTCCTCCATTCCCTAGAAGATGCCCGTATGGCTGTGCATCCATATCTAAACAACACAATAGACATATTAGAACATTATATTAACTTACCAATATATTAACAAACTTAGCAAATCCAACAATGTTAAACATTGAACAATTAGAACATTAATCAAAAAATTAATTAAAATAGCGTTATTACAGACCATATTACGGTCACACTGTTTAACGGTCAAACTACTCAGATCTTATTTTGGTCAAACTGGCCGGCCGGACCATCTTTCGGTCAAACTGGTCGGACCATCTTTTGGTCAAACCAGTCGGACCATCTATCGGTCAAACCGGTCGGACCATATTTCAGTCAAACTGGTCGGACCATCTTTCGGTCAAACTGGTCGGACTATTTTTTGGTCAAACCGGTCGGACCATAAATTGGTCAATTTGGTCTGATCAATTTTTTGGCCAGACCGGTCAGACCGAAATTTTGGTCGCACCATTCGGACCAAATTTTTTTTAACCAATTATCTACAAATTACAATTAACCAACATCAACAATTAACCAATTAACTAACATCAACAATTAACCAATTAACTAACATCACCAATTTACCAATTAACTAACATTCACAATTAACTAATTAAAAAATTAACTAATTAAAAAATTTACCTAATACGACGTCGGGGGCCGGACCGAGAGGCGGGCGAGCCGGCGAGCGGGAGCGGGGAGCGGGGGCGGGGAGCGGGGAGCGGGAGCGGCGAGCGGGCAGTGGCGACCGAGAGCGGGGAGCGGCAAGGCGAGCGGGACAGACGAAGCGAGGGAAGGCGATGTCGGGGACGGGAGTGTGAGCGACGGAAAAAGTCGGATTTTGGTGTTTATACCGACGGAAATCTGACTTTTTTTGTTGGATCTTGTTATAGTTGGATCTCGATATCCTTCGGAAATCCACTTTATAGCGGATAGGATTATCGACCAAGATCCGACAAAAAAAGTCAGATCTTGGTCATCCGACAAAAAGGTCGGATCTTGGACCAAGATCTGACTAAAAAAGTCGGATCTTGGTCCAAGATCCGACTTTTTTCGGCGTCCGTGCCACGTGGACACCGTCCCTGCAATACTTTCAAATCGGACGCTTTTTTCACAAAAAGTAGTGAATAGTAACACCATTCAGAAAAAAAAACCCCTCCCAGCCACACAAAATAAAATCCTAATCATCGGTCCTATCTTAGGCCACGCCCCAATTTTTAATAATCCCACTTTGATCCAGGAAGAATATTATATTTCTTTCGAGGCCCCAAAAGGCACTCGTGTAATGCAATAACTGCTGCTTTTTGACGTTTGACCGCCGAGCACGTGCACACAAGTTCTCCACATCCCCGGAAATAAATAAAAAATCAAACGAGGATATTTTTTTTAGAAACCTCACACGGCGATTTCGGTGACGCACGTGCACTCCCTGTCCCGACATGAATTAGGGAGCACAATCACGGCTTGAAATGTTGTCCAACTTCGTCCTATTTGTCTCCTCTCCCCAGTTTCCTAATCAATTCTTTTATTTTTGTATTGTTCGTGTTCGTATTTACAAATGATTATTAGAGTTAGAGTTAATTAATATTGCACATTATCAGATAAACAGTCCTCCAAATTAATTCTATCTTATTCATAAAATTTGAAATACTTCAAATTAGTTAGAAATAGTTACCATTTCTTTAGGAATAAAGTTCTACATACCTATATTAGATTGAAATTCGAGTACAAAAAGAACATCACGTTTCCAAGGATGTAGCAGAATCTAGTCTACATCGTTTACAAACATAATCGGCAATTAGATTTTGTATTCTATTGTTGAAGTGCAAAAAATACTTTGGTGTTGGGTAGGTGAAGCTGGGTCATATTTTAATCAACTATTCAAGACCATCTGTTAGGTCCACGAAGTCGACGATCTGCAAGGTTCAAGAGGTCGACCATCCTCTAGATTCAAGGAGTCGACCATCCATTTGGGTTCAAGCGGTCGACTAACTAGAGTAACCCCGACTGGCTGAAGGTAGCGACATCGATTGGTTGTAGCAACCTCGACAGGTTGAAGGAGGTCGACCGGTTAGGTACAGCGACTTCAACTGCCTGAAGTTAGCTACCAATTGGATATAGTGACTATCTGAAGGTAGCAACCTGCTGAAGGTAGCGACCTGCTAAAGGTAGCCACCTGCTGAAGGTAACGACTGGCTGGATGTAGCGACTTGGTGAAGGAAGCGATCACATGAAAGTCAGTTTGGGTGCCCTCAGCCTCAAGTTAGGTGGAACTCCCCCAGGTCAGATCAGACACTTGGTAGGGATAGAAGGCCTTTCTCAAGTCGGGTCACTCACTTGGAGAAGCCAGACGCTCATTGGCCTGAGGGAGCTGCCTCACAATGCCTATCGTTAGTAAGTCAACCATATCTTGGTGCTCGAGCCTCGGATTGAGGTCATTCTTAAGGCTATGGAAAGGTAATAGACAGGCTACAACTTTGGAGTTCATCACTTTTGCCAATTCAGAGCGAAAAAAGGTGGAAAAGCTGGTTGAAGTTTAAATTACTGACCAGCTTTGGTCAACAATTTTCAAGTCTGAACAGTAGTGGTCAGTACCAAAGAGGCTGACCAATAACTATCAACGCCGGCCCGGTCAGATTTGTTTTGGTCAGAGATTTTTTGATTGCTCACATCATATGACTTGGACCTCGTATTGAAGCGATTCAAGTTACCATGGAAAGCTAAGATGTTCATCTACAACTTTATAGTTGATGACTTCTTCAAATTCGAAGTGCAAAGATGTCAAAAATGCGTTAAAAAGTTACAAGCTGACTGAGATGCAAATTGACTTGAGGCCGGGGGTACCTGGTTTGTTATTAAACCATAAAAATATATCATGATGTCGGGTTCGAGAGACCGTCGAGTGCCTTGGGTGCTTGGAGTACCTTGGGTGTATGGAGTGCTTTGGATGTTTGGAGTGCCTTGGGTGTAAGGAGTCCCTTGGGTGTTTGGAGTGCCTGGGGTGCAATAAGGGCACCAAATGTCGGGAGTCAACGCCTCCAGAAGTTGGGTCTAAGTACTTGGAGTCAGCACCTATGAGGAGTCAAGACAAAGTTGGGTCCTAGTACTTAGAGTCAACGTCTATGGAGAGTGAAGCTAGGTCCAACTACTTTGAGTCAGCGCCTATAGAAAATAGAGCAAGGTTCGTGCCATGTAGCCACGGTCAACGCTCGATATTCTCACCAGTAGCGGTCAGCACTGGGAATTTTGACCAGTGGCAGTTAACGCCAGATTGGTTTGATTTGACAATAATGGGGCGCTGACCCATAACGGTTAGCGCTAGATAGGATTGCTCATGCAGTTAGCGGTATTTGCTTCCTGGGGACAACAACTTAGCAATTTTAAGAAGCTGATTAAGCCCATGAGGTCGTGTATATTGGCTCGGGTTGGTGGAGCTAGCTATTGGGGCTACATAATGGGAGGTTGTAAGTGTAGAAAGTCTTGGGTCCACCACCAACACGGCTCTCTCCAAAGAGCCGATTGAGACAGTCATTGTTCCAATGGAGGCATATGGTTTCTTTATCGCTCAGAGACGTTATGAGGTGCCTTATAAGTGCTATGAGGAGTCTTTATCTACCGTGGCTCCCTCTAAGGAGCCAACTAAGACAATCGTCATCCCGATGGAGATATATTCTGCTTTTATTACTCAAAGGCACTATGAACGGTATGAAAAGTTTTATAGATACAATGAGGAGTCTCAAAGGCATTTTGAGGAGTCCCGTAGGCTCTCTGAGGAGTCTCAAAGGTATTTTGAGAAGTCCAGTAGGCGTTCTGAGGAGTATTAGAGGCATTCTGAGGAGTCTCATAGGCTCCATACAGAGTCTATTAGGCACGCTATTGAAGCCTTTATGGAGGTCATCAATCAAGTTTGGAAGGTTCCAAACCACAAAGACGAAGACCCTTAGCAGACATCTCCAAGGCTATTACCCTCCACTGTGCCTACGACGGAGCAACTAAGGGTAGGGTATTTGCCTTGTCGTGATACCCAGACCTCGAACTGTACAAGCTTACTCAACCGACCTTAATCGGTTGGGGCCTCTAATTACCCAGGGTTGAAAGAGTCTCCTACGAGTGAGGAGACCCATATTCCGACCATGATGCATTGGTTTGTGAGGTTAGGACAATGTGAGCTAGACCCAAGCATTCCTACTCTTACCTTGACCCCTCAGTTCATGATGTTAAGGGAGAGGAAGCTTAATGAGGGCGATATTAGTCCAAAGACAGAGTCAACCCCAATTCTTTGATGTTGAAATCTCAGCCTCACACTGAGTCTCGGAGGGGGAGCCATCAATAGGTCCCCACGTTAGTGATTCTGTTGCCATGGTGGGCCTACAACAAAGTCAAAAGAAGGAAGGCCTTAAACAATGAAAGGTTGACCCAAAGACCTGGGGGGAAAAACTCGGGGGCAAGGAAGGCCGCCTGATAATGGCATTCTAAAGGCTCAGAAGTCCTCTTGTCCGAGGGGAGTCGATGTCCCTAAGCAAGGAAAGGTTGACCTTAAGACCCGGGGGCCAAGACTCGGGAGGATGGAAGGCCGCCTGATAAAGGCCTCTTAACTACTCCGAAGTTCTTTTATCCAAGGGGATTTGCTGATACGTGGAGGTTCCATCATCCCCGAATCAAGGTAGACCTTCAGGACAAGCTCAACCCATGCAGGAACACCTTCAATCGGCTTGGAGATAAGAGAGTCACCAACACAAGACGTCCTGTCGAAGACTCAGAGGCATCGCTTCAAGAGAAAGGTCCAGAAGTGGAAGCAAGCTATTAAGGACCTCGAAAGATAACTCACAGAACAAAAGGCTAAGCTAGAGGAATAAAAGACTCTCTTAGCTCATCCACGGGTCAAATACCAGTCGGCCATGACTCAAGGTCGGGCCAAGCTGGTCAAAGCCTCTAAGGAAAAAAAGGAAAAGGATCTCAGGCCCACTAAAAAGGTTCGATCAAAGGTACCCACTGATCGGCGTGAGAAGTTCACTCACAAGTGAGTACCTAAGGCGAGAGGAGAGGTCCACCTAAAGAATGATCACCCCAAAGAAGACAAGGCCAACCAAGTTGACTAGGAAGGAAATAAGCCCTCAGTCGATGTTGATAACAAGTGCTTCAAGTTTGGGAACCTTTTAAACAAAGTGGCAATTAACGTAGCCTCAGCTAGTCTCAGGTCTAAACCTTATCAGTCGAGCCACCAAGAGAGAGGCATGATGGAGGGTGACCCTTTTGAGGGAGGTTGGAGAGAGGTCTTTACTAGTACCCTTGGCGAAAGATTTTAGCGATATTATCAATATCGCTAAGCTTACACGCAGGACGTATAAACACCACAATATGTCACAGCTCTTGTCTTTGGAAAGCCAATAGAGAGGGTCCTGTTGGACAATAGGGTGGAAGGGAAACATCCTACCTCAGTAGCTCTTGAAGAAGCTAAGCAATGAGAGGCAGAAGCTGACCTCCTCTAAGATGATAATGGTCAGTTTTGCCAGTAAGGGCACTCGTCCCCTTCGAGTACTCGCGATTTAAGTTTGTGTGGGCTCTGTTACTCGAGAGGTTGTGTAACTCTTCATTGGGGACGGATTGGATCCACTCTAGATATAGCGACTTTGACTGACTGAAGTTAGCTACCAACTGGATATAGTGATTAGCTGAAGGTATTAACCTGCTAAAGGTAGTACCTGCTGAAAGTAACGACTGGCTGGATGTAGCGACTTGGTGAAGGTAGCAATCACTTAAAAGTCAGTTTAAGTGCCCTCAGCCTCAAGTTAGGTGGAAGTCCCTTAGGTCAGTTCAGACACTTGGTAGGGACAGAAGGCCTTTCTCAAGTCGGGTCACTCACTTGGAGAGGCCAGATGCTCATTAGCTTGAGGGAGCTGCCTCATAATACCTATCGTTAGTAAGTCAACCATATCTTAGTGCTTGAGCCTCAGATTGAGGTCATTCTTGAGGCTTTGGAAAGGTAATAGATAGGCATACAACTTTATAGTTCATCATTTTTGCTAATTCGGACTGAAAGAAGGTTGAAAGCTGGTTGAAGTTAAAATCACTGATCAGCTTCAGTCAGCGATTTTCAAGTCTGACCGGTAGTGGTCAGCACCAAAGAGGCTGATCAGTAACGATCAGTGCTGGCCCAGTCGGACCAGTTTTGGTTAGATATTTTTGTATTGCTTGTATCTTATGACTCAGACCTCGGATGGAAGTGATTCAAGTTGTCGTGGAAAGCCAAAACGTTCATCTACAACTTTATAGTTGACGACTTCTTCAAATTTGGAGTGAAAGATATCAAAAACTCATTAAAAGTTGAAAGCTGGCCAGGATGCAAACTGACTTGAGGCCGGGGGTACCTAGGTTGTTATTAAAGCATAAAAATATATCTTGGTATTGGGTTCGAGAGACCGTCGAGTGCCTTGGGTGCTTGGAGTTCCTTGGGTGTATGGAGTGCCTTGGGTGTGACCCTTGGTGTTTGGAGTGCCTGGGGTGCAATAAGGGCACCGAGTATCAGGAGTGAACGCCTGTGGAAGTTGGGTCCAAGTATTTGGAGTCAGCACTTGAAGAGTCAAAACAAAGTTGGGTCCAAGTGCTTGGAGTCAGCTTCTATGGAGAGTTAAAATGAAGCTAAGTCCAAGTACTTGGAGTTAGCGCCAATGGAAAATGGAGCAAGGTTGGGGCCAAGTAGCCACAGTCGGTGCCGGGCATTCTGACTAGTAGAGGTGGCGGTCAGCGCCAGACTGATTTGGTTTGATAATAATGGGGCGCTGACCCATAGCGGTCAGCGCCAGACCGGGTTGCTCATGGGTCAGCATAATTGGCTTCTTAGGGACAACGAATTAGCAATTTTAAGGGGCTGATTGAGCCATGAGGTCGGGCAAATTGGCTCGGGTTGGTGGAGCTAGCTATTGGGGCTACCTAATGGGAGGCTGTAAGTGTAGAAAGTCTTGGGTCCAAATACTAGGACTTAGCTATGGTGAGTGCGAAAGGTTCCGGGTCCAAGTAGTGAGACTCATCGACTTTCGATACCATCTGAGGTTTCTCCCTAAAGTGAAGGGCATAAGTGAGATATGACATCGAGGAAACCCGGACTCTTAGTAGGAGGTATGCAGAGGCCAATTGTATTTGGACTCTCAAGAAGCATAGGTATTTATGAACTCCGTAAAAAGCATGATAAGCATCAGAAATTCGAGTTAGGTGGGGATAAGTATTGGAAGAGATAAGCTTCGAGGTCTTCAAATCCGGCCCGGATAAAGATAAGGCACAGCTGGGGATGAACTTTGAGGACTTTGAATCCGACTACAACACAACTTAGGAGGAGTTGGGTTAGTTTTTCTCTTCTATATAAGCAAGGCTCGGGGTCAAAGCAGAGGAGATCCACAAATCAATCACAAAATACATTACAAGCTTTGGCTTTTTATCTTAGTTTAGTTAGTAGATAGGTTGTAGTCCTGGCTTCGGCCACCCTTTGTTACCCTTAGCGTTAGATCGACCTTGGGATGAGCACTCCGAACTGTCATGAGATCGATGTTCTCACTATTTTTTCACTCAATATCTATGAATAAGAGTGAGTTGGCATAATGGAAAAGTTTCAACTCTACTTCTAATTCTATTACTAATCTTTCAACTTGCAAATTTACTCGTGGGTGCGGATCACATGAAGAGATTGACACGTCAACATTCTGTTTCTACAATAGTCTTCATTTCTACGTAATTCATCTGAATCATCTTAAGAGCGAGTAGTATGTATTGCTCTAATTTCAGTTTCCAGGGTAAATGTAGTAGAAACTAGAGCTTCCTGACCTCATATTATGAGGTCTTGATGGTCTCTTGCAACTTGTGCTATATGGACTTTAGAAATTTTATGCATTGCTGTTAAACTTTAAAATTCTATCATTGGGATTGTACATGAAGTCTAGTTACTTTCCTTTGAACCTTTTATATGTGATCCAAATACCTGCAAAAGTTTACAACAGAAGTAAGAAGCTTGACTGACTAAGCTGATACGATCAATCAAGATTAACATCATCAAATATGTATTTGTTATTTGCTAACCAAATACCACAACACATATTCCTAATCAATTTTTAACTTTATTCTCCTTAAGCACGTCCTAAGTTTACGTTCGCTTTTTTCCATTTTGAAAATGTTTGACCGGCCCACATTACCACCCATATTTAATCATGGATTTGTGTGGGGATAGGGATTGAGGCAAACTTGCACATGGTTGAGTCAAATGACTATTAAGCTACCTACCAGAATGAGTCATGACTTTTAAATATATATACTTAGTTAAATTAGGTGCTTAAGTCTAAGTTCAAATGAATAATTTATTTCCCTGACATTTCAGTACAACGGGTCTTGGTAGATTGATTTCCTTGAATGTGCAGAATCATTTCTAATTTTCTATACTCAGAGAAGCACGTTAGAGTATCCTAGGTTTTAATCATTTTTATTGAGCTGCAGTCAGGAAAAAATGAAAAAGGATGATAATGTTTATTGAACTCCATCTGTCGTGAACTAATTAATTCCATCGAGGTCATTTTAAAATTTCCCCCTGTTGATACTTTCAAATTGTTGTAAAATTTTACAAGCATATTCTTTTAAGCTTGGCCTTAAACCGGAAGTTCAATTCTCAATTCAAGTTTCTATCACTTCAACTCAAATTTCTCCTCTACCTAAAAAAGTCTATATTTTTGGAATATGAAGTCGTTTTGACAAATGAACTAAAGTTTAAAGTTATTTTTGTTTAAATTGTAATTTTATTCATATATATATGGCTACTAATCTTTTTTTTAACGGGAGGAAGCCATTAACATTTTGTGAAGAGTATTTAGGCTAACAACATAATTTAAGGAACTCCAAAATTCAAATCTTAACAATTATAATCATGGTATAAAAATTTATCTTAAAAAAAATCATATTTGCAAGATATTTCAGGGAATGGGGTATTTTCGTAAATGGGCCTATACCCATTAAGATCCAACTATTAAATAAAACCTAAAAAGCCCACTCACTGGTACAGTATGACAAAAAACTCAAAACAGTAAAAAACGTAAATAATGGAGAATGGAGGTGCGGGGAGTCGAACCCCGTGTATGAGCTACACCCCCGTTGTTGGAAGCTGAGAGTTTTATAATTAGTTTGTCTTATATAATTCTACATCCAAACGCTGCTATTCAAAGAAAGAAAATATAAGGAAAAGTACACTTAAATACTCTGTAGTTTAGCACTTTTCAAGAAAAGGCCAAGTGGTTTTTTCCATCCATATGGTTTGTTTTCTCGGACATTTTCGAGTCCCGGGCAGCCCGGATAGATGCTCGGCCACATGTCTGTCCACGTGGGTGCCACGTCCGCCAAAACGACGCCATTTTGTTTCTGACGTGGACATTATTATTTGTTGTTGATTGCTGACGTGGCGTGGGCAAATTACCATTTTAGTCCCATATTCGAAATAAAAAAATCCAATTTTTTTTATAAAACCCCATTTACCCTACTATTTACAAAGGTTGGATTTATTTAAAAAAATTGGATTTTTTATTTCTAATTACAAAATTAGTCCCAAATTTAAAAAAAAAACCCTTCATCTTCTTCATCCTACCTTCGTCTCCTTCCTTCCACCACCACAAAAAATACAAAGCCAGAACCACTAATCACTTGAGTCTTGAAACCAATCAAATGCCAAAATCAATTCCCATCCTTCTTTTTCCAAGGGAAGGCCGACGAACCTATCCTCCTATGGAATTGGGCACGAGGCCGAGCAGCTCCGTGCGGTGGGCTAGCTCCTCTGGAATCGGATACGAGGCTGACGGCCTTTAACGTCGGAGCTCGACCCGGAGAGGACGTTATCTCCGTTGATGTCCAGCAGCGAGCACTCCGCGTTCTCCCTCGCCGTCGGAGTCCCGATCTTCCGAGCCCAAGCGAGCGGCTTCATTGCGGCGGAGGACGCAATCGCCTCCTTTTTCACCAGGAGATGAGGATCGGAGGAGGAGATGACGCTGTGGGGAAGAACCCTAATCCCAAATTGGGAGTTTTTCACCGATCACACTTTTGATACCTTCGATCAGCTGGAGAGAGCTTGTTAACTCGCTCGGATTTGTGTTTTTCAATTTTGATTGGACGAGTAGGTGTGATTTTCGCGATCGATGGCGGTGGTTGCAATTGTTCGGAAACAGCAGTGTGAGGACGAATGGTCATGGGGATTCTATCAACTTTTGTCAAAGTTTTAGGGTCAATTTGGTAAGTTGTCACATGCCATGTCAACGATGACTTAACTAATTGAACGTCCACGTAGGATGTAAACGGTATCGTTTTGGTGATGTGGAGCCCGCGTGGAAGGCCAAATGGCCGATCGTCTACCCGAACTGCCCAGGACTCAAAAATGTCAGAGAAAATAAACCACAAGGACTGATTTTGGACAGAAAAAATCACATGGCCTTTTCTTGGAAAACGCTAAACCACAGAGTACTTACATGTACTTTTCCCTAAAATATAACTGATTAAATTACTACTCCCACCAGCCATATCATATAAATAATTCAGATTCGAGCCGAATGAGACTTTTGAAAGATACAAAACTCTCTCAACAAATATTTTTCTTCTTACCTCCGTACACTGCACAACACCTTGTTCTTTCTTGTAATCTTCATGAAGGTACATCAATGCAACAAGTTTTCCAGTCTCTTTTACACTCGTCTTCTTTGCTTGGCCGGGAAACAAATTTCGATTACCTGACTTGAGAATACAAGTCTAATACAATCTGCTTCCTGGCGCGAATACGTCTTGGATGGACAGAATTATGAACGCAGACATTTGGCCCAGGAGAACAAGCAGGCGACTTTTCTGGGCAGTGCATAGTCTTCGCGTAAAGATAGATCGGTTGCCAGGTCTTCCGCATGGGACCATATATACACCCCTCGTTCTTGCCGGCTGCCAGGGACGGTGTTGTCGAGCACGAATGCGATTATGAACGTCACCACCATGTTCATCGACATAAGTGCATTCATTGCGAAATCAAACTGTCAAATGAAGAGAGCCAGAAAAATGAGTCGAGAGTAAAAAATTGTTGGGGATCAAAAATAGAAGATGATGGGTAAGGTGAGATACATCTCTGCTGCCACTATTGATCGGTCCATCGGAAGCTGCGGCGTAAGGAACAAAGTAACTTGGAAGTATCAATCTTGATTTTGGTTGATACTGTTGAAAATATGCCGGAATTGATAAGCCAAGGAACAACGAAAAGCCGACTATTGCGATGTTCCTGAAGCTTGCTGTTTGACTGTATTGTAAAGTGGACAGTCCCAGAGCTACAACAAGTCCCCACATGAAGCATAGAACGGAAGCCGCCAGAGCTAACGGTATCGAGGCCAGAATAGCACCAACTTTTCCTGTCGAACAAAACCAGCGCATCTAATCACGAATTCATTTGTTCAGGGAAACTGACAAAATCTTTTAGTTCTTACCAACAAATGAGAAGACGATCAAGAAAGCTGCTCCAAGTTGCACAGCTCTACGACTGGCGACCTTTGTGATATTGACTGTATGTAGATTTTCTGTCAAAGTTGTTGAGCCAGTACCCGAGCCCCACAGTCCTGCTAGTATGCTGCAAAGGCCCTCCAAGGCAATTCCTCTACTTACAATTCCTGGAGTAGGTGGCTTTGAAGTAACAAGAAAGGACGTCGAGTGATATGTTCCAACCTGTCAAGGCATTCACATAGTACAAAATGAAGCAGAAGGAAGTTGCATGGAAGGGTATGAAGTTGACATAGAACGTCCACCTGTGTAAACCTACTATTTAAATGATGAGAATTGAAAAGGGTGAAAATGATTAGAAGTCACTAACCGAATCAGCTGATGCGACGAGTGACACAATCATCATGATCAGCGATGTCCTGAAATGAAAGACGGGTACGCCCCACTGCAAAGGGTACGGAATTCTGACCCATGCAGCAGTTCTCCAAGCATTGGAAACATCAGTCCTGCAATGTTGCATGGTGTACGCATGCTTTTGGCAAGCATCGAATAATATGTTTGAACTGGGTATGTCTGGACTACAACCTTTGAAATTATATGCTCCACCAGCCGTAAGAAAGAATGCATAAGTCCAAATAATCATGACACTCAGGGGAACCTGCAATAGTAGGAAATTCCAAAAAAGGTAGTAATACACCTTTAGTGGCTGCTCGTGAGCATCAGGCTGATGAATGTTTATGTATTGCTTGATGATTCACAAAAAGAACTTGACAAGGATTTGGGGGGGAGCATTAGGAAGGGATGAGCAACAATGGAATGGATAAAACGCTGCATTACCGCATAAATCTGAAACAGTCGATGCCCAAAAACTGATATTCCTCGAAGGTACTGATCAAAAGCAAGGAAAAGTAAATGTAAGTACTATCAAGTGGTGGTGAAATTCTGTAAACAACAAGCAGAAAGAAAGAATGTTACAGAACATTAATCCTAGAACTCATCAGAATTGGTCAGTTCACTTGCAATGCATGATATCTAGATTGCTTTTGCTTTTCAAGAAATACTCCAATTTCTCAATCTAACAGTGTTCCACACGTACCAGGGTAAAAATAAGAACCAACAATAATAGTGGAATGCTAATTTCAACACAACTTCCAGCTTGAGGAAAACCATAGCTAAAAAATGCTAAACCAACTGCGGCAACAGTGGGACCAACCACAACAGGATTAATCAACCTGCAAAACAATAGCATGGTTAATGAAAAAAATCAATGAGACCACCATTAAAAATTACTCAGAATTGATCAAACCAGAACTTGGCAAGTTTTCATTCACTGGTTCAACTAGCTCCGTGTTTCTATTTAGGATACAGGAAAGAGGCTTTAAACTAAATAATGATATCAAAGAAATAGCCATCTCCGATATGACTGAACTAAAATAATGAAGTGAGAATTCTGAGTTAATTGAAGCTTCATCACTGATAACGTATCCATTTCCATATATAGCATTGAAGGTCTGCGAAATGATTTTCAGAGTAAACAAACTACAATATTCTCTTACCTTAGAAGAAGGGACATCAGACCGGTAAATCCCAGGATGCTCTGAAATATGGAGCCGACTATTATAGCCCCCTGTAGCTCCCTCATTATGTGTCTAAATTTCTGAGCAGAGACAGAAAGAGGAGACAAATTAAACAAAAATGAGACATGCCTAGTTACACCGAAGCTTGTAGAGAGGAAGGAACAACAATAATCTTTCAGCCGAGCAACATAGATTTCTTTCAAATGCAGACTTACATGTTCTGTTAGATTCCGGTACTCTTGAGCATTTATGATTACCAAGGCTGGTGCTAAAAATACAAAAGAACTCCCCTGAACTAATGGAAGCCGAGTACCGAAATAGGAGTGCAGCAACGTTGTCACGCCAGACATCAACAACATGGTAGAAATTACTGTAGCAGTATCTTTCTGTCAATATTGATGCAAATGAAAGGTGTGATGGTAGACAAACTTTATCAACTCCGCTGTAATATTCCAAAGTATATCAGCCTGCAAATCAGAAGAAAGTGCTTACATCTGTACCACCCATCGCAGGTACTATGATCAAGGGGATGAAAATCAACGAACCAGCGATTGACAAATAGTGTTGCAGCGCATAGTACAGAAGTGAGACTGCAATGAAAACTAACACAAGTTAGCCACATAAATGCGGTGTCTTCTTTTCTTCCTTCGCTACTCGTTATGGCGTTAATATTCGCGTCCCTAACAATATTAACTGCCTCTAAGATGAGAGGGTCCGGCTCAACTGCAAGGTTTAAGGAACTTGTACAGGGAGACATTATACAGAAACTAGTAAACTTGTCCAGCTCCTCTAGCAAGGCTTCACATATTAACCAAGAGTATACAAATGCCTGCCATTTCTCGGTTATAACTAAGCTCTTCCACATGAAATATGCAATCAAGTTCTTGAAAATAGAGTATAAACAAAGATATGCAAAACAAAACTAACCAATGCCGGGATTATCTCTCAGCCCATATCTCATTCCACTCTGTCTATGCCAACCCCCGTCCTCGAGGCCCTCCTCTCCCCGGCCGCCACCAGAGTGCATTCCAATCCCAACATCCGTCCCCTCATCTCCACCCTCCTTTTTCCGCTCCGGCACCACCGCAGCCGGAGCAGCAGCAGCCACCGGGACTTCCCTCCCACTCCCATCCGCATTCCGGCCAACTACATTCCCACCCTCCTTCCTCCTCTCCTCATATTTCTGATCCCTAGCAACATTACCATTGCTCCTCTCACCCCCCAAAACGAATTCATCACCAAGTCTCCTCCTTTTCCCATTAATGTCGTCCCCGGAGCCCAACGGCAACCCCGGCCCCCTATCCCCATTCCCATTATTATTGCCCCTAGTCCTCCGGGACTTGGCGCCACCATCCGGTTCAATCTCAACCCTGGTCCGACCGAGAACCGGGTCGACCTCGGTCGTGGGGTTGGGCCCGCCCCTCTCCAGGTCCAGCTCGCTCCCGTAGTTAGTAGCAGTGGTCTCGCTGGAGAAAGTAGACACAAATCCCGTCCTTTTAGCCCAAGATTTGAGCTCGCGCGGGTTGTGTTCCCTCCTGGGCACGAAAGGCTCCACCTTTGGGAGCTTGGAGTCCCTTACCCGCCTGGAGGAGCTCGACCCAGGTTCCATTTCCGGGTTCTCTCAAATGGGTGGCCGGTCGTTTCCTGGTCTCGGTGGTCTAGACAATAAAGACGCAAACTTTTTGAGGAAAGTGAGAGATGGGAAAGTTTAGACTAGAATTCTAGAGTAGAGTAGAGTAGAAGCTAAGCAAGTCACCAGTGAAGTGAAGATAGTATAGCTAGCGTTGTGTGGGTAATAATAATAATTTAGATTAACAGAGAATTTCGTTAATAACCGTTAGAAATTCGAATTTTCCCAGCAAATCCAAAGGGACCATAATAATTGGCATAAAAATAATATTTTATATTAAAATTTTTATATAGAACCCAAAAATTTTAGTTGAATTTTTTGCACTTATAAATAAATTAAGTACTTTTGAAACATGTTTGATTCTTAATAATGACAGTCTAATAATATCCAAGAAAAGATATCGTGAAATAGAAAAAAATCTTGCTTGAAAAGTTAGATATCATAGAGCATATACCATTATTAACTTTTTTAAGCAGCATTAATTAGGTTTTTTTAGCCAAATCTTTTGGGAGTATCTATAATAATGACAGTCTAATAATATCCAAGAGAAGATATCGTGAAAGAGAAAAAAAAATCTTGCTTGAAAAGTTAGATATCATAAAGCATATACCATTATTAACTTTTTAAGCAGCATTAATTAGGTTTTTTTTGCCAAATCTTTTGAGAGTATCTCTTTGATTTAGGACAACAGTAGATTTAGTTTCTTCTCTCTCTCTATTGCTGTTCTTCCGGTTCGCCAGTTGCTGTCAGCTCAGCTGTGCCGTGTCTGGAATTGCTTAACTAGCCCTTGATTAGCCGTTGAAACACGAGGGAACGGCGTAACGGTGTCCGCTAAAATTGGGTACCCTTCCTTCTCTCACTGCTCAAGTTTTTGAGAGGAAAAATTATTGAGATAATTACTCTCAGGACCTAGGATATAGTCAAATAGACTCTGAGCACCTTGTAGTTTTCCTACTAATTACGGAGCCCCTGTAGTTTGGTTATTATTATACTTTCGGGTCCCTGGCTGATGTTATTTATCAATTTTTTCTTATCTTATATTTGAAATGACGGATATGCCCTTGCTCCGGTCATCTTCTTCGGCCATTTTTCTGGCCACTTCCTTTCTCCGGCCATTTTAGCTTCGCCGGTTGCTTACCCTTAGGCGACAACTCACGTACCTTCACTACACCTACGATGTCGCCAACGCCACCCTCTCCATTGCATCGCGGCTGGATCTCGTGGGCCATCAACCCAACAGCCCCCAAGATGGCTGGATTCCAAGCCCTCGTCGCCTACAAGGACTACATGAAGAAGAAGGCTTCGTCGTCCTGTCGTTGGGAACCCAGGCCCTGGACGACAAGTACTCGCTGGGAAAATCGCTCACCAGCCGACAGCTCTCCTAGCTGAACCTTGCTGAGAGAGAGAGAGAGAGAGAGAGAGAACTCTGTTGGATGGCGGTGGGGGTGGCGGGGAGGAAATCGGAATGCAGCCATGAGGATGATCTCGTTGAGGTTCGACATGTTGCCGAGGGTCGCCGTAATGCAGCCGTGGAAGTTGTTGTTGGCGAGGATGATGACGGAGACCGGCGAGTTTCCGATATTCTCGATGAAGACCGGCGAGTTCCCGATGTTCCTGATGACGCCGGCGTAGTACATGATTTTTTTAAAATTTTTTGTAAGGGTATTAGAGCCATTTACTTGAGCCAGGGACCCGAAAGTATAATAATAACCAAACTATAGGGGCTCAGTAATTAGTAGAGAAACTATAAGGTCCTCAGAGTCTATTTGAGTATACCCTGGGGTTCTGTATGTAATTATCTCAAAATTATTTTTTGTTCGAACAATAACGATTCTTATTAGAAAAATATTGTATGAAAATATATATTCCTTCTCCTTTTTATCTCTTTATCTATTTAGCTTTCCAGAAATGTGATTTCTATGAGGCTATGGCCCACAAATAAGTGCGAAAATGTGATACTGAGAAGAAAATTAAGTGGGAATTAAGGCAATTGGACGTACCTAATAAAGTGGTTTAAAAATGATAGAATCAAAGACTTCTGGTTATCGGGTCCCTAATATAATATAATCAGCCATGTTATAATTAGTTAAAGGAAAGCTTTTCAAAAGTTGATGAGACCTTGTCACGTTCAGGTGGACTAATTAAGCCCCGGCAACAAGTTGTTGATAAGCTCTGTTGATCAAATTTGGCAAAAGACTTTTTTAGGTCAATTAATTTGACAAAAGATACTTTAACAACTTTCCTCAAAAAAAAGAACTTTAACAACTTGTTAAACACTTTTTTGGTATATACTCTATATCATTTAAAGTTAAATATTGTCAAATGAAAATAATAAGCAAAAGTTGTACTAAAGATAATCCAAGTCTATTATTTGACCTCCTATTAGAGAAGGAGGTTGGGTGTTTTTTTTAGAAGGAAGGAGGTTGGGTGTTCTTTTTTGAAACTTAATACTTAGTGTAGTTATATTAATTAATCAAAAGTATTATACATGTTGGGTGTTCAATGGTTAATTTTTCGAAGTGGTGCTGAAAATTTCGATAACTCCCAGAATGGAGTTGTTAGTTAAAGTTTTTCCTGTCCCTGATCAGAAACTGCATAAAATATTGCAGTTTTATTTGCAAAAAATTGTGCAGTTTTTGTTAGAAAAAATGCACTATTTTGTGGTTTTGTGCGAAAACTGACCGCGTCGAATCTTCGCATTTCGCTCCGATTATCGACTCAGCTCATTGTATAATTTTTTTTCTCCAAAGGTTACTATTTTCAAAAGCGGAACCCACCCCTATATAAGCTAATGAAATTTCACCCCTACCACACAAACCAAATCTATCTTATAATTACAGAGTTAGGAGGCTCTGCATTATGTCATCTTCAAATTCTTCATACCAGATGGATGATGGTGCAACATACAACAATATTAAATGTGGATGCGATGTTCGTACTTTGGTCAGAATTGCTGAGAGTGAAAAAATAAAGGTCGTCTATATTATTGTTGCGCAAATAATAGTTGTGGGTGGCTTGGATGGTGCATTCCACATGAAGTTCGTTATCGATCTTCGGATATAGAGTCCAAGAAGTTGGTGAAAGATCAAGCTACAATGGAGAACATTATTAGTTCAATAAATTTGTTGAAAAAATTTGTAATTATCTTGATTATTTGTAATATTTTTCTTTATTTTCGGTATATGTTGTAATAAATTTTCAGTTGGAATGAAAATGCGTCTTTTTGTGCATTTTAAATTTTTCATATGAGACGCACGTTTTGTTGCATTTTTTTGGGAAATCGGCCATCTGTTTTTATGTTAGATTCCAATTATGGCCTTGTGTTTTGAAATTTTTCAGAGATATATTGGTAAATTTTAAAAAACCTAATTAATATCCTACCACCTTCTTCTCTGCCAATTTTTCTTCCACCTTTTTTTTTGGAAATGGAGGGGCAAAAAACCCTGGGTATATAAAAGCAAAATGGCCAAATACAACCTACTAAGTGCAAGACCCCCTCTCGGCCTCTTGTGAGTTTGCGACAGCCGGCCTCGTCAAAACTCTATCACGAGAAAACCCAGTGGAAAAAACCTGTGATAGAGAAAGAGTACCTCGGGAAGGAAAGTCCCCCCTTGACTTTTGGAGTGTCGCGTAACCTGATCTTGTACCGTCACTATGTAATTAACTCCGGAAGGAAGATCCCCCCTAGGCTCCATGCCATCAAACACTCTAGACATACGGGTACAGCGTGGGATACTAATACCCTGCAAGTCATCCAAAAATACACCAGTACAAAAACTTGGGGGAGAATAAAAAATGACATACTCAAAGGTCATCTGGAGAGCAAACTTGGACAGAGCATCTGCCACCCGGTTCTCCTCCCACCAGGTATGCTGGAGAGCTACTTCTTAGTCTTTCGCCAGCAGCTCCCTTGCTCTCGCAACTAGAGTGGCAAGGGGATGAGCGCGATCAACTGGGCATCCGACACAAAGGATGGGCAGAGACGAGTCCAATTCCAGCAGCATCTTCCTGAAACCCCTCTCCCATGTCAGCTCAAGTCCAAAGACTAAAGCCCAAAGTTTTGCCGCGAGGGAGGTACAACTGCCAATGCCCTTGGCGAAGCCGCATAATCACATACCACCTGAGTCTCAGATGATACCACCAGCCCCGGCAGGACCTGGGTTGTCCATCGAAGCTTCATCCGTATTGAGCTTGACGAAGTCCACCCTAGGTCACTGCCAGGAGACTAGATCTCCCGACGGAGCTGAGGGGGGGGGGGGGGGTAATGAAGTATTTTGGTCTACTAGGACACTAGCAAACTCCCTTGCTTGGGAAATGATGAGGGATGAGGGATGCCCCGAGGTGGTACCAGGCTGGAAGATAGAGTCATTCCTCCAACACCAGAGTCACCAACAGGCAGTCACAAAGGTCGTAGGCCACGGAGGACCATCCGTGGGAATGGTAGTGTCTGAAATATTGGCCCGAAGCCATCAACGGGGGTCCATCTCTAAGTAGAAAGCCTGAGGTGGGCGAGACAGCAGGGAAGCCCACACCTGCCTGGCAAACCTGCAATCATGAGACATATGTATCAGAGACTCTGTCTCAGTACCACATCTAAGACACATATCATCCTCCGTAAAATGCTTGCGCGCCCTCTCAGCATTAGTCATCAGCCTGTGATGACAGAAAAGCCAGATGAAGAAATGAATCCTCTCAGGGACCCGTAGCGTCCAAATTTGTGACCAGGCCGGATCGGCTGGAGGCACCGTCATATCCCTACACAGAACACTATACATAGACTGAGTGGAAAATTGTCCATCCTGGGTAAGGCTCCAGGACAACGAGTCTGTCCAAACTGGTGAAACCTACAAAAGAGTCGAAGTCAGTCCCAACCATCCTCAGGAGACCAATACTCTGCCACACACTTCTCCGCCTCCTCCACAGGAAGATCACCAATAAGGCGGTTCCGGAGAGGGGAGGGAGAGAGCCAAGGGTCATCCCAAAAAGAAGTGCGGGCACCATTACCCACATTCCTACAGATTCTATGGGCAATAAAAGGACGAGCCTTCACCATGGCCCGCCAGGTAGCAGAGAAATCCTTCTTCCACTTGAGCAAATCCAGGTCGGTGCCACCTCTACCATAGTTGCCAATCAGGACACAAGCCTAGAGGGGATCCTGAGATTGGAGAAATCTCAAAGGCAGCTTGGCAAAGAATGCCATATTGACCTTTCGCATCGGCCTGAGACCAAGTCCCCCAACTTCCTTAGGTAAACACATAGTATCTCAATCAACAAGATGGATCCAATGACGGTCCTGGTGGGAGCCCCAGATGAACTCACAGATGCAGCAATCCATATCCCTACAAAGGCTAATCGAGAGAAGATCAGTCTGCATAGTATGGGTAGGGATAGAAGAGAGCACCGAGCGGGCAAGGGTCAGTCGTCCAGCCCTGCTCAAGGATCTCACCTTCCATCCCGCCATCTTGCCACTGAGCTTTTCAAGGACGTAATGATACGATTGACGACAGTCCCATCTGAGGTCAGTAGGGGCCCCTAAGTACTGACCTAGGTCCGAGACCAATAGAATACCCATTACATCACTGAGTTGACTAGCATGCTCTGAGCTGACATTTTGGGAAACCATGACCTTTGACTTAGGTAAACTCACTTGCTGCCCCAAACAACCATAGAAGGTCTCGAGGAGGTCGCGCACCATCTCCGCATGGGGAACAGAGGCCTCACTGAGAAGGATCAAATCATTGGCGAACATAAGCTGGGAAAGGGGGGGTAGGATGCGTTAGATGGATATGGGCCCATCTACCATCCTGTACCAGTTGCTCAATTGTATGGGAGAGTCTCTCCATGCAAAGAACAAAAAGGTATGGGAAATAGGACCACCCTGACGAATACCCCGGGTAGGAGTAAAGGCATGAGTCTTCCTCCCATTCCAGAGAATACGCATCGAGGTGGTCGAGACACACTCCATAATCTACCCGATGAGGTCATGGGCAGGCCAGTAAGGAGGAGCGTCTGACAGAGGAAATCCCAGATGAGATGGTCATAAGCCTTCTCCAGATTCAGCTTAATGACCATCCAACCGGTGCCGCTCCTCCTCTAGGACATCGTATGGACCACCTCCGAGAGGATAACAATATTGTCTGATATAAATCGGCCCGGAACAAAGATGGACTGCGTCGGGCTAACCATGGTATCATTGAGGGGCTTCAACCTGCTCACCAAAATCTTAGTAATGATCTTATAGTGAACACTACAAAAACTAATGGGCCGGAACTGGGATAACGACTCAGGAGTAGGAACTTTAAGTAGAAGAGTAAACAAAGTAGTGTTCAGGTGAGGGGGAAGACGACCACTAAGGAAGAACTCATGGACCTAAGTATACACTGAATCACCAACCACATCCCAGCACCTCTAGAAGAAGACGGCATGGAAGCCATCCTCTCCCGGGGCCTTGTAGGGCCCCATCTAAAATAAGCTATCCCGAATCTCGGTATAGGTGATAGGACTGCAAAGGTCTGACAAGACATCATCCTCCAAGGTGGGAAAACCATTCTGGAAAGGGAAGGCTGGCCGAAAAGGTTCTGGCTCAGAATAAATGTGCCAGAGGTGGTCAACCGCCAAGGAGCTGAGGGACTCCTGATCCCAAAGCCACTCACCATCAAGGGAGAGGAGACCATACACCCAGTTCCCATACCTGCGGACAATAGTCAAAGTATGAAAGAAATGAGTGTTGCGGTCCCTGTTAGCGATCCACTGCTCTCTAGACTTCTGCATCCAAAGGAGCGCTTCTTGATCAAGGATACCTTCCAACTCTAAACAAAGCTTATCCTCGAAACAGAGCAAGCCTCGTGAAATACCCACCTCAAGAGCCTTCTGGACACCACCGAGTCTAGCAAAGCACCTATCCTTACGACGAAGGATATTCCCAAACACATCCCAATTCCACTCGTGGAGGACTGGAGTGAGAGACTCCAAAGCACTACTAGCCGAAGAAGGTCTCTGCTAATGGGCATCAATGAAGGGCATGAAGTCAGAGTGGAGCAACCAGGCAGCCTGAAAATAGAAAGGCTTTTCTCTCCTACTCCCCTCCTCACTCGGCCTAAGCTCAAGGAGGATCGGGGAGTGGTCCGAGGCCACCCGCAGTAGGTGCCTGACTACCGCCTCTGGCCAGTCGAGCCACCAATTCCCATTGCAAAGGACTCGATCAAGGCGCTTAGAGATCCAGTTGGAGCTCTCTCTACCATGAGCCCAAGTGAACCTTGGTCCCAAAAAACTAACGTCAATGAAACCTAAGGTATCGATGTGCCCGGCAAAGTGGAAATCGCGGCCAGTGAGGGTACCCGAACCCCCTTGCCTCTCATCAAGGGACCGAATATCATTGAAGTAGCCTCCAAGAATCCAAGGGCCTTCAATGGTGGCACTAAGGTCAGAGAGCTGCTCCCACATACGCTGGCGCATCGGAGCTCTTGGGCTAGCATAGACGGCGGTGAGCTGGAAGGTACCCTGATGGTAGCTAACACTAACCTGAATGAGCTGGCTATCACCGACCTGGATCGAGAGCATTACTGAGGGTTCGAACCAGAGGAGCCAGATGCTTCCACTCTGCCCAGAGGCTTCGACATGTTCGACATTCGAAAACCCCAGGCATTGGCAAACTCTATCAGCTTTGCTACCCAAAATCTGAGATTCAAGGATAGTAAGAATACTTGACCTATGTTGCTGAATCAAACTCCTAGCGGCTTACAAAAAGCGAGGGCTACCAGCACCACAACAGTTCCAAAAAATAATAGACGGACTCGACATGACAAATAAACTCAGGGATAAATAAAATAAGGATAAAGAGTGAGAAAGGCAAACAGCGGTTCGAAGGACATCAGGCCAGCATAGCATCTGGGATGGGCTCGACTGATCATGGGCTCGACTCGGCTTGGGATGCTTCGGCAGCCTGGTGGGTCACTTTATAGTCCACAGGGTGCTCCGAGGCTTGCTTGATTCCCGTAGCAAAATGGGCCAGCTCCGATCCAACTTCCACCTGGTGATCCAAATTGGGCTCATCTTTCAGCCCAGCCTCAGAGGGTATGGAGGAGGTAAACATGCCTCCAGTACGCGCCACCGCATCCAAGAGAGTAGGCCTCTGTCGCTTTTGTCCTTTGGGCTGGGCTGGTTCCTTTGATTGATCCTCCAAATAAAATACAGCGGTCTCTAGGCCCACTTTCAAGAGTCTGGTAGTAGGCGGGTGGGCCATCTGCTTCCCTTATTTTTTCCCAGCCCGTGACCCTGTAGCTGAAAAGCCTGGTGTCTGTTATGCTTGGACTGGGGCGGGGGGAAGACCTGCAAAAGGAGAAATAGTAGAGTCAGTGGGCTCAGCGGAGTTGACAACTTTGGGTTTTTAGTTGTTTAGCCTTCTGGGCTTCCTTCCATTCTTGGTCATGGGGTTTGACGGACTGGCAGCCTGGCTCGTTCTGAAAAAGGAAAAGCCCGTGGATTTTTGGGCTGGATCACGTGAAGTTGCCTGTTCCTTCCTTTCTCTCCTCGCGGAAAAAGTGGAAAAGGAGGAAGTAGCCGTTGGGAGGGCTCCGAACTTTGCGCCAGCTTCCTCCCATCTGGGCAAAGACCGATTCCCCTCCGATAGCTGACCAAACCAGTTTTGGCTAGCCTGCAGATTGCCAGAGGTACTAGCTCCGTTCGTCGTCGTCGCTGCAGTGGAGCGTCTATTTCTCCGACCGACGACCATCCACGGCCCAAGGTTCTCCTCTGCGGTGGCTGGCAGGCTTCTCAGTTCACTATTCTGGGTCAGTCTGGATGGGTCAGAGGGTTGGAGGCTGGGATGGCTAGTTGGGCTTGTGTCGGGGTTGGGGTAGCTGAGGATGGTGTTGGAGGAGCCAGTGAGGGTGCGCCCTCTCCTTGCTTCAGTACGGAAGGGCACACCTCCGACCGGTGACCATAAATGCCACAGCAGAGACAAACAATATGGGGGCCCTCGTACTCTAGTCGATGTCTCCGACCATTCACTAGTAGAACTCCCGATAGAGGATGGCTAAGATCTAGCATCCTCTCGTGGCACGAAGGGTGGATTCATCCACTTTGACTTGCCATTCGATCGCCGTGGCAATAGCCTCCAGAACGTGTTTGTTGTAAAAGATAAAGTCGAGGCCTGAGATTCTGGTCCAGACAGCGGTGGTCCTTATCTCCTCCTTTGCCGCGTCGAAGCCTGGTGTCCACTTCCGTACGGTGATGTAGTGTCCCAGAGCTGTCCACGGTCCTTCCAGAAGGGCTCGCTCGAGGTCCGTTTTGGCAGCAAAACGGACCAGGTAGAACCCGTTCGGGAGGTCCATGACTTCCATGGCAGCAGATGGCTTCCACAGGCGGCGGAGGTGCTTATCCATGACCGGCAGGGTGACAAAATGGCCTAGGAGCTTGGCGACGATGCACTTACTTCCTGCCGGAGCTAGTTCTTGGATCAAGCTGGAGTGGATCTCGACGGCGAGAGGACCATTTGGGTTGTCCGCAGTCACCACTTTGATGAGCCCCTTCTGGAGGAGCTCACCGGAGCAGGGGATGTCGATGTTTGGTACGAAGTTGTTAGTGAGTTTATCCTAACTAATAACACCTTTTGCCGCTCCTCCTAAAAACCTCCGGCCATCCAACCTCCACCTTATCCAACTTTCACAATGCCCAACCTCCGGCGACCCGAAACTCGACCGACTCAGGTATGTTATTGTCGCCTAGCTCGTCTTCTTCTTCTTGTGAAAAAATTAATCCCGGCCCGATTGTGTGGTGTATTCGGGTTTGGTTCCGATTGCTTAAAACTGCACAATATTGTGCGTGGTTCTGATTGACAAGAAACCGGACGGTTCCGATTGACAAGAAAGAAAAAATTGTGCGGTTTAAGCGATTCCGTTTGACTGTCCCCTTCAGCGATTAAAACCTATTTTGCTTCTAATTGGGGATTGGGTTTGTTAATTTTGGTTCCGATTTTAACTAGTCCGCATGTTGGTAGTAGAAAATTTTAATTAATTAGTCCGATTTATGTTTTGTATATAAGTCGCATGCAACCGGAAATTCATACCTAAAGTTTTTTGCTTCTACCTGATCTATATCTATGAATATATTTAGTCACTTAAAGTTTTTGTTTTCTACTCCAACTTTTAACGTTAGTATTAAGAGTTGTACGTATTCGGTGGAGGTTGGGATGGGCATATAATTTTTTTGTACGTATTTGGGAGCATGTCATGAACATATAATTTTCTTTTAAGCATCTGAAGGAATCACATGCCAAATTACTCGATCTGTTTTAAGCTACAATTGCCTTTTCACACCGGAAATTGCATGTTCAATGAGTAAGAAATTAAGCTACAAATTAATTGAGGTTGCTGTTTTTAAGCTTGCCATTTGAAACGCCCCTTTGAGTGCGTTTTCGGGCATGGTATTTGTTTGGATGTATTGCCCCTGCTCCTTTATTTCCACTTTGTTAACCGAATTTTTGGCTGAAAGGTCTATTTGGTGTTGCTTTTGTAACAATTAGATACAAATGGAGCCACATCCACGTCCTTCTTATTTTATTGGACATGAAGGACCATCAGAAGCTAGGCAACTCCTAACATTAAATGATGTTCATTGTACAAATGCTGTGTGGAATAACGAGGTTTGTATAGCATATAATTGTTTCCTAAACATTTTAAAACTGTTGTTCTTAAAAGCTTGGACTTAATTATATGTTTGATTAATGTGAAAAAATTTGTAGGTAAGAAAACAACGGGGAGAAGAGACCGACGCCAAGTTCGACATACCACTGAGAATTCGGATACGAGAATTTGTTCCACCGAAAGTTAACAACAACAAATTTCTAAATTATATGAATCTGACATGTTTTGGAAATATCTGGAATATTGGGTACATACGGCATCTGGATAAGATGGTGGTAACTGCATTGGTGGAGAGGTGGCGCCCTGAGACGCATACCTTTCATATGCCCAACTGTGAAATGACCATCACACTTGAAGACGTGTATATTTTGTTGAAGTTGCCATTGTCTTGCATATCATGGCAGTTGCCTTCTGCTTCCCATCCCAAGCCTTTTTGTAAGAGGACTTAAACTTCAGATTATCTTGTACCTCAGTAATAATGGAGATAATCGGAATAGTTGGTTGAATTTCCACCCGACGACGTATGTAGGGAGCAATAAATTTAGAATCCAGTTGCCTATGATCTTCAGACACCCTTTGAGCATAGCAAGTGTGAGGATATTTGAACTTGGCAACCGCCCAAAAATCTTTTTTAATTGATACACGAAAATACCAAGGACAACCTCCATCTGAAAGTAAACACCGAGCACTCCAACAATGGGTTTTTGACTCCTTGACACGATAGTCACAGCTGACTCCAACAACGGCCTGCATCATGTCAACTTTTGTTGCCCAAATCATATCCTCGTTCAAATCAGCATCTCTTGCTCCTGTTTGGTTATTCACAACCCAACCTTCATCATACATGACCAATGCCTGAGACTCGTCATCCTCATCACCATCTAAATTTGGCTCAACTTTGTCATCAGTTATATCAAAATTGGGGTTTTGATATGGGGTTTTCACTGCATCATTTTTATGATATGGTACCAGAAGTTGAATTTTTGGATCATAGACATGAGGAACATGATAATCATCCTCAGGCTCATTCTCGGGAATAGAATTTATATCAAATTCATTCACTCTTGAAATTCTAACTCTACCAAGATTGTATTGCATAGTACTCATAAACTCTGTATCATAAGTACTACCAATAACTAGTTGATCATTAATAGTATATTCATTTTGTGGTATAGCATTTGTCCATTTCTCAACGTAAAGTGTTAGATACTTTAAACCAGGAACATCTCTCAAACTATTAATCATTGTGTCCATATCATCATCATCACAAACCTCCATACTAGTATACTGAATAGGTGGTCCAAATATTACTGGCAATCTATAAAGTACCTTACTTATATATTCATTTTTACCAAATCTAATCTTACATCTAATTGCTCCACAAAGCACATCATATGTAACTGGATGTTGAAATTTGATCACTTTTTCCCGTCCCTCAATATAATCCACACCATTAGGACCATTAATGTAATTACCATCGTAACTCAACAAGAATGTAGTTACCATGCTTGGACTACAAAAAAATATATCTTAAATCAATATAATAAATTACCTATGCAGTTATAACAAATTAATATATGAAACTCAAATTAAAAGTAAACCATGTAGGCGAATTTAAAAATTACCTCGGTTCTCTGGATGGAATTATAAAATGTCTGTTTCAAGATAAAATATACAAAATATGAAGTATTAAATGGTATCCTAAAGGTCGGACTATTTATAGCGTGGCGAGTCTGTATTTTGCAAGCAACCGCATCAAACAGTGCATTTTCACAGAAACTGCACAAAATCACGCAATTTTATTTCGTTGTAAAACTTCACAAAATTGTGCATTTTCTTGCTCTAAATAGTTTTCCCAATTTTTTCCACTACGACCTCCCTCCGAAAAAGAATAAACGTAATTTCAGAATAGGTTGGTACAACTAATATTTTGGAAACGAATCAATACATTGAGATGATACATATTGACGAATTGAAAATTGGCCTACAAATTTAAGTCTAGAATTACAGTTCATGACAAACACATGTACTTTTTTAATTTTGGCAGAGTGATGAAACCTGTCTTGGATAGTATTTAATTTCTCTTCCATGTGTTATCAAGTTGGCAGAGTGATGAGACGAATCAATACAGGTTAAGTCTCAGGCTAAGACTGATGAGACTAATCAATACCTAGCCCTAAGGTGCACAGCATAATAGGTGAATGGTAAGATTTTATAAAGATTTTAGAAATTAATAAATACAACTCTTGCAATTAAACAGTTATTTGTTTGTCCTTTTAAAGTTAAATTTTCATCCAGAGTGATGAGACGATGTATTGACAGATAAGAGTAACGAGACAAATCAATAAATATCCATAGACTTAACATGCATATATAGGTGAATGCTGAAAATAATGAATATAAGTCGTGCTATTGAATAATTTTTACTTGGTCCTTATAAATACCGCCTAGCCCTAACATGCATCTCTCGATAGGAATATTTCCTTTTGTACAAAAAATACATAAAAAAGTGCGTTCTCACAAAAAATGCACAAAAAGGTGTGGTTTTTTGCATTCAACGAAAACGCACCAAAAATTATATTTTTTGGCCTTAAAGTCGCTTATAAATAAACGAATGCATAGCATTATTTTCTGTGTGTTATTTTCTTTTCAATATCGACTCATCTGTTCATTTTTATTGACATATTTTAATTTAATTAACTAATTTATTTTCTTTTCATCATGGACCCATTAGATGAGTAGGAGAAAATTCTAAACATTGAGAATGAGGAAGAACCTACCTATAGACTTCCAAGACAATCATCCCAACAAATTTTATCCTCTCTTCGTAGTGGTTCCTTCGGATAACTTCTATCAGAAAACGAACCACAATCTCTAAACCAATCTCCAATACCACCGGTACGCTCTTCCCAACAAATTCTATCATCCCTTCGCGGTTGGTCTTCTGGACAACCTCATAAAAATTGGGAGGAGACACTTAATCTAGATAGCGACGAAGAAACAGGCATCCACCACAACCTCCATTCCTACGTAGATTTTAATACCAACAACCTCCTCCTCCATCCCTACGAAGATCCTCATACAAACAACCTCCAACATATATTATCCCTGGTCCTGCAGGCATATACCATATGGCTATGAGGAATGCATAAAATAAACATGGTTCAATAGTTGACTTGCAATCCGATCTCACAACTCAACAACAGACTAAAAGATAATTCAACAAGTCCATCACTGACAATTCATTTGACCATAATCCATGGACAACGGCAGTCGCTTATATTATGGTTGAAGGTACAATGTATTACCAATTTTACTTAATTTATTTCAATCGCTTAATTTAATTTAATTAATAAATTTATCTCGTTAGGGATGGTGGATGGAGATAATTTTATGATAAAAATTGAGGAGGCTAAAATCTATTGCTCAATAGGTACAGCAAAAATATCTCAGGTAACATATTTATACATGTATTCAATTATCATGGTTTCAGAAGGGCATGAGCATTATTATAATCAAGTGTTTGTTTGTTATAGATGGTTGTGATAGTTGAGTCTTTCACGCGTAATGACTTCGGTGATGCTATGGTCATCTTGAAGGTATTATTTTAACATTTATACAAAATAATATTTATTATAAATTAAGTTAACTCTTATTTTCCTATATTTCAAAAGACCCAATCGGTACTATAAATGCAAGCATACATCACACCATTTTCACTGAAGGAGGATTTAATATTGGGGTGGAAAATGCGTTGTATTAAAATCGAGGAACAATATCTTTGTGGATTGTAATTTTAATTTATCAAATTGTATTATCTATGGAACATTGAGAGTATTATCTATCAGTTTTTGACTATTTCTAATTTACCTTATCCGTATTATTTGTATTTGTAAAGGATATTTTAAATAGGTACAATAGTCGCACATGGTGATAAAAGCTGATTTTATAGACTGGCAATGATTTTAATAATCGCAAATAATACACTAAAATTGCATGATTCCTGAATAACAACACGACATAACAATGCTAAGTTGATTCCTAAATAACAACAAGACATAACAATGCTAAGTTGACGAAGTTGCACCATATTTCTTAAAGACTTTGATCACATTCTCATCAGTAACCATAAAAATTTTATTGTTCCAGTGTGAGTCCACTTTTACCCGAAGCACATAAACCAGTCAACAAGTATTCAAATCTTATTGAGTTAAAAGGATAATAATAGGATATTCTCACATTTCTAAGCAACAACACACATCCACTGTCAATAGTACCGATAGAGTCTTGTATGCTACCGTGAATGCTGCCGGTGGGATCCTTTGAAATATACAAGGTAAAATAATTATCACAACACAAGATAATTAAGCATTTTTAAAAATTATTTTAATTCTACCTGAAATGTGGCGAGTGTGTAGATATCGATACGAGTCAAACTCTTCACGTACACAACCATCTACAAGAAATTATAAAATACTTGTTATAAATTAGCTATCAAATATCACAGGTAAACTCAATTTAAAGGATAATTTTAAAACTATTACATGTGAAATTGTAGTACTACTATGGGTATTTCTGAAGTCCTCAATTATTGCCCCAATAAATGTATTTCCAATCATCAAACCTATACAAAAGATAAAAAATTTATTATAAAAAAATTAAAAAATTGAAGTTACAAACATAGAATACCTTCGGTCCTAACGTCCACGGATTTCTTTTGAACAAGTTCTCGTCGCACTTGCTTTTGACAGATTTTTTAGGAAGAGTTTCCGAAGTTTTCTTGATGTATTTCCATAGATCTCTTTTCTGTTTTTTTATGTCAAAATTTGGACCATATAAAAATGTATAATCTATTTTAACAATGGGCCTTTTTTCTCTACTCATTTTACTCAAAAACACACTATTAGTATTTAATGTGCTCGCTTGGATGCACTCATGAAGACATGAATATATAGTGGTACACCTACTGCCAAGAAACACATAAAATAATGCATTTCCTCTAAGAAGCGGATGAGCCGAGCTCAAACAGAGCCCGATGCGAAGATTCTTGGCTGCTGGGAGGTACCAGCTTTTACACAAAACTGCACAAAATCGTGCGATTTCATGACAAAACTGCACAAAATCGTGCATTTTCTGCCAAAAACTACACAATTTTGTGCGATTTCTTGCAAATGAAACCATGACATTTTATGCTGTTTCTGATTAACCCTAGACATGTAAAACTTTAACTGACAACTCCATTCTAGGAGTTGTCGGAATTTTCAGCACCACTCCGGAAAATTAACCGTGTTCAATACCTCCTAAATGCACACACATTCAAAAGTTTTTGGAGGTGGCTGACAATTTCTGAAAAAAATGGAGATCAGTTTTGGACCACAAAAATAACATAGTTCTCGACATATTCTGTAATAATTTATCTAGTGCTCTATAATGCACGAGAGCAATTTTTGATTTTCCTTAAGATATCATTATTCAATTTTTTTTCCGAATTGTGTGTTTGAACTTTTCTTACGTTGTTTTTTTGGTTTCATCATTCTAATTTTTGAGGTTTTATTTTCACATTTCCCCCAAAATGTTTCACAGAGAAATATGGGCTCTATAAGGAAACGAGACCGCGGAAAATGTGTTTCTTTTACGTATAAACAAACTCATCATTCTTATATTTATCAATCTAACACCTCGTCTCCCACTGAAATTACCTCCGATAATGTCGAAACATGTAAGTTCAGATTTGTCGTCGTCGTGATGCCAATGTGTGCAATGCGAATGTTATAAAATCTACAAATCACATATTCAATTACAAGAAGAGTCAATAGAGAAACAAAAGAGAGAAAATGACTAAGATCTCTTTGGTTTGGGCATCCTACGTAAAGGACACACAAGGTCCGAGTAAGTGCGAGTGATCATTGCAGAAAGAAGAGATGGCTACTCTTCGCCTGAATGTCCCCGGCTTAACATCATCAGGAAAAATAATTGAAATCTATGGAACTCCATATACATGTTTCGGTTAGGAATGCAACCTTTAAGTTCAAATCAGAGGAAATTCTCGTACTCTGTGATCGCCAAGCAGTCGGTACCTCTGCAACGAATCCGAGAACATATCCAGCAACCGTTAGAGAAGCTCATTTCATCAACAATTGCAGACTAGATGCAAGGCTGTACTCCTCGTTTCAATGTAGCAACAAGCCTATTATCATGCTTCGAGACACATGTTACATTCTTGTTCAAGTGAAAAACATTCAAGTAAAAGCATAGATGCAGCAGTTGGAACGAAATGCCCTAAAATGCTGCAGGTCTAGCCAGGAGCTGCCACTGGTAACACAGGATCACCAAAGTAGCCTCTTCTTCACCGGGATTTATACGCTATTGTAACATGAGACAACCACTCCTAAATTTTGCCCATTTCATCCACAAGCAAGACAATGAAATTAAACATTCAACATTGCATACTCGCACGCAAAACAATTGAAAATCAGGAACTTACCTAAGAAGCAGATCCCTCAACTCAACCAACAACCCCCGCGCGCCTGAAACCTAGCGGGAAAGATGGGGCAGAGACAACACTGGCCGTGTAGAATAAGTAGCTCAATCGCCAGCCAAACACGCACTCATTTCCCACGTTCTATCCGCTGCATTGTTAGGCAGCCGATCCTCGATCAACAACAACAACACAACGAATTCCAACCCGTAGCCATAATACATAAACACCAACAATCCACAATCTCAAAACAAGAACACACCTCATCAAACCTATAACAAAATCAATCACAGTTATATATGTGTGTATGTGAAATCATCATCATCAACAACAACGACAAGGAGGAGGCAGATCGTAACCTGAAAGGCTTTCGAAATCTACAAACGTACAAGAAAAGGGAAAATGACATTTTTGCCCTTTTGATTTACTTTCTAATGATATCTATATACAGGTTTGGTCAGGATGCGCTGAGGAGGCGGGCCGCGCTGTCCCGGAACCGGCGGTTGAGGTAGCCCTCGAGAATCTCCATCACCGACACGAACCGCTTCATCTCCTCCAGGCGGCGCGTGAGCTCGGCCTCCCTTGCCCTCGCCCGCTCCAGCCGCCCCAGCAGGGTCTCCGATCGGGGGCTCCGCAACCACGGGGCTTCGTCACCCGGGGATACGGGCTGCTGCCGACCGTAGCACATGTCGTTTCTTTTTTTTTTTTTTGTGTGGAAGGTCGGTTTATTTCTTCTAGCTGGGTCGGGAGTATCTTTCAATTTGGTTGTTTCGAGTCTTTTATTCTGCTCGCCGATGCTCTCCAAAGATGAGATAATCTTCCCATTGATGGGCTTTTTTTAATGCTTCTTTTTCGTCAATTAAAGAGAATTGATAATGTTTGGTGTCTTTGGCTTTCTTCGTTTGTTGGTATATTTGGGGGTTAGGAATAAGTACTTATTTGAGGGTCTCAAGATTGTTCTAATACTGTATCTCTGGCCTCTGAGTTTTGCAACGAATTTTTGCAGGTTCTCAACCCAGAGCCTGAAGCTCCCCGTCCGACTTCTTCATGGGTGATCTCTTTAACGGGCGACATGAAACTCAATCGTGATGCTTCCTGGATGGATCCCCATTCAAGAGTGGGTATAGCCTGCATCACTAGAGATTGTTAAGGCCTCATCCTAAGAGGTCATTTGCTGCTTTTGTTCACTTCTTCTCCTTTGGAAGCGGAACTCCGTTCTATCCAGTTGGCTATTTCACTTGTCTGCAATCACTACCAGAGTGTGCCTACTGTCATTGAAATGGACTGTCGGATTGCCTTTACTTTTCTAACACACTCCGACCCAGTTGTTGCGTGGGAGGTTGAACTTATTGTAATAGAGCTTAGACGTTCCCTTCCTTGCTCTTTTTACCATTTTGTTCAATTGCTTGTATCCCTTAAGGGGTTAACTAGGTTGCTGATTGGATTAGCCATCAGTGTAGGCTTTATGCTCTTGATATGGATTGGGCTATCTCTCGTCCTCTTGATGTTTTGTTGTATTCTGATTTTCCAATGTGAATATAGGTTTCTTGCAATTTCAAAAAAAAATTAACTAGATTAATTATCACATTAGTTATTTAGGTGTTATGGACAAGAAAATTACTTTTTGGAATAAGTTAATCAACTGATGTGGCCGGTCCATATGGCCGAGTAGGATACGAATAATTATTTTTTAAAATAAATTTATCTTTATTGATAAATTTTAAACTACATAATACTTGAATAATTTTTTGCGATAACACCGATTACTAATATGTACTTTTCCTGAAAAATTGTTTACCAAAACACTTGTGAACTTGCTAGATGTTTCCTTGACAAGGCCAAACCAAAGGGAGTGGATTGAGCACGGAGTAAAGGAATCGATTCCGTACGGTTTGGAGTGAAAGGGGACCGCAGTGGCAAGCGCAGTTATGTGATAATGACAAGCGCAGTTATGTGATAATGGCATGTGTATTTGTGACAGTGGCAAGCCCCGTTGATGATAATGGCGCACGTAGTTTTTTTCATTTTGGTCCCCCATATTTTAGCATTTTTGCAAAAAGGTCACACTGGCATGCGCAGTTATGTGATAGTGGCATGCACAGTTATGTGATATTGGCATGCACAGTTATGTGATAATGGCATTTGTATCCGGCCTGCGTTTGTGCATAATTTTTTTCATTTTGATCCCCGTATTTTAGCGCATTTGCAAAAAAGTCCCCGCGTGTCTTCATTCCGAACGGTTCGGAATCTGAGCATTCCGTGCCCAATCCAGACCCCAAACCAAAAACCCATAAAACCCAAAACGCGCGCCCACATTCCGAACAACACGAAGCCGCGGAAAAAATGGACACCTCCGTCTTCCCCCAGCCCGACGCCCGCTACGACACCGTATGGTTCGCGATATACCCCGACGAAACCGCCCTAAACGGCGCCGTCTCCCCGCAGGAAGCGCTCCAATCCCTCCACCTGGAAATCCTCCGGTTCCTCGCGCCTCTCACCTCCGAGTACATATGGCAGCACGGGCCCTACACCCTCTCCCCTTCCTCATCCCCTCCCCTTCCCCACCTCCACGGCCGCCTCCGCTTCGGCGACAACCTCGACGACGAGTGGTTCTTCGTGTCACTCCTCTTCCAGCTCTCCCGCGCCTTCCCCTCCCTCTCCATCCGCGTCTGGGACTCCGACGGCGACTTCCTCCTCATCGAGGCCGCCTTCCACCTCCCCCGCTGGCTCGACCCCGAGACCAGCCCTAACCGCGTCTTCATCCGCAAGGGCGACCTCTTTATCGTCCCCCGGACCGCGTTCCCCGAGACCCCGACGGTGGAGGCGGCGGTTAGGTTCTTGGCTGGCCTCGAGGAGGAGGCCCGGGCGCCGGAGGCTGTGCGTGGCGCTGTGGCTAGGCGGATCGAGGGGTACCCCGAGAAGGCTCGGCAGGACATGCACCGGGTTAGGGTTAGGGTTCCGGCGGCGGTGGCGCGGGTTTTGAAGGAGGAGCCGTGCTTGATCTCGCTGGCGGTGGAGGGGTTCTACGATAGGGACGTGGACACGATGAAGCACGCTGCCAGGATGGAGCGGTTTCTCGGGGGAGGGGAGGAGGAGGAGATGGTGGTGGTGGCGGCTAGGGTGTCGCGGGCGATGTACGCGCAGCTGGTTCAGCAGAAGTTCCAGGCTCCGAAGTGCTACCCGATGCCGCGGAGGGACACCGCGGGGTACTTGGAGGCGGAGCTGGGGATGAAGATCACGTGCGGGTTTGAGATGATGTACCGGCAGAGGAGGAAGGAAGGGGAGGAAGGGAAAGGGGAGGCGTGGCAGAAGTACGTGGAGAGCTTGGAGAGGAGTGGCTACTTCGAGGGGCTGTTGCCCGGGTCGGCTGAGTATAAGAGGTTGATGCACAAGGCGGAGGAGTACTACAGGAGTAGTTCTCTGTTTCAGAGGACCAGGTAACGCTTGTGGCTTACTACATTGTCTAGTTGCCTCTGGTTATGCTTTCTATTATTTGGTAACCGTAAGTTATTGCAATTGCTTATCTCGAATTTGCTGAAGGACAGTCAAGACGATGTAGTTTGCCATTTTGTTGGATTCTTCTTACGAATTCTGCGATATTGTTTTCTGTGGATGTCGTATTTGCTCCTCTTTTTACATGGGGGTTGACATCGTGTCTTTATTGCAGTGAGATGTTGAGTGCTCCGGTGAGACGCATTGATGAAATTCTGGCGCTACCATATTCAGCTGAAGAATTTAAACGTGAAAATGTTCCTTCTTCTGATGATGACTCCTGGCTGTACAACGGAGAAGAGGAATTGAACGTTGCTCTTCAAGAGAGGCAGGAGGAGATGGACCTATATATGCAGAGGCAGAGAAAGAATAAAAAGTCGAAAGACCCACAGGATACTGGTCCTTCGTCAAGCAGTAATTTCGATAATTGTGATCCTGGTGATATGGCAAAAGCCATGCAGGCCTTTGTGGACAAAGTTTCTAGCTACAAAGGAGCAGAGGTTCCAAAAGACAGGTATGTACTTCTGTCAGCCGTGATAATATGTCCCTGCTTCTGGTATACTGTTTGTACTTCTTTATCAGGCGATATGAGTTCTCATGGACGCAGCATCTTTCTTATTCGGCTTCAACTCTTTAAATCCCTCACTTATCTTACTGTTTTTCTTCTTGCAGGGAACTAAAAGATGTTGACCTTGATGTGGATCGGTTTTTGAAGGATATGGAGTCGGTGATGAAAACCAATGGTGCCAAAGAAAATTCCAGTGACGTTGACTTTGAAGATGGATCTGGGTCTGATGATATGGATTTTGGTATTTTGCTTATTCTCCTGCTTATCATTGTTTAAATGCATGAAAATAACTACTTCTGTAGTTGGTTGTGTTTACTGGTTTTCTCTTTGCAGAATTAAAGGCATTAGATCAGATCTGTTTAGCTTTTTCTAGTTTTGTAGAGGAAAAAAGAAGACATCTTTATAACGTTGTTTGTGCCCTCTCTCAATACTTCCTTATGGGATCTCTGTATGGGAAAAATCAAGGCTGTATGTATCAGATCTTTCGGTGCCGAGTGACCGAGTTTTGGTAGCCTGGTAGTTGAACAACTAACTGCCAACTTGGATGCCTCTGCAACTTTGACTAATCTAAGGAAAAGCTTATGCAGATAAGCATTCGAAAGTCATGGTTTAATGAGCTGCTAATTGTTGGTAGTTTGCTTCATGCTTTTCTAAATGCCATCCATTTACCTCTTGTTCTTTTTTTTGGAGTGGAATTTACCTCTTCTTCTTATGAAAAAGAAACATTTCCATTTCTAGGATGTGGATGTTCACATGGAAGTGCACAGCTAGTCTGCATCATTTTCATCTTTTTTGATGTGGTATCCTTGCCTGTATAACAGATGATTTTGGAGATGAGGATGATATGGGGAATGATGAGGATGGAGAGGACATGTTCATGGATGCATACTCCAGTGCTCTGAACGAGCAGCTGAAGAACACCACTCTCGAGAAGAGCTTTGTCCGTGCCAGTGATAAATCGTCTATTCCAAACGAAGTAATATTCTCATCTCTTACTAGTTCAAATGTTATTATTTAATAAAATCACATCCTCTTTCTTACAATGTTTGTTGGATATGCGGCTCTGCTTTCTTGGGCCTTCTTCGTGCTAGTCAACTCTCTGGATACTTGCTTCATCTAGAGAGCTTAATGCAAAAAATTTCGAACTGAGATTTCTCCTCACTTCTCAAAATGCTCTTAGTCCTTGCCACGTTGGTTGAATTCGCGTCATTGACAGGATATTGGTATTTGTTCATGCAGGGAACCTCAAACAGCAAGAATGAAATCAACGAAGAATTTACCCCTGTGGACGTTGATTTTAACTTGGTGAAGAGCCTTCTAGATTCGTTTTCTTCTCAACAAGGTCAGCCAGGTCCTGCTTCTAACTTATTGGGTCTCATGGGGCTAAAGCTACCGCAAGATTCTGGCAATGGTAAATGAGATCACCATTAGTTGTCCTGATCGACGTTAAAGCCGAGGGGATTTGGTTATTTTGGAGAGCCTACCCCAGTTACAAATTGAAGTAAGTTGAAACACTAGGCATACCATGTAAATTTCTTTAGTACAGGAAATGTAGCGTGGCGGTATCCTCCCTCATCTTCCATGCCAATTGAGTTCCCGAATTTTTCGATATTGAAGCTTAGATCAGACCTCTTCTTTGAAGAGCTAGCCTGGATCTTTGTATGATTTTGAACATTTTGGTTATTGTACTTCTATTTGGTTATTGTGCTACTTTGAGTACCAACTTTTGGATGCAGTTTTGGTTATTCCATTCTTACCTGTGTTATTTCGAGATAGCCATGTAACTGGTTGAACCAGTGGCCAATGCCGTGACCACCGGTTGAACCAGTGGATTTAACTCTTAAAACTGTAAACTTGGTTGCAAGCTTTTGCCTTTGGAGGAACTTAGATTTTTGGACATTCAACTTTTCGATGTCATATACTGTGTTTTCGGCAGTGTTTTTCCTTTGTTATATGTTACCTTGTCCGCAACAGACAAAGCAGTTTGGTGCTGATTGATTCTCGGCTGGGTCTGTGGCGTGGGAATGGAAACAAAAACGAGTTGGATTGGGTGCTGATAACATGAATTCAGCAGCACCAATCGGAATAACATGGAGATCGGCGACACATCACCCTGGCGGCACACATGAACAATGGCACATCACAACGGATACATGAACAATGACACATCCAACAGCACAACAATTTTCTTTGTAAATTGGTGTGCCATTGGATATACTGTTGTGATTTACTACTGGAGTAATGTGCCGTTGGGAATGATATGTTGCCGGTCCCATGTTGTTCTGGATCCAACCCGGAAACAGAATTGAGCCACCAGACTAAACCGCAGTTATAAAAATGGTTGGTTGGGTTGGAAAGGAGCTGGCGGCGGCCGGATTTTGCGAGAAAACGACTTGTACCCCAATAGAAGATGCTGTTTTCCGCGCTCAGAGATTGACTGGGAGTGGAATCAGACAAAATTTAATAAAGGCCAATTACTGTTTTGTCGCAGCAATATCCTTTCATATATTTTTTGGCGAGGGATCTCGTACACTAATCTTCAAAAGAGAGGAAAAAGATCTCGTACATTCTTGTCTAGTGGTCTAACCTCGCTTTCTCATTGGGAGCTGATGTTAAATTGTTATGGTCAGAGACGATTTTCTCGATTTTCTATAATTTAATTTGTTTCAAATTTAAATTAGTAGGTGTTGGAGTGCAAATACTTTACGTTCGTGGTTGTATGTCTTAGCACGAGAGACGAGGATTAGTTCGAAGTTTATGCTCACAAGTCAGTGCCTAGCACGAAGTTAAGGAAGAGAGCTTGAACATTTTCACGAGCACATGGTGGGTTCTAAGGCGACCGCGCCCATTCTTGGTAAATCAGCTGTAGCGTTTTACCTGTAACTCGAAATGAAGTTATTTTTATGGTCATGGAAAGCTAGGAGGTATATCTCCAACTTACGTTTTAAGGGCCTTGCCTAGTTCTGCATGAAAGTGGGTCAAAACGAGGCTTCAAGTCTCGGTTCTAGTTTCATCAGTGAGGACCGGCGGACTTTAGTAAACTGACCACATCGTCTGCCTCAGAACTCCAATTGAGATGATTCAAGTTGCTATTGAAAGTTAAGACATAGATCTACAACTTTGTGGGTTATGACTACTTCAGATTCTAAGCGAAAGAGTGTCAAAAATATATTTGAAGTGCTTGTGCCTGCGAGAGGCGCAAGGAGCTGCGCCTGGGTCCCCTCTGGGGAGGTGCAAGGGGCCGCGCCTGGGTCTCCTTTGGGGGGCCAAAGGGGTCCCTGACTCTGTGGAGGTCCAATGCCTTACACCTCGCTCTTTGACTCCATAAAGGTGCAACATCTTACACCTCGTACCTAAACTCCGTGGAGGCTCGATGTCTTACATAGCTTGGCCATCATTTTGGTTAAGTGGACTTCGGCTAAGTGCACCTCGGGATCTCGCATCCGGGTAGGTGAAGGTGATGAAGGCCAATGTACAAAGTCTTGCACATTGGGATCTCACCTCAGGATAAGCAAAGATGGTGAATCCCGAAATGGAGAGCATACGCCTAAGTCTTTGGACCCGGGGAGGCGTAAGGGCCTGTGCCTTGGTCTCCTCCTGGGAGGCGCAAGAGCTTGCGCCTTGGTCTCTTCCGGGGAGGCGCAAGGTCAATGCTTGGATTCCCTTTCGAGTTGCCCCTCGAGAAGGGATAGGCCATTCGTTAGCAAGCGTGAGAGGTTTCAGAGAGCATGCGTTGGTTGAGATGTTCGGTTATGCATTGGTGACCGTTTAGAAGGAGTTTGAAGAGTTCAAGAGCAGAGCAGGATTTGGATTAATGTCTTTATGAACTCGTTTCAGGCTAAAAGTGAAGGGGGCATGTTGGATGTGGGCTTGAGGAGAGTCAGCCTACCTCAAAGTTGTGTTTGGCCCGTCTTGGGTTATTTTGGAAAGAGCATTCCAGATTAGGGCATCTTGATGAATGCGTTCCCGTGTCCTTATTGGCTCGGTTGCTTGCTTAGCACGGCTTTGGCCAACTTATTCGGGAGTGGATCTCTTTTCTTTTGGGAGTCGGGGTGTCACGACCCAAATTCGGGATCGATGACCGGCGGTAGACCCTAACCTGTTTACAACACAAAACGGGTCTAGCTAGTCCCAAACATATTTTTAAGCTTTACAAAATCATACATGTTTTAAGAACCAAAAATATTTACAATCATTCTTTACATTTGTCCCGAGGTCAAATTGAACACTATGGCTACGGAGCTGCTAGAAAAAGGACCTGCAAAACTGGATAGAGGGGGGGGGGGGGGGGGAGGGGTGAGTATTTTGGAACACTCTGTAAGCACATAGAACATAACATATCAGTTATGTCAGATACATGTGGGAGAGACAGAACTTAACTATGTCCTACATCAAATCCAACCAATACGAACACAAAGCTAAGACAACAAAAGACCATCTCACAAATAAGGTCATCAAAATAATCATATATCAAACATAACCAAAATTTCAGATAGACTTTCACAAACATAACAAAAATTTCAGATAGACCTTCACCAACATATAACATATATCAGATGAACTTCAGATAGGCCTAGATAGTGTCACTCACACACCGACACGAGGATACCATATTTTAAAGGCGCCATCAGGAACCAATCCGCTGGCCAAACATATCATATCAGAATCCTTGTATCCTCAGTATATGTGCACATACGCCAACAGCCCAGTTGGTCACGGGTAGACCTCATCAACCGCCATCATACAAATAACGTACCAAATATTTCAAAATTCACGTAGGCCAAAATATATTGGCCACATATCCAAATACATATCAAAGCAGCCACAAGCTAGGAAACACATGTTCTCTAGCTGGCTATACACATATACCACACATTTTACAAACTAATACAAAGATGACCAAACACAACACGTATGAACGTGACTTCATAACCAAAGCCCATATGCATGAGACGCACATACTTAAGTCTGAAACATGCATATGTACCAAAAAAACCAAAGTTGTTATGATCTATATGCTGACACAATTGAAGACCGCTCGACGAATGCTAATTTTTCGACTTTATTCTCCTTCAATCCATGGTCCATTATTCACTCATCCACATGTACATAACATGTACAACATTTGTTCATTAACAGAAGTGCACTTACAAATATATTTTACTAAAAAAATTAATACCGAGTACACGATAAGCCCAATCACTTCTAACATTAGAAAGCATCCATATAACTTGATATTATATAAAAACAACCCCATATCTTCTTCAAAATATCATTACTCTTTTCTTTAATAATCACACCAAGTCCAAAAATTAACTTAGAAGTCCAAAGAACCACTTACTAATTTGTTATTCATGCACAGCCTTATTTCAGAAACTCAGCAGTCAGTCCATTTTGCAACAATAATTTTGGGTTAATTTCTTTGTCTAAATTTGACAATAATATAGATTTAGAAAGGTCTTTGAGTACTCTACAACTTTTATGTTTTATAAAAATTCTATTTCTAAGCCAAAATATGCTTACCGATCATATCTTCTTCAACCACCTCAATTCCAAACCCAGCCAGTCAGTCCGACTTTCAACAGAACTTTTAGGGTGATTCCTTTATCCAAATAGAGCATATAATATATCTTTCAAAATATAATTGAGTCCTCTACAATCTGTAAGAAGATATCAAATTCTAATTCGGAGTCCAAGTAGACTTATCAAGCACTTTTTTGCCACCAGCTCAACTAAATATATCAGTAATCAGTCTATAGTTCAAAACTAATTTTTAGTTGATTTCTTGATCCAAATAGAACATATGATATACCATTAGAAATATCTTTAAGTCTTCTACAACTCTTTTGAAGAAATGGAAGTCCAAATCGAAGCGTAAGATAGCTTACCAAGCCGTTCTTTCTTACCCTACTTCTTTCTCTTTCCTTTTGCTCTCTCTCTTCTTTTTCTTCTCTTTCGTTTTATGGCTACATTTTCAGAGATTTTTACCTCTTTCTTAGTGATTCTGGGTCTTAAAAAACGTGAGGTAAGTAAGTATCAACTATTACTCACTTTTTTGACCAATTTTAAAGAACTTGTAAGTGGTGAAAGGTGATTGGATGCCTTTTTCAAGTGGTCCAATCAGAATGCAGCACATTAATCGCCATTTTTCACTAACTTTCGTTGGTTTTTGTTAAAAGT
The DNA here is from genome assembly GCA_963995505.1 of Hypericum androsaemum. Classification (NCBI taxonomy): domain Eukaryota; kingdom Viridiplantae; phylum Streptophyta; class Magnoliopsida; order Malpighiales; family Hypericaceae; genus Hypericum; species Hypericum androsaemum. The sequence continues at coordinate 14,314,463 of OZ023181.1, read as the reverse complement.
TATCAACTAACTAATTGTATCTCTGTGTATCTAGTTTCTAAATCATATTTATTTATCAAATTTGAAGCAATATTGAGAAAGTTGTGCCCAATTTACCAAGTAGTACTATTGCTGTCCGAAGTTACCCAACTATCTTCATAACACTTGTGAATTAATTAAGTAGACTTTTTTGATCTTGATCTAGAATCCTTAGAAGATCAAATTATGTATATACACACTTCATAAAGGTGTAGAAATATGAATCCTTGTTAAATTAAAGACCGCGAAGACCAACCAAAGTACTTAAAGAATCGACAACACAATGTGTCGTTTATCCACTTGCTAGGCTTGGTCCAAATTGCTAGCATGATAAATTCATGTCTTCCAAAGCTTATATATCCATTTCTTACCTTTTCTCACCATTTTTAGTAATTTTATTTGGGATCCCGGATGGATAACTTGTGATCAGCTTCTCACATCATGCTTGAAACTATCCGAGGTAGTCCGATAGACCAAAATACATTCCTTCAAACTATCTTTGGCACTCTATTTACTTAGCAATGTAATTCTAAATACTAATCCAATGGGTCAAAACGACTTAGTATACTTTACTTAAGTCGGAAAAATATGATTGAAGGACTAGGGTATTACACGGGGTGGATCCTGTCACATTAGGAATGGGTGTGACTCGAAGTGAACTCCTCGGGGTCGAATCTGGAAGATTTTCCCTATTTTGGGAGATCTTCTTTGAGGGTGACCTGGGTCTTCCTATTCTGGGCTGAGTCGATTTGGAAGTAATATACATGTTCGGGTGGGACTTCCTTGCCTGGAGGAGTCGGTTTAGCTAATTCCTATTCTAGGCCGGGTGAATGGGGGCGGCCTAATAGGAATTTCTCTTAACTTGGAGGCCAAAACTAGGTCAAGGGGGTTTTATATAAGGAGGGCATGAGCAGAGGAGAAGGATCATCACCAACACAAACAACTACTACTTTACTCTTGTCTGCTTTATTTTCCTTAGCCTAGCATAGCCCGTAGCATAGCTCTAGTCTTAGCATAGTTAGACCGACCTTGGGACGACCATTCCAGACCGTTCTAGGTTCTTTGTTCACTTATTTCCGCAAGAGTAGGTTTGTAGATTGTACGTAGTTTTTAATAGAATATAAGTTATGTCTTAAAATTTTTGTAATTAATCTAAAATTTTAACACAATAACATATGCATTTTTTTAATACTTACAAACAAACTCAGCCAATTTACCAACCTAAAAATCATAGTTTTAAAATACAGATTTTGATATGACCCAAATTTTTGTCCGTCTTCTTAGTCATCCGATCTGACCGGACTTTTTATGTTATATATATAATACTATATATTTATAGGTCTAGAAACTAACCTCCCTTCTCCTAGACGTGTCTTCATTTTGTCCTTTTCATTAAGACTTCACGTGTCTCATTTAATTTTCCTAGGCAAGCCATTTGCTCTTTTCCATCTCTCAATAAACCAAAGGTGAAAAGGAAGCAAAGACCAAGAATGGGTTCGCATGCATCTCCTCTCTCTCTCTCCCCTTTCCATCTCTCAATTCAACTCCTCCTTCTCCTCTCTCTCTCTCTCTCTCTCCCCTTTCCATCTCTCAATTCAACTCCTCCTTCTCCTCTCTCTCTCTCTCTCCCCTTTCCATCTCTTAATCGGGACTTCCTGCATATTGATGGGTTTGCATGCTGTGGGTTTCGATTTGGGTTGAGCCGTTTTTGTTTTGTTCTTCTCAAGCGTGAGGTGGAAGAGTAGCCCCAAGAGTTTCGATGCGGTTAAGAGCAATGTTTTTAAAACCGATATAGAAAGCGATCCGAAATTTTCAAAATTTTCGGTTCATCCAATTGGACTGCTCGGATTGTCGGTTTGACCAAAATTTTATATTAATATTATTAAATTATGTTTAATAAATTTAATTTAGCATTAAAAAATGATAAAATACTAAATAAATTCACATATTTAGCAACTTTATTATACAATTTATCCAAACAAAGTCTTCAAACATGAATTAAACAAGTCTAGAAGTACAAAAAGTTCGACATATTATTCCAATTCGTTTAACTTAGTTGACATATTATCGAGAATTGTTAAAAAAATAAGTTTGTTGTGATCCTAAAGTGCTGTATACACTCCGAACGTAGAAGTTGATGTTTTGTTTCTAAATTAAATCCGATAAAATGGAAAAAATAAACAAAAAATTTTCTGATCCGGACGAACTGGGTCACCTGGAAGTACCTGATCGAATGGTCCGACCGTTTGCTGAATTTTATGCAAAAAATGACCAAGATTTGGTCCCAGGTAGCGGTCCGACCAATCGGACCGTAATTTTTAAAATATTGGTTAAGAGCATGTCTTTCTCCTCAAAAAAGAATAATTAATTAGGGCTAATTAATTGAGTCGGCCAGTCGAAGAGATTATAGATTAGGGCTTTTGAATTTTGACCCTTTTTCCAAGTTCTGTTCCGACCGGCATTATCCGGTCAGCATGAGAGCAAAAATTGCCCGGTCGAACTGAAAATAGGGCGATTCAACCGTACTCCGTTTTACCCCTAAAAAGGGCAGTTCCATTGAATAATTGGGTTGGACCATTGGCTGGATCACATTTTTTAAAATTATGCTAAAACATCATCGCACCGGAGCAGGTCTAACTTTTTTTGGTTCTTTTGAGAATAGGAGCAGGTTAACTCCCTTTTCGTTTTCTGTGGCAGATTTACCATTAGGAAAGGGAAGAGCATTGACTTTCCCGTGAGAAATCAAACGCATTGACCCTGAACCGCGTCCGTCCACACTTTCTTTCTTCCCCTCTCCTCTCCCACACCCCTTATTTTTCTAAAAGAAAAGGGATCAGAAGAAACCCAACAGGAGGCGATAGAGGATGATGGTGCCGAAGGCCGTTGATTTACTCAAGGAGGAGCTGCCAGTGGACCAAGAACCACTTGTCCTAAACGACGACGCACAAGCCAAAACAGGGCTGGTCATCGTTGACGTGGTCAATGGATTTTGCACCGTTGGAGCTGGCAACCTGGTGAACCAACCATCGCATCCTTCTTTGAAGACCCTTTTCTTGTTTTGCGTCTTTGATTTGTAAAGTTGTGATCTTTTTCACTTTTGGTTGATTATGTGTTGTGGGGTTTGTTGGTGGATGTAGGCGCCAAGGCAACCGGATAAGCAAATAGAGGAGATGGTGGAGGAGACTGTGAGGCTGGCCAGAGGCTTCTGCCAGAGGAAATGGCCCGTCTTTGCTCTTATGGACTCTCATCATCCGGATGTCCCCGAGCACCCCTACCCTCCTCACTGCATTGCCGGGACCGACGAAGCTAAGCTTGTTCCTGGTATGACCGTTGCGGTTTTGGTTGCTTCCTTTGATCCTTTTTTAGTTTGGTTTGTCGTATCCTGTAGGATGGTTCGTGCAGGGGATATTGCATTTTGTTGTCTAGTTGTCTGTTTGAAGTTGTCATTTAAGACAGGCTTTAAGCACTTCAGTGGTATGCTTTTCAAATCTTTTGTCTGCATACGTGCAGGTTGTTATTGTGTCTTCTAGTCATGGTGGATTCTAGCAAATCGGATATCGGTTAACTGACAGCGTATTGCCCCTTGTGCAGATATCATGCTATGTTAATCTGTTATCTTCAATCTAATTTGATATCTGCTATTTTTTGTGGAATCTGTTATTCCAAAACAAACACAGCAGAATCTGATGGCATCAATTTTAGTCTTTTGGTATCTACTGCTGGTTATGAGAATACTGGCTTTGATGACCGAGCTTCTAGTTCCTGGTTTTGCATTTTGTTGGATCATAGCAAGCTCCAAAGTAGTTTATTCTGTGCCTCTAATGAGAGGTTGAAACGTTGGTATTTTGTTAAGTTGAACAATTGGACAAATTGCAATGTGATTAGCTCACATTCTCGAGTTGCTTGAACAGATCAATGATCATGGCAGCAAATATGGTGGAAACTCCGGTTTCATTAAATGATAAGAGGACTATGGAGATGTTAGTTACAGTATGAGCATAGATAATTGCATGCATGTATGTTCTGGAAGGAGGTTGATGGTTGTTATGTTACAATATGCAGCTTTGCAATGGTTAGAAGCTGAACCCGTTGCAACTCTTAGGTGCAAGGATTGCATTGATGGGTTCGTTGGGTGCATTGACAAAGATGGAAGCAATGTGTTTGTTGATTGGGTGAAAAAAAATCAGATTAAACGTGTAAGCTCTTATTAATATATATCTGATCCTACTTCTCATTTTGCTCATCTCATGGTTACTTGTTTGCCTCTCTGAAACCATTCTAAATGATGCGATTGGTTTGTGTTAGGTGTTGGTGGTGGGAATATGCACAGATATATGTGTCCTAGATTTTGTTTCTTCTGCTTTATCTGCTAGGAACCGTGGTTTCCTTGCTCCGCTGGAGGAAGTGGTCGTATATTCTCGTGGTTGTGCTACCTTCGACATTCCCTCAGAGGTTGCCAAAGCTGTGAAAGATGTCGTTTCTCACCCACAGGTACTCCCGACCACTTCATGGTTATTGAGTTCCAATTTGAAGGGTGCGAGAATAACATGAATCAGGGCAGAACTTTTTACAATGAGAAGTTTTAACTGCAGGAAAAAAAGAAATTATGATTCATAGAAGAACAAGGATTCTTGAGTGTTGGACCTGGGGTCACTTAATTGATGGGATTATCTAATCTGATAATGGATTTTCCAAATATAAGCCAAAGAAGCAATTTCCTGTTACACTGCCCAATGAACTTTATTTGAAGTATTGACTTTCGGTTTGGTGCTTGGCTACCTGCTGTATTCAAAGTTAGCCATCCATTAAAACTGTACATCTTGTACTAAAAGGTGTCTACAGGCTTCTTTTCAGTTAGAGAAAAGTCTTAAAAAATTCAGATTAGTCGTCACCATTCTTTTATCTCCTGTGGCAGGATCTGATGCATCACATTGGTCTGTACATAGCCAAGGGAAGAGGAGCCAAAGTGGTATCAGAAGTTTCTTTTATTGTATAGCCTCAGCCACACCCATATAACGTGCCGTGTCTATGGTGGATAATCTCTTGTTCTTGTCATTAGGGGTCTATTTGTTAGTATTTGTCTTAGTGGCTTGCAAAGATATGCTACTCTTGTTTTTGTTACTTATATATTGTCAATTGCAAGTCATAACATCCCCGAAATTCTTTTTGAAACCAAGATATGCTACTCTTGTTTTTGATACTTATATATTGTCAATTGCAAGTCGTGACATCCCCGAAATTCTTTTTGAAACCGTAGTTCTTTTGTTCTTTGGATGACTAGCTGCACTGCTATTTTCTAGCATGTTCTTGGCTTTGCAGCTTCAGCTTAGTGGAGAACACTTGTTATTTACAAAGAGAAACTGCGTCGAGACTAGCAATGACATGGTTTGCAAGTTTCTGACATGTTCATGACAGTTGGTTTGGCACAATCACATTGTCTACGTGTACTTAACTAACTGTTGATCTCATTTTAAGGAATAGGTCGGTGGATGAAACCTAACGGTAATATGCCTAAATCTGCAATTCATGTGATTCTCTACTCTCATTTTTGTTCACAATGCACTACTCTGCAAAAGACAGACAATTAAGCAGGCAAAAGGGTTTGAGAAAATAGTGCCATGTTATTTGCATATTTCATATTTCCTGAAGGTGGACATTGCCTAAAAATGTGAGAATGCTGCTCTTTTTGGATGCCAAATAGTGAAGCTACTCCATATTGACTTGCGAACGTGAAATAGGTAGTTTCTTCGACGGTAATCCTAGTTATTAGCCGTGGACCTCGCCGTCTCTCTTTTTTTTAAGGGGAACACACCAGTAAGCATATATTAGAATATCAAGTTGGAAAGTCAGTATACATTAGAGCATCTAGCTCGAGTGGATGATGAAGAAGCCAATTACCAGAAAGCAAACTATCTCTGGCCTTGTACACCCCATGTCATACCACAAATAGCCACCCGCGTAACCATCTAGAGTTATCCGTATATGAGCTCTCTCCTTGCAACTCTTCTTCCCATCTGCCACCCACTTAACCTTATGAACCCTTTGATTATGCAATGTCTTCTTGCCTCTATGAAGTTTGACTATTTCTAAGTCTCGTTGGTACACAACGACTCCATCTTCTCATCCACTGCTAACACCTTCTTGCGCACATGCTCACTGCGATATGTCTGTGCATAATATTCTGGCTCACCATCATCTATCGACAAGAGATAGTAGTTAGCGGGCGAGAACCTATCTAGTGAACCACGTTGTCCGGTGGATCTCCTCTGCGGAATTACTGGCGGTGGAGAACTTGGTTCTGCCTCCTCCTCGACCTCCTGGTCATTCTGTACTTTTTTGCTCTCACCAGAGTTTGAGATGTCTGATATCTGAGAAATTGACAAGCAATTAAACACACAAATAAATAGTATAGTGAAAAGTAGGGCTATCGAACTGAGGGTTGAACATGAAATTTGGACAATCAATTATGCGAAGGGTGGGAATTTAAAGATTTATAAGGTTGTAAAAGTTTACAAGTAAATAAACAAAATCAAAAACGCAAATAAAAGAGTTATGAATTAAAATGAGACAAACGAGCACGATACCCTTATGGAATAACTACCTATGTTGAGGTTATGGTTCTTGTGAAGTTCTAACTAGTACCCAGAGTGTTCTAATGCATCTCCCTAACGCTTTCGCTCATTATGGTGACAAAAACAAACTAACAAAGATCTAGGTTGCTAATTAATACTTTCGCTCATTAATTAAACCTAGAACTAGACTAATCCAATTATGAAGATTCCTCATAACGGGTCTCATTAATATCTAAGAATATGCTAATTAGTTCTTTCTATTAACTCAAGTACTTTTCGGTCCGCTCTCATCAACTTGAATCATAATCTTAGTGGCCAATTTAGATTACTCATTAAGCATACCAATTAATAACTAATGTATAAGATATTCGAACTACAACCTAACATAGATAATCATTCACACGGTTAGGGCATCGCACTCACAAGAAAAGTACTCGCTAAGCATAATCTTACAGCATAAGATAATAATGAAGGACATGATGTAGAATAGCATAAAAGATAGAGAAAGAGAGGGCTTAGTCGTTGGAGTAAGCAGTTCGAATCTCCTCCTCCAGGTAGACCTCCACGTGCACTTTATTAATATCAAAGAGTAATTCTCAACGTCTGGAATAATGTAAAACCTAAGAGCTAATGGTCTATATATAGCCAAACATCTAACTAGAGAATAGAAAAACCTAGTAGAGGTTAACCTAAACAAGAAGTTCTATTAGCCAATCACAAGAGGCTTAAAATAAGGAAAATAAATATATATGAGGTCCTAGGGCCAAAATAAGAGGCCAGAGATTAAGAGAATCCAAAATGGGCGAGATATCCGACTAAAAAGGGAGTTCAAAACAAGCTAAAATCGGGGGCCTAGTGGCCGCTGGGTACTTAACGGCCGCTAGGTGGCTGAAACTCGAACATTCTATAACCTCCCCCTAGTGTTTGCTAAGGGATTGGCGGCCGCTAGGCTCCAAAGAGTTTGGGGCCTGGCGGCTGCTAGCCTATTCAGCTTCATTACATCTTCGTTTTGCATTTTTGGCCCTCTTCCACTTCGAATTTGACCTTGGCTATAAAAGACGAAATGTAGATCTCTTCTCAAGCTTTCCAACGATATCTCATTTGATGTAATCGAACACTCGAGCAGAAATTTTTGGCTCTTGCAATATAGTCTCTGGAAATCACCCCTTCAACGGCCTTCAATGAGCTTCACTTCCTATCACAAAATATGATAAAGGGTAGAAGTCCCCTCCATGACACAAATATATGAAAATGACATAAGACTCAATACAACTAGATAAAAACAACCAAAAATATGACTAAACATAAATGAAACACATAACGAACATGAGCATGTTTACACACTTATCACACCCCCACACTTATTTCCTTGTTTTTCCTTAAGTAAGGAGCATCAGACACACCTCTAAATCTCAAACTTTCATAAAAAGATCACCCCACAACCTACTAGTTCACTACCTGAGCACAAGGAGTAAGAATGTGTAGATACCACATCCTCGATGGTTTAACCCAATTTTCACACTAAGTAAACTACACTAGAAGGTTGACCACTCAGAAGTTTGAAAATTTAAGCTCACATATATGAGTAGTGAACTACCTATCACTCGCGTACACGTTCGGAGTCTCAAAGTTTCACACGGCTCACTCAGTGGTGCCTCGATAAATATGAGGCTCATGATCAAGGAGACTTTTCATTGGGTTGTAATGGGGTTAAGGTCAGGTGAGGATAATAACATATGTGGGAAGTAGCTAAACTACCCGGCCGAGGAGCTCACAAAAATGTTCTAGCTCTCGTCTATTCTAAACACCTCACACTATATCTAATTTGTACTCATCCCAAGATTACACCCAATCCTAATGACCACATAGCTGGACCCATGCCATTTATTCACTTTCTTTCATTCACAACCACTTTCCCATCTTACAAGATTTGTTCCTCTTCCAACTTTCTCATTCCTTTTCCACCACTTTCCTTTGTCTTTCTTCTTTTTTCACTTTTTCCCACTTTTTTTTACTTTTTTTTTCGTCTTTAACTTTTCTCTTTTTCTTCCTTTTCATCACCCACCTCCATACATCATATCACACATCTAAGGCAGCTGGTATCAGCTTCTTTGTTGGCCTCAATTCTACATATTTTCTCCATTGTTTATTCCCGAGCTATTCTACCAAGTGACCCCTTACAATAATACCCCAAAGATTAAGACCCAATGCATCCTCGAACCAAAGTGATCAAAGGTGGGTAAGATTGTGGATATAAGGCTTACATTGGCTTACATACAATATTTCAAAGAAAAGGCTCAAGCTCAACGGGTTTAAACAAAGGATATAAAGAGTTTTAGGCTCTAAGGCTCTAGGCTCAATATCAAAGATGGCCCCCCGTCCTCCCACTCACATCCACACCACCAAAGTGGTACCAATTGATGGCATGAAGCCTGATGGCCGAAATAATGTAGGCATCTTATGCTATGCAGAGATGGTTGTCTCCTCCTTCGGCTCTAAATATCTCACGAGGTCACTCATCAATCCTTCTGGCCTAATCTACCAAGTGCAACCATTAACCTAAACAACCAAGGGAACAGTTCCTACACGTTCCTACTCATTGTACTCGAGCTTGATTCCTAACAAGGTATGGGGTTTAGCTTCTCATAAAAGTTCAAAATTGAAGGGGGAGGTTCATCATCTACTTTTGACACCACATCAACCACAAACACACTCCTAAACCAGACCCAGACTAGATCACACACCACAAAAGGAACAAAAATGCACGTTGACACCCCCCCCCCCCCCCCGCACACACACACACACTCACTTATTGAACACATTATCCTCAATGTAGGGGCAAGACACCAAGCAAATCATAACATCACAAACACAGCAAAGGAAACGAACCAAGGGAAGACATAAAGAGTGAACTAATACTGCCCTGTCAAGCATGAGATGGAGGTGGTGGGGAAGGTTGGAGGTTGTTTCTTTTCCTTCGTTTGTGTCTCGAGCTCTACCAAACCTTAGTTTTTCTCTTCTCTAAACCTCATGCTAAGACCATTAAAATACTAAATTAAAATAACGATACTGAAGCAAACATAAATATAAAGAAAAATTAAATACTAAATGTGCTAATTTAAAGTCGTTAGCTTGACTATGTTACTCTCGTTGGCACTATGGTGGACGGAGGCGTCTATAAGTTACTTGAAACTCTATTTTATCCAGGCCTATGCGGAGAAGTAGCTTGCCATTATGAACATCCACCATTGCATGACAAGTGTTGAGGAATGGACGTCCCTGAATCAGTGGGTAATTTTTATTGGCAGCATAGTCCAGCACCACAAAGTCTACGGGTATGGGGGACTTGTCGACTTTGATTAGCACATCCTCCATGATTCCATATGGCCTTGTGATCATTGATCTGCTAGTTGAAGGTGCATCTCTGTTGGCTTGAGACTGCCAAGTCCAAGTTGTCTGAAAATAGTTAGAGGCATTAGGTTAACATTAGCACCCAAATCACATAAGCAATGTGGAAACTGGACACCGTCAATAGTACAAAAAATAGTGAAACTCCCTAGATCTTTCAATTTTGGCGGTATGTCATTTGCTACCAAAGGAGTTATGTTGACGTCATTTCGCTTCTTCTTCTTTGCAATAATTTCCTTGAGGAACTCTCTATCTTATGGTCTTTGATCTAACATCTCCAAGAAAGAGACATAGCTTTAAATGTCCTCCATGGTTTCAATAAATTCAAGGGCCTTCTCATCGATCACCGTGTTCTCCTTGACTTGTTGAGAGGATGGTGATGGGACATAAGAATCCTCTTTTTCACCGGCTTGAGCTGGTTCCTCCTTTCTTTCAGCAACTACCTCATCTTCTATAGCTGGTTTAATTTGTTCGGCACACTCTTCTAGAGAGGACTTGTGTTTGAGTGGTTGCCTTCTCCAAAGTCTTTGAGGGAATGGAGATGGAGGGACATAAGGTGGTGGAGGAATATATGGTTCATCATCCTTGTCCACACTCCTCAATATGATGGCCATCACTTGTCCTCACAGGTTGGACTCTATGTTGCTGGGTAGAGAACCTATTTGCCTTTGAGTGTTTGCTGCAGCCAAATTTCTAAGTTCAATCTCCATCTTCTTGAGTTATATGGCCTACCCTTTCAGGTATGTCTCCAACTCTTGTTGACGCGCCTCACAATGATCCATCTGCTGCACATTAATACTTTGTTGCTGGATGGTCTGCTGGACCACCCCTACCAATTGGTAAATCTTGGAGAAGACGTTGATTTGGTCTCTCACTAATTGATCGATCTTCTCACCCATTGCTTTGACTTGATCTCCCAGATATGGCTTCCTGGGTTCTTGCTAGGTACCAGTGTTGTTTGCTTGCTGGCCAAATCGAGAGAAATTTGGCTGAGCATTAGGTTGCCTAGAGTAGCTCATTCCTGGTGGTTGTCTATCAGCAACTGCCTGAAGTTCCTCCATCATTGGGTAGTCCATAGTGACATGATCATCTGCTTTGCATAATTCACACTTGTCTTGTACTGCAACTGTTTTAGCCTTGCCATTGGTTAGCTTCTTGAATTTCTTGGTAAGCGCCTATATTTTAGCTTCCAGCCTAGAATTTCCTTGCGGTTGCTTAAGCGCTTAGTTGGCCACGTACTATTGACTTCTGCCATCTCCTCCATCAAATGAGCGGCTTCATCAGCAGTCTTCCTCAAGAACACCCCTTGAGATGAGGCATCTATATGATCACGGAATGGTCCGTCTAACCCATTGTAGAAGATCTTCATGAGGTTTTCCTGAGTTATGCCATATTGAGGGAAGGAACTTTGGAGATCCGTGAATGATTCTCAAGCCTCACAGATGCTCTCCTCATCAGCTTGTATAAATGTATTTATGTTCTGTAAGAGCTTAGCTGACTTGGCCATCGGGAAGAAAAGCATGGGCCAGATTATTCCAACTCGGAATCGTCTCTCCCTTCAACTTATTGTACCAAATGCGAGCTCGGTCCTTCAAGAAAAAATGGAAGAGACATAGCTTCAAAATATCATCATTGACCCCTTGAAACTTCATGATATTACGTATGTCCTCAAACCGAGAGAGATGGTCTTGAGGGTCTTAGCTTAGCAATCCACCGAATTCGACCAAATTTTGTAATAATCTGACAACTGCTGCTGGGATCTGGAAAGCGTTGTGACCTACAGGTGGTTGTCGTAAACCATTAGGATTCCCATTCCATGTTGGAATGGACAATTCCAGCAGTGTCCTCCTTTGTGGCGCGTCCCCTACAGCTTGGAGTGCTCCATCTTCGTGATTGTGTGACATTGCTTTGGTTTGGTTCATCTTCTCATGCCTAATTACCCTTTCGAGTACTCCGATGTCAACCTCAAGCACAGTATTTGTGTCAAGGTCTAGAGTCCTTCACTCCGAGTTCTAGGTATGCACTAGAGAATCCTGAAAAAGAAAGCACACAAAATCAGCAAGTTTGCTACACAAAATCAATTGCTTTTGATTTTATGTCCTAAAATCTCAGTTCCGTGTTGACAGCGCCAATTTGATATCCGCGAAATTGACAAGCAATTAAATGCACAAACAAATAGTATAGTGGAAAGTAGGGTTATCGAACTGAGGGTTGAACACAAAATCTGGACAATCAATTATGCGAAGCATGGGAATTTAAAGATTTATAAGGTTGTAAAAGTTTGCAAGTAAATAAACAAAATCGAAAATGCAAATAAAAGAGTTGTGAATCAAAATGAGACAAACGAGCACGATACCCTTATGGAATAACTACCTATGTTGAAGTTATGGTTCTTGTGAAGTTCTAACTCGTACCCGGAGTGTTCTAATGCATCTCCCAAACGCTATCGCTCATTATGGTGACAAAACCAAACTAACAAAGACATAGATTGATAATTAACGCATTCGCTCATCAATTAGACCTAGAACTAGACTAATCCAATTATGAAAATTCCTCCTAACGGGTTACCCTTATGATATAAAGATGTCTCATTAATATATAAGAATATGCTAATTGGTTCTTTCTATTAACTCAAGTACCTTTTGGTCCACTCTCATCAACTCGAATCATAATCTAAGTGGTCAATTTAGATTACGTATTAAGTATACCAATTAACAGCTAATGCATAAGATATTTGAACTACGACGTAACATAGATAATTATTCACATAGTTAGGGCATCGCACTCACAAGAAAAGTACTCGCTAAGCATAATCATAAAGTATAAGATAATAATGAAGGATATGGTATAGAATAGCATAAAAGATAGAGAAAGAGAGGGCTTAGTTGTTGGAGCAAGCCGTTCGAATCTCCTCCTCCAGCTAGACCTCCACGTGCATTTTATTAATATCAAAGAGTAATTCTCAATGTCTGGAATAATGTAAAATCTAAGAGCTAATGGTCTATATATAGCTAAACATCTAACTAGAGAATATGAAAACCTAGCAGAGGATAACCTAAACAAGAAGTCATATTAGCCAATTACAAGAGGCTTAAAATAAGGAAAATAAATATATCTGAGGTCCTAGGGCTAAAACAAGAGGCCAGAGATCAAGAGAATCCAAAACGGGCGAGATATTCGACTAAAAAGGGAGTCCAAAATAAGCTGAAATTGGGGGCCTAGCAGCCGCTAGGTGGTTGAAACTCGGACATTCTGTAACCTCCCCCTAGAGTTCGCTAGGGGATTGGCGGCCGCTAGGCTCAAAAGAGTTCGGGGCCTGGCGGCTGCTGGCCTATTCAACTTCATTGTGTCTTCGTATTTTATATTTTTGACTCAATTTCACTTCGAATTTGACTTTGGCTATAAAAGACGAAATGTATATCTCTCCTTAAGCTTTCCAACGATATCTCATTTGATGTAATCAGACACTCAAACAGAAAGTTGTGACTCTTGCAATATGGTCTTTTGAAATCACCCATTCCATGGCCTTCAATGAGCTGCACTTCCTATCACAAAACATGATAAAGGGTAGAAGTCCCCTCCAAGACACAAATACATGAAAATGACATGAGACTCAACACAACTAGATGAAAAGAACTAAAAATACGACTAAACACAAATGAAATACATAACGAATAGGAGAGTGTTTACACACTCATCAATGTCTAACTCGACAACTTGAGTATACGCGACGAGACTTGAAAGTGAATTTCATTTTCATCCTAAATCTAACTATTATTGTGTACAATTGAAAACATTAACAACAGTAGATTCAAATATAAGGACTTCAATTTTTTTTGAAACAACATTCGAAGTTAGAATTTCAAAAATGAAAAAGACTTCGTTAAAAAATTATCCACGCATCTAATGATGGCTTGTGATAAATAGTACAAAAAGTCATGATATCTCTAATCTGATATGTGGTTGAGTGGGGATGTCATGTGCTTGCTCGATCAATATTCCTCAGGAAATTTGGGGAAGTAATTAATTAAATTGACTAGTTACCAAGGATATTGACAAGTATTAAAGGAAAGAAGAAAACAAGTTCAACATATAAGAGGAAACTTAAGATGGAAAATTGAGATAGAGATACAGAGAACTTGAAAGTCATTAATTTATTTAGAGATAGATATATACTGAGAAGAACGTGAACTGGTATATGAATAAGTAGCGCACATGTTGAATGAAAAATATGATCAAGTTAATTTATTAATAGATGAGAATATGTATTGGCGAAGTTACTGATTTGGGTTGGATGGAACCAATTGTTGTATTCAACAGGTTTTGAAATAAGTTTGAGACTACGAAAATGAACTCCGGAGAATAAAAATTGAGGAGAATAAATTTGTGTATTGGAATGACATTTCATTCAGATGGCCATCGTACAAAAATTGGTAAATAAATAATATGTGACTCGTGCTTTCTTTAGCGCACTCTATTTATTTGTCATGATTTGAATATGATAATGCGAGTGCATTTGTGAATTTGTCATATGAGCATATGGTATGACATTATGGTTTGTGAAAGTTTGTTTAATCTGGCCCAGAGGGGTATTGGATATGTTTGATATGTTTTGGGAGCCTATGAAGTTGTTATGATATGAAAGTCTATTATATAGATGGTTCCGCTCTGTGATATGGACGTCTAGTAGGCAGAGGTCTACCCGTGACCAACCGGGGATGTTGGCATATGTGCACATATACTGAGGATACAATGGATTCTGATATGATTTGTTTGGCCGGCGGGGTTGAATTCTGATGGCGCCTTTGAGATATGGTATCCTCGTGTCGGAGTTGGAGTGACACTATCTAGAACTTGCCGAACGTTTGTCCAGTTTTGTGATTTTATTTTGGAATTATGTTTTCATGTGTCAAATTGCGTAACGGAATAGGACGTTGCGTAGTTTGCTCATGTTTTTGTGACTTTGTGATTATATGCTATATTTGGTCTTCTCGTAAGTATGGTCTTGGAATAATGTACATCTCTGCATAATTTATTTGCCATATTAGTTATATGCATGTTTTAGGAATGTTTGTGCATTGAGTAGCTAAATAAATTGCGATGCATATCTTATTTGATCTTACATTTTAAATACCAAAATTTTACAACCAATTATCAAGCTTTGTTTAATTAAACAAAATTAATATACTCTTAATAATTAAACATTCCCAATATCAAAGCAAATCTTGTGACTACAGAGCTTCTAGATGAAAGAGCAAAATACAAACTGAAGACCTCGATGCAAGTCCTGGAGAACAAATCGGACTTGGTACAATCAGAGTAGATCTCGGAGCCAACACAACTCGTGTACGAGTTCCTGCAAAACTGGTGGGTGGGGGGTGAGTGTTTTGGAATACCTAGTAAACAAATAAGATATGCATCGCAATTTATTTCGCTACTAAATGCACAAACATTCCTAAAACATGCATATAACTAATATGGCAAATAAATTATGCGGAGATGTACATTATTCCAAGATCATACTTACCAGAAGACCAAATATAGCATATAATCATAAAGTCACAAAAACATGAGCAAACTACGCAACCTCCCATTCCGTCACGCAATTTGACACATGAACACATAATTCCAAAATCAAATCACAAAATTGGACGAACGTTCGGCAAGTTCTAGATAGTGTCACTCCAACTCCGACACGAGGATACCATATCTTAAAGGCGCCATCAGAATCCAACCCCGCCGGCCAAACAGATCATATCAGAATCCATTGTATCCTCAGTATATGTGCACATATGCCAACATCCCCGGTTGGTCACGGGTAGACCTCTGCCTACTAGACGTCCATATCACAGAGCGGAGCCATCCATATAACAGACTTTCATATCATAACAAATTCATAGGCTCCCAAAATATATCAAACATATCCAGTGCCCCTCTGGGCCAGACTAAACAAACTTTCACAAATCATAATATCATACCATATGCTCATATGAAAAATTCACAAATGCACTCACGTTATCATATTCAAATAATGACAAAATAAATAGAGTGCGCTAAAGAAAGCACGAGTCACATATTATTTATTTACCAATTTTAGCTGATCGCCGTATAGAGAATTTCCAGACCATCCGACAAATAAGCTTTTCCCAATATTTAGCTTTCTCGCTTAATCCAATCCTCCAAGATCAACCCCTTGTTGAGCTTCTCAAGGTACAAAATCAAATGTAGACAATTTAATTTCAAGTTGTCGCTATTCATTACGTCACAATTTATTTACCTTCCAAATTTATCCTTGTAAATTTTCCAATTCCAAACAGATTATTTTTAGTCATCTCTCAAGCTTCCCAAACAGAACCCGTAGATAAGTATTTTAGTGGACAGTTTTGCTCATTTCATCTCAACACATCAAGCTCCTAAGAAACCCATACTATCTTCTCGGTCATTAACAGGGATGACAAACTTTTCATGGATTTAAAACAAATCAATTTAGTTACTTGAACACTTTTTTTCTCTTCCACAACAACCCATTATTTTTCTTTGGTTCATCTGTTGCAAATCAATAAACTTGACCAATACAATTTCTTTCCTTAAAACAAACCAACTTGACACTATTTTTCATTCCAACATGTACTCTCTTTATTTACGTATCAATCCATGACTCTTCTCACTATATACCAATCATTATCTCTATGTAAATTAAGGTCTACTTCTCACAGCTTTCTTCTTCTTTGATCTCCAATTTTCTTTTTATCTTTATTTTCTGATGAAGCTTAACGAGAGAAGCTTATGGCCCATTACAGTGAATTAGGTAAATTATACATATCTATCATGGTTAATTATTCACATATAAACCCTCACGAATTTCTCCTGCCCACATTTTACCATGCAAAATTATACAATCAAACTTAATTTAATAGACGTAGGCTTACCAAAATTTTTTGTTTCTGTTAAATTTCAACTTCTCTTCGGTTCCTTTCTTGTTTCTTTTTTTTTTCTCCGGTTCTTTTTTTTTCTATCTTTCTTTTTCTCATCGGACTACTACAACTTGTGCTACTACCTTTATTTTATAATGTTGAGTGAGTTCATGAATTAGTTTTGTAAGTTGACACGTTTCATTTCTCTTTTATTTGTTGCCACGTCTTATACCTTTTTTTTCTGAATATCTCATCATTTCTTCTCTTCTTCTTTTTCTTTGAAGCTTATCCAATTTTATTTTGTTTATTTGGTGTCATTTTCCCAAATTAACCACATATTTACCCTCTTCCTTTATTGCCACATTTTTCTCTACTTTTTTTTAATCTTATCACTTCTTATATTTAAGATCTTCAATTTTATTTATACCAGATTATATCAAATCATATTTCTAAAATTTCTCCATAATCAATTATCCACCTCTTATTTTAACTTACCACCTCTTATATTTAACTTGCCACCTCTTACCAAATTTCCTCCACTTGTCACGTTTTTATCATTGGATAAATTTAATTTGAGTTACTAAATTTCTGACTTGCTTTCAATTTTATGCATCTCGAATATTAAAATATTATCAACTCAATTTCATTATTATTACATCACTAATTATATATATATATATATAGTGTATTCTTATATTATTAACCGACTTAGCATACTGGATTAAATCTAACAAAATTTAATTGACATAGTTGGGTATCACATTCTCCCCTCCTTATAAAATTCGGTCCCCGAATTTAATTTTTATTCAAATAGATAGATGCTAAATTTATATCTCCACTTATATAGGTGAGGGTTCTAAACAAAGGTTTTCTCACTCTATTTTATAACCGATAGATTTTTTTATTCTAAATCCTTTAAACTTTCTTATCAATAATTCTTTTTGGCATTTAGGATTTACCCGATCTCAAATATTTGTGGCTTCAAAGCCAACCAATATTCCATTAGTATAATTCACTCCTTTTTTTTCAATTCTGTCAATATCATTGCCCCTTCCATAGGTAGTGCCTTGAGTAACAAACATATGTGTCCTCTTATTAAGCTATGTATACTTCCATCTTTAATTTAATTTTTTTTAATAAACGTAGTCTTTACATATATTCTCCAAAGTAATCTAAAATTAATTTTACCTCTTTTCCCCCCAAGAAAAGTTCAATTATTGTACACAACCTACAATATGAGAGTTACTTCTAATCAAACTATTGTTTTGGGTCCATTAATTACCAGACCAGATCTTTGAATCACTTATTCGAAACAAACCAAATATTTATTACATGTCCTTACGTTTCGTATCCTTTTAAATTACATTAATTTTTCTATTCATTTCCCAAAGTATTCCACACTAACTTATACCTTTAGTAGGAAATGGATGTCTAATTGACTCTCCGTAGTTACGTAAGACCACTTAAATGGCAAAGCATTTCATAGCTCTAAATAACTTGTTAAATTACTCATCGTTCTCAGTTTATCAATTACACAACAGATTATGTATGAAGACTAGCGACTTAAACCTCATTGGCCAATTTTCAGCTTATGTCAAATGTCAAATCTTCCAAGCAAAGTCAGAAACTTAGTGATCTCTTAATATTATGTCCAAGTATTACCAAGAAATTTAGTCTTGATTGTATTATGTCCTTCAATCACTTTATCTCTCTCCTTAACTTTTCCTATTTATAGTGCACTCCAAATTTTATTATCTTTGTGCATCTCAAATCTCTTCTCATACTTGCACTACTTCAAATCCATAAGGGTAAAACTAATATTGATCCATGAATCAATTGATACTTAATTTCTTGAAGGTAGTTTCACATTCTTCATACCATACAAAACTTGTATTCTCCTAGCTTAAGTGAATAAATGGTGCCGTAGTTGAAATTAATTTTTTTATTTTTTTATTATTTTTTTTGCATAATCTTACCAAAAGTTATAAGAGTAATGATCTAATTTTCAGGGCACGTGAATTAAATTTCAAGGTACTTCCAAACTTATAGCATATACCAATGCATTTACTTCAAAATATTATCATGTAATGTAGTCAAATATCTCTTTCTATTGTCATTTATTGATCTCAATCTTTCTTATCCAAAATGCACTAAATGTTGAATATCTTTGTATATCTCAATTATTTTAATATACTAGCACTCCTCAAAGGGTGATACCAAATTTGTGATCCTTATATTGTTTGATAGTTTTACTCAACTCTCACACATGTCATCTTCAAATCATAAGAGTGAAGTCTTACATATATTTGAACTATTAATTCTCAAAATGACTTCATTGTGACCCAACTTAAAACTTAAGTATTTTCTTGATGTCAAATATATCTAGCACATTTTCAAAGAAGATATCTTTGACTATTACCGAGATATATGAATAGACCTTCTCGGTAATTTCCAGCTTAGTTCATATATGAATACTTTTACTTCCTCATATTACCATCACTTTTCACTTTCTTAATTCCACAAATGCTCCATAAAATAATTTATAGCATCCTAATGCTATCTTAATTTACCAACAAAACTCTTTCAAAAGTCATAGCTTACGATCATCTTTTCCCTTGAATAAAGACATACTTCATGTTAATATAAGCATTACACTTCTCCCGTTGTAAAGACATCATATTACTTAATCTTACTTTCCAAAACAAACTAGTTCATTATCCACCAAAACTTCTCACAAGTTTTTTTTTACCATTTAAATCTTATTATCCTTTCAATTTTTCATAATCTATCTTTTTCCCACTTATTTAGTTTACATTGTACAGTTGTACAAACTTAATACCAAATTTCACATACCTTCAAAATCACCTCTTTCATTTTCAATACTATCCAATTTAAACTTCAATCTTAAAAAAAGGCACTAGCATACTTTGATGATTCTATCATCTCTTGTGCCAAAGGTGTCCCTTTGATTCTCTAGTTCCTAACATCATTATCTTTGTATTTCGTAGACGTTCAACCAATTTTTTTTATAACCACAAAATAGCTAAAGGGTTTACTTGATGGAGTGTTATCTACAAATACTTCTATCAAAATATATATCATTTTACCTTTACCTGGTATTTTTTGAAAGTTTGACATTTTCTAAAGTTTGAACCAAATTTTCATCTCCCTAGCATTTTTCTAAAATTTGAACTCAAATTTTACTTTAGCTTATCTTCATACTAATACAACTTTTGTGACTATTAAGTCACTCATATCTTATCACTTCACATTTCAAAATTTTACAAAATATAACATAGGTTCCAAACCATGTGTACTCCTATTCTTTAATTTCTTTATTCTCTACTTCTCAAAGAAATTACTTTAACATACTTTATTTTAAGCTCTCGGCTTTCCTTGTTTCATATTTCACTAACCAAATAATTTCATCAACTTTCACACAACTCATTACGAAATTAATATTTTTACCCAAATTTACTTTGCATATATACGTTTCCTTCTTTGAGCTAACTTAAATCAAATTTTTACTTGTCAAATATTTTCGTTCATTTCTCTTTCTAAGTCGCTGTCTAGTTAATAATGTATCTCAAAATTTTCTTTTACAAATAACATTTACTTCTCGCTCTCTTATAGAGCTTGCACAACACCGTCTTAATATTGGCATGCTTATTGTAGTTATAAGATACCTGATTTATAGATTTTATGTGAGTATTGTACCTCACATTTTTCAAGACTTAGATTATATGCATCAGTTCATTATCTGATTACAAAGAGAAGCTTTATTCAAATCCATACGAATTTTCTTAAGCTTCCTAAATTATTTACCGAACTAATAGGTAAACTTTGTAGTTTGGTCAAACTATTGACCATTTATGCTTTTTGTTGTTGGACTATCTTGTCCATACCTATTGTGCAAATTATCTTATCAAAAGTTCTCCTTGCCAAAATCCATAACCATAATGTAAACCAAGATAAATAACCAAATGTCATACTTAATCTTAGCTCCCTCAAAATATTCAAAAATTATTCCATATAGCTTAATCTCATATTTTCATCCATAAATAATAATCACCTTTTACTTTCCCAACATAACTTTTTTTTCAAAGCACACTTGCGGCTTAATTTCTCATATATACTCCTTCCACATAATAATGTTCATAACTTCCTCCTTTCAAACATGTTTAACACAAAAGCAGATTCTCAATGCAAAGATAAATAATCTAGAAGAGTTCACACAGACATAACTCAAACATTTGGTGAGACTCAAACCAATGGCCCAAAATACATAGGAAGAAATCAAATATATAAGAGTATCTACATAATTTTGACAAAGTGGTGATCAGTCACTTCATAAAAATCTCACCCAAGGAAGGATTTTCATATATATATATACTCAAATGGGCTCTTCAAAGGAAAACATATACAAATGGTACAAGAATTCTCACCATAATGTAGAGCGAATGCCTAGTGATAACAAGAAAGCATCACAAAAGTTTTTCACATAAGAATGCCAAACACAAACATCTCACATCTCAAGCAAAATATATTTGCCCAACTTTCATATTCATCATACCATCATGTTCAAAGAGAAATAAATATTTGTTGAAACAGAAAAATAATTACGGCACGAAAAAATGACACAGATGGAAGAGACACAGAGATATTAGAAATCCTATGCTCCGTAGAACAACTTAAGATACTCGATACCTAATAATTCAAACAAGGCTCTAACCTAGAGCTCTGATACCAAGTCTGTCATAACCCAAATCTGTGGTCAGTGACCGGCACTAGACTTTGACTACTTAAATCACACACAAAGATCTAGCCAGCCTCAAACTTATTCTAATTCTTATAAATCTTAAACTATTAAACTTATAACTAAAACTTATATTATCTTACATTTTAAATACCAAAATTTTACAACCAATTATCAAGCTTTGTTCAATTAAACAAAATTAATATACTCTTAATAATTAAACATTCCCAATATCAAAGCAAATCTTGTGACTACAGAGCTTCTAGATGAAAGAGCAAAATACAAACAGAAGACCTCGATGCAAGTCCTGGAGAACAAATCGGACTTGGTACAATCAGAGTAGATCTCGGAGCCAACACAACTCGTGTACGAGTTCCTGCAAAACTAGTGGGTGGGGGGGTGAGTATTTTGGAACACCCAGTAAATAAATAAGATATGCATCGCAATTTATTTAGCTACTCAATGCACAAACATTCCTAAAACATGCATATAACTAATATGGCAAATAAATTATGCGGAGATGTAAATTATTCCATGATCATACTTACCAGAAGACCAAATATAGTATATAATCACAAAGTCACAAAAATATGAGCAAACTACGCAACGTCCCATTCCGTCACGCAATTTGACACATGAACACATAATTCCAAAATCAAATCACAAAATTGGACGAACGTTCGGCAAGTTCTAGATAGTGTCACTCCAACTCTGACACGAGGATACCATATCTCAAAGGCGCCATCAGAATCCAACCCCGCCGGCCAAACAGATCATATCAGAATCCATTGTATCCTCAGTATATGTGCACATATGCCAACATCCCCGGTTGGTCACGGGTAGACCTCTGCTTACTAGACGTCCATATCACAGACCGGAGCCATCCATATAACAGACTTTCATATCATAACAAATTCATAGGCTCCCAAAATATATCAAACATATACAGTGCCCCTCTGGGCCAGACTAAACAAACTTTCACAAATCATAATATCATTTTATTTTTTGGTTAGGTGGAATTTGTAAATGACCTAATTTACTCCTTCACCTTGTTTTATCTTTTCAGACCTTACCCTTTTTTTATGCTTCGGTGTCAAGCTTTGGTGACCCCCACATTTTACTCTTTTTCTTTTCTAAATGGATTTTACCAAATTTATTTCCACTATTCTATTTTGCCCTCTGCTACCTCTTAATTATTTAGGTGAATTCTTAGGAACTTATCTCATTATAAAAAGTTGCCACGTTTTTACTTCCACTTTTCCTCTTGCCACGTTTTTCTTTTCTGTTTTCTTACTGCCACGTTTCCTTCTCTTTTTTTAAATCTTTATCACTTAGTTTATTTGTATTTTTAGTTCTAATTTGTCAAAGCTTAGATAAGTTTGATTCTAGCTTTCATTTTTTTTTGTCAATTAAGTTAACACCTATACTTTTATTTAATATTCGCACCAAATTATATTAAAACATATTCCTAGAATTTCTCGATGAGCAATTTACATAACTATTTCGCAATATAGTATATTATTAATTTATCAAATATCTTAACATAATTAAATTTATCTTATTTTAAGACCAGGTATTACATTATCTCCTCCTTATAAAAATTCGGTCCCCGAATTTACTTAAACAAAGTTTTCTTACTGACCATATAAACAGGATGAATACTTAACTAATATCTCCTCGTAAGTCTTTGGAGTTTGTGAATTATTTTCTCACTCTAATTTGTAAATCATGAACTTTCTATCTCGAAGCTTTCATACCTTCTGATCCAAATTCGTTTGGCACTTTCAATATTTCAAATTTAACAAATCTGAACTAGTTGTGGTTTCAAAAGCAAGTGTTTGGTCTTACAAATAGGTCTAATACCTAGACGTGACTTTCATTTAAAAATATCACCATTGTTGTGACAAAATTCGCATACCACTAGCTCAATCGGCTCTGAATTCTCAAATAGGTCAATGTATGTAAGATTGAGTCTATACCTTTTTCCAAACTCATTATCCCTTTAACATGTGAAGACTTTAAGGTTCTCAAATTAAACATTATGTTCTTTTATTGTCAAACCAAATAAAACTCAATTCACTTAAATTCTTTTAAAATCCTTACCTTAGCTTACATTCATCTCCCAAATTATTACAAATTGACTTATACCCCTTTTACAGAAAAGGGAAGTCCAATTGCCATTTCATAATTATGGCACAACAACTTGAATTCCAAAGAACTTTCTAACACTAACTTATTAAATTTATCATTCTTCTCACTTTATTGATTACAAAACACATCTTAACCATATAGGCCAATTTTCAACCACAAGTGTTACCATTAGACTTTTCAAAACTCATTCTCCTTCTAAGATAATACACCTTATATAAAAATTATATTTCCTTTTATCTCTTAAATTTATGAATAGCCTTAGTTTTTTTTTTAAATTCTCCAAAGTGTATAAAATCGAAGTAACTTCTTCGATCATAGCTTCAACAACTTATGTATTGTATGAATTTTTTTTTAGTTCTATTGAATCAATTCTTTGAATCTCTCATAAAGTACCATAACCCTATCCATAAGTGGTACAATAAACTTGCATCTCGACCATACCAAACAATTTCTATCATCAAATTCTCCAATCAAATTCTTTCAAATAGATCCTTGTGAAATTTTAAGCTTATTTTTCTCAATTTTCATGTCATGCATTTAAATTACAAACTTAATACTTCCTGACATTGCCCAAAGTTATAGTCTTAAAGGCACTATTTTTTTTCCATCACCTTTCTTTGAAGCATACTTTCTTTTTGTAATGCTCAAACTTTGTTATCCCCATATCTCAAATCTTTTGTTATACTTAAAGTTCTTTCACTAAATTTCCCTTACTTCTATTTTTTTTTTGGTCATACATTCGTTAGTTCTACTCTACCCTTATTCAAGTCATTCATGGACCATATCTTTTGTAATTTTACTAATATTTATTTAATCAAACAAAATGCCAAAATCTTACATACATTTTATCTATTAATTCTCAAAGGTTTGCTGTCACCATGAAGCAACCCAAAGCTTTACAGTTCCCAAACTTCTATATATCAATTGGGTTGTTGAAAAATAACCCCGCTTCCACAACTAACTATATCATTTCATCACCTCCAAAATTCAAATTTACCATAACCTTCAAACACTTTAAATCTACAAACACCTCGTCATAGCTACTTATATCCTAATAGTCCCCCTATTTTCTACCACCAAAACACTTATTCGCGTAAACTTAACATATATCTAGAAGTTGCATATTTCAATACTTCAATTATAAGATTTTCTTGTGCTCTTCTTCATTATCCATTTACACTAAACTTTTCGCTAAAATCATTAACTTGTTTCTGAAAAGTTAGAGCACCCGAATCATAATCCTTATCACAAATTTCATCTTATTGATGAACCCAATAATATATCGCTACCTCGTAGCATATATACTGACTTCCAAAGATTGTGTTTACTATATCCTCTTCCATTAGTACCATGACCCTATGTCATTTGTTAAAGGTTCCTTAAAGTATTAATTAACCAACAAGAATCTTTGCTCATAAGTTTTCTCAACTCTTCTCTTTTAAAAAAATTCATACTTTTAACACTTTTCCTGATGCAAAGATATCATGCTACCTAATCTTGCTACCCAAAATAAACTAGTTCATCATCCACCAAAACTTCTCAAGAATTTTCTTCGTTTTATTTTTTTTTTCCGTAATCTATCCTTTTCACTTATTCAGTTTTCATTACATTGTTGTACAAACTTTGTACAAAACTCACAAATCTTAGCAATCAACTCTTTTATCCTCAAATACCATCCTTCGTAAACTTTAATCTCAAAAAGTCATTGGCATACTTTGAAGATTTTATCATTGCTTGGGTTGAAGATGTCATGTTGATTTTCTAGTTCTTAACATATTCATCTTATTATTTCATAGATGTTCCATATAAATGCTAAAGGGTTTACTTGATGGAACCAAATTTACAAATAGTTCCATCAAAGAACATACAAGTTCTTATTTTCCTGGCCTTTTTTAAAGTTTGAACCCAAATTTAAATTCTAACTTGTCTTCATACTAATACAACTTTTGTGACTATTAAGTCACTCATATCTTGTCACTTCACATCTCAAAATTTTGCACAATCCAACATAGGTTCCACAATATACATACCACATGTAATCATATTCTCATATTGCTTTTTCCTGTACTTCTTTTTCCTCTACTTTTGAGCAATTACTTTTTTTTTCTTTACCGACTTTAAGTCGTCTTAAATTTATATTTTACTAGTCAAATATTTCCATTCATTCCTCTCTCAGAGTAATTATCTAGTTGATGAGTTATCTCACATTTCTCTTGTACAAATGATATTTACTCTGCGCTCTCTTATAGAGCTTGCACAACTCCATCTCAATATTGGTGTGCTTATTGTAGTTATAAGTTACCTGATTTATAGATTATCAAAATTTATATCATAGTTCTTCTTCAGATTCATTGAGACATAGATTTTATGTATCATATCATAATTTGATTACAAGGAGAAGCTTTAATCAAATCCAGATCATTTTCTTTAGCCTCCAAAATATTTTTCCAAACCAATGAGTTAACTTTATAGTTTGGTCAAAACTATTGACCATTTATGCTTTATGTTGTTGGACTACCTTGTTCACAACCAATGAACAAATTATCTTATCAAAAGTTTATCGAATGTTCTCTTTGTCGAAATTCATTACCAGAATTTAAACCAAAATCAATAACCAAAGACAAACCAAATGTCATACTTAATCTTAGCTCCCTTAAAATATTCAAAATTCATTCAATGTACCTTAATCTCATAATTTCATCCATACATAATTAATCACATATTACTTTCCCAATATAACTGCTCTTTTTTCAAAACACACTTACGCGTTAATTTCTCATATATACTCTTTCCACATAACCTTGTTCATAACTTCCTCTTTTCAAACATATTTAAACTCAAAAATAGATTCCCAATGCACAGATAAGATAACTAGAAGAGTTCACGAAGACATAACTCAAACATTTGGTGAGGCTCCAACCGATGGCCCAATATATACATAGGAAGAAATCAAATATATAAGGGTGTTTTGATGATTTGGACAAACTGGTGATCAGTCACTTCATCAAAATCTCACCCAGGGAACGATTTTCATATAAATAAATATATATACTCAAATGGGCTCTTCAAAGGAATACATATACAAATGGCAGAAGAATCCTCACCATAACGTAGAGTAAATGCCTTGTGATAACAACAATGCACCACAAAGTTTGTCACATAAGAATCTCAAACACAAATATCTCACATCACAAGCAAAGCATAGTTTCCCAAATTTCATATTCATCATGCCATTATTATCAAACAAAAATAACTCTTCATTGACACAGAAGAGATTACGGCACGAACGAATGACACAGATGAAAGGGATGCAAAGTGATTGAGAATCCTATGCTCCGTAGCACAACTTCAATTTTTGACACGATAGTAGAAACAAGGCTCTAACCTAGAGCTCTGATACCAAGTCTGTCACGACCCAATTCTGTGGTCGGTGACCGGCGCTAGACTTTGACTACTTAAATCACACACAAAGATCTAGCCAGCCTCAAACTTATTCTTATTCTTATCAATCTTAAACCATTAAACTTATAACTAAAACTTATATTATCTTACATTTTAAATACCAAAATTTTAAAACCAATTGTCAAGCTTTGTTCGATTAAACAAAATTAATATACTCTTAATAATTAAATATTTTCAAGATCAAAGCAAATCTTGTGACTACGGAGCTTCTAGATGAAAGAGCAAAATACAAACTAGAGACCTCGATGCAAGTCCTGGAGAACAAATCGGACTTGGTACGATCAGAGTAGATCTCCGAGCCAACACAACTCGTGTACGAGATCCTGCAAAATTGGTGGGTGGGGGTGAGTGTTTTGGAACACCCAGTAAACAAATAAGATAAATGTAATACCCGACAAATAAGTTGAACTTAGTTGAGTTTAATCAGGTATACTAAGTTATTCAGTAATATAAAAATATACTAAAATACCACATAAAGTAATTGTTTGAGTAGATACTATTTTGACCTACAATAGTTTAAAGTGTTAATAATGGACGTGACAATGACTTTGGGAGGAATAAAATATAGAATACACATTCGTAATTAGAAATTATGAATAAAAGTGAATTAAATAAAGATGGTGGAAAGAAAACGTTAGTATCTTGTGAAATAATTTAATTGTATCAAATTAACTAAACATGACGTGGATATTTTCTATTCAAGAAATTCGATTAGTTTGTGTTGAAAGTTTTGACAAAAACATTGAAAATATAAGGAAAATTAAAAAGAGATGATAAGTACGTTGATAAAGCCTAAATTTTAGGTAAGAGATAATTATCGTATAAAACTAAAGTAACTAAGGTAAGAAAAAAATATATAATAAGATAAAGTTAACCAAATAAAATAGGATAAGTTAGAATTGAAAACAATAAAAGAAAAAATCAACGCAAGGAAATAAATGGAAACAAACGTGGCAATGGTAAAAAGTAGACTAAAACGTGCAAGGGTGAAAACAAAGAAACGTGGCTAGTTTGGGAAATTGACAACAAGTAAAATAAAAAAGAAAGAAAGAAAGAAGATAACGGTGAATTTAGAAGCGGTGGAACTTGGGAGGATAAATTGTTGGCTTCCAATTTTCCAACAAAATAAAGACACATAAAGAACCAGAAAGAGAAAAGGAGGAAAAAAAATAAAAGAAGAAGAAGCGGCCGAGAAAGACGATAGGAAAAAAATCACCGAGGTAAATTTTATAGAGTTGAAATGATTAATTTCTTTCCAATAATAAACTGAGATAAAGGTTTTGATGAATTGCTTGGAAGAAATAAAAGAAAAATATTAGACATGCTTATTTAATTAAGGAAATTATAAGATTTATTAAATTTATCAACCAAAGGTTTGTGAGATTGTGGTGAAGATAAAAAGAATATGAGAAGGATGGAAGTTTTCATGGGTTATTTCTTGGTAACTAACTGTAGTAATTAGGATAATTTAAAAAAAAGGAAATTTTGTATATCAAGTCACAATGGAAACAAGTTAAAAAAGAGAGAGAAAATGAACTACTAAAGAAAGAAGGGATGAAAGATGGGAAACGAGGAGGAAGTTAAATTTACATGGCTATGAAGGTTCGCTTGGAAATTGAATATTTCGAAGGAGATGTTGGTGAAAATAAAAACAGAAAAGTAACTCAAGCTAAGGTAATTAGATGTTTGTTAATATAAATTTGTATGATTAATTTTGCTTTAACAAAATAAAAGGAAAGAAGAAACGGAAGCTCATCCCCTTAATATTAATTTTCCAACCAATATTAATATAAAGAAGGAAAAAAGGAAATTAAATATTCCAACATGTTCTGTGTTTACGTTGAATTAGTATGAGCATGAGTATTGGATTTTATTCGATGTGGAGGAATACTATTTTATAGAGTTGATTTAATAAAAAGAAACCGTAAGTGAGAATTTTAATGTGTTGATGGTTATACTAAAATAATCAAGGCTGGTTGTTATATTTATAGGAATCAAAGAATAAATATAGGTTATAAATGGCTTTAGCAAAATTCAATTACTGAAATGGGTAATGATTGTGACAGGCATGAGATTGAATCACTCATACCTTGAGCTATTTGAGCGTGGATGAGGAAAGGAGAAAGCGTTGTGCATTGGGAGAAAGAGTCTCTAAATGAACATTCGATTAAATCAGTAAACAAATAATATGTGACTCGTACTTTATTTGGCGTACTCTATTTATTTGTCACGATCTGAATATGGTAATGTGGGTGTATTTTGTGCATTTGTCATATGAGCATATTGTATGACGTTATGATTTGTGAAAGTGTGTTCAATCTGGCCCAGCGGGGGTACTGAATATGTTTGGTATATTTTAGAGCCGATGAATTTGTTATGATGTGAAAGTCTATTATATAGATGGCTCTACTCTGTGATATGGACGTCTAGTAGGCAGAGATCTACCCGTGACCAACCGGGGATGTTGGCATATGTGCACATATATTGAGGATACAATGGATTTTGATATGATCTGTTTGGCCGGCGGGGTTGATTTCTGATGGCGCCTTTGAGATATGGTATCCTCGTGTCGGAGTTGGAGTGACACTATCTAGATCTTGCCGAATGTTTGTCAGTTCTGCTATATGATATTGGAATTATGTGTCATGTGTCAAATTGCGTGACGGTATGGAACGTTGCATAGTTTGCTCATGTTTCTGTGACTTTATGATTATATGCTATATTTGGTCATCTGGTAAGTATGACTTTTGAATAATGTACATCTCCGCATAATTTATTTGTCATGTTAGTTATATGCATGCTTTAGGTATGTTTGTGCATTGAGTGGCTAAATAAATTGCGATGCATATCTTATTTTTTTACTGAGTGTTCCAAAACACTCATCCCCCTCTCACCAGTTTTGCAGGAACTCGAATACGAGTTGTATTAGTTCGAAGATCTACTCTGATCGTACTAAGTCCGCTTTATTCTTCGGGACTGGTTTAGAGGTCTCCAGTTTGTATTTTTCTTATTGATCTAGAAGCTCCGTAGTTGCAGGATTTGTTTTGATCTTGGGAGTATGTATTAAAAAGAAAAAGCTTGGCTTATATTTTGTAAATTTGGAATATGAAACTAAAGATCATTAGGTTTTAAATTTTATATTTAAATGCTTATGATTATAAATTTGAATACGTTAGAGGCTGGCTAGATTTATTTTGTGAATAACATTAGTTGAAGTCTAGCGCCGGTCACCGACCTGAGTTTGGGTCGTGACAGTAAGGGAAATTTAGTGAAAGAACTTTAAGTATAACAAAAGATTTGAGATATGGGGATAACAAAATTTGAGCATTACAAAAAGAAAGTATGCTTCAAAGAAAGGTGATGGAAAAAAAAAGTGCCTTTAAGACTATAACTTTGGGCAATGTCGGGAAGTATTAAGTTTGTAATTTAAATGCATGACATGAAAATTGAGAAAAATAAGCTTAAAATTTCACAAGGATCTATTTGAAAGAATTTGATCGGAGAATTTGATGATAGAAATTGTTTGGTATGGTCGAGATGCAAGTTTATTGTACCACTTATGGATAGGGTTATGGTACTTTATGAGAGATTCAAAGAATTGATTCAATAGAACTATAAAAAAAATTTCATACAATAAATAAGTTGTTGAAGCTATGATCGAAGAAGTTACTTCGATTTTATACACTTTGGAGAATTTAAAAAAAAACTAAGGCTATTCATAAATTTAAGAGATAAAAGGAAATATAATTTTTATATAAGGTGTATTATCTTAGAAGGAGAATGAGTTTTGAAAAGTCTAATGGTAACACTTGTGGTTGAAATTGGCCTATATGGTTAAGATGTGTTTTGTAATCAATAAAGTGAGAAGAATGATAAATTTAATAAGTTGGTGTTAGAAAGTTCTTTGGAATTCAAGTTGTTGTGCCATAATTATGAAATGGCAATTGGACTTCCCTTTTCCGTAAAAGGGGTATAAGTCAATTTGTAATAATTTGGGAGATGAATGTAAGCTAAGGTAAGGATTTTAAAAGAATTCAAGTGAATTGAGTTTTATTTGGTTTGACAATAAAAGAACATAATGTTTAATTTGAGAACCTTAAAGTCTTCACATGTTAAAGGGATAATGAGTTTGGAAAAAGGTATAGACTCAATCTTAGATACATTGACCTATTTGAGAATTTAGAGCCGATTGAGCTAGTGGTATGCGAATATTTCACAACAATGGTGATATTTTTAAATGAAAGTCACGTCTAGGTATTAGACCTATTTATAAGACCAAACACTTGCTTTTGAAACCACAACTAGTTCAGATTTGTTAAATTTGAAATATTCAAAGTGCCAAACGAATTTCGATCAGAAGGTATGAAAGCTTCGAGATAGAAAGTTCATGATTTATAAATTAGAGTGAGAAAATAATTCACAAACTCCAAAGACTTACGAGGAGATATTAGTTAAGTATTCATCCTGTTTATATGGTCAGTAAGAAAACTTTATTTAAGTAAATTCGGGGACCGAATTTTTATAAGGAGGAGATAATGTAATACCTGATCTTAAAATAAGATAAATTTAATTATGTTAAGATATTTGATAAATTAATAATATACTATATTGCGAAATAGTTATGTAAATTGCTCATCGAGAAATTCTAGGAATATGTTTCAATATAATTTGGTGCGAATATTAAATAAAAGTATAGGTGTTAACTTAA
This sequence comes from Hypericum androsaemum, assembly GCA_963995505.1. Lineage (NCBI taxonomy): Eukaryota > Viridiplantae > Streptophyta > Magnoliopsida > Malpighiales > Hypericaceae > Hypericum > Hypericum androsaemum. The sequence continues at coordinate 14,282,474 of OZ023181.1, read as the reverse complement.
TTGACAAAAAAAAATGAAAGCTAGAATCAAACTTATCTAAGCTTAGACAAATTAGAACTAAAAATACAAATAAACTAAGTGATAAAGATTAAAAAAAAAGAAGGAAACGTGGCAGTAAGAAAACAGAAAAGAAAAACGTGGCAAGAGGAAAAGTGGAAGTAAAAAACGTGGCAACTTATTATAATGAGATAAGTTCCTAAGAATTCACCTAAATAATTAAGAGGTAGCAGAGGGCAAAATAGAATAGTGGAAATAAATTTGGTAAAATCCATTTAGAAAAGAAAAAGAGTAAAATGTGGGGGTCACCAAAGCTTGACACCGAAGCATAAAAAAAAGGGTAAGGTCTGAAAAGATAAAACAAGGTGAAGGAGTAAATTAGGTCATTTACAAATTCCACCTAACCAAAAAATAAAATGAAAAAGAAGAAGGAGCGAACCAAACTAGTAAACAAGAAAAGCAGAGATGATTTTGTGATCGAGTAGGGGATTTCACTTGGGTAAGCTCATCTCCTCCTTCATTTTAGGCTATGTTATTGATTTTTTTAAAGTAAGTCTATTAAGAACAAAGGTGAATTAGATTGTGTTGTAACTTACGTTGAATTATTATAAAATTAGAAAAGCAATTCAAGTTAGGTAACTTAGTGTTTGTAATATAAATTTGTCTGTTTAATTTATGGCACAATGGAAAAGGGGGGAGGATGAATATTTTTTTATGGTTTACTTCTGAGTAATTAAAGAAATAGTAAGTACGATCAATAAAAAAAGAAAATTTGTAATATTAAGTCTCATTGGAAACAAGTTAGAAAGAAGAAAAGATATGATACGAAGGAGCACTTAAATTAAATAAGGAAGAAAATATAAGAAGAAAGGAACTATTGAAAACTAAGAGAGAATCATAAATATATTTATGTGGCAATTAAAGTTTGCTTGGAAGTTAAACATGTTTAATAGAGATGTTGATACAAGATGGATAGATGACATGTATCCAATAATCAGATAAAGAAAATTAAAAGGGTTGAAAATATATTTGAAAAGTAATTAATTAAATTGACTAGTTACCAAGGATATTGACAAGTATTAAAGGAAAGAAGAAAACAAGTTCAACCTATAAGAGGAAACTTAAGATGGAAAATTGAGATAGAGATACAGAGAACTTGAAAGTCATTAATTTATTTAGAGATAGATATATACTGAGAAGAACGTGAACTGGTATATGAATAAGTAGCGCACATGTTGAATGAAAAATAGGGTCAAGTTAATTTATTAATAGATGAGAATATGTATTGGCGAAGTTACTGATTTGGGTTGGATGGAACCAATTGTTGTATTCAACAGGTTTTGAAATATGTTTGAGACTACGAAAATGAACTCCGGAGAATAAAAATTGAGGAGAATAAATTTGTGTATTGGAATGACATTTTATTCAGATGGCCATCGTACAAAAATCGGTAAACAAATAATATGTGACTCGTGCTTTTTTTAGCGCACTCTATTTATTTGTCATGATTTGAATATGATAATACGAGTGCATTTGTGAATTTGTCATATGAGCATATGGTATGACATTATGATTTGTGAAAGTTTGTTTAATCTGGCCCAGAGGGGTATTGGATATGTTTGATATGTTTTGGGAGCCTATGAAGTTGTTATGATATGAAAGTCTATTATATAGATGGTTCCGCTCTGTGATATGGACGTCTAGTAGGCAGAGGTCTACCCGTGACCAACCGGGGATGTTGGCATATGTGCACATATACTGAGGATACAATGGATTCTGATATGATTTGTTTGGCCGGCGGGGTTGGATTCTGATGGCGCCTTTGAGATACGGTATCCTCGTGTCGGAGTTGGAGTGACACTATCTAGAACTTGCCGAACGTTCGTCCAGTTTTGTGATTTTATTTTGGAATTATGTTTTCATGTGTCAAATTGCGTGACGGAATGGGACGTTGCGTAGTTTGCTCATGTTTTTGTGACTTTGTGATTATATGCTATATTTGGTCTTCTGGTAAGTATGATCTTGGAATAATGTACATCTCCGCATAATTTATTTGCCATATTTGTTATATGCATGTTTTAGGAATGTTTGTGCATTGAGTAGCTAAATAAATTGCGATGTATATCTTATTTATTTACTGGGTGTTCCAAAACACTCACCCTCCCACCCACCAGTTTTGCAGGATCTCGTACACGAGTTGTGTTGGCTCGGAGATCTACTCTGATCGTACCAAGTCTGATTTGTTCTCCAGGACTTGCATCGAGGTCTCCAGTTTGTATTTTGCTCTTTCATCTAGAAGCTCCGTAGTCACAAGATTTGCTTTGATCTTGGAAATATTTAATTATTAAGAGTATATTAATTTTGTTTAATCGAACAAAGCTTGACAATTGGTTTTAAAATTTTGGTATTTAAAATGTAAGATAATATAAGTTTTAGTTATAAGTTTAATGGTTTAAGATTGATAAGAATAAGAATAAGTTTGAGACTGGCTAGATCTTTGTGTGTGATTTAAGTAGTCAAAGTCTAGCGCCGGTCACCGACCACAGAATTGGGTCGTGACAGACTGCCATGCCGCCAAAACACTCTAAAAAATATGCAAAAATGCCCTCTCCACGAGAACGTGGAGGGCACAGGCCTAGTCGGACTTTTTATCTCCTTCGGAACATAATTTCACATGGGTCGTCAACTGTACTATCGCGTTCATGATATATGATTTTTTTTTTTGAGAATTATGATATATGATATTTTGGAAAGGTGAATATTTTATTAGAAAAAACAAAAAACAAGTGGACTCTTGTAACTAATTAATTGAATAGGTTAAACAAATTCACTTTAATTTTTTTTGGGAAAATTACTCTAAAGTCTCTCGGGTTTGCTTAAATATACTCAAGAGTCCCCCCTATTTGTAAAATACACGCCGACGTCCCTCGTGTTTGATTTTATTATTCTTTCGGGTCCCTGACACACTTTAGCAGCTCTTTTTTTCATTTTTGTCATGGAAAAGACTATCATAGCCCTATAATAAAAAATGAAGTCACCGGTCATCTCCTACGTCCTCTCCGGTGTCGTCTCCAACGACCTCGAGGCCCAGGTGAGGCATAAATCCATCCCGGCAACCCCATCACCGTCGTCGACCCAACAACCCTTCTTCACCGTCGTCGGCCCAAGTCTAACTTGTTTGGCGTCGTTTTAACGCGTGGGGCTCAGATCTGACCTCGTTCTTTGACTTCGTAGGCCGTACCCTGGATTGAGATCGAGTTCGCCAGTACCCACTTCCAGTTCACCGATACTTTTTCTGTTCTTCCCTTTCCCCTGGATTGAGATGGAAAGGAGCCTTGTCGGAGACGACAGATTCAAAAGATTGGTCGTCCCTTGTCAGAGACGAGGGATTCGATTTCATCGAGAATTCCAAGATAAGCCTCCGCCGATTTCATCATCTCCTGTTCATCTTGGTCGCGGCCGCCGACGTTTGATCGAGATGGAGAATCGGCGACTGGGTTTCTCCAGACGTGGGTTGGTCTATTTTTGTGGGGATGAGGGGTTCCTCCATTAAGGACGAGGGGTAGTCGATGGTGACAGAGACGTCAGTGAGGAAGGCTTGTTAGGTGTTGGGTCGACGACGGTGACGGAGTTGCTGGGATGGGTTTATGCCTCGCCTAGGCCTCGAGGTCGCTGGAGACAAAACCGGAGAGGAGGTAGGAGATGACCGGTGACTTCATTTTTTTATTCCAGGGGTATGATAGTCTTTTCAATGACAAAAATGAAAAAAGAGAGCTGCTGACGTCATCCAGGGACCTGAAAGTATAATAAAAGCAAACCAGAGGGATAACAGGATCATTTTTCAAAAAGGGGGGCTTTTTAACTCGAAGAACTTGAGAGTAATTTTTCCATTTTTTTTTTTGGTAAAAATGCATTCACTTTAATGATGCACCATATACCATACTAAAAAGAAAGAAAGAAAATGAGTGTATAAATCCCCCGGTAGCAAATATACCTGTTACAGCCGTAGTCTTCCTGAAACCTATATATGTTAAAGATATAAGTTAAGAAATTGTTTGCGTGATTTAACTGATATTAATAAGGTGAGATAACATTTTGTGAAAACTCTCAAATTAAGCACGCTTGGCCTGAAGTAATTTCAGGATAGATGACCTTCTGTCAAAATTTCTTAGATTGCCTGCCTAGGACAAAATACGACGGAAAAATTCGTGTTAGACTATGAAAACAGTGGTTAAAATAAGGATGGTGGTCCAGCTCCCGGACCCACCTACTATCCTTGCGTAACCACATCCAGACCAGACGAAAAGAGTTGGAGAAAAGGCTCTTATCCCTATAAGAGAACAAGAGATGGTCGTACATCTACTTGTCAGATAACCGAGCGATGGGGACCTCTACCGTACTTGGCCGAGTCCATGACTAAATTAGGCGCTGGCGTTGCTCAATGCTTGTTCTATATCCCATCTTCATCTCCAAAAGCTGGCATTGTAGCACCAATTTCTCAGGCATTAACAACATGATCAAAATCAAACACGAACTTCCATCTCGTCTAAGTAATAAAATACTTAAATTTTTTTTAAAGTTTTGCGTTCAAATCTGATGTATAAAAAATACCCCAAATAGACTTAAATTATTGGAAGAATCACTCCAAATAGAGTATGACAATATTCGACTACATGCTTCCCTTGGCTCGGGGGATATAGCTCAACCGGCGTATCTCCGTTCTTGCAATTGGGTCGTCGCGATTACTAATTAGATGTCTAATTGTCCCAGGCAATAATTGTAGTATCTTGTACTGATGGCTCACTCTTTAGAAGTCATTTCTAAATAACGGATATGAATAAAAATCAAAGACAAACCATGTGAGCAGGTGAGGCGTGACCAGACAACAGGAGAGAGACAGAATCCTAAATAGGTGCTTGCAATGCAACAACAGGTAAACCACTTTGCCAGATGAGTCTTGGTGCCACACGACAAGGTTAAAGTAAATGCTGGAAGTTCAAGGATAAAATTAAGCTTTGATATGTATACTAGAACATAGATAGAATTTATTTACATTAGACTTTTTCCACATTAGGAAATATTTACAGAGAAAAAGAATCCCTTCTCGTCTTGGATTTTCCCATTGGACAAGATTATCAGCGCCTAGTCAAAGGAGATCCCCCTAACAAAATGTGATAGGCCAAAGAGCATCCATCTTCTTCTCCCCTGCTTCATCGCCAACTAAAACTACTACTTCACCCCAACAATATTATGAATGTTGCACAAAATGAGTTCCATATTCGGCTGCATTCGTAGATTAAATATGAACCATTTGGCCAAGGTTTCATTCACCAAAGTAATTGCCGCAGGAAGCAATTCCATCGCAAAGCGTTTGTGCAGATAGGTCAACTGCAAAAATTTTGGAGAGAAGAAAGCAACTCCATGTAGTTTTTCCCTTCTACATATTCAGCAAAAACAAAAAAAAAACATAAGCCAGATATATCTGAACATTAGAACCACCCATACAATTTCAAGCAAATGAAGCTCATAAATCATTCATTCCAGCGAACCCACAGAAAATCTCAGTCAAGAGTTCCTTTTCTGCAATCAAATACTGCTTGGTCCATGGATAATAATTCTTCTAGCACAACAACTTGCAGAATGTAGGGTGGACAATCAAAATCGGAGCAGAAGCATAAAATACTAGCTCACTCGACTTCCTCTTGCAAGGAACATTCCTTTTTTTTAATAAAGGAAATGAGCATTCATTGATGTCGAGCTTTCTCATTCATCAAGATCGAAAATTGGAAGGAGTACGAAACAGGCTTATATCTGTCTGTGCTCCAAGTTGAGAGATGCATAAAACTAACTAGAGAGGTTGAAACTTGAGTTTACCATAGAGGTTCAGCCGCAGAATATTATTAAAAACTCGAAATCATCGAATGAAGCTGTTAATTTCAGCAGCAAACCATAGACCAGTAAAAAGTCAATAACGTGGACGAATCAGAAGTAATTCCAGCAGTTGGACACGATCTTTCTTAATTGCCAAAACCAACAACATTATTTAGAACACAAAATAAAGAAACAAAGTGAATACCAACAGCAAGAGAATATTAGCAATTGCAAGATATTTCTTACCAGAAGAGAACTCATTTGGTAGATTCTTAAGAGCACTCAAGAGTTGGTTGTTTGACCCCTCCACCAGTTCCTTGCTACCAGACCTATAGCAAGGAACGAGCACCGCAAAACCATCATCATCCTCGTCATCACCCCTAAACCCACAACCATGAGGCTCAACCCACCCAATTGACCAATCCGGCCCATCGGACTCCGAACCAGACAAGTAAGCTCCATCAGATTGGACCAACACCGCATCACCACATTGCTTCTCAATTCTCCTCTCTTCCCTGCTATGCCATTTCCTAGTCACTTTCCTATTAGAGGCTAAGTTTCTAGAAGGGAACTTAACCGAATCACACTCCTTAACCCCAACAAGACCACACTCGTTTGAAGGGTTCGAAGACGACCCGTTCGAGACTGGATCTTTCTCTTTCCCACCCCATAACCACCATTGGAAACGAGTCAAAGAAACTGACATTTATAGGTTCCCTTTTTCCCTTTTTCCAAACCTTGCAAGAGAATCTCAGTAAACCAACTTGATCAGTAATTATGAAAAGATCATTTCCCAATCATCATCATCATCATCATCATCATCAATCTCACTTGCCCAATCACACCACCAAGCACAAAACTTGAAGAAGAAGAAGTCTTAAAAGAATAATAATCCCAATAGATACCAACTCCAACAAGTTCCCACAATTAATGGGTCCTTCTAAAACAGGAACAAGTAAACAAGAGTCCTCCTCCTTGCTAATTTCAAAGGAAACTAATTGATTTAAGAAAAGAACTAGCCGCTAAGCCTCAAAAAGCCCCCCCACCCACCTTCCTTTTCATTAGAACAAAATTTAGCCACAACTGGGTAAAGCTCCAGGAGCCCAAAAAGCTCAAAACTTTGTCACTTCCCAGAAAAATCCATCCATTAAAATGCCCAAAAATTCCACCTTTATTCTTCCAAAATAAGTTTTAGTCCAAAAGAAAAGTTTTTTTTTTCTCAAAGCAAATTCCCGAACCAGGCAGCTAAGTTCAGAATTCCCTTCCCCCCGCCAGAAAAAATGGAAACTTTAGTTCTACCTACGGGAAGAAAAAAAAGGAGGAAACTTTAGGCACTTTGCCCAACCTCCATCAGATCCACTCCCTCCCCTGTTTCTCTCTCTTTCCCTCTCCCCAATGGGTTTCACTTCCTCTCTCTAGATTCTCTCTCTACTGAGAGCCAACTGACAGAAGGATTGTCTTCTTGTAGATTTATACTGACGCCCAAGTCCGCTCCCTTCATGTTAAATTTTATTTATTTATTTTAGTTATTCTTTTTTAATAAAAACCCCTTCGAGCTTATCGTGGAAATTGGAAATTGAAAAGTGGCGGGTGGGGTTTATTTTAATTTTAGGTCCCTCCAATCATTTCATAAGAAATTACGTCCTGGATGGTGCAACCACTATTTTAACCATCCACTCATAATCGTGTCCTCTCCCAAGTTGCTGCACATTTTTTCGAGGAAATAGAGCCACAGTTTCGATGATCATTCCGATATGTTCAAATCTGACGGAAAGAGATGTAATTTGTTGACATTTTTTTATGATGTTTCATTTTTGCTGTGGTAGAGTTTTAACGAGTTTAATGATCACAATCTTATTTTAACATGCAGTAGAAATATCACAATATGTAGATTATATATATCATAAAATTTAATAATATTTATTTTACGAAAATTCAAGCGATAAAAAATTGACCATTTAAAAAAAATTGGATTATGCCTAACAAATGTAGAAAATATCGTTGAATTTTATTAGCTGGGTGGTGGCGGCTCCATATTTGAAAATCCTTATTTATTTGGAATAAGGGACTAAAATTTCTGCATCAGAGCGATGACGCTTTTTGTTATATTTGGAAATCTCATTTATTTCTCCAGCAATCTTCGGTTCCTACTAATTTCTTAAGGTAATTACTTTCCTAAGAATGTGTTTTGATGTTTATTAATGGTTTTCTCTTTGGTTTGATGAAGTAAACTATCAAACGTTGATTCAGCGGGGGAGCGGGTTGCTGCCCAAATTAGCTGATGTGGTGGTGGCTCCATATTCAATCATTGCGTGTGTTTGCGGTTCAAGCTTGTGACACGTATGACTTAGCTCAACCTTTGTGAATTGTAAATTTAAGTAAAAAACCTGTTTTATATTAAATTATATTCATCTGTTTTCGTAGTTTGAATATTATATCTTTTGTTACTATTTTTTTGGGAAAAGTCTATTTTAGTACTTTGTAGTATCGTCAAAAATTACTTTAGTACCCTGTGGAAAAAATTCATCAATCAAGTCAAACCACACTCAATTAACATCACTTAGGTCCACGTACAGCTGCCCGGACTTACCCCGACCTGTCCGAAACCTGCGCAACCAACTAGACCCTCCACGTCATCAAAAATCTGATGATGTGGCATCTTTCCTCCCTCTCCCTCTCCCTCCCCTTCTCTTCTTCTTCCTCCTCCTCCTCCTCCTCCTCCTCCCAGGAAAAAAGTGAAATTTTACCCAAACCAAGATACCGACCACTTGATCAAAATCTCTACCGACCACCACCTTCCTCCTCCTCCTCCAAAATGGCGTCGCTTCGTCGTCATCCCCGACGCTAGCGGTGACCCCAAACCTGACCTCCATAACCGCCGCCAACTCTCCCCTCTCCAGCATACCCTTAGCCGCCCACATCATGACCTTCCCCGATGTCATTTTGGGCACGCTCCCGCCCTTCACAAGAATCACCAACCTGACCTCTCGCATATCGCCTTCAACGCGTCGGCTTGTTCCTCCTTCCTCTCTAGCTCTGCCACGACGGCAATCACCCCGTCGTGGGTCTCGAACGCGACGAGGCAGCCTCCTCTGATATAGTTACGACACATGATATGAGCGACTGTCTCGATATAATACGGGTACACCTCTCTGTTGCCATTCGGCTTCGTTATAACGTTCGAGCACCGACCCAACACGTAGAGGAACCTGTCCTCCCCTCGTATGATCCCTTTATCACATGTCCGAACGAAGCACTTGGTCAGTGAGCACTACGAGTTGGTAGCTAGTCTATTGATACTTGTGCCTTTCGAGGTCGATCGGGGCTTCGACGTCTGACAACACATCTCCACCGTCACGAGGTTTGTTTGCTCTCTCTCTCTCTCTCTCTCTCTCATTCTCTTAAGTTAGCTTACTGGTCAGGATTTTGAGTTGTATGTTAATTGATTTTGTGATTTTGTTGTCGGGTGAGTAGTTACGGCGTCGTCAAGGGTGTGGCAGCCAACTCCTTCGTGGCGGTAGAGAGGAGAAGTTGAAGAGAGGGAGAGGAGAGAGAAAGAGGGAGAAGAGGGAGAGAGAGGAGAGGGTGGAAAGATGCCACATCATCAAATTTTTGATGACGTGTAGACCAGGCAGGTTTCGGGCAGGTCGGGGTAAGTCCGGGCAGCTGCCCGTGGACCTAAGTGATGTTAATTGAGTGTGGTTTGACTCGATTGATGTATTTTTTACCACAGGATACTAAAGTACTTTTTGACAATACCACAGGGTACTAAAATAGACTTTTTCCTTTTTTTAGGGGATATCATTTGTTACTATTTCAATTTTAATGGTCCTAATGTACACTATTTTGATTAGTTTTTAATAACGATTATAATTAGCAGGTTTTTAAATATACTGTCCGACTAGTCGGACTACGATTCAGTTAGGAGAGTTTACCGAGTTTGGCCAAAAAATTACCAACCTTACCAACCGCCCAAATAATGGTCGGATCGGATGGTTTGACCAAATTTTTTATCCTGTATTTTCTGGTTCGTAAGGTTGAACCAAAAAATTACGGTTGGTCAAATATTTTGACCAAGAAAAAAGACAAAAAAATCTACCAAACCTTAATAAAAAGAGAAAAATCTTGTTTGGTTGGATATTTTCTTTTTTTAAGGATAATTTCGTAAGGTTGAACAAAAAAATCAGGATTGGTCGGATATTTTGGCTAGGGTAGTGGGGTAGGGGTAATTAAAATTTTAATAAAAATATTTTTTTAATATAAAAAAGTACCAGTCCGACTAGTTGAAACACGACCCGGAGACAAGAGCGGATCGCTCTCTGGGTCGTATTTGAAAACCTTGATAATTAGGTTAAACCGTTATTTTTATGTACTTTCATGTCAAAACACACAACTACATTATCGTTCTAAAATTTTGATCAAGTAAAATTTTTAAGGTAAATTTTTTACACCATATTATAGTTTAAACACTGAACCTCTTTGAAGATGTCAACGCCTTCGGCCAAGTTAAAAGGCACTTTGGCAAGAGAAAATAACCGAAAGAGAATATAGAAGTTTTACCCAACTCAAAATCAATGTTATGTCATTAATTTTATTTGCGAGTCTTAATACATCACTAATTTTATCCGTGTGGCATATTATTAGGCCCTTTTTTAGACATCATCGATATTTTTTCCACCGTATTTAAATCTAAATATTAGATAGTTTTTTTTTGCATCTTTTCCAAATTAGTGAAATAGCATGTCACGAAGTTAAAATTATTGTTGTGATATAACACATAGATTAAATTAATAATATAATATGTTTAGTGTGATAACTCAATAACTAGAATTATCATGTATTAGTTGATTGGACTTTAGTACCACAAGGTTGGTAGACAAATGTTCACAGTTCACACTTTACGCTCGAACTCATGGTTCTGTGACGCGTTTGCTATTGCTTCCGACGATAAACAATAACAACCTTACATAACCATTTTTTTATTCAGTAAAATTTCCTTGAGTGTATATTTACAAATATACATAAACATTAGAAATAAAACAACTGACAGGTGTTCACAAGTTCACACTTTACCTTCGAACTCGTAGATCTGTGACGCGTTTGCAATTGCTTGAGACAATAAACTCTAGGAAATTTTTTTAGAAGTTTCTAAAAAATGTACTGAAATATCTTATCTTAATAATTTTTGAGTTTTAAGAATTTGAACTTATTAATCATTCTGACTAATTTAAGTTACAATTTTAGTTAGATTACAATATGAAAGTACCAAAATATTATTACCTCACATTAAAATTCTAAAATCATAATTACTCCACCCACGGTAAATAAACTCCAAGCCATAAGCCATCAAACGAAAAAAAAACCCTAAGATTATATAGAAGAACCCTCAACCTAAAATAGAACGCCCTCCTCTTTAAGAAAAAGAAATCTAAACTATTGTAACTAATATTTAAAAATAATGAGATAAATTGAGGAGATCGTCAACCAACGAGTCAAATACAGATAGAAAATCGACACTAATACTAATTTAATGAAATAGGGATGGTTTTTCTTATAAAATTTAAATGTCGTAGTGGGTACTCTTTCTAAGCCAACTGTCATGGAGCTCGAACAGTAGTAGTTCATGACTAGCTTATGTGGCGTTGAAAAATTCTTGTCCGACGTCATATATTGCATTGGAGTTTTTTAGCCAACTATGGCATAAGTTTTTTTTATTAGGGGTGGGGGTAATTATGATTTTGGGGTTCCCCGCAAAAAAATAATAATTTTAGGGTTTTATTGTGATGTAAGGGTATTTTTGTAATTTTATATTTTTAACTGAATTTGTGAGTGAAATTGGTGAGAGGTACTAACTATTTCAATTTTTTAAACCAAAAAACCTTTCGGTACATTATATTGAAACCAAAAGACTTTTGAGTACATTATATTGAAATAAAATGACTTCTAATTTTTTTTGGGAAATTATGCTCAGACACCTGGTATTTGATTTATTCGGTGCTCGCCTCCATGTATTTCTGTAATTGATTAAAAACTCCCCGATGTTTGGTTTTATTATACTCTCAGGTCCCTCGCTGACATAAACAAACTTTTTTTCTTGTAAAATGACTAATATACCATTACAAAAATTAATTTAAAAATTAATAAATAGAAAAGCCAACGAGACCGTCGAGACAGCCAGCGAGTGAACAGGGACCGTCAAAGCCCTACGGCAGAGAAACCGAGAGATTGTCAACCGGAGGGACCGTCGTCGTTAAGAGAGTCGACAGGACACAACTGGGGCAGAGAAACCGAGGGATTGTGGGGGCCGGAGATGAGGGAGCGGGAGCGTCTAAAAATAAACGAAGAGGGAGCGTCGTCGCTGAAGGAGTTGACGGGACGCGACTGCGACGCCGCTCCTTAGCTAGACCCAGTTTATCGAACCCAATTTCGGCTTGTAAAGCTTGAGATTTTTTATTTTGGACCTCGGTCTGTTGAAAGAAAAATAGTCGGGGCTTCAAGAGGTGGAGTACGCTTCGATCGTCGACAAGATCAGCTAGCGGGTGATCGTCGGCTCAACCTAGATTATTGACCGTTGATAGATCACCCGTAGATTTTGACTTAGACCTCCAATTGAAGTGATTCTGGTGGCTCCGGAGAGATAAGACGTAGATCTACAGTTTTGTAGTTCACGACTTCTTCTAATTCAGAGCGGAAGATGGCATAAAATTGGTTTGAAGCTGACTGCAGGCCGATCGTCGGCTACAAGGCGATCGTCGGCTAAATCGTCGGCCATTGGTAAAATTGGCTTATCTTGAGGCTCCAACCTCGTATTGCAATGATTCAAGTTGCTATGGAAATATAAGAGGTATTTCTACAACTTTCTAGTTGGTGACTTCTTCTAGTTCAGAGCGGACGGAGGCCTAAAATTGGTTTGAAGGTGACTACAGGCCGATCGTCGGCTACAAGGCGATCGTCGGCTAAATCGTCGGCCATTGGTACAATTGGCTTATCTTGAGGCTCCGACCTCGTATTGCAATGATTCAAGTTTCTATGGAAAGCTAAGAGGTAGTTCTACAACTTTCTAGTTGGTGACGTTTTCTAGTTCAGAGCGGAAGAAGGCCTAAAATTGGTTTGATGGTGACTACAGGCCGATCGTCGGCTACAAGGCGATCGTCGGCTAGCGTCAACTCTAGGCCGATCGTCGGCCATTGGTATAATGATCATATCTGGAGACTCCAAACTTGGATTGAGACGATTCAAGTTGCTATGCAAAGCTAAGACATGGGCCTAGAACTTTCTTGTTCATAGTATCTTTAAATTTGGAGTAGAAGGATGCAAAAAATCTATTTGAAGTTGTCTAATGTTAGATCATTGGCCGCATGACCTACCCCTTGATCGTCGGCTACGTCCCTTGTGACCTCGATCGTCGGCAAGCTGGGGTGAAGGCTGATCATCGGCTGCCGGTGACCTCGATCATCGGCAAGCCGGGAGGAGGGCTCGATCATCGGCTACATTGTGACCTCGATCGTCGGCAAGCTGGGGTATAGGCCGATCGTCGGCTGCCGGTGATCAAGGGGACGATTGTCAGCCAGCTTGGAGGAGGGCTCGATCGCCGGCAAAGAAGGCCAAGCCCGGTTGTCGACCCAGGGTGATTGACGGCCCATGGTTATTGACGGTCCATGATAATAGAGACCGTATTCAAGATGGACTCTTGAAGAAATTGAGGAACTCTAGGACTCTCAATATACTTGGGGTTTTGAAGGGATGGAGATGGGCATTAGAGACCTGAGTCAGGCAAGGATAAGCATTGTAAATCTAAGGCAGGCAAGGATAAATGTTGGAAATTCAAGTCGGGCAAGGATAAGCGTCGGAAATCCAAGTTAGACGAAGATAAGTGTTGCATGAGGATGAACATTGGCAAAGATAAGTCTTGAGGTCTTCGAGTACGGCTAGGAGACGATAGGAGGCTGAGGCGGTTTACTTGTCTATATAAACAGAGCATTGGGAGCAAGGCGGGGGATCATCACACACAAAACATACAAGTTACTCTCAAGCTTCAGCTCTTTTATCTTAGTTTAGGTTAGTAGTAGTCTCGGCTTCGGCCACCCTTGTTACTTTCGGCGTTAGACCGACCTTGGGACGAGCACTCTGGGCCGTCACGAGATCGATCGACGTTCTCGTCACTTTTTATCCCAACATTGTTTTTTGCACGCTCGGTGGGACCTAGGAGGATGTCTGAGAAGGCGATTTAACCTATTCCAATCAAGATGACCAAAGGCAGAGACACTGCACCACCCTCTTCTCAGCTCGCTGGGAAGAATACCACCAACACGGCACCCTCAGGGAGCCGGCTCTCCCTACTACCCTACCTGGTACCGGGAAGAACTCCACCAACTTGGCTCCCCTGAAGGAGCCAGCTCTCCCTACTACCCAACTGGGTATCGGGAAAAATACCGCCAACACGGCCCCCCTCAAGGAGCCGGCTATTCAAGATGTTACTGGGACACTCAAAGCCATAGTCACCAGGCTTGATCAATTGACAATCGATCATAAGAAGGCTAGGGAGGAGACTCGAGATCGATTTGAAGAAGCAAAGAGACGGACTGATGAGTCTCACCACCAACTCTCTACTAAGATCGACAAAGTCTACAATTACGTAGACGAATCGATCCATCAGGCGACTATAGATCACCAGGACCAAGCGGTTGATTACTTCAACCAAACCATGGTGCTTATGATAACCACTAAGGTTTCCGAGGCCATGAACAAGGGGAAGGCCGTCTGTACCCCATTACCCGCTGAGCACACCTTCAACCAGACCCAAGGCACCTCAAGAGTGACCGGTCGAGATCAATCGGCCAGGACTCCCATGCACTCGTCGCTCCAGGTATCCTCTAATAGGGGGACTCAAGGGACGAACGACTTTGAAGCCACAAGAACAAGAACAGGTAACGTCCAGACAGACTTAGGCCGATATCAAACGGCCCGAAGTAGGACGTATTCATCTAGGGTTGATGCTAACCGCAACACCCTTGAAAGAGGAAATACCAGAACTAACCCTCTTTTTGAGGCAGGAGTTTTTGCTGATACTCCTTGGCATCAGTATACTCAGGAAAGAAGGGTGGAGTTCGAGGAAGAAGAAGTTGACCCCGCCGTCAATAGGCAATTGATGTACGGGGGTACCCAAGCAAGGGCGGATCGAAAACTTCCTCCCATCGAGGATATAGAAGACCTATCGCCTATGAGGCAACATGGCCATAATCAAGGACCTCGACGGGAGTATGAGGTAGCACATCAAAGGGACCTCGTCACTGAAGTACTTAGGGACTTGGGGGTCGAAGCAAGGCACACTCCCCGCCCTAGGTTTACCAAGCCATACCCTGAAGTCTATGATGGGGAACCTTTCCCAAGGGGATACCGCATCCCAGACTTCACTCAGTTCTCGGGTGAAGACAACAGGTCAACGGTGGAACACATGGCACGGTTCATCATCCAGTGTGGTGAAACCTCATCCAGGGATGCCCTCCGTCTACGCCAGTTCCCAATGACCCTAACCAAGACAGCCTTCTCTTGGTACATCAGCCTCCCGCCGTGTTCGGTGCGAACTTGGGCAGAGATGGAACAAAAGTTCCACAATCAGTTTTACAGAGCAGAGCCGACCATAACCATCTCAGATTTTGCCCACATGCAACAACTCGAGGGCGAGTCAGTAGAGAGGTTTATGATCAGCTTTCGAAAGGCGAAGAATCGGTGCCCAACCAACTTGTCAGAGTCTGACCTAGCATCCTTGGCTATGCAAAGGCTCACCTTCCGACTCCGCAAGAAGCTAGGGGTTGAAAGGTTTCGAGACCTCTCAGATTTGGCACAGAAGGCAACGGCAGCTCAACAACTGATCAACGAGAAGGATAGGAGGGCTGCCTCCTCTAAGGGTACCTACTCTTATGACCCTACACTTGAGATTGATCATTTGGATAGCGAGAATAGTTGGGGAGATGATCTGATGGCAGAAGAGATGGTGGCTGAACTCACTAAGGGCAAACCTTATGAGTGCGAAAGCCTTATCCAGAAGAGGGTAACGGTAGCCAATGAGTTCACTCGCCCCGGTGCCCAACCTAATCAACCCAAGGGCCTTAACGAGGTTGGGAAAGAGTACTCATTCGATGTAACCAAGGCCGATCAAATCTTTGATAACCTGCTCAAGAACGGCCAGATTACCTTACCCAAGGGTCACAAGATCCCAGATGAGAAGGAGTTGAAGGTGATGAGATACTGTAAATGGCATGCCAGCAAGTCTCACAACACGGCAAACTGTGTGGTCTTTCGAAACCAGATCCAGCAAGCAAGTAGAGACGGCCGGTTGAAGTTCGCAAAGGAATCACCACAGATAGCCTCCTTCACAGCCCCAATCGCAGTGGTCAGCCTTAGGAGAAGTGAGAAGGAAGACAATCATAGACGAGAGAAGGCACCTCCTGGAGATCTGAAGGAGACCCTCGAGAAGCAAGATCAACGTAAGATACCCCCAAGAGATCTGAGAGAAATGCTCGGGGGGCAAGGCCTTCGAAGAAACATGAGGGAGATAATCAAGGAGCGAGATCAGCTCCTGACCCTCGGGAGGCAAGGCCCTCCAAGAGACCTGAGAGAGACCCTCGGGAGACAAGATCAGAAAAAGACACCCGGGAGGCAAGGCCCTCCAAGAGACCTAAGAGAGACCCTCGGGAGACAAGATCAGAAGAAGACACCCGGGGGACAAGGCCCTCCAAGAGACCTGAGAGAGACCCTCGGGAGACAAGATCAGAAGAAGACACCCGGGGGGCAAGGCCCTCCAAGAGATCTGAGGGAGACCCTCGGTAGGCAAGGCCCTCCGAGTGATCTGAGGGAGACCCTCAGTAGGCAAGGCCCTCCGAGAGATCTGAGGAAGAGGCAAGGTCTTCCAAGAGACCTGAGGGAGTCCCTCGAGAGGCAAGATCAGAGTCAGAAGGGGCAGTCCACTAGGATACCTAAGTCCTTCCTACCAAGGGTGCTAGACGGTAACTGGAGGATCCATCACCCTCGCGTCAAGGTGGATATCCAAGAAACCCCTGACCAACCTTGAGAAATTTTCCACCGACTAGGGGAAAAGAGACCTACACCAGAGTCACCAATACATGGAGCATTGACGAAAACCCAGAAGCGTCGCCTCGAAAGAAGATCCAAGCTGAGAAGCAGATTACGAAGGATCATGAGAGACAGCTAGCGGGACACAAGGCTCTGATAGAGATGAAAGAAGCCTTGCTAACTCTTCCCGTGATACAACGCCATACAGCCTCTGAGCAAGGCCAACCTATGGAAGTTGAAGCCCTGAAGCGTGACAAGGGCAAGTCACAGATGAGGGAGTCCGATGAGGCAAGAACCCTAAGCGGGGAGTATGATGAAGATAGATCGAACATGAAGGTGGGAAAATACAATAACCTCAGGGAGAAGCTGGACAAGAAGATATGGGTACCCAAGACCAAGAGTGAGGTGCCACCTAGTGACAAATCCTCACAGAAGGAGCCAACAAGCCCAGAAGTCACAGTCGATCTAGACTCAGGCAATATGAGATTTGGGGCTTTCGAGAATCTGAAGATAGATGATTGCCCTAATGAGAAGCCAAGTCAAGGCAATAGCTCCAGTGAAAGCAACGAGAAGCTGAGTCAAGGCAACAGCTCCAGTGGAAGCAACAAAGTCATCTCATCTTTTGTAAAAATCGGGGACTTCGAGAAGTTGAGGCTACATGGTGTCTGTGCCCCTAGTTAGGACGAATTACCGAGCTGGCCTGATTAAGATGAGGAAGGAAATATCGTTGATAACATCATCGAGGACGATGAAAATGAAAAACAAAGCTTACCTGATCTGGACGGTGAAGAATTCAATTGGCTTGATAATCTCAACGATGAGAACTTAGGCGGAGCACTAGGGATAGAGGACTACCTCAACGAAGAAGACATCGAGGAGAAATTGAAGCTAGAAGATAGCATGAGTGAGGACAACTTTAGTGAAGACGGTTGGGACCTGTCGATCAATATGGTTTTCACTCTACCGGCTATTTTTGCGCCGAAAGAAGGCCAGCCT
This sequence comes from Hypericum androsaemum, assembly GCA_963995505.1. NCBI lineage: Eukaryota > Viridiplantae > Streptophyta > Magnoliopsida > Malpighiales > Hypericaceae > Hypericum > Hypericum androsaemum. The sequence continues at coordinate 14,264,537 of OZ023181.1, read as the reverse complement.
AGCTACCTTGAGGGAGATGTAATTGAAGAAGATATGGTGGAACTAGAGATTGGGGACAAAGCCCTAGCTGTACCAGTGGTGGAAGACTTTGGCGACACCATCACTATACCAAGACCTACCCGAAATATGTGTGATCATCTGAAGCCACTCTACATCTCAGCCCACATTTTTGGGAAACCGATTAATAGGGTCCTAATAGACAATGGGGCAGTCGTCAACATCCTCCCTTACTCACTCCTCAAGAAGCTGAACAGGGAGGATGAGAAGCTGGGTGCAACTGACATGATGATGACTGACTTCGTCGGTAAAGGTACTCACCCTCTAGGAGTACTCGTCGTTGAAGTCACTGTAGGTTCTGTCACTCGAGAGGTTCCATTTTTTGTCATTGAGGCAAAGACCTCCTACAACGGCCTACTAGGGAGGGATTGGATCCATTTAGACCAAGTCATCCCGTCCTCTCTCCATCAATTTTTAATCCAGTGGAAGCCCAACGGAAAAGTGGAGGTCGTAGCTGCTGATAAAGACCCCTTTCAGGCAGCCATGAACTGTGTCGAAGTGGCCTTTTACGATGGCTCCATCGTACCGACAAGCGTGGCACGAAGCGACCTAGGCCAAATAGCTGGATACGCAAGCACGGTTGAACGGGAAATCCCCTCCTCTAACCGACCTGCCAACATCACCCCCGAGAGGCAAGCCCTTAGGCTTACTTTTCGTGGTTAACACAACAGAAGGAGAGCTAGCAAGGCGGTCAGAGGTCTACGCCTTGTCACAGTATGAAGCGGCCGAGTTCATTTTTGAGGACGACGGTCAAGACCCCCTGGAACAACTGAAGATGAGTGACCTTCACCCGGCCCCAAGCAAGCTGGACGACGCTAAGGCCGAAGTGAAGGACCCTCTGAAGGAGATACTCTTACGCTCTGAGAAAGGAAGCCGGCCTGTTTTCATCAGCGAGCGGCTTCCAAAAGACTTTGAGGACGACCTGGTTAAGCTACTGACAGAGTACCAGGACTGCTTCGCTTGGGACTATGACGAAATGCCAGGCTTAGAAAGATCTTTGATAGAGCATCGACTCCCTATAAGGCTGGGTTTTCGGCCTTACCAGCAGTCAATGAGGAGGATGATGCCAGAAGTAGTAGAAAAAGTCAAGCTAGAGATAGATAGGCTCTTGGATGCCGGCTTCATTAGGAAAGCTGATTATGTAGAGTGGCTATCCAACATTGTACCTGTTGTCAAGAAAAATGGCAAAATTCGAGTTTGTATTGACTTTAGAGATTTAAATTCTGCTACTCCCAAAGATGAATATCAAATGCCTATTGCAGATATGTTGGTTGATGCTGCGGCAGGACATGAAGTCCTAAGCTTCATGGATGGCCATTCAGGTTACAACCAAATCTACCTTGCTCAAGAAGATGTTCATAAGACGGCGTTCTGTTGTCCAGGGTCCATCGGAATTTTTGAGTGGATTGTAATGCCATTCGGGCTTAAGAACGCTAGGGCTACCTATCAAAAAGGCATGCACCTGATCTTCCCAGACTTCATCGGTCGATTCATGGAGGTCTATATAGATGATATTGTGGTTAAGTCTCATGACCATAGGGAGCATCTTGACCACTTGAAGATGTCATTCGAAAGGATGCGGAAGCACTAGCTCACAATGAATCCTTTGAAGTGTGCCTTCGGAGTCTCTGCAGGCAACTTCTTAGGCTTCCTCGTTCACAAGCGAGGGATTGAGATAGATAAAAATAAAATTAAGGCAATCCAATAAGCACAACCACCTCGAAAAAAGAAAGAGCTACAATGCTTTCTCGGTCAGATCAACTTCCTAAGGCAATTCATATCTAACACAGCAGGCCAAACTCGGTCGTTTACCAACCTGCTCAAGTTGAAAGGAGGAGAGTTCATATGGGAGATCAAACACCAACAAGCATTCGACGAGCTTAAGGAGTACCTATCATCCCCTCCTATAGTAACTCCTCCATCTCAAGACTGACCCTTACTTCTCTATGTCTCAGCTGCCCACGACTCCATTGGTTGCTTACTGGTCCAAGAGAATGAAGAAGGGAAGGAACAAGCTGTCTACTACCTAAGTCGGTCCCTCCTAAGTGTGGAGATTAGATACTCATCAATTGAGAAACTATGCCTGTGCCTTTTCTTTGCCTGTAGAAAGCTAAGGTACTATCTACTCCCCACAGAGGTAAAGGTAGTAGCACAGACTGATATCCTTAAGTACCTACTCACAGGACCCATCATGCGGGGTAGGGTAGGCAAATGGGCCTTGGCATTGGTGGAGTTCAACCTTACGTTCGTACCTCAACGGGCGGTGAAGGCTCAGGCTCTAGCTGACTTCTTGGCGGACCACCCTAGCATAAACACCTTTACCGATACCACGGTGGATTTTGGGATGGTGGCCAAGAAACCTTGGCTTTTGTGGTTTGACGGCTCTCGGACTAAGAAGTATGCGGGAGTAGGATTCATGATCAAGTCTCCAACTGGGATCAAGATAAAAGCCTCATTCCTCCTTGACTTCCCTTGCACCAATAACCAGGCAGAGTACGAAGCACTGTTACTCGGGCTCCTTGCCTTAAAGGACTTGGGTGCTAAGAACGTATGGGTGTTTGGAGACTCAATGTTGGTGATCAATCAGGTGACAGGTGAATTCAAGTACGGGCGTGACGGGTTCCAAGTGTGCTGTGATGCAGCCCGAACATTAGTGAGGGGCTTCAAAGACGCCTTTATTGAGTTCATAGATCGTACCAAGAATCTTGAAGCCAACAGGCTAGGGCAAACTGGGTCTGGGTTTCGTGCCTTAGCTAAATTTAACTCTGTGCCGGTAAAGGTCAGGACGACCTCGGCACTAGGTGAGATCCCCCAGGTGGTCGAAGTGGACTTGATACAACTCGACCTGGACTGGAGGCAAGAGTATATCAACTACTTCAGGGATCCAAGCTCTTCCTTAGACAAGTCACTAAAGGCAAAGGCACTCAGTTTTGAGTACATCAATGATACCCTCTACCGAAGGACGGTTGATGGATTACTCTTGGTGTGCCCAAGCCCGCAGGAGGCTATGTTGGCTATGACTGAGATCCACGAAGGTATATGTGGAGCTCATCAGTCAGGGATCAAGATGAGATGGCTGATGCATCGTCATGGCTACTTCTGGCCATGCATGGCGAAGGATTGCATTGATTATACCAAAGGGTGCCAAGAGTGTCAAAGGCACGGTCAAGTCCAACGCTCCCCAGCTGATACCTTCCATCCCGTAGTGAAGCCTTGGCCATTCAGAGGTTGGGCAGTTGACGTGATTGGAAAGATCTACCCCCCTTCCACTAAGGGACACTGTTTCATCCTTGTTGCCACGGATTACTTCACTAAGTGGGTAGAGGCGATTCCCATGAAGGTCGTAAATCAAGAAACGGTGATCCAGTTCTTCAAGGAGCACATTATTCATAGGTTTGGGTTACCAGAAATGATCACTACTGATCAGGCGACCATCTTTACTGGAGATGAAGTCCAGACGTTTGCAAAAACCATGGGCTTCAAAATTACTCATTTTACACCTTATTACGCCCAAGGTAATGGACAAGCTGAAGCAACCAATAAGGTGTTGAAAGGATGCATAGAGAAGATGGTGAGAGGGAAACCCCGAACATGGCACTTGGCATTATCCGGAGCTCTATGGGCTTTCCGTACCACGAAGAAGGGTACTACGGGTACGACTCCCTTCGCTTTGACCTATGGTCATGATGCCATGATCCCCTTAGAGTTAACGGTACTATCACTGAGGAGAGCAGAACAGATGCACCTATCTAGCTTAGACTATGACTCTGCCATGATGGCCACCCTTGAAGATCTTCCTGAAGAGAGACTGAAGGCTTTAGATGCCATTATCCAACAAAAGAAGACCGTAGAGAAGGCATACAATAAAAGAGTCCGCGAGAAGCACTTCGAGAGAGGGGACCTAGTCTGGAAGGTCATCCTTCCAATAGGACATAAGGACCACGAACATAGGAAGTGATCGCCCAACTGGGAAGGACCATTTGAAGTGCACGACGTACTTTGGAATGGGTCTTATCGTCTAGCTAATGTCAACGGTGAAGTCCATGAACACCCAATAAATGGATTGTACTTGAAGACTTATCGCCCCAGCATGTGGGATGGAGTGGACAATAGGTTGTTCAATGACTATGCTCGAGAACACGGACAAGAAATATAGCTAGTTTGACGCAATGTAGAGACCTATGTTAGCCTTAATCATTCTTTATAACGGTCCTTGAATAGACCAGATTATATTGTACTTAGTTTTTATTCAGTTTGCTTAAAGCCATCATATCTTAATAAAATTATTTACTCCTTGGCTCTCCAAGACTCTTAAAATATCCCTTGTTATTACTCGTGCATACTAATAACGGTTTGATAAAAGCCGAGAGGTCGAGGCATCAACATAGATAATAAAAGAAAAGCCTAGATGGCTTCATAAGAGGTAAGGCCATAAATAGGTCAAGGCATACAAAAGGATGGATGAGCAAAAGGGTGATCAAACCCCAAAAATCTAAGCAGTCTAGCACAAGACTAGTCATGATCTGCGCCTTCATCAGCTCGGCCAACTCCCTTAGACTCGTAGCCAGACCCGGGATCTACGTCAGGGCAAAAACTTTTGATCACATCTCGAATGAAGGTACCTGCTGCTACAAGTGTATCTCGCTCGGCATCGTAGTCCGCCTTCAGTCGCACGTGCCTCACAAGAGCAGAAGCGTGATCTGTTCTTGCATTGTCGTAAACATTGATTTTAAACTCTTGGTCAGCTTGGAATAAAACGTTCTTCTTTTGGGCAGCCATGACGACGTCTGCTTTAGCAATTGCATCTCTCTCCTTAGCTTGGGCTAACTCTTGCTCAAGTTCAGCTACCCGTAGGGAAGTCAATTGGGCTGCGTTCTTTTTTTCGATCCATTCGGCCCGTATGAGCTTGAATTCCTGGGTCCTGGATACAAGGGTTTCACGAGCTTTTGCGGAGGCCTTCTCGTGGTCGCGGCCCTCACGGTGGCTGAAGAAGACTGCCTGAAAGCGTAACCGACTCTGCATATGACTATAATAGACAAGTTAGAATGTTCGCTTGGCCTTTGAAACAGCTTTATGGGAAGGTGGCTTTACCTACGAAGAGTGACGGTAAAATCCTCATTTAGCGGACAAACTTGGTCATACAGCTCGGGTAAAAGAATTCCCTCCCCACGAGACTCTAGGTACTTTAAGGATTCAGTGATATCAGCTGGAGGGTCGAAGCCTACGTCGATTTCTTGCTGAATCATGAAGGCAATAAGGAAATCAATAACTAACGCACTGTGCCGCTGGACCTCGAGACATTGGGTAGCTCGGTCCTCCGTTGCTATGTCGGCTGGGGCGCTAGTGGACGAGGTATGAGCGGTTGGAGGCTGATAGAGATCTGGTGCAGGTGGGCTGGCCGTGATGCTATCATAGAAGGCCTGCTCCATAAGGAATCCAAAAGTCAAGAATGCAGTTAACTAATTTTGAGAAGGATGAAAGTTTGAGAAGAATACCATGACTGACTCATCCTCATCATCTGACACCGAAAGGGGAGCCTGGGCAGTGACTAGAGTCGATGAGGAACTGCCTACGATGGGAGGTATGGTCGTTGCCAATGGTGATGTGACAACCAAGGGTGCCAGAGAAGGTGCAATGACCGACGGTGCTAGCAGCGGCACTACAACATAGGATTCCAATATGGGTCGATCTATAGGACAAAGAGGAGCCCGATCAGCCTTTGGTGTAGGATCGTTCACTACCACTTTCTTAACTATGGTGGCTGTCTCCTTGCCCTTGGTCACGGGTAGCAACATCCTAGGTTGGCGAGTGGCAGCCCCAACCATGGCTGGAGGAGCAACAATGGTTATGTCCTTACCAAGGGCCATGGCAGATTCTGAGGTTGAACACATCACAAGGTGACGCTGCAAAAGGCGTGTTATCTTGAAAGCTTATATAAACCAATTCACATACATTTGCAGAGGGGTTACCTTGCTTGGAGGAAGTGGAGTCTGGGCTTCAGGTACAGAGGTGCCATCAATAGCCTGAGGGCTAGAGTTGTCGAAGAGATCTGCATACAGGGATCAATGGTTAGACAACTAAGTAAGTAGGAGGCACTTGAGAAATGGGCGTACCTCTTTTTTCGGAGTTAGCATCGTTGGCGTCGCTATCCTCAGCCTCGCTACCATCTTTGTCATTGGCATCGTCCAAGGGGTCAAAGTCAGAGTCGCCGAGGTTACCTGTTTAAGATGCAAAAGGGGAGTGAATGTTGATAAGGAAATTACAAGTAGCATTTTGGGGCTAATTGACTACCTTCTCGTACGGAGTTAGCACCACTCGATGCTTCGGAGTGCGTTTTGGCCTCATGATCATCAGCTCTATCCAAAGGGTCAGAGGGTCTAGAGACTGAGTCATAGGATGATTTGGCTTGTCCTGACAGTGTACGCTTCCCTGTGCCTTTCTTCTCTTTGACGGAAAGAGGAAACATCTTCGCCAACTTAGGAGCACAATGAGGCCAATAATCAAGCTTCTTCCACCAATCCAAAAAATAGTCAGTAGTCCCGCCACTGAAGAAGGTTTTCTCTAAGGTACTACGAGAAAGGAGAAACTCGCTCACTGCGAGGGCCTTTTTGGCTATCCTCCATTCTTTTGATCTCTCCAATCGTTTACCCTCGAACCTGTGGAGGAGGTACATGGGGGGAAAGGGTAAGTCCTGCACCATGCCAAACTGCTCGGCAACGAAGTGAGGATGATAAGGTTCCACGCGCATCTTTGTCCCAGTACAGCCACCCACAAGGTCCCGTGTGGTAAGGATCTTAATCCACTCCTCAGCGCTGTCGGAAGAAAAGTCAAACGAGAGGAATGGAGGGCGACAGCTGTAGTCAATGGTCCCGTCTTCTTTATGTACTTCCATCAGGGGCCGCATCTTATAAGTAAGGCTGTACTCATCCTGGTCAAAGATGGTGAAGTACTCCTCAATGGTGGTACACAGATCCACTTTTCCTTGGCAGAGAGTGTAAGCGTAGCACGGCCCCGGAATGCTCAAAGGGGGTGACGGTGTAGCAAGACTCGAAAAATACGCCAGGCTCCACAGGGCAGCTATCCATAGGGGGCCAGAGGCCTTGAGGGTATGGGTCACCTTGCGGTGGATAACGTAGGCAGTCATGTGGTGGTATAGGTGGCTGAGAATGAATTCCCCTATCGCCAACTCAGTACCCAAGGAGAGAGAGTACGCCAGCTTCTCATAGTCTATTGATACTCGCTCGGCACTTAAGCACATGATGGAGCGAGACAGCTACAGTAACAGGAAGGCAACATGTTCACTTTCGTTTTTAGCAGCACCATCAGCTAGGCGGTGAATGGCAATGTACTTGGTATATGCCTTCTCTGGGTCTTTAGCCTTGAACCTTTTGCGAAGTTTAGCTGGAAATGTGGGAAGTTGCGATGGAGTGACGTTGTCACCCTGAGAGCGGAGGCCGAAAAGCGATGCCATGTCATACAGAGTAATGGTCCTCATGCCTACGAGGAGTAGAGAAAGGGTAAGACGCGTTATAACTCAAGGAGTAGTTAAAGAAAGGTGAGGTAACGCGGACATACCCGACCGAAAGATGAAGGTGTTGGTACTCGGACACCAATATTGTTGAAGCAAAGCGCCTAACAAAGAAGGACATGGCTCGAATCGACAGGTAGAGAAGGATATCATAGAAGCAATGCCTGCTTTCTCCCAGGTGGCGCCATGAAGCTTCTCAAGACGGGTGTACCACTTAATGTATGCTGGCAAGAACTTGTCCGGATAAGAGGGCCATCCCCGGTAAAGTCTAGACCCTCCCCATTGGGATAGGTTAAAGGATGGACCCTTGATGAGAGGAGCATCCTGGTGGTGAATAGGAAGGTACTTGGTGAAGGCATCCGGGTTGATCGCCGTTGGACCAAGAGCATGGCTCATCACCTCCGTGGAGTCATCAATAGGGAAGGAGGTACCGAAGGTGGATGCATTTACTACATCCTTATAGCGTTGCTCATACTTATGCACTAGTGGCGGAGGTTCCATGACTAAGGCTAATACCTGCAAGACAAGTGAAGCAAGACTAAGGCTAGGTGAGGTCAGAGAAGTAATGGCTTTAACTGACTTAAGCCGAGCTCCACAGGATCACAGCATAGAGCCAATCGTCGGACATCCTAACCCGTGGCCGATCATCGGCCAACCCTGGGTGGAGGCCGATTATTGGTCAGCCTAACCCAAGGTCTATCGTCGGCCAGCAAGGGTAGAGGCCGATCGTAGTGGCCAACATGGTTAAGGGCCGGTCATCGGCCGAACGAGTTGAGCCAAATATTGACCGTATCGTAATGATCAAGGTTAGGACACAATACCAATGGTGCACACTCAAGAAAAATGCACAAAAAGCTAAGTTGCAACAACCCGAACCATTGTGAAGCTAAACATACACGATAAAGCGCACTCTTATCATGACTAGTTCAACATGGAGGGAAGTCCGAAATGTCAAAAAAAAGAGGGAAAAGCTTCAAGGTAAAGTTCGAAATTCAAACAAGGCACAACCTACTTTGTCATTTCTACAAACACTTTATGGACATTGTGAAGGGGCTTTGAAGAAGCATTTACACAAACACATGGTGTACATACAAACAAGGTTTGAGGAACATACCTTCTTGGACAAATCTACAAGAGCAAAGATGAGCAAGAACTTGACTTCAAAGAGCCCTAGTTTGGTTTAGGTTGATTACGCCCTAAATCCACCAAAATTCAGATTAAAGGAAGGATGGGCTGAAATGGTGAAGTAGAGAGGACTTTGAGAGGAGGAAGTTTACCTAGAACTCGTGCTTTTGTCTCCGGGTTAAGGTGAGATCGACTTTGCCATTTATTAAAAAGGGAACGTTCCCATTTTCTTTTCAAAAAGGAGCAAGTGGTAAAAATGAGCAAATGAGGGGCAAAGGGCTTGGTTCTTATATAGCCAAGGATGTCTCTATCAAAATAGCATGGGAAATGTGGCAAATTGCGAAATGCTCTACGAAGAAGCTAAATGTTACATGGTGATCCTTCTCATGTGATCACATTGAAGTATCACCATGCGGGGGGCATTGTTGAAAGAAAAATAGTCGGGGCTTCAAGAGGTGGAGTACGCTTCGATCGTCGACAAGATCAGCTAGCGGGTGATCGTCGGCTCAACCTAGATTATCGACCGTTGATAGATCACCCGTAGATTTTGACTTAGACCTCTAATTGAAGTGATTCTGGTGGCTACGGAGAGATAAGACGTAGACCTACAGTTTTGTAGTTCACGACTTCTTCTAATTCAGAGCGGAAGATGGCATAAAATTGGTTTGAAGCTGACTGCAGGCCGATCATCGGCTACAAGGCGATCGTCGGCTAAATCGTCGGCCATTGGTAAAATTGGCTTATCTTGAGGCTCCGACCTTGTATTGCAATGATTCAAGTTGCTATAGAAAGCTAAGAGGTATTATACAACTTTCTAGTTGGTGACTTCTTCTAGTTCAGAGTGGAAGGATGCCTAAAATTGGTTTGAAGGTGACTACAGGCCGATCGTCGGCTACAAGGCGATCGTCGGCTAAATCGTCGACCATTGGTAAAATTGGCTTATCTTGAGGCTCCAACCTCGTATTGCAATAATTCAAGTTTCTATAGAAAGTAAGAGGTAGTTCTACAACTTTCTAGTTGGTGACTGTTTCTAGTTCAGAGCGGAAGAAGGCCTAAAAGTGGTTTGAAGGTGACTACAGGCTGATCGTCGGCTACAAGGCGATCGTCGGCTAGCGTCAACTCTAGGCCGATCGTCGGCCATTGGTATAATGATCATATCTGGAGACTCCAACTCAGATTGAGATGATTCAAGTCGCTATGCAAAGCTAAGACATGGGCCTACAACTTTCTAGTTCATGGTATCTTTAAATTTGGAGTAGAAGGATGCCAAAAATCTATTTGAAGTTGTCTAATGTTAGATCATTGGCCGCATGACCTACCCCTTGATCGTCGGCTACGTCCCTTGTGACCTCGATCGTCGGCAAGCTGGGGTGAAGGCTGATCATCGGCTGCCAGTGACCTCGATCGTCGGCAAGCCGGGAGGAGGGCTCGATCGTCGGCTACATTGTGACCTCGATCGTCGGCAAGCTGGGGTATAGGCCGATCGTCGGCTGCCGGTGATCAAGGGGACGATTGTCGGCCAGCTTGGAGGAGGGCTCGATCGCCGGCAAAGAAGGCCAAGCCCGGTTGTCGACCTAGGGCAATTGACGACCCATGGTTATTGACGGTCCATGGTAATAGAGACCGTATTCAAGATGGACTCTTGAAGAAATTGAGGAACTCTAGGACTCTCAATATACTTGGGGTTTTGAAGGGATGAAGATGGGCATTAGAGACCTGAGTCAGGCAAGGATAAGCATTGGAAATCTAAGGCAGGCAAGGATAAATGTTGGAAATTCAAGTCGGGCAAGGATAAGCGTCGGAGATCCAAGTTAGACGAAGATAAGTGTTGCATGAGGATGAACATTGGCAAAGATAAGTCTTGAGGTCTTCGAGTACGGCTAGGAGACGATAGGAGGCTGAGGCGGTTTACTTATCTATATAAACAGAGCATTGGGAGTAAGGCGGGGGATCATCACACACAAAACATACAAGTTACTCTCAAGTTTCAGCTCTTTTATCTTAGTTTAGGTTAGTAGTAGTCTCGGCTTCGGCCACCCTTGTTACTTTCGGCGTTAGACCGACCTTGGGACGAGCACTCCGGGCCGTCACGAGATCGATCGACGTTCTCGTCACTTTTTATCCCAACACGGTCTTGAGGAAGAAGACGACCTCGAGAAGCAACATCATCTCCTGATTTTTGCTTGACGAGTTCTGGGTTCACACCACTAGTTGAATTATCTTTAATAGAAAAGAGTTTCTTTTTGTTGACACCACTAGTTGAATTAAAAAAATGTTTATTTGAGACGAGTTTGTTGTCTCAAACAATTATCTACCGGCCAAAATACATGAAATTTAACGATACAAGGTATTAGATGACCCGGGATCAAAACCCGGTAAATATATTGGTGTAAAAATTTATCTTTAAAAAAAATTATCGATCGTGAAAAGGCAACAACCAGCTTCTATTACATTTTTCTCTTCGAGAAACACATGCATGACTACTATGGTCAAATGATCGGAGTATTTTGGTAATAAGGATCTCATTCTTTACCTAGAATGTTTACAAAAGAATGAAAATTTTCAATCGTGAATAGCGATAAGCCTTTTTGGTGCATGTGTTACAATATATGTAACAATGCCTTTATGTTTTTGGTATGGTGATGATAGTTTCATCCAACTGTGGTGTGGTGCAACTAATATCTTGGGTGAAATAAAGATCAGTCTACACATAAAAAATATTAGAAAAATGCAGGAAAACTTTGTGAGTAAAATGATAACTCAAAAGTTTTAATAGACAGATTGAGTGATTAATGTGAAATATTACAAAATTGTAATAATTTATATTAAAAATCCAAAATTATTAATGAATATTTATTTGAGAAAAATTATCAATTATTGCTAAAATTTATAACATCCATCGTTTATTTGAGAATTCATAACATTCTAGATTTATTGAAAATATTAAATCATATGTTAATTATGTTATTGAAAATATTAATTTCAAAAATTAAATATTAAATCATATGTTACATAATTAAATTTTGAAATTAAATTAAATTTCTATATTTATTTGTCCTTTGAACACTTACTATTATATAAGAACGGCATCCTTCTATTGTGAAGGATGCTCAAGAAGTGTGAAAACTCTTTTGCTCCGCCATTTTCATTTTCGAATAGTTACAAACTTTATTCTTTTTAGTTATAGTTTACCTAAATTTTGCTTAGAAATATCTGTTTAATCTTAGAAAACTATCGCAATCAGTAGAATTAATTTTTAAGAACATGCACCTCCGAATGATTCAGATCAATTTTCGTTATTTGTCACCAAATTATCCAAAAAAAGAGTTTCAAGGAATGAAGGAAAGAATAAATTAGTTCCACTTATTATTTGTGACTTTATTAAATAAGATAAATTTTAACTTTTGCATCTAAAAAATTAGTTGCTTTCAGAAGGGTTTTTGTTTTCATTTTTGGTAGAAAACGAAGAAGAAATGACTATCCAACTTTTATTCATCAAAACAATTAAACATTAAAACAAGTACTTATAAAAAAATTAACCTATTTCAAGTCATCTAAATAAACATCTAAACAAGATGGAAAATGAGTATCTTATAGAAGAAGATCAAAAGAAAGGGTCAAATGCAAACTTGGACAAGTCTTCTTTCACCCGGTTGTCCTCCCTCCAATTTTGCTAAAAATGGACCTCCCAATCTCGATCGAAGAGGCTCTATACTCACCATATTAGGGTTAAAGGGTGACTACGAGTGACACCTTTCACAACATAAAGGACACTAAAGCCAGCTCCACAATAAGACGATGTTGTGAATATTTCCAAGCAATCTCAAGTCCTAGTATCAAGGCTAAATTCTCAGCCACTAGAGCCATACAAAACCTGATCTCGTTGGCAAAACTGTAAATCCAAATCCCCACCGCATCGTGAAGGACTCCTCAGGTACCAGATATATCAGGGTTGCCAGAAAAGGTCCCACACTTGACCATACTAGACAAATATTGCTAGGCAATTTTTAAACTGAATATTACAGAGATAACGAGGTAGTACATCCTTGGATCGTGAGCTTTTGGGATACTAAATTACAATATACAACTTGGTACTAAAGAATAAAGTTAACAACTTGGTAGTAAAGAATAAAGTTTAACTTGGTACTAAAAAATAAAGTTGTCTCCCGGCGACATTTTAGTGTTAGAATTAGAAGTTTATAACGAGGGAAAAAATTGACCGAACATAATTAGGATCCAAATTTTTTAGTAACAAAGAGTAAATAAATCCTTGTACGTGCTCAATAAGTCTAATTAACCCTTCTACTATAAAATAGTACACATAATACCTTGTACTTTTCAAAATGGAACAATATACGGGATATAGGTGTGTGTTATTGGTTTTCTTTTGCTAGAGATGGGGGAAGTGCAACAAAGTTGCTGTCATAGGGGGGATATGGTGAAGGTTAGAGACTGTGTGGTTAGGAACGTTTTTTAAGTCAATGTGGATGACACATAAAATTGTTAAGAATTTAGCAACTAGAGAACAAACGCGCAAATAACACGTACTTAGAGATTACGAAGTTCGGCCTAATGCTTATGTCCACGGAAAGAAAGAAAATTTTTTATTGATGGATCCGAGTCACAAAGCTATAACTAACCATAGGATAACACGTCCTTAAATAATAGACGAACTATTGGTGTACAAGAAACCTATCTAGGTCGAATTAGGAGTCCGAAATAAGAGCCGAAACTAAACTGAAAAAATTGTCCACCGCTTCAACTTTCTGTAAGCGACCATTGGCGATCGCCAATAAAGTGGCGTCTGCCACCTTCACCAATTTTTGCCAACTTTCCCAACAATCTCCACCTTTGGCGAAAAGTCATTCCGTGCGAAGAACCATGAAGCTCCACCCGAACTTCAATAAACTCTACCTTGATGAGACACCGCCCTATGAAGAACCATGAGATTTTGTAAAACCAAACTGACTCTACTGACTCCACCTCGAACTATAGATACACTGTCATCAATAAGACCATCTCAACTTTCTCTCCTCCTTTTTGTTCAATCACTTGGAGCCAGCCCCCAAGCTCGAGCTACTTTTGAGCTTGCTTGGCGTCTTCCCTCCAACCTCTATTGAACCCCAACTAGCAAGTCCTGCTGAAGCAACCTTGCGACCAATAGATGTGCTCTCTATTTTTTGGTCAATCCCATGCTCCGCAACCTCGAACTACTTTTCTGCTAGACCTTCTTGCCTCAAACTAATGCTACGTGCCATAGCATACAAAGGGCAACCTTTTGTTCTACCAAGTAGAACCCTCGACATGCCACGAGCTCCACCGTTCGGCCTTGAGTGAGATACCTGATTCGCCCGTGGTGCTATCAATAGCTTCGTATTCTCCATACAAAACCTACCCAACACCTTTGACGTGTACGTGCCGTTAGACAACCATAGCAGAAACTTGCTAACTTTATCTCTGCGAATCCTAACTCTACTCAAACTATTCATGTCAAGCCTTTGCTCCATCACACAAGAGCTTTTCTCCCCTCCATCGGAACCCAACAAGGTAACTCCACATACAACCGTGTTTCTCACTAACCTGTAGGTGTTCCTAGCATCCCTTTCCCCCTTCATCACCACCACAGCATCCTTCTCCACCTCAATTAGACCGCCTACAACCTTATAGTTGTACCCGCTATAATCCAAGGCTCCTAATGAGATCAAATACCTCTCCAAATTTGGAACATGCCTAACCCCACACAATGTTCTCTCAATACCATCTCACATCTTGATTTAGATATCACCCATGCCAGCAATTCTATAAGTAGAACCATTACCCATAGTCACCATACTTGAATCAACGAACTTGTAGGTGTCGAACCACCCTCTCTTGGGCGTCATGTGGAAAGAGCAAGCGCTATCCAAAATCCAAGAATCAGAAACCTTTGAACCTGATAATACAGAAAGAACATCACCATCCGATTCGTCCGAATATGAGGCCATATTCACGGAAGTCAGACTCAGAAGAGGAGTGGATGAGCTCATCAAGTTGTTCAGATTCTTCAGTGACAGAGCTGGAATCAGAATCAGAATTGTTGATCATGAGGGCAGAGATCTGGGCAAGGAGGTCGGGGGTCAGATCTAAGGCGTGAAGTCTTTTGTTCAAACGGCAATATCTAGCAATATGACCTTTATGGCCACATTTGTGACAGACAGTGTCTTTGAAACGATCATCATTTTTAAAAGAAGACTTTTTGGAAGAATGTATGAAAGGTCGTTTGTCATGCTTGTGATTGGACTTGGAAGTGGGACGATAGGATTTGTCACGATAAGATTTATCATAACGTTTAGATTTGTGTTTATGATGGTAGGGTTTTGGGGAGGAAATGGGACAATGGCAGTCCTTGGAATTTTGAGGGGTACGAGAAATATCGAATTGTTGACAGAAGGATCCAAGTTCCTGTTTGGTCTGTCTCAATTCTTTCTTGATGTTCTTCTGGAGCTTTAGATCTTGGCAGATCTGTAATCCTTGCTGTTGGGCGATACTGATGAGTTCACCGTAGGTGAGGGCAGAATAATTGATAGGGGTTCCGTGGGTGGTTTTGAGAAATCGTCTGACTTTTTCACCAAGCATAAAAGGGAGACCATCGATAAGCTTTTCTTTCCAAAAAGGTTGATTAGAATCCTCGCGAAGCATGACACGTGTGAGGAAGGTGTTCTTGTAATGTTGGAAGTCACTGAGTTTGTGGCATTTGAGATTTGAAAGCAGTTCGACATTTTTGTCTTTGAGGTGGGAAGAATCACCTATGAAATGAAGAGAAATGGAAAAGATGAGGGAAGAAACAGCATCTTGTACGGAATGACCTTCAGGTGTTAAGATAGGGCTGTTGGCTTCATCATGTTGAAGGCTGTTGAGTATTTCTTGCCGTTGCTCTTCCGTGAGGTAGAAATCCCACCAACCTTTGAGTTGGCCAGAGAATCCAGAAATAAGGATCTCAGCAATAGATTTGTCGGAAATGTCCGTTTGTGTCTTGTAAGCATTGGCTGCCATGGTCATTTGTTGTAAGAGAGACAGGATATTGTACTCTGTCATGGCATCAATATTCCATTCGTATATGGAATTGGAATTGAATTTGGCTTGGTTGAGGATACTGGGCTTTTGTTCGAGAGCCATATCCGGGCCAGGGACAGGAGTCGAAGAGAAGGACCTTTGGGGTTCATGAATATGGTTTAGAATGGGATGGAGAGAGGAGGATGATCTGATAGACTCAGAATCTGAATCCTGATCAAGAGTGTGGATGGCGTTCGAGTTTAGAGAAGGGGTATCGGTAGCAATAAGGGGGGGAGGAAGGAGAGACTTCAATGCTGGAGATCTGGCGTCGAAGGATATCAGCAAAATCTCGATTTTTGTGGATCTGGCGGATACTTGTTTGAGAAACTTGGAAGGGTTTAAAGATAGGTTGTTGAATAGTCGAAATAGGAGTCGAAGAGGAAGACGGGTATGAAGATGAAGGTAGTTAACCTTCGATGCGTTCAAGCTGTTTACCAATCGTACTGAGATGGGTATTACAAAAATTATTCTGGGCAATGATACACCTAGAATTTTGTAAAACATCATCAGTGGCAGTCTTATAAGGAGCTGCTTCAATGGGGTGATCAGCGATGTTGAGATTGATCTGCCTTAATGGCGGATGGGGGGAGGAAATGGTCTCACCAGCAGTGGTTTCCCATTGATTTTGGTGGCGTCTGGATCGGGTAATAGGGTTTGTCATTTTGGTGAAAGAATTATAGGAGTCAATCATCTCTTGAATACAAGTAGGCATGAGAAATTGTTCAAACCAGTCAAAAAATAAGACCTGGGTTCGATATTCCTCAAGAAACTCGTAATAAGAGGTTTGAGTCTGATTGCGTTCAGGTTTACAGAAATTTTTGAAAAACCATTTGACTTTGGCTTTGTTGTGGGGAGCATTGAAATCAGACCGGAGAAAGTCCTTATCAATTTGGAAGGGAATTTCTAGAACGTTAAGCTCGTTATGGAATTGTTGGTTCTCAGTTACCTGTGAAGGAGTGGGGGAAGAAGGAAGGGATTCTTCTTCAGTAGGAGCTTTTGGATGGGTATAAATGGGATGGGGAATCTGAGATCGATAGTTGACATGTTGTAAGGCGGGGTTTGGAAGATCAGACGTGGAAAATCTGGGCTTGTCAGGGAGATGTATGACAGGCGGTGGACGATTAGGAGTTCCTATTTGTGAAACTCTTCCAAGGTTTTGGAACGAAGAGGACATACTCTCGCTACGAGATAGGGAAGGGTTCCCTGCAGATCTCGAGCTAGAGGGACGATTGAAAGTAATACCAACAGTACCACCAGAATAACGATTGATGCGTGAAACATCATTGCTAGGTTGGGGTTCAATTGGTTTGGTCTCAGAGTGATCCATGTCCTCTAAGATCCATTCGTCGGGAAGGGTAACATCCCTCCATTGGATAGCTTTAGGTGTGAGGTATTGGCGCGTGTGAAATTAGTTTGCAATAAAATGGTTTGGCCTTTGGTGGATTGAAAACGATGCTTTGTTGCAAACGCAGAAATCATGGCTTTATAATGGACTTTAAAACTCAAGGAAATATTCACGGTACCATGCATGAGAGCGTAATTAAAAGTTTTCAATTGGAGAGTTAGAGCATGAAGAATGTTAGGATCACGTAAAGATAAGGTGAGATTGGGATGGCAATCAAAAGATAAAGGGCCACCGGCGAGACTGGACTCGACGGAGCTCATAAGGGAGTCTTTAAAACGGAGATGTCTTGCATCTCTTAAGATAGCAAGGATAGATGCGTCAAGACCGGCAATAGTCAGGGGTATAATACCAACCTGGACTAGACCAATATGAATGAAGTTGAAACCTTTTTTGCTATGACTTTGAAGAGAATCTTTGGACAATAGTTGAAAAGTTTCGATGGGTTTGGAAACTGACATAGAATGCTCTTCTTGTTTGATAACATAATCATGCCTTAAAAATGGGTTTTTTGAAACGTGATAAATGTCATGCTTTGAAATCTTTGGTAGTTTCCAGTTATCAATGCAACCTTTAAAATCTTCAATGATCAGTTCATTACTATTTATACAGCTTTGTGCGTTACTGGGCTCAGCCAGTTCATGAGCAGATGAGATGCATGAAGCATTATTGCAAGAAAACGGATCCATAGATGACATTAGATGCAATATACAGATGCAAAGAGAATATACCAGCACAAAGCCAATGGTCTAACTGCCTCGCTTCGGGACTTACTGCCTGCTACCATGCATGGTCTAACCAAAATCTTAACAGATGCAGATGCAACCTTAGCCAGCCATGAAGGCGGTTCTACAATGAATGCAAAATGCACTAAACTGCTACAGTGAAAATGAAGGCAAGAAAGATGCACAAACAGGAGTTCTACCTTGATAGATACTTTTGTTTGCGAAGCACCAAGGAGTTCTAACTCTGGAGAGCCCAAATGGAGGCACTTCTAAAAAGTTCTATCGAAGGTACGTTCGAACGATATGCAAATAGTGGCTCTGATACCAGAGGGTGCGGCGGAACAGGATTATATAAATATAAACTTTATTAATATAAACTTGATAAACATAAATAAACTTTAGTACAATAATAATAATATAAACTTTAAGACTAAATACGGAGATAGACTTTAAAGAGAGGGATAGAGGGATTACAATCACAGAGGGGAAGAGCAGGTATGATCAAGTATGATGATCAAGGGCTTCTATTCTCTACGGGTTTTTCCAACGAAATCACACTCTGATGTTAACAATAGAGGGCTCCTCCTTATATAGGGAGAGGAGGTCCTATTACACAATAGTGGTCAATAAGGGGCAGAAGGAATCTCTGCTTTCGGTGGCTTTGGTGCGTTGTCAGTTACTTTCGGTGGCTGGGGTCCACCATTTTGAAAGTCGTTGATGTCGTCGGTGGCAGAAGGAATCTCTGCTTTCGGTGGCTTTGGTGCGTTGTCAGTTACTTTCGGTGGCTGGGGTCCACCATTTTGATAATTCTGTTGAAAGTCGTTGACGCCGTTGCGGTTGAAAATCGTTGATGCCGTTGCGGTTGAAAGTCGTTGATGCCGTTGTGGGATGGGTTTATGGTAATCCATCGAAACCAGCACCATCATCTTCACTGAGGGAGATGTACGGTTCTTCTTCTTCTTCTTCGTCTTCTTCATAAGGTGAAGAGGAAGCGTTGGAGTTATTTTTAGCCATTTTTTGCATGATGGCAAAATATTCTTTCTCAGTGCCGGCCGAGGCCAACAAAGCTTGAATCTTGGCCTTGTGAGCCAGAAATTGCGTACTTGTTTTAACACCCAGAGGGTTAAAACATGCTCATGCGTAATTTTATATATATATATAATTCCAAAAACCCATAGGTGCCCCGTAAGCCCCTCCAACAAAACTTCAAAACTATTTGAATTAATCTATTCATTTTTTTCTTTATATTTTTTAATAATTAAAATAAGTGAAGATTTTCCTTTGAATGAGAAAAGCAGGTCGTAAAATAAGGAGGATAATCTCTTACGAATATGTTGTAAAAATTTCATGTATAATATCTATTACGAATGTGGAGATTTTTTAACTAGTTCAATATAGACAAAAAGAAATTCAAATGTAATCTTTTTTTTCCTTAAATGTACGGACAATATGTATTTTTCATGTATCATGTACGGAAAATATGTATTTCTTGTTTTAATTGTCTAAAGAAGTTTATCTATTCACTTATACATCAATAAATTACATTTTAATTATTCTTTATTTAAATAATTGTGATCGGTAATAGTAGTAGAATATTGGATACAATAGATATTCAGTTACATATCAATTCAGAATTAATGTTATGAAGTTCAATTTTTGGAAGGTAAATTTTTTTTAAACTATGAACCCGTGGGTCAACCCCTGATCCTGTTCGGTATTTTAAGACATATTTCATGTCCGCATCCTTTTTTAAAAGAGGATAAGGGCAAAGATCTAAATCCAATTTCAAAAAAGAGAGTAAGGATCTAGGTCCTATGAATCCTGTTGGATTTGTGAATGAGCCCAAAGAAAGTCCAAAGTCCAAAAGCCCAAAAGGGAAAATGGAAAGTGCCATCCCACATTGGAAAGTGGCACCAACTTTTCCAAGTTTATAAGGAGAAGCTCCTTGTTAGCTAGGAAAGAAGTTGACCACCTGGAAGGACAGCCAACTCGAACCGCGGCGAGGATGGTGCTACACCATCCGAGCACGCGCGTGTGCGTGTGCGCATGGCACAATGGGCGCTTTGTGGCGCACTTTGCACGTGTCGCGAGGAGCTGGAAGAGCCTTAAGTATTTTGCCCGGGTCCGGAGAGTGCGCAGACATTGTCCGGTCCAGATGAGATAGAATCCATTATGCAAAACCACACGTGGAA
Source organism: Hypericum androsaemum (assembly GCA_963995505.1). Classification (NCBI taxonomy): domain Eukaryota; kingdom Viridiplantae; phylum Streptophyta; class Magnoliopsida; order Malpighiales; family Hypericaceae; genus Hypericum; species Hypericum androsaemum. The sequence goes on along the minus strand of OZ023181.1, from coordinate 14,244,416 downwards.
AATCGTGGATCTCCCACCGGGATGCAAACTTTTGGGATGCAGGTGGATCCTAAAAAGGAAATACAAAGCTGATGGATCAATCGACAAATACAAAGCTCGATTGGTAGCTAAGGGGTTCAAACAGAAGGAGGAACATAATTTCTTTGACACGTATTCACCAGTTACAAGAATCACATCAATTAGAGTACTCATAGCTGTTGCGGCACTCTATAACCTCGAGATCCACCAAATAGACGTAAAAACAGCTTTCCTAAATGGAGAACTGGAAGAGGAGATATACATGGAGCAACCTGAAGGGCTTGTGGCTCCCGGTCAAGAGCATAAAGTGTGTCGGCTAGTCAAGTCACTATACGGGCTAAAACAAGCGCCGAAATAGTGGCACGAGAAATTTGACAGGACAATGCTGTCGATTGGATTTAAGATCAATGAGTGCGATAAATGTGTTTACATTAAGGGCACACCTGAAGCTTACGTAATTGTATATCTCTACGTAGATGACTTACTAATTATGGGAAGCAATAAAGAGGTTATTGTGAAAACTAAGAACATGCTAAAGGACCACTTTGACATGAAAGATATAGGTCTGGCAGACGTCATACTAGGAATAAAAATCTCTAGGAAAGCTGACTAAATTATCTTGACGCAATCCCACTACGTGGAAAGCGTGCTTAAGAAATTTGAAGCTTTTGACAAACCTCCGGTTAAGACTCCAGTAGATTTGAATCTGCAATTAGCCAAGAATCGAGGGGACCCAGTATCTCAACTGAGGTATGCGCAAATTATCGGGAGCTTGATGTATTTAACAAACTGCACACGTCCCGATATTGCGTACTCAGTTAGTAAGCTTAGTAGATTCACAAGTAATCCAGGGAAGGATCACTGGCTAGCTCTGGAAAGGGTTTTACGGTATTTAAAACATACCATAAACCATGGCATACATTATGCTAAATATCCAGCTGTATTAGAAGGATACAGTGACGCAAACTGGATATCGGACACTAAGGACTCCAAATCTACGAGTGGATACATATTCACCATAGGAGGAGGAGCTGTGTCTTGGAAGTCCTCTAAACAAACGTGCATAGCTCGATCCACCATAGAGTCGGAGTTTATAGCACTAGACAAAGCTGGGGAAGAAGCTGAATGACTCGGAAACTTCCTAGAGGATATTTTGTGCTGGAACAAACCGCTGCCTCCCGTATTGATATATTGTGATAGCATGTCTGCAATCAGAAGAGCACAAAGTACAATGTACAACAGAAAGTCTCGACATATTCGTCGGAGACACAATACCGTTAGACAGTTGATCTCTAATGAGGTGATCACCATTAATTACGTAAAGTCCAAGGACAACTTAGCTGATCCTTTTACGAAAGGAATCAATAGAGATCAAATGTACAACGCAGTAAGGGGAATGGGATTAAAATCCACACACTAAAGAACGTCCATAGCGGTAACTCAACCATGATGAGTGGAGATCCCACAAACTTGGTTCAATGAGACAACTAAGTTATGGAGGGTTTAGTTAATCACCTGGAACCTATCTCATTCTCAGAAGCTGCCCAGGTGTTAGCCTGCAGCGGTGTGGTAAGGTTAAGCATTACGCTTTTAATGATTTCTATACCTTGATAAAGGTGGAGTATGACAGGATATTCCTGATAGGAGATCACCTATGTAAGTGTGAAGTGAGGCCGCTTCAAATGGAAAAAATACTTATGAATCCAAGAAATGGTCCATGGCTGAAACAGACACAACGTGAGAACCGAAATATACTAGGGTTATTATTGTGTAAATGTTATTGTCTTGGTTTACGCCAAAAGCTAACAGTTCAAGACATCACGTTCACCGAGCAGCTAGTAAATCTAATAACATATTACTAGAGAAGGTTCAAAGCCGCAAGCTACCTGTCTCGATGCAATAATAACACGTCAGAACTTTCGATTAGAGTCTGCATGCATTGGTCATCATTCATGTGGGGGTTTGTTGGATTTGTGAATGAGCCCAAAGAAGGCCCAAAGTCTAAAAGCCCAAAAGGAAAAATGGAAAGTGCCATCTCACATTGGAAAGTGGCACCAACTTTTCCTAGTTTATAAGGAGAAGCTCCTTGTTAGCTAGGAAAGAAGTTGACCACCTGGAAGGACAGCCAACTCGGACCGCGGCGAGGATGGTGCGTAGCACCATCCGAGCACGAGCACGAGCACGAGCACGAGCACGAGCACGAGCACGAGCACGAGCACGAGCACGAGCACGAGCACGAGCACGAGCACGAGCACGAGCACGAGCACGAGCACGAGCACGAGCACGAGCACGAGCACGAGCACGAGCACGAGCACGAGCACGAGCACGCGCACGCGCATGCGTATGCGCACACTCACGCGCACGCGCGTATGCGTGTGCGCATGGCACATTGGACGCAGGTCGCAATGGGCGCTTTGTGGCGCACTTGGCACTTCGCACGTGCGCATCGTCGCGAGGAGCTGGAGGAGCCTTAAGTATTTTGCCTGGGTCCGGAGAGAGCTGCGCAGCTACCGAAGTGACGAGGAGCTGCGAGCACCTTCCAGGATGGCCACCGAAGAGGCACGAAGGGCTGGAATGTCCAGGAGACTTCCAGAAGGCCGAAGGGTTGTGAGATCTCTCGCGAAAGGGCGCCAGCACAGTCTGGGCGCGCCTGGAAGGATCCAGAAGCCACCGAAGGGCCACGAGCGCAGCCAGCCTACCTGCTGGCCGAACGGACGCGTCCCTTCGGGGTGGCTGCTTCCCTGCCTCCTCCAGCCTATAAATAGGCCTGCCCTCTTGCCATTTTCCTCATCCCAGCAGCAAGTGCATCCATAGGCATCGTTGTCTTCTCCTCTTCCCCGTTCTTCACTTACAAGTCCGTCCGAAAGTTCTGGGTATATAAGGGTTCGCCCGAAAGTTTTGAGATACGTGTGCAACGTTCTTGGAAATGCCCTAACAGTCGTTGTATCTTGGGAACGATTGTCGTAGCCCGTACCGCACTGAAATATACGGGGCAATCTCGTCTTACGGAGAAAGTGTCCAACACTTGCCTCGACTGCCGTAGATCCTAATCAAGTACACCAACCCTCTGAAAACAACAAATCCTACCCAAATTCTGCCTATTGTCATTCCTATTTGAGTAACTCTATCAAAGAATCTCGCATCCATTGTGGTAAATTATTAGACTCAATTTATAAGTGTGAAAAAAAAAATTCACCAAATAAATACATTAAAATTCTAGACATATTTTCTATTCTTACGAACTTCACAAAGATTACCTTGGGAATATCCAATGAACATTAATAAAGAATGACAATAACACCCTCAACGCTTGTGATAACAATTTCATATTACTACGTAGATTATAAGCAATTTGGCCTCATGGGGCTTATGAAGAAGCTCTATAAGATATTAATCTCTTGTGGTTTGAGTGGCTGCATTAACCTGCACAAGTAAATTGTTTAGATGTCTACAAATTTTTTCTTATATTCACGATGATTATTTTTATTTTCAAAATGTAACATTCTCCCAATTTAGTTTACTCGAGGATCCTTTTATTGGAAGGTTTTGAAGATCAAAGGCATCAATGATCACGCGTTATGCAGAGGTCTACAGCTTCCTCTGTTTCTCCTCTGTTCTGCGGCACTTCATGTTGTTGCAGAATCATGATCCTCGTATTCTTCCCATCTATCCCAGCTGTAATAAGCCCCCTTAACAACTGTAATTAGCTATGTAATTACTCCCTAACTAACCGTTATAATTGGCTGGAATGAAGATGTTATATTCCTTGCAAGTTCCTAGATAGAATTAATTAGGTGGTTGACATACTTGTGTATATATATCTGATGTAACTACATACATGATAACAAGTTTAGATTCGTTCTTATTTCTAACATGGTGTCAGAGCTTCGATCTACTCTCCATGGAATCAGCTACGAATCAAAATCTTCCCGCTAGCCACAATAATGTCTTAATAAAAAAAATAAAAACAACTCTCAAACTAGCACTCAAAATGCTAGGAGGATCATTACAGTCGAAAATAACTGTAACATCAATTTAAAACTCACCCGAACGCCTATAAATGTCCACAATTATCTCGAATGGGCTCGTGCAGCCTCATACTCTCTAAATGTCACAGGGATGCTGGGTTATATCAATAGAAGGCTCCAGAGCACTTGGATTCTGGATTCACTCAAACCTAAGGAATGCAACTTATCTAGCTACACTCTAGTAGCTCTCAAGCACTGGGAGTAAATTAACAGTTTATACAGTCAGCAGAACAAAATCTATAGGTTGTTCAACCCAACTAGAAAGCTGGCTGAAGTTAAACAAGGAGATCAATCTATTACTGAGTATCTAGGATCTCTAAAAGAGATGTGGGATGAGCTGACCATGTGTTGACCTGTGACCACTGACCTTATTACAATGCAGAAGCAAGCTGAACGAGATAAAATTTACCAGCTGCTCTCAGGCTTAAGATATGAATTTGAAACAGTGCAGAGTCAAGTTCTAATGAACAAAGACCTTCCACCCCTTTCTAGCATCTCTTCCAAGCTACAACAAGAGGAAAATACAAGGAAAAAAAATTATCTTGATTTGGCAAAGAGAAGAAAACAAGTGAGGAAGAAAATGTTGCATTCTTCTCCAACAACAGATCCTCCAACAAGAGAGGAAGAGGTTACTAAAAAAATATTGGAAGAAACCACATTGTCTGTGAACACTGTAAGAAAACAGGACACTGTTAAAGACAAATGTTGGTTCTTGTACCCTAACTTAAGAATCCACAAGAACGATAACAACTTCAATGTAATTGCAAATGCTACTAATTCTTCTACAAGCTCCACTGGTTCTGTTTCAGCTGTGGAACTTTTAGCATAGCAACTTATGCAACACACGAGCAAAGATTTTGGTTCTGGAAGCAGTGGAACTCCTTCTGTAGCAAGATCAAATTCAGAACTAAACCCAGCAGCTAGCGCCTCTCAAGCTTTCTTAGGTATGTATAACCTTTATCCTGAAGCAAGAAATATTTGGATTATTGACTCAAGTGCGAATGATCATATGGTAAATGATATAGTAATGATTGAAAAAGGTTATTTAACTTCCAAATGTGATTCATTCTCTTTTTCAAATGGAGGAAAAATTACATATTAAAGGGAAAGGGCTAACCGGATTGTTTAATGCCAAATGAAGCATTGTTCATTCCTAATTTTGCTACAAATTTGCTGTCAATAAGTAAATTAACAAAGCAACTTAATTGTAAGTTCATATTTGAATTTAATCATATCATATTTCAGGACTTGACCTCCCTGAAAATGATTGGTAAAGAAAGTTTGAAGAATGGTTACTACATATTAGAGGATGATCCCACAACTCTATCTTGCAAAACTCATACTTTTAGTGATACAACCTTGTGGCATCTTAGAATACGGCATCCTTCCGGTAATGTAATGAGAATTTTAAAGTTTGATTGCAATAAACTCTCTTCCACGTGTGAAAGTTTCATCTTTGCCAAGAATTACAAACTTCCCTTTAATTCTTCCACCACTCAATATGATAAACATTTCAAAATTGTCCACTATGATGTTTGGATTTCTCCTTGCTTTTCCTATGATGGATACAAATATTATGTTAGTTTTATTGATCATGTTTGGATGCACAAGCTATGTTCATGTCCCAGGTCAGAAAAGGGACAAACATGATTGTAAGGCACTCAAGTATTTTTTCCTTGGCTACTCAATGATAACCAAAGGGTATAAATGCTAGCATCCTGGTTCTAAGAAGAACATCATCTCAAGAGATGTTCAATTCCTATAGCAAACTTCCTACTTTACTAACAATTTGACAAGCCATGATGATGTTGAAAATCAGGGGGAGTAACATCTTGCACCATCTGGTGAACAAGTTCAACTTCATACCAGGTTATTACAGCCCAACCATGTTCACCAGCAAACCTCTCAAGAAACTCAAGAGGACCAGCTCAATCAACAAACAACAGCTCTAATGAGACTCTTCTTTATCAAACAGGTGCTACAGAGTTTGAAATTCATTCTCAGAATGACTAGGACTCATGTTCTGCATCTACGCACAATACTAAATTCCTCAGAAGATCCCAAAGGATGATCAAACCACCAGCTAAGTTCAAAGACTACAAATCCTACAAGGTACCTACCTATCCAATTTTCAGGTATTTTTCTTACAACCCTGTGCCATATAGATATAAATGTTTTCTAAATAGATTAGATGCAACTGAGAAACCATCATGTTATGAGAAAGCTAAAACTAAGAGAATTTGGATTAATGCAATGAACGATGAGCTAATTGCTTTAAGCAGAAATAAGACTTGGAATATCGTATCTCTTCTAGAAGGGGAGAATACAGTTGGGTGCAAATAGTTTTTCAAAAAAAAAAACAAGAAGTGATGGTACATTAGAAAGTCATAAAGCTGCAAAGACCATTTGGTCTAATGACACCACGCAAGAAATGTCAAGTGGAAGTTATCGCGAGTCAGCTGCAATCTGATATGGTTGTCTGCAATATTCTGCAGATTGCAGATGATGCTGCTGCAATTTTTAGCAGCTGATACTGCTGCTTCTAGAAGCCTCGTGATTGATGTACATGATTGAAGATTAACAGCTAAACTACAGGGATCATGGAGGACTGATTGTATAGTCTGTGTACAGCTGTAATTAACTTGTAATTAGGTTCAAATATATAGCTACCTTAAGAAGCTAATAGAGCAGTTAGACCAGAATAGGAATGTCTATAACATAGCAGTATTGAAAATTCTAGTAAACAAGAGTAATAAATGAGCTTAACTGACTTGTGTTTCATTCTTCTCACATGGAGGTATTTAAACAACAGCATTTGGAAAGAAGCTGATTTGACAGCAGCTTTTAAACTAGCCGTTGCAACTACAACGGCTAGTTCCCTTCCTTGAGAATTGAACTAGTAGCTTATAGGGAGCTACATACAAGGTTAACAATAGGGACTAACTGATAACTAACTAACTCTAAGTACCAGAATTAGTTCTAATGTAACTAAATCAGGATAATCAATAAGATCATCAATTGACCAGATCTGGAGACTCTGCATATCTGTTACAAAGCTTCCAACCTTGCACTAGAGACTTGATCTTCAAGTGGCATCAACTGGACATTGGATAAGATGTAGAATACTAGAGCATGATCCAAGTTGATACCTCTCACTTGTAGCAGCAGTAGTATACCTCAACTCTGCAACTCTTAAATTCTGCAGTTCTGAGGTATCTACAATAGATTAACCACAATAAGCACTCATAACTTAAGTAGATAATTCAACACTCCCCCTCAAGTTGTGCTTATCTTACTATAATAATGTAAATAACTTTTTTTGTCCGACAACGTAGAAATGTCAAACCTACCTCTTCCTTCTCTCCTCTCCTCTATCTCCTCCTCTTCTTCATCCTATCTCTCCTCCTCCTTTCCTCCTCCACCACCTCATCAGGAGGGTAGATACTGATAAGCGAGTGCGATGGACGATTAGGAGTTCCGGATCGGCAGCAAAAAGCTCTTCATCGGCGTTTCAAAGTTAGCCGAAACCCAAAGTCTCTAGGGAAGAACGAAGAGGCCCAATCCTCGGAACAACTCAAGAAGGACATGTATGGCTAAAGAAAAAGAAAATGTTCCTTTACATGCTTGGTCAACTAATTTTTTGAATTGCTTATTGGGAAATTAGAAAAAATGAGGATGGTTTATGAGAGTACAACAACTAGGAGGAGATTGGATTTGGCAATGGTGTAGGTTTTGAGATCATCCATGTCGCGCATTGTGAAGAATTAGAAGGTGAGAATTGACGATGAGCTTTACCAAATTAGTATTTCATAACTCCACAAAAATGAGGAGCTGGGGGTTCTAGAGTTGGGGAATTTTTTCTTTGGTTTATGTCTCAACCAAGAGACACTAGGAAGTATAAAGGAGGAGTGCGCGACTAAGGAATGCAATTGGAAGAAAGAAGGTGCATAGGCAGTGGAGTGCGTGGGAAAGGAGGGTGTCTTGGCTGGGTGTTTTCAAAATGAAGACAAGAACTCCATGGATTGGAGCTTGAAAAAAGCTCTATCGAAGAAAAAGAAAAGGATGAGCATCGAGGTGAAAGAGATGTAGAAGATGAAAGAGAAAAGTGGGTTCTAGATATCTGAATATCCGCATCAGTGGGCAACAGTCTAATTAATCGATGGGCTGTCAAAAAAGGAGTGCAAGTTGTGAACATTATTGTCAAGTTAAAAACATTTGGGATTAATTTATTAATTTAACCAATCTAACACGTCATACACGACTTACACATTCAGTATACCACATAGACAGCAAAACTACATCGTTTCGGTTGATGTGGTAAGACAGATTACACTTTTAGCCCCGTCAGCTGTCAGAGACCATATGCTGTAAATATTCTGAAAACATAGAGACCGAATTACTAATTTTAAACCACACGGACGTGATGTTGGTAAAACTACAAGGTAGTAAACTGTACTTTTCATAAGCTGTATATGTTATTCATACATAGCTTTGCGAATTTTGAAACAGAACGGCACTGGCATCGCGTGTGCGTCTTTGCTAGTATAGATTGTATAAAGCCAACTTGTGAGAAAGATAGTGAAACTGATTTGAGTTTAATGCTTTAGTGAGTATATCAGCAGTTTGTTCTTCACTGCACAAGGAAGGAGTGGCAATGTCCTTATTTTGAACCTTTTCTCTCACATAGTGGCAATCTACTTATATATGCTTGGTTCTTTCATGAAACACAAGGTTAGCAATAATATAGATGGCAGATTGATTATCATCGAATATTTTCATAGGTTCTTTTTTATAGATACTCAGATCAGAGACCAATTGTCTCGACCAAATAAGCTCATAGGCTGTTAGAGCCATTGCCCTGCATTCAGCCTCAGCTGAAGATCTAGATACCACCGTTTGTTTCTTACTCTTTCAAGTAACCAGATTCCCACTGATAAAAGTGTAATAACCACTAGTGGATCTGCTACTAGGAGCACAAGCATAGCTAGCATAAGAAAAAGTAGAAATTCTTATGTGACCAGCCTTTATCATGAGTAAGCCTTGACCAGGATTAGATTTAAGATAGGTAAGTATCTTATCAGTAATTAACACATGGCTTGGTCTAGGTAAGTGCATAGCTTAGCTGATCAAACTGACAGCAAAAGAGATTTTAGGTCTAGTTATAGTTAAGTAAATCAACTTACCAACTAACCTTTAGAAGTTGTCAATTTTGGACAGTAAAGAACCTTCAGTTAGTGAGAACTTCTTACCAGATTCCAGAGGAGTGTCAACGGGGCTTGCCTCCAGCTTCTTTTGTTTCCTTCAGAAGGTCTAGAACATACTTTCTTTAGCACATATGGATCCCTTTTCTAGAATAAGCAAACTCTATGCCAAGAAAATACCCGAGCCTGCCTAAATCTTTGATATCAAACCTCCCTTTTAGGGAGTCTTTCAAGAGCTCAATCCCATCTAGATTACTACCAGTGATAATAATGTCATCAACATACATGCAAACAATAATTTTACATCTGGAATTATCAAAAGTAAACAGAGTATGATTAGCATTACTTTTTATGAACCCTAAAGTAATCAGTTCCCTACTAAGTCGGTGGTACCAGGCTCGAGGGGATTGCTTAAGCCCATAAATGGCCTTTCTGAGCTTGCAAACTTTTCCTGAATTGGCCAAAGGATGCCCCTCAGGGGGTTCCATGAAGATTTCTTCCTCCAAGTCTCCTTGGAGGAAGGCATTCTTCACATCCATTTGGACCAATGGCCAGTCAAAGTTGGTCGGAGCAAAAATGATGACCTTGATGGTGTTCATCTTGGCTACAGGGGTAAAAGTCTCAGTATAATCAATACCAGGGGTCTGCGTAAATCCCCTAGCCACCAATCTAGCTTTCCTTTTCTCAATAGTGCCATCATTGTTATACTTAATTTTAAACAACCATTTACAACTAACAACCTTTTTATTAGGAGGAATATTAGCAGGAGTCCAAGAGTTATTTTTCTCAATAGCTGCAAGTTCTTCATTCATAGCAAACTGCCAAACTTTACTTTTTATAGCAGCTGCATAGTTGGTTGGTTCAGATTCAGATTCAATTTTGGCAAAAAAATAGTGATGACTCTTAGAGATTAGATCATAGGAGACATACCTGCTCATGAGATGCAACTTCACATTGAATACTTTGTAATTAACCTATTTTCTGACTCTCTGAGATCTTCTAACCTAGTTTTCTTGATCTGTTGGTTCTATCTCAGGGAGTTGGCTTTCAGGGTTGCTCTGTGGATCTAAGCTCATCCCAAATCTTTTCCTTGGCACCTTGTTATTCCTGTGATAAACCATAGGAGAAGATGAAGGAGATAACCTATTCTCTTCAGGTTCATCAGCTCCAGCTTCATCCTCCTATGAGTTTTCTTTTGCATCAGCAGTCTCTTCAACTCTTATACTGTCAGTTGTATTATCTTCATGGTAGATATCTTGGTAGGATACCTTAACCCTATTGATGTCTTGAGTTTCATTTACGTACTTCTCCCCCTGAAACTCATTAGAACACTCTGCAGGCAGCTTATGTACATAATATATTTTTTTTCATCAAAAGTTATATCCCTAGTAAGGAACTTTTATTTAGTCTTTGGATTGAAGCACTTATATCTTTAGTGATAGAAGAATATCCCAAAAAATGCATTTCTCAGCTTTAAGGTCATGTTTGTCCCTCTTAATACTAGGAATAAGAGCAAAACAAACACACCCAAAGATTTTAAGATGATCCAAATTCAGAGGTCTTTGCAGAAGGAGTTCTAAAGGAGCTTTGAACTTTAAACCCTTACTAGGAGTTTTGTTTATCAGATAGCAAGAAGTAAGAATATCATCAGACTAGTAGGTTTTAGGCATATTCATTTGAAATTTAATGGCCCTAGCAACCTCAAGTAAGTGTCTATTCTTCCTCTTAGCAACTCCATTCTGCTAAGGAGCATAGATGCAAGATTTTTTATGCAAGATTCCTAGCCATTTAAGATCTTTGGATAGATTTAGATACTCGGTGCCATTATCAGTTCTTAAAATATTGATGTTCTTGTTAAACTAATTTGAAACCATCTTCCTGAACTCCTCAAACTTGTCAAAGACTTCTGTTTTATTTTTAAGCAAAAACAACCAAGTTGTTTTGGAAAAATGATCAATGAAGGTAATAAAATATTTAAAACCATCATAAGAGAGATTAGAAGAAGCCCACAAATCAGAGTGAATAAGATCAAAAGGCTCGTTGTATTTAGTAGTTAAAATGGAAAAAATATTTCTGGTGGCTTTAGCCAACTTACAACTCGAGCAGCCATTAGAAATGGACTGTTTACATCCCAAAAATTTTCTTAAAACTAGATCAGAAGGATGACCTAATCTAAAATACCAGGCTTCTGGATTTCCTTGAGTGGATGCACTCAAAGCAATCTGATTACTTTGAGTGGATGCAACTAAAGAAGTTCCATCATCAACCACATACAGTCTATTGAGCAATCTTCCTTTACCAATCAAACTCCCTGTTCTTATGTCCTGAAATAGAACATGATCAGGGTCAAAAATGACTCTACAACATAGTTCTTTAGTGATTTCACTAACTGACATAAGTTTAGCAGTCAAATTTTTTATTAGAAGAACTTTAGAAAAATAGTTTTGATGCATGAATTTTCTCAAACCTAAGCCAGAGACGGCAAGCATTTCACCATTAGGAACAGATACATTAAAAACAGAGTCATTATTGTTGATATGAGTCAAATCACTCATATCAAAAGTCATGTGATGACTAGCCCCCAAGTCTACAACCCAACGGCTAGTATTTTCTCTGAAAATAAAGTAAGTAGTAGCATGTTCCTTACCATGATCAATTTGAGAAGAGGAGGAATGCTTTTCTGCTTGTTGTTGTTAATTGTTGTTGGAGTTTAGCATCAGGCTAGCGTTCTTGCTTAGTTGTTAAAGTACCTGTTGGACAATAAAATCAACTACAGAGTTAGTATTTTCAGTCACTTTAGGCTGATCTTTGAGCTGATTCCCATTGGAATAGGCTTCTTTAGGAGCCCTAGTTGTTAGATTGGCAGTTGGTTGTTTCTGTGGCCTCAAATGAGAATACAGAAACCATCATTTATCTTGGGTTTGCCTACTCTTTTTATAGTTTTCACAGTAGAGATTGGCTCCTCTCGGATTGGTCTTTCCTCCTCTACCTTTGAAGTTGCCTTTACTACTGGGCACTCCTCTGGTCTGCTGGAAGTAGAAAATACTTGCATCAGTGTTTTCTTCCTTCCCTCTGTTGCTGACCATGGCTCTCCTTCTGGTTTCTTCTTGTTGAATTCTTGAGCTCACATCTTCAAAAGATGGAAGCTCAGCAAAAATGAGGATTTGATCAATCAATCCTTCAAATTCTGGTTTGAGATTTGCAAGGTGATCAAAGATCTTATCTTGCTCAACTCATTGTTGAATGGTGATGAAGTCAGATGTGGAAAGCCTGTAAATGGCTAATTCATTCCACACCTACTGCATCCTTCCTAGATTATCAATATAAGGATTTTCTCCTTTCTTGCAATCTGCAAGCTTCTTCTTGAGAGAATCTCATAGCTCTTTAGATGTATTTTCATGAGCAAATATATCATAGACCTTGGGCTCAAGGGCACTATGGATAAACCTTATAATCAAGTGATCATTAGCTTCCCAAACATCAAACTCATCACTCCCTTTATCAAGAGGTGAAGCAATTTCGTAAGTGACATAACTAAGCATACCCTTGGTATTCAAAGTCATCTTGGTAGCTTTTTCCCAAGATAGATAATTTTGTCCATTTAGGGTAGTTGGGTAAATTTGATGTGGGTTTTCCTAGTTTAGGACAACTTCTTCTAGGTTTTTCTATTTTCTAGCTAGATGTTTGGCTATATATAGGCCATTAGTTCTTAGGTTTGAAGACAATATTCCTTCAACTTTTGAGACTACTCTTGAGATTAATCGAAGCCCACAATTTTGGTTAGATTCGTGAAGGAGATTAGCAAGGCTTGCTCAAATGACTAAGCTTTCTCTTTCCCTACACTTATACTTTTCATTATGATGTTTTCTATTGATATCTCTTGCTTCATGTATATGCTTAGTAGATCTCTTGTGGGTGCGATGCCCAGATTATGTGATTAATTGCCTATATTGGATTGTGGTTCGAATACCTTGCATATTAGTTATTAATTGGTATGCTTAATACTTAGCCTAACTTGATCACTTAGGTTATGATTAGAATTGATGAGAGTGGACCAAAAGGCACTCGAGTTAATGAAAAGAACTAATTAACATATTCTTAGGTATTAATGAGATGTCTTAATATCATAAGAATAACTCGATAGGAGAATCTTTATAATTGGGATTAGTCTTGTTCTAAGTCTAATTGATGAGCGAAAGTGTTGATTAGTAACTTAGGCCTTCTCTATCTTAGTTTTGTCTCTCTAATGAGCGAAAGTATTAGGAAGATGTATTAGAACACTCCGGGTACTAGTTAGAACTTTACAAGAACCATAATCTTGACATAGGTAGTTAATCCACAAGGATATCATGCTCGTTTATCTCTATTGAATTCACAACTCATTTTTTTGCTTTTTTTATTCATGTTATTTCCTTACAACCTCATTGATGTCTTTACAACCTTTCATTCTCCCGCTTCGCATAATTGATTATTTCAATTTCTTGTTCCAACCCTCAGTTCGAGAATCCTACTTTCCACTATACTATTTATTTATGCGTTTGATTAATTTTCAATTTCTCATACATCAATGGATGTGAAGATGATCTTTTTTCATGGTGATCTAGATGAATATACATGGAGTAGCCAGAGAGATACTTGTCAGAAGGTAACAATAAACTGGTGTGAAGATTGAAGAAGAGCTTGTATGATTTGAAGCAGACTCTTGGGCTATGGTACAAGAAGTTTGATAGATTTATACACGAGATTGAGTTTGTATGATGTGAGGTAGACTATTGTTGCTACTTCAAGAGGTTTGACAATAGCTATATCATTCTTTTACTTTATGATGACATATTGGTAGCAGACTCTAGTGCTCGAGAGGTGAGCAAGGTGAAGAAGTAGTTGTCTAAGATATTTACTATGAAGAAGTTGGGAGAGGCTAAGTAGATCTTGGGTATGAGGATTAAGTGGGATAAAGCAGCAGAAAAGTTATCCCTTTCATAGGCTGAATACATAAACCCATAAGCACTTCTTGGCTGGACACTTTAAGTTGTCTAACAGGGACTAACATAGAAGTGAAGTGGAAAAGGCTCAGATGCCGAAGACTCCATATGTATCTGCAGTAGGCAGTTGGATGTATGGTATGATGTGTACAAGGTCAGATATAACACATACATTGAGAGTTTTGAGCAGGTCTTTTTGAGCTATTCGGGCAAGCAATATTGAATGTTTGTAAAGTGGATCATTGGTTACTTGAGAGACACTGCAGATAAGTTAAGGTCAGAAAAGTTAAACTGACAAGATATGTTAATGCAGATTTAGCGTCAAACGACCTTGATGCCAAGAGGAGTACAACTATGTATGTGTTTACTTTGGGTGGTACAATAATTTCTTGGGGTTTAAAGTTACAGAAGATCATGGCTTTGTCTACTGAAGAAGCTGGGTATGTAGCAGTGACTGAAACGAGTAAAGAGATGGTATGATTGTAAATTTTTTTTTGGGGAACTGAGGAATGAGTAGATGGATAGCATCCTCTATAGCGATAGTCAGAGTGCTATTCACTTAGCCAAGACTCTCGCTTTACATAAGAATAAAACACACTGAGTTGAGCTATCACTACCTACGACATATTTTGGAGAAGGAGATCTTACAACTTGTGAAGATTCGAGAAAGTTAGAATCATGCAGATATGTTGACCAAACTTGTTGCATAGGAGAAGTTAAAGCTATGCATGTCTTCAACTAGCCTAGTAACCTGAGATGAAGGTATGGCACTGCCACGCAGAGATGGGTTACCGGTGAGAGTTGATTACATTTGAGGTAAGTCTTCAGGTAGGAGATTGTTGGTTATCAAGCCTGAAAGTTTATACAGGAGGTTTTTGGATCAAGAGAAAACCACGCAGCAGACTGTCGCGTGCTAACTCACCTGGCGCGATAGGCACGTAACGAAGGAGGACTTGCGGTCGCCAGAACAATTTTGGTTCCAGAAGTTTACAAGGAGCGATGCTCTAAAGATCACCAATCAATTATTGATTGCCAGGCTTGTCGGATCCAACCTTAATAATTTCATGTTTAGCTTGTCTAGGTATTTCTAACCAGATTCGAGTTAGTCCTACTATATATACCCATATGTACCTATGCAATCGTTATCACAGAAATAACATAGTGGAGAAATCCTAGCTAGGCAGTACACCCAGACATAGTCAATTTGACGAATTGGGTCACCAAATTTTATGTTTATGTTTCTTTTCTTTCATTTTTTTGATCTTTCTCGCATAACTGCAGTTCGAATCCCAATACTATCCCCCAAGCTCCATCCTCATCACCACGCTCCGAGCACCAAACAATGAGGTGGCGGTTAGTGTTGATGTCTTTTGTTTTTAATACCAAACGACACATTTTGTTTAAAACCAAGAAACACAATTTGGTTAATAATTTATGAAAGAGTATGAAAAGAAAAAGAAAAAATTATGCTCAGGTCCCTATAGTTTAGCGACCCTCCCTCTGGGGTCCCTACATTTCTGAAATCGTTTCTGACGTTCCCGAAATTTAGTTTTAGAGACTCTCGGGTCCTTGACGGCTCTTTTTTCATTTTTGGTCATGAAAATGACCAAAATACCTTTAAACAAAAATCAAAAACTAAAAATCTTTGGAAATACCTTTACCTTCTTTAACCTTTGACCTAAAACACCAAAAACTAAAAACCAACCCAAAAATAAAATTAAACTAACCAAAATTAAGAACATAATCAAGAACATTAAGAACAACAATAAAAATTTCCCGGCTCGCCTTCGCAAACCAGTCCCAAATCCTCCATTTCCAAATACCGACAACTTCAACTAAAGAACTGCAACCCAAATCCTCCATTTCCAAATACCAAGAACTTCAACCCGAACTGTAATTCCCCGGCTTCTCGATCCTCACCGATCCTGAGCTCCACCGCTTCATGCGCTGGCGCCATCTTGTTTGCAAGAAGGTACACGACGGGAAGCAGGTCATCGGGCATCGTCATCACCACCGCCCCAACTCCTCGAAGATCAGCTCGAACGCCAAGCACACGAACAAGAATGGCACCTACTCGTCGGGATCCCAGCAGTACCTCGCTCTTAACCGCCACCATGCGATATTAGCCTCGGGCGGCAGGCTAGGGTTTAATTTGGGGCTATGTTCGCCAGAAGGTACACGATGGGAAGCAGGTCATCAGGCGTCGTCACCACCACCGCCCTGACTCCCCGGAGATCAGCTCGAACGCCGAGCACACGAACAAGAATGGCACTAGCTCACTGGGATCCCAGGGGTACCTCGCTCTTAACCGCTGCCACGTAGTCTTTGCCTTGGGTTTTAAGGAGAATATTCAATGAAATTTTAGGTTTTGGGATGATGATTGATCGTGGAATGAAGGGAGTTTTGGTGTTGATTTTTCGGATGATGATGATGGGATCGAGTTTTTGTCATGGAAGTTTGGTTTTTGATATGAGTTTTTTTAATGTTCTTGGTTGTGTTCTTGGTTTTGGATTAGTTTTTGGTTTTTGGTATTTTTGGTCATTTTCATGACCAAAAATGAAAAAAGAGCCGTTAGGGATCCAAGAGTCTCTAAAACCAAACTTCGGGGACGTCAAGAACGATTTCAGAAATGCAGGGACCCTAGAGGGAGGGACGTCAAACTATAGAAACTTGAGCGTAATTTTCTCAAAGAAAAAAATAAGAAGAAAGAAAGAATGAAGGTATCATTCCATCATTAATTTGGAGCCTCTCATGAAAGATGAATGATTTTTGGGATTTGGCCTTTGGAGTTGACTTCATCTATGACACGAAGTGACATGTTGAACATGTCTATGAGGATCATATAATAGAAATATAAATAGAAGATTCTTCTTGTCATTCCCATCATCTCATCCAATGATTAAATATCTTCTCTCTTTTATATTTTCACCATAAGATATTATTATTTTAGTTCTAGATTTAGATTTTTAGGAGTTGCTATTTAAAAATTATAGAATTCTTGAACAATCTTAGAAGTGTATTGTTGAAACTCATTTTCAAAATATAGTGGGAAAAAATAGTACTTTATGGAGAGTGATTATCAATTACATCTCAAGAATACAAATTTGAAAATTTTCATCGGATATGTTTAAGCATCATCTAGTCAATCATATGGTGATTCATTAGTGAATCAATAATCAATTATAGAGTGTCAATTTTTTTTGTCAAATTTTTCTGACATTCTAAAAATTATTGAAATGTAATAAAACACCAGGAGGTCTAGTGGAATAAAACACCAGGTGGAATAAAATATGCTGAATGGGTACCATTAATAATGTGTGCTCAATATATGTTATATATATGTGAGGATTTGAACTCTAAATCTCCTAAATATTTATAATATTTTGTGCCCTTGGGTTACAAACTTTTTGGTTCTTGGGAAAGTTGTACATAGTATATTAATAAACAAAATGCAACTCGTAAAAAAAAATAGAAACAGCCCTGCAAGGATGTGTAATCCGTTAATAGATATGATTGTCGTTTCCAACCATGGAGTCTTTGTTTTGTCATGGTATGCAAAACCGGGTTCCAAAATAGGATTATATCTTTCGAAGGCTTGAGGTTTTTTTACGGTAGAGTAGTTTTTGAAGGTTTTGGAGGATATTTTTCTTCGTGGTTTGAGTTTTTTTTTTGCTGTGGAGTAATGGTTTTGGAATTTTAATGTGAGTTAAAAATATTTTGATAGTCTCAAGTTATCATTTATTTTAAAAAAGATTAACGAGTTCAATTTCATAAAATTCAAAGACTAATATATTAAGGACTAGACTTCACATTATTTTTTATTAAAACTTAGTAACTTGTAATTCTTTCCCCCAAAATTATTTCGCCCCCACTTTTTTTTTAGTAGAAATGGTGGGTAATGCCTCTATATAAATACGAAAACTGAGACTGAATACATCAGAGATAACACAGACTAACCATAATCCTCATCCTGTCAACTACTAGCCTTAGTAGAGGAGTCCACTTTTTCGAAGTTGTGGCCGCCGGCCTTAGTAAAACCCTCAGGCGGTAAAAATCCAGTGGAAAAATCTGCAGCGAGAGGGAAAGAGCACCTCGGCAAGGTCGAAGTGACCCGCCTTAACGTAGAAACTGCTAAAACTGACTCATGCAACTCATCACCGGCCATCCGGGTGCATCAGGGGAGGCTAGCCCCTAGCAGATCATCTAAATAAACCTGGTACAAGAGCCAAAAGGTACATCAGAGACTACAAGGTTAGTCAAAATCTCCAGTGCATGTTTGCAGAGTGCATCCATCACCCGGTTGCCTTCTCGCCAAGTGTGTTGAATGTCAATCACCCAATCTCGTGTCAGTAGCTCCCGTGCCTGTGAGATCAACGTGGCCAGTAGATGGGCCCTGTCAGCTTCCCGTCTGACACAAATGATGGCCAGTGACGAGTCCACCTCCACCAGGACCCTACGAAGCCCTCTCTCCCAAGTCAACTTGAGCCGTAGGATTAAGGCCCAGAGCTCCACAGCTAAGGAGGTACAGCTTCCAATGCCTTTGGCAAAACTGCATACCCAAAAGCCACCCGAGTCGCGTATGACTCCACCCGCCCCTACAGGTCCCAGGTTGCCCATTGAAGTTCCATATATATTGAGCTGGACGAAGCCCTCTGTAGGTCTCTGCCAGGATACTAGGGTCTTGCGTCTAGGAGGTAGTAGAGTAATCTGGTCCGTTAGGACACGAGCAAACTCTTGTGCTTGTGAGGTGATCAGGGACAGTGGGTGCCCTGTGGCGATGCCTGGGCGGAAAGCAGAGTAGCACCTCCAACGCCATAACCAGCAGCAGGCAGTCACGAATGTCATCGACCATGGTGCATCACTTGTGGGGGAGGGGTGGGCCAATATGTTGGCCCAAATCCATCGATAAATGTCTGGCTTTGTGTAAAAGTCTCGCAGGGGTCGAGGCAGAATGGATGCCGAGATCGCTCACGAGTACCTACAATCACGAGACAAATGTGTCAGAGTCTCAGAATTAGTGCCACACATCGGGCACGTGTCATCCTCCGTAAAGTGCCTCAGCATGCGCTCCTCATTTGTCATCACCCTACAATGACAAAGTAACCACATGAAAAAACGGATGTGCTCAGGAACACGCAAAGTCCAAATCTGGTGCCAAATCGGGTTTGCTGGTAGCCTCGCCTCCTTCCTGCATAGCTCTCTGTAGATAGAGTGGGTAGCGAAGCGTCCATCCTGAGTAAGTCCCGAAGATAGAGAGTCCATCCTCCCGGGAGATACCTACAAAAGAGTCGATGTCAGTAGGCTAATGATATACGAAGGCATGAGCATCTCTAGGTGGAGGGGTGTCCCTGCTTCTCTCTGAGAGCAAGTACTCGGCCACCTGCCTGCCGGCCTCCCCGACAAGGAGATCCCTGAGCAGATGGTTCCAGAGTGGGAAGGGGAAAAGCCATGGGTAATCCCAAAAGGAAGTGAGAAGCCTATTGCCCACACTCTGGTGAAGGCCATGGACAAGGCTCGGTCGAGCCTTCACCATTGCATGCCAGGTGGTAAAAGCTCTAGCTTTGGCTATAGCAGGTCAAGGTCTCTACCCCCTGGTCGTACTTGCTCAGTAGGACTCACGCCCAAAGAGAGTTCTGGGATTGGAGAAACTTCCAAGGGAGCTTGGCAAAAGAGACCATATTGGGCTTCTGCATGGGGCAGAGTCCCAGTCCTCCCACCTCCTTAGGGAGGTAAAGGGTGGTCCATCTGACCAGGTGTATCCACTATTGGTCCTGATAGGCTCCCCAAATGAACTCACAGATACACTTATCCATGTCCAAGAAAGTGCCAACATGCAGTAGGTTGGTCTGAATTGTGTGGGCTGGGATGGATGACAGCATTGAGCGAACAAGGGTCAGTCGACCCATCCTGCTCAGTGATCGCACCTTCTACCCGGCCAGTCGACCCGGCATCTTTTCTAGAACAAAATGATAGTTCTGGCGACGATCTCTAGTGATGTCAGTGTGGGCATCTAGATATTATCCCAAGTCCATAGTTAAGAGAATACCCATCAGGTTGCTGAGTTGGCTGGCCAGCTCGGGTCTGTCATTCTGGAAAACTATGAACTTAGACTTGGGAAGGCTGACTCGCTGTCCTGAGCACCTGCAAAAGGTCTAAAAAAGGTCCCTAACTACCTCAGTCTAGCTTATCAAGGCCTCGCATAGGAGGATCAAGTCATCGGCAAACATCAACTGGGATAGCATGGGGGGCTCATCGTTTCAACTTAATGGGTGCCCATTTCCTCTTTTTGATCAGTTGCTCTATGGCATGTGAGAGGCGCCTCATGCATAGGATAAAGAGGTACGGAGAAATAGGGTCACCCTGGCAGATGCCCCGGGATGGTAGAAATGTGTCAGTCCTTCCCCCATTTCATAGGACACGCATCAAAGGAGTCGAGACATACTCTATCACCTAGTCCACTAAGGTCACTAGGAGGCAAGTCAGGATGAGCATCTCATGAAGGAATTTTCAACTAAGGCCATTATAAGCTTTCTCGAGATCAAGATTGATGATTATCCAGCCAGTTCTGCCACCCTTGCAAGGGAATGAATGGATCACCTCCCGGAGGATAATGATGTTGTCAGACATATAGTGGCCAGGTACAAAGCTGGATTACATCGGACTGACCATCGTGTCCAGAAGAGGTTTCAGTCTACCCACTAGAGTCTTTGTAATGATCTTATACAGAACATTACAGAGACTAATAGGTCAAAAAGTCCTTTGGGATCAGTGTGATCAGTGTGGTGTTCAGGTGGGGTGAGATTCGACCACTACGGAAGAACTCCTAGACCTGAGAGCACACTGAATCACCAACCACTACCTATCACCTCTGAAAGAAGATGACTTGATAGCCATCCTCCCCATGGGCCTTGTAGGGTCCCATCTGGATCAAGCTATCCCGAATCTTTGAGCATAAGGAAAGTCTACAGAGGTCAGCTAGGAGACTGTCATCAAAGGCGGGGAAGCCATTACGGTAGGGAAAATTTGGCCAGATTGGCTCTTCCTCTGTATAAAGTCTCCAAAAATGGTCGACGGCCAACGCACACAGGAAATCCTGGTCCCAAAGTAAGTCACCGTCAGGGAAGAGGAGTCCACGAACCTGGTTCCCATTCCGTCGGACAATTGTCAAGGTATGTAAAAAAGAGTATTGCGGTCTCTATCTGCAATCCACTACTCTCTAGATTTCTACATCCAATAGATCACCTCCTGGTCGAGGATACCCTCAAGCTCAATACGAAGTTTCTCCTCTAGCCGGAGAAGCCCACCTCTGGGGCTCGAGGCTAGGGACCTTTGAATACCCTCAAGTTTGGCCATGTACCTCTCCTTGCAATGGAGGATGTGCCCAAACACATCCCAGTTCCACTGACGCAGTACCGGGGTGAGTGTCTCTAGGGCATTACTGGCTGGAGAGGAATGAGGCCACTGGGACACTAGGAAAGGCATGAAGGCAGAGTGAAGAAGTGAAAGCGAGATTTTTTAACACCTCTCTTATAATAAAGAGTAAGTAAGAGATTTTCGGGACTAAGTTCTAGGCCACAAATATGACTCGACTACCAGTTTAGGACTACAAGTAATGGATTTGTCAATTCCAAACACGAGTTAGTTTCTACAACGACTAAACTAGAAGATGATTTTAACAATAAAGGAAAGAGTGGGCTTGGTACCAATGACACCTAGATAACCAAATGACCTATGGGGTTTATTAAGTTCGTGTTATGGTCCGGGTATTTCTAAAGTAACTAATCAATGCTCTCACCATTAATTAGTCTAAATTGATCATTAATTAAGTTTAGTTGAACTAATTATACTTCTGTGACTAATTAGCCACCTAATCTAACTAATTACTAATTATAACCATCATCTTTTGGACAACTAACTACCTAATGAGATCTCTCATCAAAAGGCAACTAATTAACTAAATAAATGGTCCATTAATCCTAACTCCTCCCGACGATTATAATTAATTAAATTCATAATCAAGATGATCAAGCAAGATTAAGTATTAAACTCATTAACTAGTTCACAAACCTTAGTATTTTAACCCCACTAAACCATATGCTAAATAGATGCCATCAAGGCACCAAACCCACTAATCAACTACTCACGCATATCAACTACACAACTAAACACATCCATTGAATGAAGCAAGTAAACTATGAACATAAAAGAGAGGGTTAAAGAAAGCTCAAGATGATCTTCAAAGCTTCGAAAAGTTCTCCTTCAAGTTCTCTACAAGCTTCAACAATGGTGAGCCAAGTTTTCTTCCAAAAGAAAGAGATAGTGGAGTGGGTGAGTGACTGTTGTTAAAATATCTTAGTTGTCTAAAAGTTAAGCCAATGAAGGCTATATATACAACTTTTCCAAAGTCAAAACTAACTATACTACTCCTAAAGTTCCAGCCATGTAAAGCCATGGACAATCCCGAAATGGGCCCAAAATGGTTCGTGAATTCTGGCCCATTTCGGCTAGGCAAGTTCACAGATTTGAAGCTAGATTTTGGATGTATTTTTCACCCTTTTGGGCTCCGAATTTGAAGATAACCACTGAGACACAATTGTAGCCACTGATGTCTTCTTTCCAGAACCATCTCATTTGTCTCCATTAGACTTTGTATGCGAAAGTTGTCTTCATTTGAGTCGCTCGGGGTCCGTCTCGCCCAATGTCATCGAGGTCCTGATCTTGCGCCATTCTTTATGGCTGATCCAATCGCATTTAACACACTCCAAGGTTCACCAATATCCTCCTCACATCTCCGCAAAGCCTCTTAGCAATAAACACGAATGAAACACAATCAAAATCACAAGAACTACACTAAAATAAACAAAGCACGATAAATGACACTACATCAAAACATATCAAACAAAAACACTAGAAACAATGGAAAAATAACAATAAAACATACATAGATGATAGAGTATTTTCACACTCATCAAGAAGCCAGGCCGTTAGGAAATGAAATGGCTTTTCTCTCCTTCTTCTCTCGTCCCTCGGCCTGAAGTCTAGGAGGATCGGGGAGTGGCCCAAAGCAATTCGTGGCAGATGTTTGACCACCGCCTCATGCCAATCCAGTCTCTAATCTCCATTACACAGTACCCGGTCAAGCCTCTTCAAAATTCGAGTGGACATTTGGCGACCTCGGGCCCATGTAAATCTTGGGCCACGAAAGCCAATGTTAATGAGCCCGAGAGTATCAATATGCTTAACGAAGCAGACATTTTGGTCCGAGAGGCCATCCGAACCTCCTTGGCGCTCCTCCAGAGATATGATACCGTGATTGTGGAACTTAGGGTTGTGAGCCGGTACCACATGCCCTGTCGTTCAGCTGCTCTTAGGCTAACATAAATGGCAATAAGCTGGAAGGACTCCTAGTGGGTGTTGACTCACGCCTGGATGAACTGACTATCCCAGGTCAGGAAGGTAAGTTGGACAGTAGGTTAATTCCAGAAGAGCTAAATGCCCCCACTACGGTCAGCAGCCTCCACGCGCTCAACATTTGAGTAGTGCAGACTTTGGCATACCCTATTAGCCATGCTTCTTGAGATTTGGGGCTCAAGGATGACAAGGATGCTTGGCCTATATTGCTAGATTAAGGACTTAACTGCATGCAAGAAAGTGGGGGCTACCAATACCGCAACAGTTCTAAAATAAAATTGAGATATCTGACATGAGGGAGAAATTAGGTGTACTAAATGACAAAAGGTAAGGAACAAATAATAAAGAGGGAGGGTATAAGAGGGTACAAACAGTAGATAGACACGTCATGCTGACATGGCCATTAGGCCAGCATCCTTGTCAACAACCTTGTGGTGGTGACCTTCCACGTCACCCTCTTCCCTAGAACTAGCCAAATTGGTTCACTCGTGGGTTGCGGGCTCCACTTCTTCCTTGGAGCTGACCGGCCTCCACTTTTCTACTCGGGCCACGAGCTGGGTCGCTATCAAGGGACCAAAATTTGGAGCCCACTATCTCACTCAGTTCTTGGTCATTGGGGTGGGTCTGGTCATCCCGAGATTGGCCCACCATTGGGTCATTCCATTTGGGCCTTTCGCGGGCTCTCTTCTTAGTCTTCGCCAGGCCCGAATCTTCCACTTGGTCTGAGTCCGGGCAATAGCTGGCCTGTTGTGAGATAGGAAGAGGCTGATGGGCCTTGGCTCTTCCTTTCCTCTTCTGGGCTGCACCAGTTTTGGACTTAAAGCCTGAAACCGAAGGGACGACATTTAAATCAATGGAATTTGGAAACTTTGAGAAAAATGTTTGTGGACGGGCTAGGATGTCTTTGTGAGCTTTGTGCTTGGGCCTTCGTTAATATCTTGGGCCTTGGCTCTTTCTTTCCCTCGTTATTGGGCTCCTCCTTTACCTGCAAATGTAGAAATATGGGCTAGGTTAGTACAAGTCGACGCGGGTCTAGGGCTTAGGTAATTAAATTTCCTAAAAATTGCCAGGTTGGAAGGCGCAAATTGGGCGAGATTGGATTGGGAGCTATTTTGGAAATAGCTGTTTGAGCCGAGAAGGAATCCCACATGATTCTTGCCCGTGATTGGCCTGAGATTCCATCCTTCCCCAATGTGGCTTTGCTCTGATAATTTTGCATTGCTACTCTGGTCGATGTCTCACCGGCCGGGTTCTCCTTTGATCTACAGATGGTCCTGAACGCTGAGTGCATCGAACATGTTCCCGAAAGAATTCCCTTTCACTTCTAACCTGGGTGTACGACGAGGATGACGGGTCACCGTCATCCATTTTTTGATGATCGAATCAGGGCTCAGAGTCTCCACGGGATTGGCATGGCCAGAGGTAGCCCCAGAGTTAGCTAGGTTCTCCAGTGGTGCTTGTTGTGCGGCTGCTTCAACTGTAGCTGGTGTGGGCATAGTCGGATCACGTGCAAGCTTTTGTATTCCACTTTTAATTCTTTTCCCGTTGACCAGGAGTATCCCGGAGAGAGGCTTATTGAGATCAATCTCGATGTAAATGCACGCATAGTGCCCTCGCTGAGCCCATAGAGTCCTCTCATCAACTTTAAACAATTTCCCGAGGGCCTAAGTTATGCTAAGTAAAATTTGCTCGTGATAATAAATCATTGGGAGCTCCAATAAGCGAATTTAGACCACGGTAGAGGACACAGTGGCCGTGGCTGGGTCGAAGTCTGGTGATCAGCAATACACTGTTAGGTAGTGGCCGGTTAAAGTCCATGGACCCTCTGCTAGCACTCTGACCTGGTCGTTATGGTTCCCAAGTCAGACCATATAGTAGCCATTAGGAAGGTCGATGAGCGTCATCTTCCCCCTAGGCTTTCATAGATTCCAGAGATGGTTGTCCATAACTTGGTGAGTCATGAATCGGCCGAGTAACTTTAGGATTAAGCAATCTGCCCACTGGTTGTTTATCTCCTTTAGTACTGCCATATCGACATTGGCACTAAGGATCTGCATAGATTCGAATGCCAATTGAATACTGATTAGCCCAGCAGTCACCAAGTCTTCCTCTGGGATGGTCGCGGGTTGGTGACAATGGTGGTGGAGGAATGCATCCTGTAAAGAGGCCCTTGGCAGATCTGGAGGTCTGTCTAATGGCTCGGCCATAGCACTATCCATCTCCATGGAAAGCTAGATAGAGGTTGGGAGGGTGGCGGTGTGTTTTGGGTGGCATGGGAGGCGATGGTCGCGGTGGTGAGTGGGCAGCGGTGGTGAGAGTACTACAGTTTTCAGAGAGAGATATCATTTTTGCTCAAATTTAGTGTTACAATAGCTCAAGTGCTGTTTAAATCGTTTATCGTTTAATTCAGGAAAAAGTACATTTTCAGAATTTAGTCCATACAATTTAAAATTGAGAATTTAGTCCCCTGTAGTTTACACAATTTTTTCCAGACAGGTCAAGGGCAACTGCCTCACCAAACGGGCTTGAAACATTGTGATTTTTTACCCAACATGGCGGACACGTGGCGACCGAGTGGATATCATTATTGCTGACGTGTAATATGATAAATTACTAAAATAGTCCCTAATTATTTTATATCTTAAAAAAAATCTAAACTTCATCTTCAACCTCTCTCTCCACTTCTCCAAACTCTCTTTCCTCAACTTATCAATCAAAAAGCAACATCACAGGCAATTAAAACCCATCAATCCCCAAAATTTCTAGGACTCCAATTTCTCTTCTTTTTAACTGTAAACACCAAAATTAACTAAAAGCAAGAAGCTTCAGCTTCTGGGTATGTGGAAAAATGGATCTTTAAGCTTCAGCTTCTGGGTTCAAGGGGAAATGTTAAAAAAATTACTTTGGAAATAGAGCTGAGATTAATTTAATTGCAAATTTCAAAAGTATAAATTTTGGTTAAGGAAAGGATTGAAGTCAGTCTTGGAAATTTAATAAGCAATTTGATTTTAATAATACATGTGCAGGGGTGGGGTTTTTCAATCCCTAGGCGATGAGCCTCTTTGATTTTTATTAAAGGAGTTGGAGTGGAGAGTGTTGAAGAAGATGGAGAGGAAGAACATGGAGGGTAAGAAAATGGACAGGGAGGGAGAAAGGATGAGCGAGAGAGGTTTAAGGGTTTTTTGAAAAATAAATATAAACTATTTTGGGATTATTTTGGTAATTTATCATATTACACGTCAGCAATAATAAAATCCACTAGGTCGCCACGTGTCCGCTACATCGGGTTGGAAACGGCAGCGGTTCAAAGCTGTTTAGCCGGGCAGCTGCCATGGACCTAGCCGGGCAGCGGTTCAAATGTGTGTAAACCTCATGGGACTAAATTCCCAATTTGAAATACGTGGACTAAATTCTGAAAATGTGAATCACAGTATACTAAATGTGACTTTTCCCTTTAATTTAATAATCTTTTTCCAATGGTAGTCCTTTTGAGCATGGTTTTAAAAAATGCGGTCCGACTGGTTGGACCACGAAATGGGCACAAGAGCGGGTCGTTTTTAGGCTTTTGATCGGGGTCTATACTAACCGGACTAAATCTGGTCAAATAGATCGATTTTGAAGTCCACCCTGACCAGTCGAACCCGGTTCATATAAAAATGGGCGAAATTGGCTTTTTTGGGTGGTTTTCGAGGAAAAAAAGTTAATTTAACAAGTTTATAAAGTAATAAATAAATAAATAAGTAGATTTATAGAGTGAAGAGATAAAAAAATTAAGTCTACTTTTTTTTAATGAAAAATAAGTCTATTTTAACCTACATATATATATGTATATATATTATTTTAAATATTAAAAATAATAATGTTTTTGGTCTGACCGGTAATCCGACCGTCCGACCCGGAAAATGGTAGGAATTCCGGGCCGTAGCTCCGGGCCGGGTTTTAAAACCACGCTTTTGAGGATTCGAAGTTCTCAGGTTCATCACTGGGCCCAACTGCTCTGGGCCCAACCTGTGTCTGTTCATTAGCTGACAACGGCTAGTAACAGTACAAAAAAAGCTGATCGATCCTTCCATCTGAGTTAGTAATCCTACAATTCCGATATCACCCCCTTCCCTATGCCAATTTAGACAAAGTAAGACACTATTGGCTCCGAAGGAAATGATGAGAAAATAGGTCGAATTTAATCAAATACAAATCAATTTAATAATTTTCTCTCTCGAAGAAAATTGATGTATTTGTTACAGTAACTGCTTATTTTGATGAAAGTTGAATGTCTCACCAACACCACTCGCATCTTACAGTATGTTTTATGATTATGATATATGTAGTGTCTAAGTCGAATCTTGATATTGTCTTTAGCGTTTACGCTATGTATTGTAACTTATTTTTATACATTTTAATTATGAATAAAAGACTTCTAAATGACCCCATCAAAAAAATCTAAAATATTATATACCCAAGGGAAATAATTTATTGTTTTCGATTTGGATAGGTAATCAAAAAAATAAAAATTAATTTTTGCATAGATGATCTATAGTCTATGCAAAATGTAATTAAAATAGTAATAGAGAGAATAAGAGCAACTTCTCATTAATAATGATCAAGTTTGTATTACAATTGACATGACTAGTATTTATAGGAATTAAATATAACCACTTATAGTTCACTAAATACAATATGGAGTAATAAATTACATCATAAACCACATAATGAATAATGGAGAAAACGTGTCACTTAAAATAGCGGGCGTGAGGTAATGGACATCCATTAATTAATTGTTATAATAAATTCATAACAAAAATCAATAATTACTGAGGCCACAAACATCGATTCAGGTAATAAAGCAAGTGATGCACTTCTCTCCCGTATGGAATTTAAAATTTTTGAAATAATCAGTCTCTTTAAATAAAAATAGGCCTCTCTTGTGGCTGAGCTTTGGGCTCTAGTTTTGGGACTTGAGTTAACATAGGAGTGTGGTTATCGGCAGGTGATGTTAAAAGTCGATTCCTCTATAGCTCTTCTCTGTGTCGGCCGTGATGTTGGGCAGACGCACCTACACGAGACTTGATTGGCCGAGATTGGGTGACACAGATGCATCATACTTTCAGAGAGGGGAATCGGGTAGCAGATTCGCTTTCGAAGTATGCACTGACCATAGGTTATGAGTATGTATCTTCGGATACACCATTTGCTTTCTGCATAGAGTCTTATTTGGATGATTTGAAAGGGGTTTGTACTCCTCGATGTACACGCATTATTTATTCCAGCACGTGATTAATAAAGATTAGTGGACACTCTGCCCCTCGACTTCTACCAAAAAAATAAAAATAAAAATAGGCCATACGATACGATACGATTTAACCGAACCTTTTATTTTGCGTAATTCTGGAGATGCGAAAAGGAATTTGTTTCCGACTGTTGTAGATAGAAACCCGCCGGCGAAAGTGTTAGTTTTGGTAATTGAACCATCGGTTGAGGTAACGCCGTTAGACCCGAGGACCATAACGCCGTTAGAAAATTTGAAAATTCGAATCCCTTTTCTCTCCCCCTCTTCTTCTAACGGCTATCTCCTGGAAAAACATAACCCTAACCAACCCCCATCTCTCTCTCACTCTCTCATTTTCAAGGTTAAAAAGGAAATCTAAGAAACGAATTGGAGGAAATTACCCCCGCGAGTAAGGTCAAATCCCCGTTTGCATCGTATCTGCATTCTTTTCCCCCCTTTTTGTGGCCCTAGCAAACCGTATCTCGGGGACTAGGTTTTCTTGGATTTGATTTCTTTCTAACGTCTATTTCGATCTGTCAGGTTCCTTCTCGTGGTTTGGTTACGGGGAGAATCCGAAGGGGTGATGCTGAAAAAGAAGGGAAATTAGAGGAAGAAGAGAGATTGGTCACTCTAGGTCGGTGTTATTTTTTGCAAAAAAGTGTTGGCCTTTTGATACCCAAGTTTCCCAATTTTTAATCGCTAGGAGCAATTTGGGAAAAAGCTTGTGTCTTTGACTAAAAAACTGTTCTTTAGTCTTTAGATTGGAATTTCGGTATGTTTAGGGTTAGCTTGTCTTTGTTCTTTCTTTCGGATGGCTGCTCGCTCGCATCAAAGGGGATAGAATTGACTGTCTTGAACTGATAAGGAGGATATGGTACCGTGAAGCGGGTTTTTGTTCTAAGGTAAATCGTTGGCTAAATGTAATTGGATTAGACAACTTAAATGGGAGTTTGTTGATTTTAGATGAATTGATGATGGCAAGAGACAGTTATCTGAAAGTGAAATCTGGAACCCCTGACTATGCTGTTTTTGGTCCGAAAGCTTTATCTATGTCGATGGTGGTATTATCTTGGTGCTCATCTGAAGGATGTATTCTGTTAAAACTTGCAAACAGGATCTTTATTTGTTTTGAAGAATGGAAGTCGATAGGCTCCGTGAGGAGCTTGATGAGGCCAAAGCTGATATTCAGAGGCTCAGAGCAGATTTGAAAAGCAAAACTGAACTGTCCGAGAGCTTGAGGAAGGCTCACAGTGATCAACTCATCCAACTTAAAGAAGCTGGTAAGAAAATTGAGAGGCAGAGTGAAGAACTTTACAAAGTGTCTGAAGAGCTCTCAGAGGTGAAACGAACCTGCGATACTCTTCGGTGCAGTTTGAATGGAAAGGAGTCTGCTCTTAGGCATTTAGCTGCTACAAATGACCGGCTTAGAGTTGATGGTGTTGAGAAGTTTCAGAAATGGGAGGAGGAGAAAAGGGAGCTGGTGTTTGCTCTGGATCAGTCAAATGAGAAGAACGGAGATCAGGATCGAACAATTCAGTTACTGAAGGATGAGATTGAGGGCCTCCAAAGGGTTCTATCAGATTCAAAAAAGAAGTTTCTGGAAGCAGAAAGAAATTCTAAGGCTCCCAGGGATGGGGAAGAGATCATTTACAAGTTAGAGGAACAGAATAGAAAGCTTGAAAATCAACTAAAATGGAAGAAAGAGCAGTTCAAACATTTAGAAGAAGCACATGACAAACTGCGAGCCGAGTTCAAGGCAAGTAAGAAGGAGTGGGAGCTGGAAAAATCTGCATTGATTGATAAGGTTTGTTCGTTGGAAGTAAGCCTAGATTCTCAGACCCGAATCTCAGAAGACCTCCAAAAACGGCTGCAAATGTGTAACCAGGCTTTAGCTCATGAAGAAACCCGGAGAAAGTACCTGGAGGTTGAACTGTTAGAATATAAATCACGCTTTGAGAGTGTTTTCACCGAGTGCCAAGACACAAAGTTGCAACTTGAGTGCTTGACCACTCAGAGGGATAAAGAAATTGCATCACTGAGAAGTTCATTGGGCAATAAAGAGATGTTGTGCCGAGAAATGGAATACCAAACAAGAAGGCTAGAACAAGAAAATCAGGAGCTGCTGGCATCTGTCAAAGAATTGCAGGAAGCTCGGATCCAGGAGTTGGGTGCGTCATCTCTATCAAAACTGCGAAGCAGGCTAAGAAGCATGGAGCAGGTGCAGAGAGACTCTTCTGCGGCGTTTAAAGCTAAAGAAGTTGAATGGGGCTCTCGACTAGAAAATCTGACTAGAGAGCTGGACAGCTGTAGGTCTGTAATGGACTGTAAAGAAGCTTCTCTTAAGGCCCTTGAGCTGGAGTTAGATAATTATTTCTCTGGAATGATGCATTTGAAGTTGCAGAATGAGGAGTCTGCTGTGACGCTATTGGTCTTAAAATCAGCAATTGCAGATCTTGTGCTGAACATTGGAAATGACAAAAGGGCTGAGAATGTTCACACCGAAAGAGAAGAAAAACTCTTTTTCTTGATGAAGGAGTTGGAGGTGAAGAACATTTCATTGGATCGAGTATCAGCAGATGTTGAGGTAGAGCGGCAGAAAGCTGCAACTTTGGCTGAAAGAATTGATACATTGGAATCTAATGAACATAAGCTACTCCTGCAGCAGAAAGAGCTAGAGAGGTGCAAAGAAATGCTTGCTGATTCATCTGCTCGCCTTATGTCCTTTAAGGAGCAAGCTCTGCAGAAAGAAACTGAGTTGAATGATAAGATTAGAGCACTTTGTGACGCTTTAGATGCAGCAAACTCAGATTTGGCTGTGGAACATGATAAAGCAATAACACTGGCAAGGAGGGTCGAAACTTTAGATACTGTTGAAGGAAAGAGGCTGCTACTGCAGAAAGAGCTCGAAAAGTATGAGGAAATGCTCGATGAGTCATCCAGACATCAAATACAGCTAGAACAGCAAGCTCTGGAAAATAAAAGCGTCTCAACACAGAAATTTGAAGAAGTTAATGATGAATTAGCTGCAGCAAAGTCTGAGCTGGCAGAATACTGCGAGAAGGCAACATTTTTGTCTAGGAGAGTCGAGTCCCTGATTGTTCTTGAAGAGAAGGAGATCCTCATGCAGGAAGAGCTCACACGATGCAAGGAAAGTCTTCGAGAATCATGTAGGAAGCAACAATCGTTAGCAAAGGAACTGAGAAAAGTTTGTGATGCCTTGGACAGTGCAAATTCTCAATTAGCTGAAGAGCATGAGAAGGCTGAATCTTTATGTCAGAGATGCGAATCTTTGGAGGAGGCTCTCGAAGAGAAACAGCTCATGATGCAGAAAGAAATTGGGTTTTACCAGGAAAAACTGAAGGATTCATCCAGATATCAACTTCACTTAGAGGAGCAAGCAACTTTAAAGGAAAAACAGTACATGAAGAAACACAAGGAAGCCTACGATGAATTGGACAAGGTAAATTCGGAACTAGCAACTAAAATCTGCGAGAGTCACTCGGTTGAATTTGAGTTGTGGATATGGAAATCCATAGCAGAACGGTTGAAAGATGAACTTGAAGAAAACCATGCTTTGCGCAAAGAGGTTGAGGCTTCTCTTCTTGCACAAGTCGAAGTTGGCGAGACCATTCAGCACGAGAAAGATAGCCTAGTGCACATGTTACATATGAGAGAGAGTACAATAGCTAACCTCCAGCAGAAGATTCAGTTATACGAGCAAGAGTCTGAGACTGCCTGTTCTGCAAGAGCTCAAGACATACTTTGCTATGATTCGGAGAAAGAGAGAATTCTAAGAATGACAAGAGAAAAGGACAAAGTTTTAGAGAACCTCCAGGAAGAGATTGGATGGCTAGAGGAAGAATCATTGAGAAGGGAGCTTGAAGTTGCAGTCTTATTTGCAAATGAAAAGGAGTCTATAATGAAGCTTGTGGGGGAGAAAGAACGAAGAACGGCCGACCTGATGCAACATGTTGCATCATTGGAACGACGGTACAATAGCTCTATGATCTCCTTTTCCTCAGAGCTTGCTCAGAAACAGAGTGAGATAATGCTGGTCCATGAGGCCTGGGAGAAGATTGCTGCAGCGGAGATTCTGACTCAACTAGAAATAGAAGAGAAAAAGCTGATGATTCTTGATCTGGAGGATGACATAACTTCCATCCAACAGAAACTTGAACTGCAGGCGCAATCCACATCATACAAAAAAGAGCAATCAATGAAGATCGAAGCTGATCTAGAAGCAAAGCAGATGGAACTGCAGGAGTTGATTGATGTCATGGCGACGAAGCTGAAATCGTCAAAGGACTTGGTTGATGAGCTCAAGGCTGAGAATGAAAGCTTGGTTCAAGATGTAAAAAACCTGTCTTCTGAAAGGGCCAACATGTTGGGTCTTCTTATTACACTTAGCAACAGAATCTCCCAGTTCTCAACTGAAGACATGGGACTTCTGGGGACCTTGGAGAGGATTGTTCAGACCTTTGACAATGACTGTTCTTCAGCTCGAATAGGTCATGACGATCCCTCCGACAATGCGAAAGAAAATGCGAGTTCTCATCCCTCTCCTACGGAGACGAAATTCGAGGCCATTGTTCTCGAAGAGAGATCACCATTCAGGGAGCTGAACTAGCTGTAACTTGGGTTAGCTACGGGACTCTACTATCTATAGTCATAGATTGTACCACAGTTAATCGTAGCTTTGGTTGTTGACATGCAATATTTTGAGCACGGATTGCTTTCTTTTAGCCTGTATATGATGCGTGTACAAGAATTCTAGTTCTCTGCTACTGAGAATTTGCCACAATTGAGGTCGCTATTGCGCAGTTTTATGAACAATAATATGTTCTCTTGACCACTTAAAAAAGTTACCTTAACTACATCCTGTGAAACTGGGAGAAAAAAAATCTAACTTCATATTTTTTCCGAAATTGTCTGATATCCTGACACGCAATGGTTGTCGACATTTAACACCCGACGATGGTTCAATTTGACAAAGTAAAGTTAACATCAACGAGAAAAGAAAAAGTGAAAAATGAATACATCCAGGCAGGTCGCGGGAGGGGTATGGATTGAGTACGGAATGACAAACTGAAATGAAGACACGCGGGAACTTTTTTGCAAACGCGCTAAAATATAGGGACCAAAATAAAAAAAGTCACGCACAAACACAGGCCGGATACAAATGTCATTATCACATAACTGCGCATGCCAGTATCACATAATTGCACATGCCATTGTGACATTTCTGCAAAAATGCTAAAATACAGGGACAAAAATGAAAAAAACTATGCGTGTCATTATCATCAACGGGGACTTGCCGTTTTCACAAAAATAAATGTCATTATCACATAACTGTACTTGCCATTATCACATACTTGCGCTTGCCGCTGCGGTCCACCTTCACTCCAAACCGTTCAGAATCAATTCCTTCACTCCGTACCCAATCTAAAGCCGTCGCGGGAGACATCTTATCTTGGGTTTTTTTCCTCAAAAAGATATTTTAAAAAAATTGTATATATTCCCCGAATGGGTACAAACATATATATATTTTTTTAATTAGGTAAAATTATAATTAAAAATATTTGCAGACCGTCTGCGAGACCACCACGTGACTGTAATGGGCAAGTTGTTTGTCATTGGCAGAGAAAAAAAATATTAAAGAAATTAAACCATAGGAGCTCACCCTGTAGCGGGACGCCTCCGCTTTTAAAAAATAAAAATTATAATTTGCAAAATTATAATACTAAATTGTTATTTGGGTATTCGAATAAGTTCAACTTTTATTTTATTTTGTAAAATTTTTCGAGAACTACACATAGAGCACAAAAATTACGTGAAATAAAAAAAGAATTGAACTCATTTGGATACCTGATCAACAACTCATTACCGTTAAAATTTTTTGAAAAAAAAATAAAAAAATGGTCGCCTCCTTTTTGACATTTTTTTAAACTTTTATAAGTTAGTGTTCTATTATCCGAATGAGTTGATTATTTCTTTGATTTTGTAAAACTTTTTGAGACCTACGCATAGACCTCGAAATTATGAATTAAAAAAAATAGAACCCATTCGGATACCCGAGCAATATTTAATATTAAAATATTGCAAATTTAAATAAAAAAATTTTAAGTGGAGGTGATCGCTACTAGTTTGCCTCTTATTTACTTAACAGTTTTTTATCTGCCACTGGCCAAGAACCTGCCTTGTACTGCTGCATGGCGGTCAGGCAGA
Organism: Hypericum androsaemum; assembly: GCA_963995505.1. Lineage (NCBI taxonomy): Eukaryota > Viridiplantae > Streptophyta > Magnoliopsida > Malpighiales > Hypericaceae > Hypericum > Hypericum androsaemum. Next base: position 14,209,285 of record OZ023181.1, on the reverse strand, counting down.
TGGAGACGACTCGTTATTGGGTTGTCTTTAAAGTGTAGAAAATTACACAAACATGGATCGATTATAAAGACTAAGAAAGCTTGCAAGAGAGCCTGCGAGACGGTTCAAAAGAAGAAAGGGGGAGAGAAAAGAGAGGAAAGTGAGAAACTTCAATAACCAAGACCTTGGTTCATTTTCCTCAAAAAAAGAAGAAGAAGAACTTGGTTCATGATGTTCATCACATGACATAACTTTCTATAGGAACATAGACAACACCATACAAGAAGGTACCAAAATTAGCACTCATCATTTGCAATGAATGGGAGAACACAATATCTCCATTTGTACTGTCAAAAGCATCTCTACATGTTCTAGAATCGTCCTTTTCTACATGAATATCATCAAGATTTTCCTTTGAGATATTTTGGTTCAGATAAGGGTCTAGTTCACAAGGAAGCAAAACTCCAAACGAAGTAGTGTCCATTGGTTTAACTTCAATCCCAATCTTTATTGAAGAACTGCAAAACATCCATGTCATAGCTGGACCTTTGATTCTACAGCAGGAAAACAAGTGGTGACCCTGGTTGCCACAAAATTGTAGCTAATGGTGATCGTGCAAAGAATTTCAACCATGCATAACATTGCAAACCTACATATTCTTCTGATAGCTATTGTAAGAAGACTGACAACTTGATACGAGAGTTGTCAAAAACTAGCTTTTTATCTCCCCATACTCAGGTTCAGGTATTTCATTCTCGGTCCCTTCCTTCGATCGCCATCTAAGAAAAATCTGCCAAAAGTGTTGCTAAAATTTCCATTGGACATATACTCAGGTTCAAGTATTTCATTCTCGATCCCTTCCTCACTCTATTTTTCTAGATAATAAACAATTTATTGAACCATGATAAAAACACCATCTCCATCAGTCTTTTTCGATGCAGAACACCCTCGGTTTGCTTAACATTACTTTTTCATGAACCAATACGTCCTAGTTCGGCATCCGCCAAAACATATTCAACCTGGTCATCAAGACCACAAACTGATGCGTATGTGGACCAAAGCCAATATCTGCACCACAACTTTCCTTGCAAACTAAAGAATCCTGCACATTTTAAAAAACCTCCAACTCAATGTGAGCATGTTTAGCTTCATTGTTTCCCGCTGTAATACTGAAAACATGAAGCTGAGAAGGTTGCTTCTCATCCGGACTTGATATCCAATCAACGCTAAACACTTCCTAGTGATATTTTTCTTGCAGAATACCATTTTCATGAGTTTCTACAATAGTAACTTTACAATGTGCTTCATCATCAACACCACCACGAACAACATCACAAAGAGACGTGCATACTCCCTCAACTGGAACCAGGTTTCCTTCCTGGATATCATCAAGACTTCCCCAAATTTCATTACCCACATAACCATCCTAGCAAGATGATTTCTTCTCCTTCAAGCTAAAATAGAGTCTATGACTCCTCCTCTCAATAAAACACCATCCATGCTGCCAACACTCAAGGAAGACACATAAAAAAAGTTTGCACTAATAGGTTTAGTAAGTGGAGGACCCAATCCACTATTCTCTAACACTTCATTCTCTAAACGCATACACAAAGTGTCTACGGATTCATCCCAATCAGCCTCCTTGTTGCTCAAACTCCATGATAAATACCACTCTCTCGCCTTACCCATCAACAAACCAGCTACTAAACTATACTTATAAACCTTTAAAGATATTCGTTTAAGTATTGACTACGGCGTGACTATGTCCCCTGTTTCCAGCCTGAGAACTCTTGACATCTCTTTGAAGCGTGAACCTAGTACTACGCATCATACTGGCGACTTCCTAAGATTGGAATGGGACGAGTCCTGCTCCACTCGCGGGGCTCACCTTTCATGGTGCCTATCAAAAGTGTAGGAAGCAATGGCAGTCTTCTTTGCTCCTCCATCGATACGCCGTGCCGTGCCCATTAGTTTCCATTTTAATTATTTCCCACGACTCGCGATAAAGAACCTCTTTTCATTTTTTCACTTGTGACATTCTTGCATTCATTTATGTCTCAAATCGCGTCGTTAACTACTCGTCCAAGGAATGACAAGCTCTAATATTATGTAATAAATACAATTTTAGAATTAGGGTTTAAGAATAACAAGAATTAAAAAAGTGGGAAGAAGGTGAAAAGAAGAAGATAAAAGAGGGATAGAAAGAGGAAACTTAACACTTTCTTACTCTTAGGTCCCTCTAGAATGGCTAAATCTATGATTTAATTCCTCGATTATCAAAATAAATGATAAAGTCTCCCGTGTTTGGTTTATTATACTCTCGAGTCCTTGGCTGACTTTATCCTAATTTTTTTCATTTTTGTCATTGAAATGATAAAAATACCCTTAAAACACAAAAAGTTCATCTTCTTCCTCTAGATGGTCCAACCCCACCCCCACGTATGTACAAGTCCCAGCATATGTGGCGGCGCAAGTGTCGTTGTCTATATGTGTATCCTTCGCCTTAAATGGTGCAGGCGGGTGTGATCGGGTTGGTCACCAGGAGCACGACAAAGAGGAAGACGACGACGGCGTGTCACTGAGGAAGAAGGGATGATTTTTTATTTATTTTTTGTAAGGGTATATAAGTCATTTCAATGATGAAAATGAAAAAAAATTTGTGGATGATTTCAGCGAAGGACTCGAGAGTATAGTAAACCAAACATGGGGGACTTTATCATCTATTTTGATAATCAAGAGACTAAATTATAGATTTAGCCATACTAAAAAGACCTGAGAGTAATTTGTCCAAAAAATTATATGAAATGTCTAAAGAATATCCTTGTAACAAAAAATAAAGAATCCTTTCTCTGTTTTTTCCCGCAACCTCGGGACTCCCCGTGCCGAAGCGGTGTCGTATGAAGGAAAGCCAAAACCGGTGCCGAAATTTGGCGAACGAGGGAGAGGGGGGGGGGGGGGGGGGTCAAAGCCAGCCAACACCAAAACGACAGCGCCTCACAACCGAGTTTTCTCCTGTCTTTCTCCGTCTTTGAAAAGGTAACAACGGCGCCGTTTATTCCTCCTTCCTTTCTATCACCGAACTTCTGTTACCTCCTCCGCCAATTTTCCTCCGTCCCTTTGTTCTTTTCGTGAACTCTCTCGATTATCCTATAATTATTCCTTTTTTTTTCTTTTTTAATTGAGAATTCAGGTTTATTTATTATTTGAAGAATCCGTTTGTTGGCGATTACTTAGTGGCGGAGCGGCTAGGGCTTGGGAAGTTGAATTGGGGATCTAATGGCTGTGACTGGTTCCTGGCAACTGTCCCATGGCTTGGGACTTTGCAGGAGCAAGAACTGCGATAAACGATTCAAGGTATTCTCTCTCGTTATTTTATCGCATTTCGAAGCTCCGAGCGAGGTGGAAGTTAATCTTTGTTAGATGTCTATGTTGCAGAGTCTGTTTGGGAGGGGAAGGTTACCGTTGCCGAATGTCCCCTTGTCGTCACGCTCATCGGTAATTCCTGTTTCCGTGCTTAATTGCGCAATGCGCGCGTACGGGATGCAGCAGCTTTTGGCTTACTATTGGTTTTTGTTTGCAGTTCTTGCAACAGGATCAATGTAGCAGCGTTCATGTCTCGGACGGTGTATATAGACCGATTCGTCCGGTGCCTGTAAGAAATAAGGCGTTGAGGTGTCATGCTATGTTGCCTGGCCAGGGATCGGAATTTCCTGGTATGAAAGCTGCATCAGTGGCGTTGACAAGGTTTTCTTCATCTCCATGTTGCTGAGTTGGCTATCCTGACATTTGTGTATTGTTATATTAGAGTGTTGTTTCATGTGCAGGTCGTATAATTTGTTAAAAGACACTCCTCATGTCCTTAAATTGGCTCCAGCAATTGGTATTATGATTTTCGCCATATGGGGTCTTGGGCCACTCTTGCGTCAAAGCAGAAATATGCTACTACATGTACGTGCTGTCTTTTTTACTTGTTCTCGTCTTGTTGAGGTCTTAGCAATATATAACGTATTTTAATATTGAACAGAAGAATGATAGTAATTGGAACAAGAGTGCAACATACTATGTGATGACTTCATATGTACAACCTATACTGCTGTGGCTTGGTGCAATACTTGTCTGCAGGTCTGTATTCCTTGTGTCAAGTTGCAAATATGCGTGCTGACAGGCGTGTTCGTATTGATTTCTTGCATAATCATCAATTGATTAGTTTTATTTTTGGCAGAACATTGGATCCTATTATTTTGCCAACAGAAGCTAGTCAGGTGGTCAAGCTGAGGCTTTTGAACTTTGTCCGATCATTGTCCACTGTGCTAGCTTTTGCCTACTGTTTATCAAGGTGGATTTCTTTCCTCTCTTTTTTTGCATTTGTTCTTTTCCTTCCTGGTTGATGAACCAAAGTTTCAGAAATTATTAGGGTTACATTGGTTGTAGTTTCTGGTTGTCTCTTTGCTTCTGCGGGCGGAACTGTTCATTCATTCCCGAGATATTAAAGTTAATTGTCAAGTTTTTTCCTTCTTTGTTCCCTTATCATCTTCCTGGAACCAATCTGGTGCATTCAAGTACATAAAATGTGGATATTTTTGGCCTTTGTTGTCGTTTATTTGGATGACACCCTTCTAGCACAGGTTTTAGGAACCTTGTGGTTTATTTGGATGACACCCTTCTATAGCACAGGTTTTTGGAACCTTTCGCTCTTCTCATGATTGGATTTGGATATGCTTTTTGCAGTCTAATTCAACAAGCTCAGAAGTTCTTCATGGAGTCTAATGACCCTGGTGATGCAAGAAATGTATGCCCATTTCTTTTTCTGCTACCTGAATGAATGTTCTGTTACTGGTTTTGTACTCCTCCTTTGTAGTGTTAAAGTCCCCTTTGTAATTTGTTGAGTTATGGGCTTATGGCTGATGATAAATTGTCATAAAGTCTTCTTACTAATGTTTTATTCTAATTCTGAATGACTTGCATGCCTGATCAAAGAATTTTCTGATGTGAGTTGATGGTATCAAAGTAGTTGACAGTCTAAACTTGCAAAATGGGTGTGAATCTGAAGGTTGATCTGCGGGAGTTTATGAGATCATCTTACAGAAGGATGGGTCTGCATGTTCTTGATACCTTGCTCTGCGTTAACTTTGTCAACATGATATCAAGCTGAATGCCCAGATAAAAAAAACCACGTAGTGACTACTTGTCTAGATGGGGTAACTTCTCTTTTCATCTTGTATAGATGGGCTTTCAATTTGCTGGAAAAGCAGTATACTCTGCTGTGTGGGTAGCTGCCGCTTCGCTGTTCATGGAGTTACTAGGTTTTTCTACCCAGAAATGGCTCACTGCCGGAGGTCTTGGGACGGTGCTGCTGACTCTTGCCGGTCGTGAGGTGCAATAAATTTTTCTGTTTCGATTTATGCCTTTTTTGGGACTTAACTTGTTCGGCCTATACTCTTGGGGATTATCATTGTTTGAAAGTTTGGCGCTCATTTCTCATGTACCACCAGAGAGCTTATCGACAAGTTTTGACGTTTACTTTTCCTTCGTTTTTTAGATATTCACAAATTTCCTCTCAAGTGTGATGATTCATGCCACTCGGCCTTTTGTTGTGAATGAGTGGATTCAGACAAAAATTGAAGGCTATGAAGTTTCTGGAACTGTTGAGGTTTGTATCAGAAATAATATCGATTTTTCATGCGTTCTCTGCAACAAATTTTCTGTTTCTTTGCTGTATGTTCAAAATGTTTCTTTTTTTCTGCTTTTTATTGCATGATTGTTCTGTTTGTGGCATTACTGAAGGGTAGTTTAGTGTATTATGGATTGCATTTTAAGACTCAATCTACAGCATTGGCCACTGAACTTTATAAGACCCTGATGGCCTATTTTGCACCCATTCTTCGTCTACAGCATGTTGGTTGGTGGTCACCAACAATTATTAGAGGCGAAGATCGTGAAGCAGTTCATATACCGAATCATAAGTTCACGGTCAACGTTGTCAGAAATCTTACTCAGAAAACCCATTGGCGTATCAAAACTCATCTTGTCATTAGTCACCGGGATGCTGTTAAGATTAATGTAAGATAAGCCATTGTTCTTATCTTGCAAACTACACTGTTAGTTCTCTTCTTTTCTCATTGTGACATTGAAAAGTTTGTTATTTATGCAGAGCATTGTTGCTGATATGCGGAAAGTTCTGGCCAAAAATCCTCAAGTTGAGCAGCAGAAATTGCATAGAAGAGTATTCTTGGATAATATCAATCCAGAAAATCAGGGTCTTATGGTTAGCGCTTCTCAAATTCATAAATTCTGTGGGTTTTGTTTACATGTCTCAAGAACTTGCTCATTGTCGAAAGTGTAATAACTCGTTCTAACTTCTGCTGGAAAAAAGTTACGAATAAGTTACCCTCTTACAGACATCATAAAGTTAAAATTGAACACAGGGCATGCATTATCTACAGTTAGCCAATTGCATTTTGTATATTTTACTAACAAAAGCACCAAGCAGTCTGATTTTGGTAGCTTTTATCTGACATGGTTTCGCTGTAAACTTATTTTTGTTTATTTTAACTATCTTATTTGACCTTTTATCGTCATCTTGTGGACATTGGGGAATGAACAAGCAATCTGCATATCTTTGTTGATATTTCTGCTCCTGGAATTGGCACTGCTAGTTGTTATGATATGTTTGTTACCATATTAGGAGCCCTGTTTGCCCAGGTGCAGCTTTCGATGAAACCACTAAAATCTCTGGTGGCGTGTACTCTAAATCTGTCTCATGTTGTGTGTTGTAGATTCTGGTGTCGTGTTTTATCAAGACCTCACATCATGAAGAGTATCTTTGTGTGAAGGTAAGAAACTATTTTAGTTTCCCTTGCGACCTTCAGTAGTCTTCTTTCACCACAAAGATTAGGTTGGATGATGAATTTTGCCAGCCTAATTTGACCTTTTGTTTAACAAATGCACTGGCAAAAACATGAGCAGGTTATAAGAGATTCTCTAGGTAGTTCTAACATGGGCCGTTCTAAGAGTTTCTCTTCGCATTACCTCTATAAAGACCAAAAATATATATGGACCTGTTAACGTTTTATCTCCATTTCAAAACATTTTTTAGTCCACTACTCAAGCTTTATGATTCATCTAAGCATCAGGATTATGATCTATTAAAGCATTAGGGATATCCTGATAACTATTTCTGACGTCCGATCTACTTTCACATGTTTTCTGAGTCGAGCAAAAATGTTTGATTTGTGTTGATGCCTGGATAGTAGTATTGTACAGTTCTATATATGATGGAACTTGCAGTATCATACTACTTACTGCGCTTCCGAAGAGAACATTTTGATGCTCTTGCCAATTCTTTGATAAGTCTTTCTAATGGTCTTGCCAAACACCAAGCATTCCTGACTTTTGTATACCAAATTTTTATGCTAGCTTATGTTCATTTAAATGCTAATGAAACAGGAAGCTATACTGCTGGATCTTTTAAGGGTCATCAGCCATCACCGTGCCCGTCTTGCCACACCAATCCGCACAATGCAGAAAATTTACAGCGACACGGATTTGGAAAATATCCCCTTCACAGATACCATCTATAACCGAGGAGGATCGGTAGCTAATCGTCCTTTGCTACTTATTGAGCCATCGTACAAAATCAATGGAGAAGACAAAGCAAAACCTCAAACGCGTTCAGGACGCATTACTGGAGAGCAAGATAACAAGACCGGCTCGCGATCGACACCCGAAACCAAAGCAGGAGTGAACTCCAAGTCTGAATCCAAGGTCAAAGATTCACCAAAATCTGAAACAAAGGCGGAATCTAACGTTGGCGATGCCCAAAATTCTATTGTTAATGAGGTTGCCACAGCGTCGGCACCAGCACCAACATCCTCACCAAAACCTTCTCCAGCTTCAGTCCGCACAAATGCAAACTCTGCAGAAAATTCAGCTTCTGAACAAAAAGCTACAAGTTCAGCTTCTGATAACTCAGCTAGGAACAAAAAAGTTGCCGACAGCCAGCAACCGCTGAGTGGAAGTCCTGCACATGCAAAGCATGATGGCAAGTCGAGTAAGCCCTCGGAAGCTAGTATTTCTGATGCAGCTTCTCGAGGGAAACAGGAAGTGGAGAGAAAGCCAATCTCCAAGCCGTCGGTTTCAGGCACAGCATTGGAGGAAAATATTGTGCTTGGTGTTGCTTTAGATGGCTCAAAGAGAACGCTCCCCATCGAGGAAGGTATGGCTTCCTCTCCATCTCCTGCAGAGCCGAAGGAAGTGTCGGCCGCATTGAGAAATGGGACGGGGCCTCAAATCAGTGAGAAGGAGAAGAAAGGTCAGACGCATCCTATTTCGACGTCAGGAGGAGATCAGTGATATCTCTAGCTAGGTAATTCCTTATCTATGATCACTTGGACTCACTAACTTGTATTGTTAGGCTTCCCATTTCGAAGCTCTGATTTTTCCTGGAGCAGTCGGTCTGCACGTTGTAAATGTTCCACGCACGGTGACACTGCAAGTTTCTTCCCCGTCTGTGACTATCCTTAATATTATACGTCTTCGGTTTCTTGGAGCTGTTTTTCTTGTGTATTATTGAGCAAACTAAACTACTCTACTTTTCTTAATATTCTCGGGCCCTTCGGAATGCAATTTTTTCATTTGTAAATCTTGAACTCGGGTCACCTAACTCCGGTGGATCTCTTTGGCTGCTTTTTGAAGAAACATGAATAGTGGACTTTTCCATCTTCGTCATTGCCACATCAATATCAGAGCAAAATTTTGTAGAGAACCCATGACATGACGAAAGTAATTAGTAGAGGAAAGTTCTGATTCTTTGCTGTGATTTTTCGGAACTCGGGATTTTCTCTAGTTGATTTTCAAATATTTTTGATCAAAGTAATAAAAGACATAGATTTCTTTTACGGAGTTGTTGGGTTTTAACATGCGAGAAGAATTACTCATAAATACCATGAAATGCCGAACCTCGGTACTTCCGTCATAAAAATTTCTCCAATTAAACTAAGATTCTTCCGAACCTGGTTTCTGGCTTTTTTGCCAGCTGCCCCTCCCGCAAGCTGGATGAAAAGTAATGGTAGGGAATGATTCTGCATTATTGCCCCCACATAGTCCACAAGTTGCAAAGAATTGACTTTATTATATTCAACTCTCCGAATCCAATCCAACCCCCCACGATTTTCCATTACAACCTTAATAACAGTGATAATACATATTCGCTATCGTATGATTACACAAAAAAAAAGACAAAAAGGGTGGTGTGTGGTGTGGTCACTGAGAATTAATTGTACATCCAAACATTATTATAAATAATTGCCTGCTTCCCTTTCCAGTAATCAACCATGTTTGGAATAAACTTTTTGCTTATTTATGATACCATCCATTATCGCAAAAGCTACTCTACTCTACTCGACGCCTCAGACGTGGCACATGCAGTCCGGGGCGGGGTACGTGTATATTGACTGCCTTGGTTTCCTTATTCTGATCTGGCCTTGTCTGCTGACATGCCCTTCGATGACTGCTTGCTGGAAGTCCGGCCAAGTTATGTTCTTGTTTAGGAACAGCTGTCCTATTAAACCCATGTTCGGCTTTATCGTCTTCAGGTTCTCGAATGTCCTGTGCCCCACCTGTTGCAGACAAGAACAAGTTAGTTTTGATGAATCCCTTTCGACTCATGTACCGTACAACAAACAAACATGCATAGTTGATGATCTGTCGTCTAATACCGGGTGACAATCAAATCAAACTGTAAGAAGCTAGTCAACGGTCATGAATTCGTCAACTTGAATTTGGTCGAGCAGATTGACATAGCCATCAGCCAGAGAGAGATACTAACCAGAGCATTGTGCATGTTGCCGGGAGAAGCAGAGATGAACATGTCGCTGTGCATGGCAATGTGATAATCAAGCGCAGCTAATAACGATGCCTTCCCTTTGATCTGCGCACGCTCTTCCGAGGAAGCCAGGCTCTTTTTGTTCTCCATGAGCGGAAAAAGCTTCCTTAAACTTGAAATCCTTGCCTCCCCGCCGTAGACCTGAAGAAACATGACCAGTCTATTCTTAAAAGAAATGCAAGAAAAACAAAGTGCAACTAGAGCAAAGCATCAGCAAGATGAAGACCTTGTGAGAAGCAAGATATAAACGAGTATTGTTGTCAAAGCCCAAAGATGCAAGCAGCAATCCGGTCTCTTCAGGAGTCAATGGACAACGGCCCTGACTTCTCAGCTCGTAATCGGTGAACTGGGAGTTTAGAACTCTTCCCTGCCAGATTACTTGCCGGTACTTGGCCAGAGCCAATTTTTCGGCCTTACCCCCACCGAAGTCACAAGCTGAATGAGCAGCCATGTCCTGTAAAAGTAGCAAGATGAGAGACGTACAAACAAAAGCAGTATAACTCCCAGACACATCTATTGGATCATACCTTGTCAAACCGAAGATGCAGCACAACAAACTTCATCGCCTTTTGTTTTTCCACCACATCTGCAGGATCTCTTAGGTCGTCTGGACTAAATACTTGATTTGTTTTACAAGTGTAACGGCTACCGGCATCAGTGACTTCCCGTAAATAGTTGGAACCATCGGCTTGAGTCGCTCCAGAATGGTACCGGAGACGACTGACCATAGCATCTCCAAGAGCTCTAATGTGAGGAACAAAAACTAAGGCTTGGAAATTGACCTTGCAGCGTAGCCGCTGGATGTCCGTTGGTAAGTTGTCGAAAGACAGTCGGTGAGAGAAAGGGGCAACTGCAGCAATTCCATGACTGCATCAAATACACCACGTAGTTGATCTCACAAACTATCACGCCGGCCAATTTTAATAAGAGCTACACAGCATGCAAAATTCAGCCAAACCGTACGAAGATAAGTAGCGACTTCGGTAAACAGAGAAAGATACCAACCTCCTTAGTACAGGCACAACATTGTCAAGGTACCAATTAGCTGAAGCATGGACAGGGGCCGTCTTAATTCTGGTTTCTCGTATTGCTGTAGCATAGTACTCCCTCGTGCTCCAAGCGAACTCATCAGGTAGCTCTTTAACAATGGAAATGTCATCCTTGAGCGCATTAATGAAGTGATCCACGTCGAATATATCCACAAATGAGCTGCATGATAGACTTGCATTGTTAGATCAATAATAGAATATATGTAATAAGAGAAAATGAGAATTGAAGATGGCGAACAAGCTTTCGGAATATAGCAAGCACTACCTTGAATCCTGCCAGACGGGATTAACTTCAAAATGAGGAATGACAAGCGTAGCATTCAGTATTTTGGCAACAGCCACCGCGTCGCAAATCTGGTAACCAATGAAGTGAGAAATCAACTAAAACAAAACATATATTGCCAAACAGATACTACCTACCCCCATTCTTTGTTGGTTCAGCCCTCCATCAAGAAAGACCTGCAGGTATCCCTCAGATCTCTCTGGTAAAGCTGCAAAAAATCTTTGACATTAATTTTCAGCATTCCTATGCTACAAACAAAGTGCAAAAGCAATTAAGGGAACAACATAACTTAACACTCACAAGTATTACTTGAATACTCAATACATGGTTTCCATCCTTGGTCGGCCAACGGAGTCCATAGACCGGACAGCTCCACATTCGACTACACGAAGCATGTTTCAAGAGCTAGTTAGGCTCGTGATTTTCAGTGACATATAGAACATGAACATTCTAACAACTACTTTACTGGAACTTACATGTTCTCGTTGTACTGCACTCTTGAACAATAGTGAGTGCCTGGGCTTCAAGATTGATTCCTACAAGGAAGAAAATGAATCAGCTGAATTACGGACCGCTAAATTCAAGCAGAAGACATGTTATTCTGGCCTAAAGGAGCAAAAGTATCATAGAAATATTAAAACACAAAAATATTGGTTTCATGTCATCAATTCCTATCACCAAGTAATGATTCATTAGACTAAGATAAAGCGTCATCAAATTCCTTCAGCAACCAGTCAACTTGCTCCCATGTGAGCACAGGCCAATTACATCAGAGCCAACTGTTTATTTAAATGAAACATTTCCCTCGAGGAGCACAAAATTCAACAAGCGTTGACATTTTTTTTTGCATCGAACCCAAATACTAGAAAAAAGTCTCTAGATTTGAGCCACCCCCCCTCCCTTTGCTTGATTGCCACTCATAGTAAAATCTTTCCAACTAACTAACCATATCAAATTCTATCTATTGATTAACACCAATAATAGACATCAGTAATTAACTAGAATAACCACCAGATAATGACAAATCAACCACATAGGAACAGTCAGCCAGCTTAAAGAACTAAAAACGCAATAATTTCCAAGACTAGGCTACATACAATGAGCAGCTGGAAAATTATGGACCTCAAAAAACTAGAATAAAATATCAAACCAGAAGACAAAAAAAGTAAATAAAAAAAATGAACTTAATTTGTAAAACTAACCAAGGAGATGGTAGGAGGAGAAGCATCACCAAGTGGGCTAAACAATAATAATCCAGCGAAGTAAACGGGAAGAACCAACACCAAAAGTACCCCAACTTTCATGGCCCCTCCCTCCTCACCGAAACCAAATTAAAAAAAAAAGACCTCAACGTGCAACAGATATCCCAAAACTGGCTTCAGGGTATTTCTCTAATCACCACCTTCACAAAGAAAAATAGCTCGCCAGAAGAAGAGGGCGTGAAAAGGACGGTACACTTAATATAAATAGGTCGGTATTGGCTTTATAATAATTACTAGCTGGAACCTAAGATTGCCCTGCACCAGTCTTTGAGCTACTTTGTCTGCGTTGATGGAAAGAAAGGGACAGAGGAGAGAGGAGGGAGCGAGCGAGCGAGAGGTTTTTAAGGCATTTCCACGTGGACAGGTGTCTGTCCAATGTGAAGTTTGGCTGACAAAGGAAATGGAAGGAAGGTATTGGATTGGAGGAGGTGTTGTGGTCCCCACCTTTTGAAAGCCAAGACTTTCGTAGAGAAGAGGAAGAAGATTACACCAACCTGGGTTTTTGTTTTGTTGTCCGTCCGTTAATAAAGATGAATTCTTTGGAATGACATTGTAACACCTGTCTCGTCTTATTTATTATTTAAAGTAGTTTATCTTTTCTTTTTTTTCTTTTTGCTGTTGTTGTTATTCCGAGTCGAGTCATTCTCTATAATAGTACTATTCACACCATTATCGAAGTCATATGGGTACGTACATTCACAAACGAAAAAGTAAAAAAATCCTTTAATATCTTCGTCTGTCAAAGTAAATTTCGAAAATCTCTATTTAAAAAGATAAAATGGAACACATAATACTTGCTAATAAACGTCGAACTTTGAGAAATTAATTAAAAGTAACGAAATGGTTTTTCATCGGGATTTTTTTGACCGTTGGGATATATGTGGAATGGATGGTTACTTACTGTTTTTCTACTTTGGTGTGTGATCTCTCTCTCCTCATGGCTCGTGGGTATACTTGGTCATGAATTGAATCTGATTCGTGATTCGATTCGATTCGATTCGATTCGTTAAAAATTTGATTTGATTCGTCAATAATTCGATTCGATTTGTAAAAAATTTGATTCGAATTCGTCAATAATTCGATTCGTAAAAATTCAATTTGAATTCGTCATAAAACGAATTGAATACGGTTCAAGATATTTATAATTCGCAAAACTGGCGAATTTAATTCAAATTCGATTCGAAAATTTGATTCGAGTTAAATTCGTGTTAAATTCGATTCAAATTCATGTACATATAATAATAATATATGTTAAAAAAATTCAAATAAAATGGGGGGATTTGAGAGGGGAAAATTTGGTTATAATTCAATTATAATTCGGTTATAATTCGATTATAATTCTATTCGAATTCGAAAATTCATAATTCATATTCGATTCGTCTTGTGAAAAATTGAATATGGTTTAATGTTTTGATGAATTCGAATTTGAATAAATTTAATTCGAATTCGTCCAAATTCGAACCGTGGTCAGTTCTACTCGTAGGTGGGGAAGGGGATGTGTATTTAATATTATTATTATGGCCTATGGGCTGAAGCTTCCTTTTGAAGGCTTTTAGCTTTCACTTTTTGCCTGTGATGGTACTGAGCTTCCTGTGACCACCGACACTCTTGACAAGGTATTAGGAGTCGTATCTATTTAATGGGTGTATTTATTTGTGTATTCTTTTTATAGGTGGTGATGGTGATGTTAGGGTGAGCATGAGATCAGTATTAGGTTCCTTTCTTCACTTCAAGTTTGCAATAGTGGGAAATTTCCCTTTTTGGTGTTGTACTTTTCAAGGTTACCAATTTTTTGGTAGGTTTCAAAAGTATTTTCAATCTCGTGTCAATCCAAAATCCGAGATAATTGCTCGGCCAATTTTTCTGCGTTCCGAGATTTCTACTCGGATGGAGGGAATTCGAAACTTTACGAGATTTTAGCTCGGAAGGCCTGAATTGCAGATTTCACCTATGTTAAGAGATAATTGCTTTGTTTGATCTCAAGCATCCGACTCAATATCTTAGAACGTGGCGAACCCAAATGTACCAATTGATTTCCCCTTTAATACTAAACTCTAACCCATCTTCACCCAAAAAAATTACGTATTAATAATTATTATTTCAAACTCAATAATGACAACAAAACACACCGCAAAGTCAATTCAAACAAACCATAAAATTATAGTAACTCTCATACAGTTACACAATTGAAGTTTTTGCGAGTACTTTCGATCAAAGGGGTGGAGCCAGAAAATTTGGGGAGTGGGGGCAATATAATTTTTGGGGCCCGACTAGTATATAATAAATCGGTAATGAGCCATTCTGATTTTAATTTTTAGGTTGATTAATTTTGTAGTAGGGTCAGTTTTTAATTTTAGTGGGAACTTACATTAAAAAATATACATAATTATCAAACATTAAAAAAATTAAGTAGGGGCAATTGCCCCCACTCCCCTTAAGGTACCTCTACTTTCAACACATTATTGTTAGTTGTGTTAAGACAAAACACATCGCGAAATGGACAAAACACAGCAACCTCTTGAAAATGCACCCAAAAAATGTGTTTATTAGATGTACTCACATTTTATAATAATCTCATGTAATAACATTCTAAATTAGATATACTCACATTTTTTAATATTAATGCAGATCTCACACTAATAACGAAGTTTTCTTTAGTGAAGACTTTGCGATGTATGCTAACATTCATAGTACTTGTAGGGTCCTTTAACCAAAAATTAAATCAATTAAATTAGTAAGTATCTAATAATTATGAAAGATTTTAAAATATTCTCATAATACCTTAAGAGCTATAGTAGCATCACCTAAACCAATTAGAAGCGAAAGGTTCGATGATCACAATCATCTAGAAAAATTTAAAAATATTAATGTTAAAAATTTAAAATTTGAGAAATAATTGAATACATTAATGTTAATAAAGTTGGTGTACCTGCAAAATTTTAGCCACGCGTGCCACTTTTTAGCCTCCATATTATTTATCATATAATCTTCATCCACTATCCTTAATCAAATAACTTAATATGTTAAAAGTTGTATAACGTCATGAAAAAAAAGTAGACGAGTTATTAACACATAATACCTTCGGCCATAATATAAGATATAATCGTTGTCCACGGTTCTGTTTCAAAAGTGTCGCCGGATATGGGATTGATATGTTCTCTATAAATGCATTGTTGAGTTGTCATTTCAGGTTGCGAGCTAGTGTCGGCACGATGTTTAGACAAAGTCCATTGTGCAGCAGTTTGGTAGTGGCCCGCATGACCGCCGATCCTATCTGTTAGAGGTTTTTTATATGAGCAATTGTGGAGGGATGAGGAGGAGTGTTTCGGTGAACAGAGTTCCTTCTCCCTTAACTATATTCTTTTCATAATGATACAGCCTCCTTTTCTGGTCAGCCCTGCCAAGTCGAATCGCTATGCCATAACCTTGTCATGAACTTTCCAAGCTAGCATCACTGGACCATACTTCCAGATTACGTTTAGGATCTTAAGGGTAAGTTTCGGGAATTACAGTTCTTAAAAATTGGTCTCACACCAGGGATTGTGAAATCACTCAACATTTTCATCCCATCCAGTGGTCGATTAGCACACATGATACTGATTATGTGTTACCGTGTACATTCCTTTTTAAAAGAATACATGTCATTTAACACCATACTAGAGTACTAGCCTTAGCTTAACTCTGGGCTAATAGGACAGACAATATGATAAGTTTCACTTATATCTTATCATATGGATTGTAGAAAATCCAAATGCAGCAACTTATTCCTGCATCCCATAAGAAAACTTGCTCTTGAGCAAGACGGCATTCCGTCATAGAACATGCACTTATGAATGTCCAATAACTGCCTCATCTCATCTAGGAATCAACTTCTTCACTTCTACTGAGGTAAACACCTGTGTGAGTGGGCTACTTCTCTGTCCGACATGTTTCATAAATAACTTATATTGTCAAATAAAATTCCTTTATTCTAACTAATTGGATTACAAATGAAACTATCGTAAACCTAGTGACTTAACATGTTTCTCAAACACTTCTCGAGGTAATGCTTTAGTCATTAGATCTGCGACCATATCTTGTGTATATATGTATTTCATACACAGTTCTTTATATTTTACTAAACTTCTAACAAAGTAAAATTTAATATCTATATGCTTAGTCCTGCTATGGAATCTAGGATCCTTAGCATAGGCTATAGCTGCCTGGTTATCGCAGAATAGACTCACAGGCTCCGTCGAGTTGATCAGGGAAAGATGGCTTAAGAATCTCTTCAACCATACCGCTTCTTGTGCAACATGAGCTAAAGCTACATATTCTGCTTTCATTGTTGACAAGGATATACATGTTTATTTCTTACTGCTCCATGAGATAGCACCCCCGCCCAACAAGAAAATGAATCCAGATGTAGACTTTTTCTTGTCCACATCGCCTCCCCAATCAGCATCAGTGTAGCCACTCAGTATCAGGTCACGCCCTTGATAGCACAAGGAGTATTCTACAGTAGTGTTTAAATATTTCAAAATCTCTTTGACAGCCTTCCAGTGAGCACTGCCTGGATCAGACTGATATCTTCTTGCTATCCCAACAACATAGCAAATATCAGGTTTGGTACACAACATTGCATACATCAGGCATCCAACTGCGTTGGCATAAGGAATCTTTTCCATGTCCCCACGTTGTTTAGCTATTTTTTGACACATGTCCTTACACAAATTATGACCTTTAACCAATGGGACATACTTTGGGTTACTGTGATCACATTTGAAATATTCTACTACTTTGCGAATATATGTCTCTTATGAAAGAGACACTATCCTTTTCGAACGATTCCTCAAAATCTTAACTCCAAGTATGTAATCTGCTTCACTCATGTCTTTCATTTCAAAGTTGGAAGATAACCAATCTTTGATTTCGACAAGAAATACCATGTCATTTCCAGCTAAAAGTATGTCATCAACATACAAAGTGATGATGGCAAACTTCTTTCCTGATTGCTTAACATACAGCAGTGATCTTCGTCTATCATTATAAAATCATGCGCTATTATCGTATTATAAAATAGAATATACCACTGTCTAGACGACTGCTTAAGACCATAAATTGATCTATTCAATTTGCAAACTTTGTGTTCGCAGCGTTTTTGAATGTAGCCCTCATGCTGAATCATGTAGATTTCTTCATCAAATTCTCCATGGAGAAAAGCAGTCTTTACATCCATTTGATGTAATTCTAGATTCATGTTAGCAACCATAGCTAAAATGACCCTAATTGACATAAATCTAACAACAGGTGTAAAAGTTTCCTCATAGTCTATCCCAGCCTGTTGTTTGAACCCTTGGGCAACCAAACGCGCTTTGTAACTTTTGATATTGCCATCTGCATTGCGCTTGATTTTGAGAATCTACTTATTTTTAATTACCTTATGCCCTATAGGTAGGTCGACCAGATTCTAAACCTGGTTTTTGATCATAGAAGATATTTCTTCCTCCATTGCATTTATCCATTCAGTTCGTTTTGGAGATGACAAAGCTCCAGATACATTCTTTGGCTCATCTTCATCCTGCAGGATGGCCAGAAGAATTTTATTTGGACCACCAAATTTCTTTAATGATACTAAGAATGCATTAGCCTCACCTTCGATGTCAAATCGTCAGCATGGTATGCTAGACCTACAGTATTCCCAATTTTGATAAACATCTCTCATATATTCATCATATCCAGGAATCACATTCCCACTAGGTAGAAATACCGTACTCCATTAGAATAAGGAATTACTTCCCTATCAGGACTCAGATCACGACCTTCCGGATCATTTTGAGTTAGAAAATTTCTATCTTCCTCCTCAATTCTCTCACTCGGAAGAAGTGATCCAGTTGATTCTGGTTCATCTGTCTCATAAAGGGTAAGGTCATTAGTAACCTGCCCCAACTTTGAAAATTCATTCTACAAAAATGTGGCATCACGTGATTCAAAATTCTGTTACATGTCCATCGTCCATTTCACCCACGAACACATACCCTTTAGATACCTCTGGGTATCTTATAAAGATACTTTTTCTACCTCTCGGTCCTAATTTACCGAAAGTACTTGAGATAGAAAAGACATAGGACGCATACCCCCATGGCTTAAAATAGGATAGATCGATCTTCTGATCTGTCCACATTTCATAAGGAGTGGCTGTAACAAACTTGGAGGGAACACAGTTTAGAACGTATGTGGCAGTCAGGAGCGCATCTCTGTAGAATGATATAGGCAAACTTGCCTCTGCCATCATCGATCTAACCATGTCAAGAAAGGTTTTATTCCTTCTTTCAGCAACCCTGTTTTGCTGGGGTGTATAGGGAATGGACAACTGATGTTCAATCCCTTTTTCAATGCATAGAGCTTTAAACTCATCTGAAAGATATTCACGGCCACGATCAGTTCGTAAGGCCTTTATCTTTCTGTCCTTCTGATTCTCAACAAAACTCATGTACATCATGAAGCAGTTTAAGGCTTCAGACTTGTGAGAAATCAGGTATATCAGACCATATCTAGTATAGTCGTCAATGAAGGTGATGAAGTAATATGCTCCATGCCATGCCCTTACGTTCATTGGACCACAGATGTTGGAATGGACTAATTGTAGTGAAAATTTGGCTCTAGTCCCAGTACCGAAAGGTTTCCTTGTGCTTTTTCCTTCTAGACAGGATACGCATCTGGGTAATATAAATTTTTCTACATTTCTCAGTAGTCCTGCCTTAGCTAGACGGTTTAAATGATCCTGACCGATATGGCCTAGTCTAGAATGCCACAGTTTAATATCATCTTTCGATGAGTTTGAACTAGTGACTAAGGAAAAACATTCACAAGGATCAATATTCAGAATAAAAAAACCTTACGATATATATCCAAAGCCAAAATAGGCATCATCCAAATACAATCTAACAGTGTCGTCCTTAAACGACAACCGAAAACCTAAAGACATTAAGGCCAAAACTGAGATCAGGTTCCTTCGAATGTCTGGAGCAAACAACACGTCATGTAAAAGAAGGGCACGACCACCACGAAAGTGCAATTTACAAGTGCCCAGGCCTTTCACATTTATGCATAAGTTGTTACCGAAAAAAATAGTTTTTGCTCCAGCCGCAGCCGCCTGTATTCAACGAACGAACAACGATCTCTGGCTACATGGTTTGTCGCTCCTGAATCAATCACCCACATAGAATGTGACTCAGTTAGAAGGGTAGAAGAGGATACATACAACTTACTCACACTTGAGTTTAGGTGTACCTGCTTGGGCATCTTGCAATCTTTTACAAAATGTCCCTTCTGTTGACTGTTAAAACATTTCACTTTTGAAATGTTAAACAGCTTTTTCTTTTTAGCCTTGGAGCCATCTAAATTGATTCCTTAGTTTTTAGCCTTTGGAGTTTCCTTACATTTATCCTTCCCTTTACCTTTCTTCTTTTTCCCACCACTCCCAGTTGAACAAGTCGAGTGGACTTCAATGTGAGATTTCATAGCTAGGAGGCGATCTTCCTCCAGCTCAAGGTGTCTGGCAACATTATCAAATATTACCAAATGGTCGGAATGGGTAAGATTCATCTTCATCTATTCTCAACTTGGCGGTAGGGAAGGGATGATAGCTTGAATCTGGTGCTCGTTGCTAAGTATGTAACCAGCCTCTGCTGGTTCACTGATCATGTTAGACATCACTCTCAAGTGTTTCCGCATGGTAACCTCCGGACACTTCTTAAAGGTGTCAAACCTTATAGTCAAAGCACGCAGCTTGGACACTGAAAGTTTTCCGAATTTTTGTTTGAGAGCGTCCCATAACTCTTTTGCATAGTCATACACACGAAATTGTCGGGTGACATCATCCATCATTGAACTCAACAAAATCAACCGGGCAGTAGTGTTCTTTCTCTTACAAATAACATAAGCTTCTTTGTCTCGCTTATGTTGAGCAGTTGTGCCTTCATCAGGCTCATCCATTATCATATGTATGTGCTCCAGATTTTCTTGTTCCTCAAGCACATATTAGATTTTCATGCTCCAGTTCTCATAGTTTTCACCGTTGACTTTTAACTCACAGTTTAACTCAGCTATGATAGATCTAGAAGCAACTGACATTTTTATAGGGAATTTTTAATATGAGAACACATTAGAAATTTGATTTGGCAATATGATTCAATTTACTAAACACTCATAACTTTTAACGATACGAAGTCCTTGATTAACCTCAAAATCGAAGTGGGTCGCAGGCATGCTTCCCCTCACCATTCAAGTATTAATTTTAAACTTCAGCCATTTAAAGTTCATCGATAGTAAACTCAAGTGGTAGCAACTAAACAAACATCTTTGTTTAATTACACGCATCACATATACATTTGTACATTCTGAGTTTACATGCACATAAAAAACTCAGACAAGGTCTCAACCTATTGTACAAAATTCTCCCAAAAATAATATATGTATATAGGGACAGTTAAACATAACATGTAATCACATGGAGATCTGGTGTCCAGGCGATGCGGTAGGAGAATCTAGATACATATCTGGATCCGGATGTGAGGACGATCCTGTGGGGACCGGGTGCGAGGACAATCCGGTGAAAGGTTCCAAGTTCATCACTGGAACTAGGATTGAATCCATAATCCAGATGACCAGGAGCAGAGAAAAATTGTAATGGTACTCCTTAGTGAGGTAGCGGTTTAGGACTAAACCGCTTCACAGCTCCAGGACGGGAGAAGGTATCATTTCTCTGAGAAGACCCCTCTCCTCGAGATAGTGGATCAGACCATAGAGGGCATCTCTATGGGTATTGATCTTGGGTTCTGAGAAGACACACATATCATCTTGGATCTTCAGCGTGACCAGGAGGTCTCGAAACATGGAGGGCCAGTCCTCTCCATAATTATAACCTCCGGCCCAGATGCAGTCTTGCATCTCCCGGTGAACAGCCTCGATATGCTCAACGATGACATACATGTCATCTTTAGGCACTCGCAGCGGTAAACGGCGCTTCAGAACCTATTGTCGAAGTTCCGTTGCACAAAAGTTTAGATACCTCTTTCCAGTAGCCATCAAATCTTGAATCAATTGCAAGTCAATTTCGGGTTAATTCTCATATTCTCCCAAAATATGATTGAAAAAACTTATTTTCAATCTTTTGATGATCATACTATGGACCAATCAATGTGATATTAGATAAATTTAACATATCTCGGAACTCGTTCCAAAATATATATGTCGTTTATTAAAAATATCATTATAATTTTAATAAACCTAATTGACCAATTTATTAGATTTTAATTGAATAAAAACTGATTTTATCCAATTAAAAGAGAGAAAACCCGATATTTTAAGTCCAATTTTGACTTAAGTCAAAATTAACTATAAATCGAGTTAGGTCGAACCAAGAAACTAAGCCAATTCGTCTGTTTTTTTTATTTTCTTGACCCGAGTATAAATATTTTGGGGAAAAAATTGTGAAATTACAATTTTGCCCCTCGCAGATTTTTTCCTTTCCCTCTCTCTCTTCTCCCGCGCAACACCGAAGGGGACGAACACTCCAGCCACGACCACGGCAGAACGACTGCCGAGACCGCTCGCAATCGACTCGCCGTGGTCTCGCGAGATCGTTGGTACCGGGCGTTCGTCGCCTCGTGGCCGGAATCGTCGTCGGCGCCGTCTTCTCCCTCGCGATTTTCCGGCGAGCTTCGAAGCTTCATCCTTCGTTTTCCGGCGACGTCGATCCACGAAAGTGGTATCGAGACGTCGAGGACACGCCGGAGAATTGATTATCATCGATCTCCAGCATCGAAATCGTCAAATTTTTTACAAAATCGACGGAAATCGATTTGGGAGAAAATCGCCCGATTAGGGTTCCTCGGGATTGAACTGAAGTGACAAATTTCAGTTTAGTCCCAAATATTTTACAAAAATTACACCAAAGTCCATGATATGCAGGTGCCACGTAAGCGGTCAAATTTTAGATTGATACTTTATGGTTTCGCGCGTGCGCAAATTTGCCCACGTTGTTAGGTAAAATTCAATTTAGTCCCACTATTTCTAAATTAATTACATTAAAGTCCAACAGATTGTAATTTTCAATAAAATCATAATTAATATATTTTTAACCCAAAAAATCACATAATTACTTGAATTAAAACATCATATCATCATCAAAATATGGTTTCAACCATGCTCTGATACCAATTGCTGGTTTTAACGTATAATTAACGAGTAATTATATGTTAAACCTGACTAATTAACAAACTAATTTGTTAATAATAAATTACTTACTTGTTGAAGCAAGAGGTCCACAGATACGGGTTGACTATGTCTTCGTGCCAGTCGAATTACGATCACGTTATAACAGATTCATAATTAATTTTTACGAGATTTTCTCTACTAAAAATCTGATCAAAACTCTGGGACTATTCCAAAATTTTATCTTTCTTATGAGTGGTTGTCTGGCAAATTATCAATTTGGTTCAGCGAGATTTCCCTTTTTATAGGGAAATCCGGCCAATCAGAATGTACCACGTGGCACATCCGGGTCGCATGTCTGCCACGTGGCAATTTTGGGTCGCATGTCTGCCACGTGGGCCGCCAACTCTGGTGGCATCTGAGTTTGCGCCACGTCACGCTGACGTGGTGCCTGACGTGGCCCCGGGCCGGTCAACGCGGGTTGACCAGCCCATTCCACCTAACATTTGGGCTTGATAGGGTCCAACAATAAATGATCTTTTCTCATTATTAGATTTGTGGTGATTTTGTCCTTATTATTAATTTGTCTATCATTTCACCTAAAAAATTATGGGTTGCATTGTATTTGGACCTGATAGGAAATTTATGGCTGTTTAGCATATGAAAATGACAAATGGTTGGCCCTGCATTTGATTTCTTCACGCGTTGGGTTTTTGGGGCTGCATTGGATTTGTATTTAAGCTGGTGTACTTGGAAATTGGAATGCTACTTCTGGCTGCATTGGTGAGACAGACAGAGAGAGAGTTATTGCTACTCTGACAATTAAGTTAATTTCGTGTCTGAGATCTCCCAATTATTTTAACCTCGTCTTTATGAATGAAATTTCGACGAATTATCATATGGCCGACAGTTGGATTCAGATTTTTTTCTGGGGTGATAAGGGTACATTTAATGTTTCAGATCTTCTTATTCGAGGAACACAGAGATATTGAGTTTTTTTTTAATTGTTGCAAGAATTTTGTAATTTTTAAAAAATCGTATTTAGCTTGAATCTATATTAGTCGACTTAGGCTTAACAAGTATTTGAATACCATATAATATGAAAAAAAATTAATATGATAATTTCAATATGGGCTATAAAATTAGAACAGATAAAAAACAATCACAATAGATAATATTGAGAAGTCTATATAGTATCTTTCTAAAAAAAAGAAGTCTATATAGTATCTCTTAAAAAGATAAATTTTATATCAATAATTACACTATTAAACTATATATTTCTGTGGTTTTTTGTTTGAACTATCCGTCAAATCATTTTAAACTAGTGACTCTCCAACATATCCATATACTTTGAACCACATGCAAATGAAGTACATGTTACCACTCAATCATCTTCGGAATCACGGGATTTCGTAACTTATACCATGAGCTTTATGGACTTATTAAATACACCACACATTTATAATTATTGTCCACCTTCAGACTCTCTTGTACACGAGGATGGATATGTTCTAACGGCCACCAACTATGGCTTATCTCATCTGGTCGAGTCAAGTTCCATCCTATATATTACACCTTCGATGGGGCTTTTGGACAAGCGTCGTCACCAATTAGCACATTGCAGACTTGTCATTGTTTTTCTAACGTCTACCAATATGCTGGTCAGTCGATTTTTTGTCCGAGTTCAAGTCGGATAATACTTTTAAAATTTTACAAAACTTCCTCAATAATAATTTTAGTTTGATATTTTAGATAACTTGACACATGTTTCATATATAAAAATAAAATTCAGGAAATTGTTTTGACTCATGTTAACATGTGAGATAGAAACATGCAAGAAGTAAAAATAGAATCTTCCGTGTTCAGCAATCTCTTTGAATCTAAATAGCAGTGTCAAACACTTGTACAAAATATAATTTTGTTTGTTTCCAATCCCGAAACTTGCGTGCTTGATTGTTATTGGGGCTCTTTTCAGCAGCTGCTTATTGTCTTTAAACTACAATCTTAAATTCCCCAACTTCATTCCTTTCTCGTAGCTTTAACCTTTTGCGGTACTGTGGAAGGAGTAGAGTGCCGTGCAGAAAATATGGAAAGGAGTAGGTTAACCATTAATGTGCGGTTTGATCAAGAGTCTTTTTCATCGTTAGGAACGGTGGAGTTTTACCCCCAAATTTTTTTTTAAAACCCTGAAAAAATTTGGAAAAAATCTTGACATTGGTGACAATGAGATAAAAAATAATAATTTCAAACATACTAAAATTTGCACGGCTTTTAATTTTGTCAACATGCCACGACATGGAAATCAAATAAGTCGATCAGCCCGAGTGCAAGCAACAACGAACCACGTGATCAACCAATTTTGATACTATATTAAAATCTTCATATCTAATTCAAGACTTTAAAACAATGAACTAGTAGATTTTAGTACTTATACATAAGTTTGCCACCATTATAAATAACGAGTGATAATGTCAATCGACAAGAAAGAAACCCTGCTCCGTATGTAATTTTAAAATCGGTTAATGTGGTAGAGAACGAAATGATCATTGTTAAATCTGTAATGTACCTATTTTGGCTATTTCTCGTACGAAACGTTGGGATTGTAGGATGGACAAGAAAATGAATTTTGTTTATATCTGGGTTTACTTTACAACCTCGTCGTGGGGATGGTTTTTCCGGCCAATATAGAATCATTTCTATTTTCATTTCTTAGCTTAAACCATCAATTTTAATGAGAGTTTGCAACTCTTGCGGGGACACGAATGACACAAATAATTAGGCCATACGATCGGACCTATATTTTATCCTGTAGATCATAGTTTGTTAATTATGACATAACTAGATTGGAGTCCGGATCTAGATCCACTTTAAGAGGACCGGGTCCCCTGGATAGTTGAATCTAACTTGATTTCTGCACTTGCTCGGGTCTGTTCGATTCAATTGGGCCACGCCATTTTTTTTATACCATTCGATATCTGAAATCAATGAATCGCCTAATCAAGATTTAACATTACTGTATTAACAAAATTTTAAACTCAAAATTGATTAAAGTAAAACAATACACTCTCATTTTTCATTGTGCCACGCTATTTCTGGGATTAGTTCTGGTACTCACATAGAAACGGTGCCAATTATAAAAGTTAGCAACATGGATGGGTTTTTTGGTAAGAGATTTTTTATTACCGACACCTTCAAACTTTTTT
This sequence comes from Hypericum androsaemum, assembly GCA_963995505.1. Taxonomy (NCBI): domain Eukaryota; kingdom Viridiplantae; phylum Streptophyta; class Magnoliopsida; order Malpighiales; family Hypericaceae; genus Hypericum; species Hypericum androsaemum. Next base: position 14,183,429 of record OZ023181.1, on the reverse strand, counting down.
AATGATGAATACATTGTTAGCGGAATAGTTTCTTTAAAAAATCTGATAGTACTTAATTCTGGATTTGATAGTTACAATTGCAAATCATGTTGGACCGAAGTTGAATAGACTTGACCAACTCGAGCCCATTTTCAAATTTCGGCCATGATTGAAACTGACGCTAGCCGGGCCCAACGTGATCGACATTTCTGAATGTACAGCTGACTGGCTTGTTTTCGTAATACCAAACACGAATACAGCATCCAAGAAAGACATGGGAATACCAACAAACGTATAGATGAACTGTTTAAGGACTTATTTTTGCTTAATTAGATCTCGAATTTAGATATTTGAAAATATATGAATGTTAAATATTTGATGGATAGTTTTGACATCTTTCAGAAGTTCTATCCGGCTCGAATTTGAATTAGTCAGTCTAATGATCAAACACTATAAAAAAAAGACATTCAAATATCTAGGGATGACAATTAGACCCTTACCCTGAAGGTCTACTCTGATCCAGACCCGAAGGGTCCAAGATCTGTTGGGTTCAAGACCCGTTGACTTTGACCCCGTCTAGACCCTAATCTTACCCGGATCCTGATATTATAAAAGGATAAGAGCGTGTATATGGATCTATAGAATTCTGCCCTCATCCTACCCAAAATTTTTAATTTAATATTAAAATAATATATATGTATATTAATTATTAGACATAATACCAAATTCTCAATTTTAACTTACCCGATTTCAATAATTTTTAAATTTGTTTGTTTGATTTATTTGTATTGATTTGTTTAATGAATGAAAATATCTCATTGCTATTTCAAACTATAAAAAGATAATTTAATTTTTTTTAAATTAAATATTGTGTTAAAAAATAGGGACCCGCGGGTCGCCTTCATCCTGCCCGATTTTTTAGGACTCAAATCCTACCCGAATCCTTATTTTTAAAGAGGATAAGAGTAAGGATCCGGATCTGGATCCACCATTCAAAAAGAGGATAAGGAACTGGGTCCTATGAATCCTACAAAAATTCTGCCATCCCTACAAATATCTTTTGCAAATATTTATTTCGAAACTTCCAAAAAATGATTTATTTTTTTTTGCTGATCAATTACCATCTGTTCAAACTTTAAACAGTTGATAGCTAATATCCAGTTCCGTTACTTGCAAATGTTAAAATAAACGTGAGCAAGTGGAAAACAATAAGTTGGTGTTAATGGAACTTTCTTGATGTTACTGTTTGTCTTTTATGATCATACGAGCTAAGACTTTTTTAAGGTTAAATACTTAGTGTATTAATAGAATTAATCATGAGAGTCGTACAAAAGAAGTAATTTTAGCTTATGAGGAGGGTTATGAACTATCTCGCAAAAGACAGAATCTCAACATGATTAGCTAGCCGAGGAACATGTACAATATAGCAAAGAGGAAGGTTCAGGAGCTTAGTTTGGACTACCAAGCCAAACAATTCATAATCACAATCGATGAGGGAGGAGAAATTGTTAAGAAAATTCACCAAAATCTTGTTATCTAATTCTATGGAGGTCTTGGTGAGTGGATACACCTGCTGCACATAGCTTACAGCTTCTTCAATAGCCCGTAGCTCAGCATACATTATCGTGGGAGCCTGAACTGCAGAAGTCTTCACTTCTACCTGGCAGTCAAGATGGTCCCTAACAACTGTCGCAACACCAGCAGGAGCAGAAGAGGCAGACCATGATGCATCAACATTAGTCTTCACGTCTACCACGCATCAGCAAAGATTGTAGGAGGAATGAGGAGCCCTCGTAGGTTAGCAAACTCCAAAAGCTTGTGATTAGCTCCCCTTCATGTTGAAGTAGGGTCAGAGACTTTGCCTTCAAACACGAAAGTGTTTTTGGCCAGGCAGGTCTGCCAACACAGGAAACCAATGAGCTGAATAAGGCCATCTTGTTCCACAATCTCCAGATTAACCGCTTGGTTTTGTTACTAAGTTTTGAAATCCGTCTCCTAGATTTTTGCAGTTCTAAATCCAATAGTAGAGATAAACTAGGTCAGCCTCGCATGAGGACACTGAAGAATGGCATGTAAGACATCTTTCCTCTCAGGTTGGCAGAGAGAGCAGGCATGGTTATCAATGATGGATCACCTGAATAAGTTATCAGCAGTAGGTAAGGCAAATCATGTTCCAAAGCATAGAAAATGGCCCATCAGTAGCTTCATGATTAGTTTGGATACAATGGTAGCCCAGTTTAACATTGTACTTCCCGTACTTAGCGTCACTCCAAATGAGTTTGTTAGGGCCCATCCTCCTTTTGGGAGTGATCTACTGAATAGCAGCAACTTCCCCATCATCAAAGAGCCTCTGCAAAATGGAACAATCTCAGTCAGAGCTATCCATAACCAAATGATCCTGGACTTTCTCCATATGATAGCCATAGAGTCTGTGGGATTGGATTTTGTTACTTGTCACCCTAAGGAGCCAGGCATCGTCCCAGATGTTGATCCGAGTGCCATCAGAAACTCTACAGAACAAGTTAGGCTTTAGTAAATCCAAGAGGGATTCCTCCATCCTCCTAAAATCCATCCCACCACAACTCTTCTTTGTCGATAATTTGCTCAACCTCACCCAATGGACTTTACCAGTGTCCACATCACCAGACCACCAGTACCTGGCAAGCAAGCTATCAATTCTCCTACACATCCCTTTAGGAAATTTAACGCACAACATAGCATAAGTAGGGATAGATGACATAATAGTCTTGGTCATAATCTCCCTCATCGCAACAGAGAGAATCTTACATTTCCAAGTTTGAGCTCTTTTCTACATTAAATTATATATGAAATTAATGGCACTAGTTTTAGACCTTTCCCAAAAAGAAGGCAACCCTAGATATCTATCATCATCACTCATCAACTTCATGCCTAGAATATGCAGAATATCATTTTGGATATGTCTATCAGGACCAAAATTGAATCTAATGCTCGACTTATCAAAGTTAATATGCTGGCCAAATTGTTTGACAAAATTATTCAGAATATTTTTCAGAGCACAAACTTCCAAATGATTAGCCTTGGCAAAAAAGAAGGTATCATTAGCGAACGTAAAGTGAATCAACACAGGATTGGAGCTCTTAATTTTAATCCCTTCTAAATTACCATGGTTCTGATTCCACTGTATATAGTGAGCAAGAGAATTAACAACAAGAAGAATAAAAATGGAGACAGGGACCCTCTTATATGATGCCTCTAAAGGGAGAAAACCAGGCAAGGGGAGACTCATCATTCTCGACCTGGGGACATCAGCACGCTGCCAAGCCCTGTACGTCAATTTGCCAATGGGGACATTTCACAGCTGCACAATTTTTGCTAATATGACCCAGAAGGCCACAGTAGTAGCAAAAATATAATAGCTGCTCGTATCTAAAATCAATCTTCTTGGCACTCTGGTTCATCCAAGCCACCATAAAGCCATTCTTGAAAGGGAAATTAGTGTCATGTTCAGCTTTGAGTCAAAGAACACCCTCTATGGCCTGACCTTGGACCTGAGAGATGTCAATATCCATCACAGACTACAGCTGGCTACCAACCAATTTAGCTGTCTGCTGAGAGATTAGATTATGAGGCAGGTCATAGGCTTGGACCCAGAACACCGTAGACGAGAAAGACACCTCCGACCAGTAGAGGTCAGGGTTCCATTCCTTGAGAACAAGTTGGTCTGCCACTGACCAAATAGTGCACTTTTAAAGCTTGTTCCTAGTCAAGGTATTCAGGAAGGTAAAGAGATTGACATAGAGCTCCTCCACTTCTAGCTCTTTGGTTCTAAGATTCCATGACTTCAGCAAGCTTGCCTTGATGATGTGCATCCTTTGTTGGCACTCCGAAAGGAGCTTACCAATTAGGACTAGCTGGGATGGCTAAAGATGGGCCAAAATGGAGGGCCTCTATATGAAGAATGAGGTCCTCCAAACTCTGAGAGGATGAGTTCTTTGATTTAGGGTATTTTTTCCTCATGTGACCCCGAGTGGAAAATAAAAAAAGATGGAAGAAATAGTGAGATATTATCGGAAGGAAACAGGCAAGTATGAGTCACCTTTAAGCCATAAATAAGGATTGGTGGAATTAATCTTCGTGGAAAGTAGGTGGGAAACAGATGGGAGCCAGAGGAAAAGGGGGATATTACTCACAAATGATTGGGGAGAACTCGAGGGGTTTTGGAGAGAGAAAATTTTAGTGTTTTGAAAGCCCTACTTAAAAGACATCACTTTGAAACTGGCAAATTATAACCTATTTTAAGAGTAATAGAGTCATAGACTAACTGACACATGCCAAAATTATTCAGTGCTCAATTTTTTAAGTAAATAATTTGATAGTCCCTACCTCTAGTAACACATTTGGATCGGGTCCAAAGTGAAAGCCCAATTCTGGACCATTTGGAATAAGAGCTGGACCGTTTGATGAGGCCCACTCACATTTTTCTATGATCCGACGGCCATGATTTGTGTAGTTTTGTACTTTTATTATTCCCTCTTTCTCCGTTATGTCTCTCTTTATTTTACGTTTCCCAATTTTTCTCTCCACTTTTCTCTTTCACTCCATTCTCTCTCCAGTTTCTTACGTAAGTTTTCTCCTTTTCTTCTTCTTGCTATGATTCATCCCCATTTTTTTTCTCTTCTCCTCTTCCATCTCATCTTCTTTTTTCCTCTTTCTTTCTTCTTTTTATGTTTTGTCCTTCTATTCTTTTTTTTCTTCTCCTCTTTTTCCTCTTCTTCTTTTTTCCCTTTTCTTCCTTCTTCTCATCTTTCCTTTCTCCTCCTCTCCTTTTTTTTGAAAGGTTAATATTATACCTAGTTACAATGTCAAGGATTGAACCCTTGACCTCCTTGAAGTTAAGCAACGCTTATGCCGCTAGGCCAAATATCTATTGGCCCTCCTCTCCTTCTTTTTCCCCTCACTTGAGATGCCTTTCTAGTTAGCGAATGGCATGAGCAGTTATGTCAGAATGGCATGCCCGATTTTGTCCAAATATCATGTCCCTGTTATGTCGGAATAGCATGACCGATTATTCAGAATGACATGACCAGTTTTGCAAAAATTATATGACCTGTTATGTCAAAATAACATGATCGGTCATGTTAAAATGGTCGGTTATATCAATTCAAGTACTATATGTATTTTGTATTAACTAATTTTGTTAAAAAAATTAAAAACCAAGACAGTTCAATAAAATTAAAGTAAATATGATACGCACTGTTATGTTAAAATGACATGCTCTGTTATGTCATAATAAAATGTCCGATTATGGCATAATGGCATGCATGTTATGTCAATATGGCATGACGCGTAAATATTTAATAATACTTATAATAAAAATTAAATAATTAATTTGTGATAAGAAATGACAATTGAAGATTTTTGATAGCGTGATTTGCACTTTTTTATTTGAAATCTTGATAAGGAATTGCATTTATGAGTTTGTTTCATTCCATAACTGCCTCATTTCTTTATTTTTAGCGTGATTGGTTTCAAACTTCTTTTCCAAGTTTATCCCTGCCTTTTTAATAATTTATCATTTTGTCACTCACACTCACTTTAATCCAAGCGGCCACGAATATGCCTATTCCGGACCCAATCCGCCCCCTCTAGTAAAACCGCTAAAGATTTTCAAATTTCTGAAATTACTAACAAAGCTACACAAAAGTTAAAAAATTATATTAATCATAAAATAGATCTTAAATTATTAAACTTAAAAAAAATTAAAAAAGAAGAGTATGTTTTGCTAGAAAGTGTTATTTGTAATAAACCCTTGACTAATCTGAATCTGAATTATCTAAATTTGTGATAATTTGAATTACTCGAATTGACTATTTCACTATCCGAATCTGAATAGTAGATTATCTTAACTACATGAATTGACTATTTCACTATCCGAATTTGAATTAAATTATCTAAAATCTAAAATATAAAATTATTTCAGATAGAGATCAGATAATCCAAATTTAAAAGTATCACCCAAGAAGAAAGGAAACGTTTTGAGGATATTGAAGCATGTGATGCATAACATGCACTTACACAATTTTGTTAACAACAAAGATGAACAAATCCAACATCTTAGACACAACTATTAAGTTTTCAGATCATTCATCTCTCAATTTGTGAACTCACTTCATCTAACCAACCAGCCCAACAGAAGCATTGGAAAACATGGAAGTTCGATGCATCATAAACAAATGAACTCACTTAAACTAAAATCAACATGTAGCAACCTAGTACGCAAGCAACAATCGTATGAAAGCGACTAGAAATTTTTTAGGGTTTGGTCCAAATTTAATCTGATTCGAGCGGCAGTAGTCAGGGACAAGTTTTCTGATCAAAGTAGACATGTTTGGCCTAATTTTGCTGTGAAATACCATTGCCAGCGCAAGCTCATATCTTGCCTATTTTAATTTAGACTTATATTTCATATCATCTGAATTTATGATTTTGTTATCATAATCCGAGTCTGAATTAAAAAATTTGGATGATCCGAATTCGAACATAAAATTATCCGAATCGGAATCTCAATTTTTTTTTCATATATCGAATACCCAATAATATGTTCACCCCTAATTGCTACCATTTTTTAGGGATAAAAATACTTTAGTACACTGTGTTATGTGAAATAGATAATTTGCACAATGTGTTATGAAAACAGGGTTCTAAATTGTCTTTATCCCAATTTTTAAGTTATTTTTGAGGTGATAGAAAATGAAAGGTCGTATTCTCGAAAAATAATTTCCTGGCAAAATAAACGACCCTGGTTAGAAATTGTTGAAAGAATAGGGGGAAGGAAGGTGGTTGAGCAGCTCAACGATCAAACATAATTACACGGCAACATGCAATTCCATGTTTTAATTTGGTCGTTGGATCGGTTCCAGACCAGACCAAACCAAACTACTCTCTATGTCATAAATCTCAATATTTTTAAAACCAACCCGGAAGGCGACCCAGAATTCTTAAAATTTTTGGTTCACTTGGTCTGACCAGTTAGACTGTTGATCAGACTGGTCGGACCACCGGTCAGACTGATACTTCTATTTTATATTAATATAATTTCATAATATTTACTAAATTTAATTTAACATAAAAAATGATGAAATATCAAATAAGTTCTAATATTTAGCAACTTTGTTATACAATTTTCCAAACAAAGTCTTTAAATATGAATTAAACGAGTCTAGAAGAACAAGAAGATGATTATACAAGTTTTCGTGTTCGACATATTAGTATTTGTTTTATTTAGTTGACATCTATGTTGTTAATAGCACACTGTAGCGGCGTTATGTAGCGTTTTAGGTACCCACCGCTATGATATGCTGTTGTTAAACACTATAAACAGTAATAGCGGCCAAAAAGTGGTGTAGCGGCCGTTATTTTAGATTTTGGGAATAATTTCTTAAATATCCCTAATTTTTTAACTATTTATTTATTTATTGAGGGCATATAGGTAATTTTTCCTTCAATAAAATATTCAATTCAAATGGGTCCCTAATTTATTCTCATCTAAGTCTTATCTCTCCATCACCTTTAAAAAAATGCTGCTCGCTCCCTCTCTCTCCTGTTTACCACCGGGAAGAAAGTTACTCATCGAAAAACCATCGACAGTCCTCTCTCTCCCTTCAACGATAGAAACGCCTTGGACTTCTAGTCGCCTTGGCTCCGTTTCGGGTATTGGATAAGTGATTATTTCTCTTTTTTTAGTTGCAGAGTCAGTTAATAAGTTTTGGGTATTGGGTAAGTTATTTTTTAGGTGCTGTGTAAGTTTTGGATATTGGGTAAGTACTTTTTTTTCTTTTTTTAAGTTTTCGAGTAAGTTAATAAATTTTGGGTATTGAGTAAGTAATTTTTTTAGTTGCTGTGTAAGTTTCGGGTATTAGGTAAGTGATTTTTCCTTTTTTTGGCTTACTTTTAGTTACTGTGTTTGTAATTTTCTGGTTGTTTTGCATTTATTTAGTTGCCCATTAAGTTAATATGTCATCCACCGGTTCTGCAAGTGCAGGTGCGATAACAACCTGCAACAGCAAAGGTTACTGGAAGCCTATTGGCTACTCGCTTGACATTGGTTGGAAGTGGAATTCTTATAAAGGCCAGACCAAGAAACAAGTTGTTTGAAATTTTTGTGAACACTCTTCAACGGGAGGAATAACAAGAGCAAAGAAGCATCAGTTAGGGATAAGGGGAGAAGTAAGATCTTATACTAGAATACCGACCGACATAAAATGCATATTGGCATTAATGAGGAGGAAGATGATGATGTGCAAGAAATAGCCAACCTTCGGGCAGGAAAAAGACATGTAACTGCTGCTGCCAAGGCCAAGAGTAATGTAAAAGGCTCGATGGATGTGCTTATGTTTCAAAATCTAGAGGTATCTTTGAAGAAGATGATAGCAATGGCAAGAACGCAAACATCGATCAAAGATTCTTGTATGAAAGAGGCAAGGCAGTTAACTAATCAATACATTGCTCGTTTCTTCTATAGTATAGGAATGGCATACCTTTTAATGTTGTGAAGTCTAAAAGCTTCAAGTTGATGATTGAAGCTGTTGGAAATTATGGGAAATATTTGAAGCCTCCAAGTTACCATGAGCTTAGTGTTCCCTTACTCAAAAAGGAACTAGAGCTCACAAAAGAAATGTTAAAGGGGCTTGAGAAAGAGCGATCGATGTATGGATGCCGTATTATGTCGGATGCATGGACGGATCGAAAGATAAGGACATTGATCAATTTTTTGGTCAATTCTCCAATTGGTAGTATGTTTGTAAAAAGTATTGATGCTTCAGACATTGTGAAGAGTGGAAAGGCAATATTTGAGTTGTTGGACTTTTTTGTTCAAGAGATTGGAGAGAAAAATATTGTCCAAGTTGTTACTGACAATGGTAGCAACTATAAATTAGTGGGTAAGAATGTTATTGCTAATGAAGTTTAAATTTCCTAACATTTCATTTCATTTATGTCATAAATATAATTGGTTACTCATCTACCTCATTTGTTTTGATCTATGAGAATATTTAGAAGGCAAATATCCTAGACTCTTTTGGACTCCATGTGTGGCTCATTGTGTGGATTTAATGTTGGAAGATATTGGAAAGCTACCTATTGTTAAGAGGGCCATTGGAAGAGCGCAATTTCTTATTAGCTTCATCTACAACTATTGCATGGTCCTTAACATAATGAGGACATTTACTGAAGGAGCTGAATTGATTAGAAGTGGAGTGACAAGCTTTGCAACAACATTCCTCACTCTTCAAAGGTTGTTTATACAAAAAATAACCTGAAAAAGATGTTTGTATCAGAAGAGTGGATGAACACAAAGGTAGCAAAAGATGCCAAGGGGAAAAGGGCATATAATATAGTTCTTAAAACAGCATTTTGGAATGATGTTATGTTCTCCCTCAAAGCTATGAGGGACCTTGGTGGAAGTTTTAAGATTAGTTGACAATGAGAAAAAGTTGGCAATGTGTTACATCTATGAGGCAATGGACAAGACGAAGGAAAGTATAGAAGAAGCTTTCAATGAAAATAAACCTAGGTACTCTGCTATTTTTGAGATCATAAATAGAAGATGGGAAAATCAACTCCGTCGTCCATTGCATGTAGCAGGACATTTCCTTAACCCCAGCCTATTCTACAAGGACCCAAATATTGCCAGAGATAACTAAGTTACAAATGGGCAATATACTTACATTGAGAAGCTTTCTGTAGATCAAGATGCTAATGATATAGCTCTATATGGGATTGCTGATTATCGAGGAGCGAAAGGCTCGTTTGCCAAACCTGCTGTAGTTAGAATGAGGAATAGCATGGCCCCTGGTAAGTTAAAGTCTATTGTTTTGTAATTTGTCAATTTAAAATTACATACTCAATACTAATTATTTGTTACATTACAATTTACAGCTGAGTGGTGGACAATGTATGAAAATAGTGTTCCATACTTGCAAGCAATTACAATTAAAGTGTTAAGCCTAACTTGCAGCTCACCAGGGTATGAGCGTAATTGGAGTACTTTTGAGCAAGTAAGTATTGCTAAATATTAATTAGTTTTTTCTATATAGTTGAAAGCAGTGAAATCTGAAATAAATTATCTTGTTTAAAATGTAGATTCATTCTAAGAAGAGAAGCAGACTAGAACATCAAAAGCTACAAGACTTGGTGTTTGTGAAGTACAACCAAGCTCTTAAAGACCACTTTGATAACAAGGATTTAACTGAATCTATTCTCCTTGACAATATTGACGAGTGTTATGAACTGCTGGCACCAGATGTGGATGCAAATGGAGTATCGAACGATGATTTAATCCCGGGAGAAGATGATTTGACTTGGGATGTTGTTGGTGATGCAGCTGGGGCTAACGAACCGGAGAGACTTACTAGATGCCAATCTAGACTCACTAGAGTTGAGCCTGATGTAGATGAGGAGTTGGAGGTGGAAGAACAAGAGTTTGAAAAAAATGATCCACAAGATAATCTTAATGTGGTTGAACTACAAAGTGAAGATGAGGAAGAAGCATGATTGTCACTTTGTTGAGAATTTTGAGATATTATTTTGAATCACTTAGAACTTGATCAAAATTTTGGACAATTGTTTTTGGATTATAATTATCAAGTACGGTGGTCTCTTTAATTTTGACAAAGTTGATTATCATTATTAAGTGAGGTATTTTCTTTAATTTTGTATATTTTTCTATTTTTGAGTATTTATGTTTACTTTCTACACTGATTTTTAGTCTTTGCAATAGCGGTCATCCCGCTGTCCGCTATACTGTTAGGGGGTCGCTGCTACGCGACGCTATCTGCTATTGACAACATAGGTTGACATATTATCGAGAATAATTAAAAAGATAAGTTTGTTGTGATCCAAAAGTGATGTATACGCTTCGAGCGTGGAAGTATAGGTTTTTTCTCTAAATTAAATCAGATAAAATAAAAAAAATAAATACTAATATTTTTCATCCGGGCAAACCGGGTCACTTAGAAGCACTTGACCGGATGGTCCGACCAAATTTTCGCAGGTCGAACTGCATTCTAGATTTTAGGCAAAAATTGACCCAAATTTGATTCTGAGTAGTGGTCCGACCGGTTAGACCGTAATTTTTAAAACATTAATAAATCTCAAAGTCCAACCCCTTTTCCAAGTGCCAATCCAGAACTTGAAGTTCCCGTCTTTATTTGCAGCTTTCCTTCAATGGCGGCGGGGTTTTTGTCACTTGTCAATCGCATCTACCTCTCTGTCTACAACTGGGCGGTTTTTTGGGCAGGCAAGTCTCTTTCTTTTCCCTCCATTCCTATCATTTGCTTTCTTTTCCAGTAGAAGGGAAATCCGAAGTTATCATATTTAGTACTTTTTTTGAAAAAAGTTGCTACCTTTTGGTGAATTTTTCAGGACCCAGGTGCTGTTTTAAGACTCTGCTCGAGTCGGGGCACGAGCACATGTACAATGCCGTCGACCGCCGCCGTTTTGGAGGCAAGTGAGAGTCTCCAAGTCCATTCCTTTGTGCTCTGTATCATTTGGCGGGAAATGTGTTCTTATTGGTTTCTAATACATTCCTGAGCCAACCCTTTTGTTTCTTTCGTATGATTATTTGGAGGGCAGATTCTGCATAGCCTTGTTGGTGAGTCTCTCTGTTTCTTGGGTTGGCATTCACTTTTGTGCAGAGTTTTTGTCACTGACTTGTTTCGGTTGGGGAATTCGTTGTTTAGGATTGGTGAGATCTCCGGTTTCGGCTACACTTCCACAGATGGTTTCAGCTACTTAGTTTCCCTGAGGTTTGCCGGCTTGCGTTCTATTTTTGTCGTTCTCTCTCTCTAACACTCGCTTTGCCCTTGGGATTCGAGGGGACTTGCTGAACTGACGCGGTGGAGTTTCTGTATGATGTACAGGTTCAGACACATTTCCTTGTTAGTTCTTTGGTCATTAGCTGGTCATTAACTGAGGTGACTACTGGACCTTGTTGAAGGATGGATATTAATGACAGTTTCGAAAGTAGATTGTGCTGCTTTTTATAATTTTGAATTTAGGTCCTAACAACAAACATATGTTCTATTAGAGCAACATGGTGCTTTGTCTTCAGTTTTGCCTTAAGACCAATGCTTCGGCGAACACCTCTTTTGGAAGTTACAAGTCATTGTTTTCTTGTTCCATGCCAGGACACACACACACATGTGCACAATCCTTCTCAGTTTATAGAACCTACACAATATGTCTCTAGGAGCAACGACAAGTAATTATTTGGTACAATCTCATAGCACACTACACGCTTCTTGCTTTGTGAACCCTTTTCATATAAGCAGTATCCATTTTTCTCTTTTCATACTTAAAAAATTTTGTAAACTCTTCTTGTATCATCCTTATCTTGGTTGCGCTGCAGATAATTCGATATTCCTTCTTTGGAATGAAGGAGGCACTTGGTTCTGCACCTTCGTGGCAGATGTGGCTCAGGTTTTACTTGTTCATTTCTGCGTCTGGTTACGAGCTGATGTTTTGAGATGAATTTTTGCTTTTTCCTTAATGTTTATCTATGTGTTGTGCAGGTACAGCACCTTTATGTTATTGTACCCAACGGGGATCAGCAGCGAAGTTGGCCTGATCTACCTTGCCCTGCCATACATCAAGGTAATATGTTCATATGGCTTAACCTCGCTCCATATATCGTGTGAAGCACAAGGCTCGACGGAATGTCGTTCATTTTGCAATCGGCTTTTTAAGATGCAATAATGTAAGCTAAAGCTTAAACCTGAAACCAGCAAATTCGATACAAAGAGTAGAAACCAACAAGTCATTACGAATATTTCAAAAAACAAAAGAAAAGAAGTCGATACGGGTAGAGAGTTGGTGAAAAGAGATGTGTAGTCTGACTGCTCCCCATGATTCAATAGCTTAGTTTGCCCCAAATCTTTGGATATCTCCGGTGTTCCATATTGTGAGATGCTGTTTTGCCAGTCAATGCATTACTTGAAACACCAAAGAGCAGCTTTTAAATTGTCCGCGAATTATTGAATTTATAGTTCCTAATCAGCAGTCAATTTCCAGGCGTCGGAGAAGTTCTGCCTGAGGAAGCCCAACTAGTGGAACTTCTCTTTTGATAACTTCTACGCCGCAATTCTCACACTCGGGATCTACGTGCCAGGCACGAGCGAGCTCGCCCCTTTTGCTCAATATATTTGCTCCATTTATACAAGTCTTTGGTTGTTGCCGAGTAACTTGGGACTCATCGCATCTCACGCTCTACCCTGTGCATTGCAGGTAGTCCTCACATGTACAATTATATGCTTGGCCAAAGGAAGAAGGCTCTTTCAAAATCCAAGAGGGAGTAGATTTGCAGCAGAATATTCTGCTTTAGCAAGTTCTTTTCTTTGTCAAAATTTTTTTTGAGAAAATTTTTGTTCTTTTCTTTAGGAAGTTCTTCACTTTGTCAAATGACTTGTGCCATATTGGTTTGTATAAAGCCAGTGGGCATGGCAGTATCACATAATGGGGCATGCCGGTATCACATAATAGGGCATGCCAGCACGGTCCTCTTTACTCCAAACCGTTCGGAATAATTTCCTTCGATCCGTACCCAATCTAAAGCCATCGAAGATATTCTAAAGTTGTGTCTTCATATAGGATAGGATAATCAGTAATCACAAGGGAAGGTTTGTTACATGTTGAGTTAAATGTCCAATTTAGTGCAAAGTCAACGGCTAATAATCGGAGATAACTTCATCTCCCGTAGCGATTTCCTTTAAATATAATCCAGTTAACCAGAATATGGTAACCTACAAGAAAGAGATCAAATTTCAAGTCACATCTCATAAAAAAACGAAAATTCAAAGTCACAAAATCGATTTTCTGAACTACCCTCAAAGCAACAAATCATATATATAACAGCAATTCAACATTATGACAACTAACTAATTAACAATCTCAAGTTATTGTGAATAAGTTCGGTATTGATGTGACCGAGCTTATTCACAATAACTTATCAACAATCCTCATGAACTAGAAAAGAGAGGGACCAAAGTAAATTAACAAGAACTAACCCCAACTTAAGGGAGGTATCGGAGCTGTCGCCGTCATTTGGAGGGCCATTGGAGTTACAGCCGTTAGTTACGGACTCCGATGGGTGCCCTTTCTCGGGGTCCGGACCGATGGCAATTTTCCCGGCGCTACTCATGTCCGCCACCTTGAACGGTTTCACAAATTTAGTCATTACAGTGTCAATTGGTTTGACATATAGAATACACTTGTTTTAAAGATTTTCATTTTAACAATTCACAATTTTTGTTTAGGCTGTCCTTGAATGCATTAGTAAGAAGATGCTTTTTTTTCATGTTCTTCCAATGTGCCTACGCGTCTAAATTAATAATGTAACTCTTGTAATTCATAATTTGCAATAGAATTAAACTTCTACCCAATTTGGTGGTTTCATACTTAATTTGTAACCAAGCATGAGTGAATAACATAATTTATTGTTTATGTTCAATAGCTAATGTTGAAAACATGGTTAAATGCATGGAATTAGCAGGGGGTGGAAATGTATAAAAAGAGGAAGGCTTACTTGCTGCCTTAGTCGCCCATTTTCTTCCATCACTTGCAATCCCTGTACAAGACAAATCCAAGGATAAATTGATAGGTTAATAAATCATAAATTAATTGATATATAATATTAATCACCAACATGGTGTTTATGGTAGCTGGCTGACCTTTCTTTGGAGCTCGCTTATTTCCTTCATTATTTTCTCACCCTAAGAAAATTCAAAGGACCGACTTAGTAGGACGCATATACAAAAGGCAAAACAATTATAGTGCATGCAATCCATTTATGGGTCGAAACAGAATTCAGATTCAGATCCAAATTTCACTTGGCTGCTATTTTTTTTAACAACTCGAATTCTAAATACCATAAATTTCTGTCCGCATCATCTATAACGGTAGTGAGGAAAAAATTAATAACTGGGAGAGACCTTCTTTTGTATGACGCGGCTCAGTCCATTTTCAAGTGAATTTTCCAGCTGCTGCAATTCTTCCAGATTTAATCCTTGGAGCTCTTCCCCTCTCATTTGCCTGTTTAGTGTAACAACAATGACATTAATTGTACAAGTATGTATATGTATGTGTTTGTGTATATATATATATATATATATATATATATATATATATATATATATATATATATGCAATAATTAAGCTGAATGAGCTTTTTACCTCAACTGATGGCTTTTCTTCGCAACTTCCTTGCTCAAGATGGAGCGATCGGGATCCTCAACCAACTACGTACACATGCAAATACGTAATGTTATTAACATTATTGACCAAATCGAGTCGTGAGCATTTGCCAAATAGGCCAAAAGAGCTAATTTACCTGCAACTCAAGTGATGGTTGCTCGAGCTTTTCGAGGTTCTTAGAATGCAGATGATGCCTCTCTAATATCTCCTTCATGCTTCAAGAACAAACAAGTAAACCAAATCACTTCCTACAATCCTGTTAGCTTGTTACAATTTTCATATCCAACCCAAAATCTTAATGCAAGTGATAGTTAGATTTTTTACACTTAAAATAAGCTCACTAGTCTTGTACTAAGTGACGTGGGATTCTTAACACGCCTCTCTCAAACAAAGACCCATCGGACCAAAGATTGCACGAACTTTGACTTTACCAATGTGCGAGAAATGAGGTCATGTGAACACAACAATAAGCATGGGATCAATCCGGTGTGATACCATATTAAAATCTCCATACCCAACCCAAACTTTTAAGACAATGTTGAATATGGAGATTCTATAGCACTTGCAAAATCATCATAACATTGGCACACGCACACAAAAGTTCTACTAGAGGAGGAGATTGGAGGTTCAATAACTCTCACTTGCATGCACTTATTCAATTGTGGCCACTAATCTAATAACTAGAGTATTTAACTATCTAATCGATCTCTTATTTTTTTAAAAAGTACGTATCACAATGTCAAAATAGATTAGCCATGACTAGAGTTTTCGGTGCCAACCATTCGTTTAAGGTTGGAAGAAAACTGAACTCAAAGAGGATGGCAATTCTAAACATTTCTCTTCTTTTATCAACTTAGATAACCTAATAAGAAATTTATATTATTTTTTACAAAATTTTTAGTTTTGTTTTAAAATATATTTTTGTAAAGATAAATTTTTACACCAAGAATTAAACCTTGTCGGAAATTGAACCTCGGAGAGTATCATGTACGCCTTTTCAATCACCAGCGAGGAACCCAGGTTTTGTTTTGAAATATCTAGAGGTTGAACTAGGGGTGTGCAAACGGTATTCGGTATTCGGTATTACCGTATTTTTTTCGGTATTCGGGAGTTCGGGATCGGGATTTCGGTATTCGGGATTTAATTCGGTAGGGTTTTTGTGAAAATTTCGGTAAATTCGGTATTCGGTAGAAATTCGGTATATACCGGTATTATTTCGGTAATACCGAAAATCCCGAAGTACTAAAATGTAAGTTTACCAACCTATATATAAAATGAAAAACCCACTCCCCACCCACATCCCTCTCCCTCTCCCTCTCGGCTCTCTCTCAGTTTCCCCTCTTTCCCCTTCCATTTTCTTTCTTCTTTAATCCACACACCAACCAAATCCGGCGAGCCACCTCCACGAGCCACCGCCATGAGCCACCAACCGGCGACCACCGTAGCTGTCCTCACCCACCACATCCATCTCCCTCTCGGCTCTCTCTCTCACAGTTTCTCTTCTTTCCCCTTCGATTTAGGGTTTTGTATTTGGGGGTTTTGCAATTAAATTGTCAATTTGTGTCTAATTTTGACTTGCTGCATGTTGGTTTCCTGCATTTGCGAGAGATGGGTTTTCGATTTAGGGTTTTCCATCTGAGATTTTGATTTAGGGTTTTTAATTTGGGATTTTTGAATAAGGATTTTTGATTTGGGGTTTCAAATTCGGTATTTTCGGGATTTTCGGTATTATACCGAAATTTTAATTCGGTATTCGGTAGATACCGAAATAATTTCGGTTCGGGATCGGTATAGACTTTTTTTGTAATTCGGTATTCGGTATTTTTCGGGATCGGTATTCGGGATCGGGATATCCCGAATGCTCACCCCTAGGTTGAACATTATCAATCACCATTTTCAGCAAGTACTCAAAAAAACAAACAATGAATAAATTGATTAAAAAAAAGCTCATCTTTGGGTCAGTACTTTTCCGAAGTTCGAAAAACTCAAGACAGGAAGTGCCGGACAATTTTCCAAAAGGGAATTAATTTCTCCGATAATTCCCTGAATGGGATTGTCAGGGGATGTATTCCTTGTCTGGGGTTGAGCCGGAAATCGCTCCCGCCGGAGCATTTTTTTAATACCCAAAATCGCTCCCCCTGAAGTGTTTTGTTTTATACCAAAAACCGCTCCCGCGGGAGCGTTTTTTTTTAATACCAAAACCGCTCCCGTCGGAGCGTTTCATTTTATACAAAAAAACCGATCCCGCCGGACCATTATTTTTATACCAAAAACCCATGGAACATTTTTTAATACCACAAACCGGTCCTCCGGGAGTATTTTTTTTACCAAAAATTTTACCAATTTAATTCCAATTGTCCCATTTAAGCTTGCAATAAATCTCTTAAATTTTTGTCGTAATAAATCTCAGATTCTATTTTTTAACTTTTACCTGTATAATATATATGGTAGTATAAGTTATTGGGTAATTAACATGTAATAACGAGTCCACATTGGCAAAACATCCACAATATACGATAAAAACTTTTAATTTATTTTGTTAATTATCTGAAAAATAGAAAATTAAAATTGAAGTGAACCGATGGCTAAAAAAAAATAAAGCAACAAAACGAAAACTTATTAAAAAAACGCTACCAAAAACCGCGTTTTATTTTTAACCAAAAACCGCTCCCGGGGGAGCGTTTTCTTTTTAACCAAAAAACAACCCCGGGAGCTTTTTTTACCACAAACCGCTCCCCCGGGAGCATTTTGTTTTTAACCAAAAACCGCTCCACCGGGGGAGTTTTGTTTTTAACCAAAAACCGCTCCCGCAGGACCGTTATTTTTATACCAAAAACCCATGGAGCATTTTTTTACCCCGCAATTCAATTCCAATTGTCCCATTTAAATGGTCTGAGACCAAAACCGCTCTACGCAGAGCATTTTATAGCTGACAAAAAAAATTGAAATGAACAGAAACCGCTCCAATCGGAGCGTTTTCATGTCAATTATTACGATAATGTCAATTGAATCAACCTCTTGGCCATATTAGAAAACCAAGGGGAATAGTAGTGTTAAAATATAATCTTAAAATGAGATCATGTCAATCATTGCGATGTAATTGGTAAAGAACTCACTAATTGCTTTATTTTTTTTAGCCTCACTTCAATTTTAATTTTCTAATTTTCAAATAATTAACAAAATAAATTTAAAGTTTCTATCGTATATTGTGGATGTTTTGTCATAAATAATATACATAAATATAGATATATAATATACATAAATAATAATATATTACATAAATATGTATTTCATAAATACATATTTATGTAATAAAAAATATTACATAAATACGTATTTATGTAATAAATATTATTTTATATAAATATGTATTTATGTAATATATTACATATTTCATAGAAATCGTATATATGTAATATATTATTTATTACAAAGTTATAAGTCAATAGACTCTTGTAGATTGGTTGGCTAGAGTGCTTATTTAAAATTGTGGAAGTCTTCGGTTCGATTCCGAACAAGAACTATTATGTGTTTTTATTTTGATTTTCTCCCCCTTGCTCAGTGCAGCTAATTTTTTTTTTCGGTGACAAACCAAAAAACGCTCTCGGTGGAGCAGTTTTTGGCAAACCAAAAAAATGCTCCCGGTGGAGCGATTTTTGGCAAAACAAAAAACGCTCCCGCTGGAGCGGTTTTTGGCAAAACAAAAAACGCTCTCCGCTCAGCGGTTTCGGACTCGACCCCAGACAAGGAAAAAATCCCCTGACAACCCCATTCAGGGAATTGTCGGGGAAATAAACCCCCTTTTGGAAAATTACCCGGAAGTATCTATACTTCTTACCCTTTTAAAAAAAGTACTTATATTTAATTAGCAACAGTAGTACTCTATGGCCGAGCCTAAATGACTAAAAAATTGATCTAGTACTGCTTGGAGACAGAGATCATTTCGTGTCAACTTCAGAACGGGGGACCAATATGCAATAGCCAAAAGAATGGGGCTATTTTCACAATAATATATATATCATACCAAAAATAAAAGCGTAAATTATTCTCAAGTTCTACGGATTTGCTTAAATATATTTAAAAATTTCTTCTGTTTGAAAAATATACGCCAAAGTCCCATGTATTTGATTTTATTATACGTTCGGATTCCTGACTGTCGTCATCAACATGTTTTTTCATTTTTGTCATTAAAATGACGAAACTACCCTTTATTATTTTATTTTAAAAGGTATTTTGGTCATTTCATTGACAAAAATGAAAAAAAATCTGCTATAGTGCGTCAGGAACCCAAAAATATAATAAAATTAAATACAAGGAACGTCGGCGTGTATTTTGCAAACACAAAGAACTTTTGAGTATAATTTACCCAAAATAAAATAACATATATGTGTCTTCTTCCCTGTGAGAAGCCCTTGGGAAAGTGAATGGCCTAGAACCAAGGAATAAGGATATGAACATACCATACCCAAAAAAAATGGATATGTGCATATAAAGAAGCTAAGTAACTCCAATTGGCTTTTCTTATAGACAAAATTTTGCACCAATATTTTGATGGAATTGAACGATGAACTATGAAATAATCCTTACAACAAAAGACAACTTAAATAATCGAAATCATCGGTATCCGGACATCTAATGTGCGACGACTAAGTAAACAACGAAAATATAAGTTGCTCTATCAAACACGCAGGTAGAGTGAGAAAGAGAGAGAGAGAGACCTGGAGTTGGAATACTCAAACAGCTTCCCAGTGGAAGAGAAGACGATGAGAGCGACATCGGCGTCGCAGAGAACGGAGAGCTCGGCGGCTTTCTTAAAAAGCCCTCTCCTCCGCTTCGAGAAAGTCACCTGCCTCGCGCTCGTGTTGTCTATCTTCCTGATCTGTATCTTCTCTCTCGCCATTCCCCCTTCTTTCTCTCTCACCAAGTCCTCGTCTTTTCTCAGCTCATGAGCACGGAACGACCCGGAGAATAATGGGTCGGAGAAAGATCGGTCCTTTTTTGGCTAAACTACCTGGGGAGAGAGGCATATAATAGAGAGAGAGAGAGAGAGTTGCCAAATTAAGAGAGGAATCTCTGGGGGGAAAAAACCCTACTCAGTGGAAAGGAGACTTTCCCTTTTCTAGATCCAAACACCCAACCAATCACAGGGAAGAGGATAGACTGGAGAGTTGAAGGATGGAAGCTAAAGGAAGATGGTCAATGAGGTGGAGGGGGACTTCCTTAATTGGTAATTAACTAATTAAGACTTAAATTGATTGCCAAGTTTAGAAGGTGTTTGTTTGTTGGTACTTGTGATGTGTTTGATCTCTGGTGTTTTTAGTGGTGAGAGAGAATGATGGGGAAAAGGGAAAAGATTCCACCAATTCGGAAAGGTGGAAGAAAACAAAAGGGAGAGTTGTTTGATCCATAAAATGGAAATGTTCCTTTTTATAGATAGGCAAAGGTGTGTTCTCTTTGGCTTTTGTTGCTCCAAATGGTTAAAGGATTCTTTAAAAAAAATGGTTGAAGGAGTGATTCGGGTATTTAATGTGACAGGGTAAGGGGGAGAATGTGACAGGGAATCATTATATTTATTTTTTAGGGGTTTTTCACGTGAATTTGAATACTGTCGGGTGCTATGTTGGAGAGAATCTCAAATCGGAAGTAAAAAATATATTGAGTTTATTTATAAATGTGGAAGATATATTTACTCGTTATCTACTCGTTATCTTAAGGTTTTGAATAGGATATGAAGATTTCTATATGTTATCAGAGCCAACTGTTATAATGAGACCTATGACCAGTTATAATCGCACGACTTCCATTTAAAAGCACAAGATATCATGTCAAGTCCGTATAAATTTCAACCTAGTAAAATTTCTTTCGTAAAGGTTGAAAGGCAAGGGATCCTAAAATTTTCTTTGGCGGTGGAGGGAGACCCAGGGAATTTTTTTTTAGGAAAGAGGGGAAAGGAGAAAGATAGATACCATTTTATTTTTTCTAAAAGTCTACATCGGGAAACAAAAATACGACGTGGTATTTTAGATGGTCAATCCGAATTCTTTAAGTGTTAAATACTAAAAAAAAGAGTTTGACACAATTTATGCATTCATAATCACAAAATAAAAAATGCGTTGCCACATAATTATTTTTTTCAGTTTTCTAAATTTAGGGGCGATGAATAATAGAAGTGAGAGGTTGAAGAAGAACCAAAAGAATGTATCATGTATGGCGATCGGTGGTCAAGACTCAAGATATGTAGCAGCCGTTAAATTTTATACTGCCCTCGCAGTACCGGTATGACTTTATATCTACGCGAGCTTTTAATTTGACTCGTCCTACATATTTTAAGTTCGGGTACAAATAAAAAATGTACTAAGAAAATGTTTTATAAGTTCAAAACGTGCCCTGATTTAAGAAAAAGAGCAAACGTACCTTGAATTTTATAATGTGTATGGGGATGGGATGATTCTTTCAATGTTATTTTTTTTATATGGTTCGAGTCCAAGAAATCATCAAAATAATTAAATTATTCTCAAGTTTTTGATTTATGTCATAATTATTAGTAGAAAGTGCGGCTGGTCCACCCCACATCGTAACCCAGGGGTCCCTACCGATCCCGTCGGCGACCTCCCTCCCGAACCAAAAGAATGCATCTGTGACCAAGCACGTGACCCTCCTACCGCTCTCCTTCACCGCCCTCTCCATCCCCTCCTTGAAGCTCCCCCTCGCCTCCGCTAGGAACATCTCTATCCCCTCCAAGGGGTTCCCTAAATCTAGGATTATGGTACTTAATAACCTAATTAATTATTCATCATTGCCATTGGCCAAATCCCCAGTCAGTGATCCGCCAGATCCGGGGGTTCTCCGCCGCCTCGACGACTGCCTCCGATTTTAGGTTAGGGTTTAGTCTAATTTTAAATTGTTTTAGTGGTTTGGACTCAATTGTCTTGCTCTGAGTTTAGATTCTACAGATTTTGTTATTTTTTTATTCAATTAAATTTTCTTATTTTGGGATATTCTTTTGTTTTCTTCAGAGGTTGAAGATGAAATACAAGGGTAAAATAGTCTTTTTATAATTAAAAAATAATAAAATAATTATTGACATCAGCGAGGGACCTGACAATATAATAAAACCAAACTGAGTGTTTTTAATCGATTGTCGAAAAATAGGGGGTTTGAGACGAATATGCCAAACACCAGGGTCTGAGAGTAATTATCCCTTTCTTCAAACATTAGGGACCTATCAATATTTTGCCCAAATAAAAATTATCTTCTTCAACATTGGAATACCAAAAACACCCAATTAGAATACCAAGAACACCCGATTAAAACACAAGAAAATCCAACAGCAAAAAATTGCCTAAATGATCTGACCAACTCGTTGTCTCGGGATCGGACCTCTTCTGACACTCCCACCAAGTTACCCAATTTGGTCCCACCAGTCACGGGCAACTAGCGTCATCTTCGACTCTCTCTTCGGCTTCAATTTCCATTCATAATTCGATTAGATCTGAGTGTATTTCATTTAGATCTGACTGAGTCAAGTTTTTCAATGCAAAATCATCAATGATAGGGAGATCGGTCATTCCCGAGGCTTTGGCTTCGTCAGCTTCACCAACGAGAAGTCGTTGAGGTGCACTATCTGTTAGGAATTCAATAATTTTAATAACAAAATGCACAAAGAATATGGACACAAGAGATTACGTGGTACAAGAGTCACAAAGCCATACAAAACCATTGGATAACATGTCAACATTCTATTTGCCACCCCTAGCGTTTGTTAGGGGACTAGTGTTCGCTAGCTGTGGCCAATTTCTACTGTTTACTTTGTTTCTCGATACTTCCAAACAATCTCCACCTTGGCGAGAAGATCATCCCTTGCGAAGAATAATAAAACTTCACCCGAACTTCAACAAACTCTACCTTGATGAAACACCGCCCCATGAAGAACCATAAGAACTTGAGAAACCAAACCGGCTCTACCGACTCCACCTCGAACCATCAACTATCTCAACTTTCTCTCCTTCTTTTGTTCAATCAATTGGAGCCAGCTCCCAAGCTCGAGCCTCCGAGCTTACTTGGCCTATTTCCTCCAATCTTCATTGAACCCCAACTAGTAAGTCCACCTGCCAAAGTAACCCTATGACCAATAGATGTGCCCTCTATTTTCCTGTCACCCCCATACTTCATAACATCGAACAGCTTCTCTGCTGAACCTTCTTGCTTCAAACCAATGCTATGTGTTATAGCATACAAAAGACAACCTTTTGTTTCACCAATTAGAACCCTCGACATATCACGAACTCCACCGTTCGGCCTTGAGTGAGATACCTGATTCTCCCATGGTGTCACCAACAGCTTCGCATGCCTAATGCCAAGCCTACCCAACACTTTTGATATCGACATTCCTTTAGACAACCACAACGGGACCAGCTAACAATACTTTTTCGAGACAACCATGCCTCTACGAAATAACCATGCCTCTACGAAATAACCATAGCTTGTTATCCATGTCTCTGCGAATTCCAACTACACTCAAACCATTCATGTCAAGCCTTTTTTCTCTCATATAAACCAACCTCATATGACTTGAGCTTTTCTCCTCTCCATCGAAACTCAAAGATATGACCTCACCTACAACATTGTCCCCCACTAAGCTGTAGGTATTCCTTGCATCTCTTTCACCTTTCATCACCACCACAGCATCCTTCTCAGTTAACCCACATACAACCTTATAGTTGTACCCGCTATAATCCAAGGCTCCTAATGAGATCATATTTCTCTTTAATTTTGGAACATGCCTAACCCTACACAATTTTCTCTCAACACCATCTCACATCTTGATCCAGATATCACCTTTGCTAATAATTCTACGAGAAAAATCATCACCTATAGTCACCATAGCTGAATCAATGAACTAGTAGGCGTCGAACCACCCTCTCTTGGGTGTCATGTGAAATGAACAAGTGCTATCCAAACTCCAAGAATCAGAGTGCTTTGGACTTGACAAAATAGATTGACAATCACCATCCGACCAATCCGAATATGAGACCACATTCATTAAACCCAATCCTTTTTTCTCGCAATTCTGAGTTCTTCACAGACAATCCTTCTTCACGTGCCCTTTTTCTTTGCACTCGAAGCAATTTCATTTGAACTTTCTTGACCACGACTTGGATCTTTTTCATCTTTTCCTCCACGATCATGGCTACCCCTTACAACTAGCTATACTATTTGATCATCTCTGGTTTTCTTCTTTTGATGAAACCCTAGCAAAGCACTCGTGATATCCTCCAACACCAGGGACTCCTTCCCCCTAGTTAGAGTTGTAACCAAATTTTCGTAGGAGCCCGGTAAGGAATTCAGGAGCAACAATGCCATGTCTTCTTCCTTGAACTTCACATCAATCTTTCTCATGCCACTCACAGGTTGACTTAAACCATTAATGTGTTGGCTCAAATTCGAGCCCTCCTTCATCTTGAGCCCGTACAATCTTTGCTTAAGATAAAACTTGTTCGACAAAGACTTAGACATATACCTTGCCTCCAATTTCTTCCATATCTCAGCTGGTGACTCTTCATCCATGATGTGATACATCACATCATTCGCGAAGCACAAGTAAATTATCGCCACTGCTTTGGCCCCCATCTCTTTCCACTCTTACTCCTCCATCTTCTCGGGCTTCTTCTCCAAAAGCGTGATGACCATCTCTTGTTGTACGAGGAGATCATTGACACGCCTTTGCCATAACCCAAAATTTGATGAACTATCGAACTTCATAAGAGCAAACTTTGTACCATCTGATATCCTCCAACCTTAACTCTGATACCACTTGTTAGGAATCCAGCAACTTCGAGAATAAAACTTGCAAAGAGCATGGACACAAGAGATTACGTGGTTCAGCCTAATGCTTATGTCCACGGGAAGAAATGAGAACTTTTATTGATAGATCCGAGTCACAATGTCATACAAAACCCTTGGGTAACACGTCCTTATATAATAGACTAACCCTTGAAGTACAAAAAATCTATCTAGGTTGTCATAGGAGTAAAAAACAAGAGCCCGAGCAAAATAGGAAACAGCTATCAGCACCACCTAGCGGCTGCTAGGTCCTCAGAAACTCGACATTCTGTTTGCCAGCCTAGCATTCGCTAGGGGATAACGTTCGCTAGCTATGGCCAATTTCCACCGTTTGCTTCTTTTCTCGACACTTCCTAACATTATCGAGGGGATGAATCGCCAGAACCTCAACGGCCACAACATCACTACCAATGAGGCCTAGTCCCGTGGTAGCAATGTCGGAGGCGATTATTTCAGCCGTGGAGGAGGAGGCGATGGATTTGGAGGCGAGGGTGGTGGTCATGAAGGCGGTGGAGGTTGCAAGGAGGGTGGATATGGCGGTGGTGGTGGCAGTTATAGTCGCAGAAATAGAGGTGGTGGTGGCATTTAAGAAGGTGGCCGCAAAGAGGATGGTTATGGCGACGATGGTTGTGGGTCCCGCTAATCCAAAGGCAACAGTGCTTCTGAGTCACCACCGATTTTGAGATGGGTTCTCTATTTTTTGGTAATAATTTCTTGGTGTTGAAATTGGTGTTGTTGGTGGTGATTTTTTATTTTTATTTTTTTAAGGGTATAAAGGTAATCATCACATGATAAAAAAATAAAAAAAATAACAGTTGAAGGTAATTTATGACAAGAATCACACTAGTAATTATGACATAGATCAAGAATTTGAAAGTAACAATTTATCCAAAATTTTATCATTTTGACCAACTCCTAATGTTCTTTCAACGCCATGCATGTTGACCAACTCCTATTAGATTGTTTTTTTGATATTACTTTATATTTCAACATCTACTAGGTTGTCTAATCAATGTTCAAATCAGACATGACTTTTGAAATGTGGTCGACTAAAAAAATTTAACATTGTCACATTTCAAAGGATTTAAACTCGAGATCTCTTAGTTTAATTAAAATAGTAGATATAAGCGCTTGGTCTATGTTCTATCAGCCACATACCTTGCTTGTAGCTGGTTCAAAAGTAGAAATGTTTAACAGTAAACTGGATTCTGCAAATATTTTTCTCATAGTTGGTTAAGACTAAAGAGTAGTTATCCTAAGACCATCTACAACAGCAACCCACTCATCCAAGGTCACGGAATAAATAATTAATTTTTCTCACATCCATATCCAACCCAACCCTATTATATACTTTCCTACCCTCATCAGCAACCCAGGGTCACAGAATAAATAATTAATTTCTCTCGTCCACATATCATCTACTATCATTTTTTGGTTATATTATAATTAATTTACGAAAATGATTATTTTGTAATTATAACAAGAAAAAATAAAATTAAGTAACAAAATTAGGATTACAAAAGTTGCAATACAAAATTAGAAAAATGTCTTAAATAAAAAATTATAAATACGAAAGATGCAAATTATAAAATTAATCACTATTGCCAAAATTTTGCCAAATATGTTCAATCAAATTATTTTTAACCACGCAAATAATATCTGAAAAATCTACGAATAACATTGTGCCAAGTGTAACTAAACTAGATTGAAAAGCAAATGATATATATATATATATATATATATATATATATATATATATATATATATATATATATAGTGCCAAGTGCAACTTACCCAAGGGCTGTCAGGTCCCAAGGGGCTCGCCCCCATCCCTTTTTTCTATCATTTTTTATTATTAAAAAATTAGTGCCCCATGGCCAGGGGCACTGATGCTCCTTGTCTAAGGTACGCGATTCGATAAAACATAAGCATTATATCGATCTTCCTTTTTAAAAAAAGGCAGATACGAAAAATATGAGTGGAGTCCGTAATTGTGATTTTTCTGAAGATGTAAAATCTAACTAGCAAATGAATCCTTGTTTTCATTGCCAATCTTTCGCAAGCTTTGATATTCACCGGTCCCCCGTGGTATGCTTCTGCATTTGGCTTGCCTTTAGTTTTAATGTTCTTGAATATTTGCCTCTGGTTTATTTTTGTCTGTCCTGTTTCTTGTTATGAACTTTATCGGAAATGATCAATAGTCACAAGTAGAGAGAAATAGAGTAAGAGAGGAGAATATGAACTTCTCATTAATAGATGTGTTATAATGGTAATACAATAGATTCTCTTTATAGGCTAAATGGAGAAGGTGGATGGAGAACATGGAAGAACCCACTAACCCACTAAGCTTGCTTTATGGAGATCATAGAGGAGAACATGGAGAATATGGAGGGAATCATGGAGGAGAACATGGAGGGAGGAAATGGCATCTATAATTAATACATAATACTCCCCCTTGGATGCCATTTGAATAATATGCCTCATTAAAACTTTATTAGGAAAAACCCTATGGAAAAAATCCTAATCAAAGGAAAAAGAGTACATCATCATAAAATTAATCCCTCATTAAAACCTTACCCGGTAAACCCATTGGGACAAAACCGTGGTTAAGGAAAAAGAGTACAGTGTAAGATGATATCTCCCCCTTATGTATGCATCACTTGAGATCCCTGAGTCGTCTCAGACCGATATTACAAACATACTTCTCAAAAACTGTAGTGGGCAGAGATTTCGTGAATAGATCTGCCAAATTGTCACTTGAACGAATTTTTTGAACACTTATCTCCCCATTCTTTTGAAGTTCATGTGTGAAAAAGAATTTTGGTGATATATGTTTTGTCCGATCTCCTTTAATATACCCGTCTTTCAATTGTGCAATGCATGCAGCATTGTCTTTGTATAAAGTTCAATATGGATAAAGCGCATCCGTTGAACACTCTAATGGTTGTAAGGTCACTCCAATGGTGAAGAATTTCTTGGTCTTCAAGTAACATATCTTAGTGCAATAGGTGCGCTAATTTATCTCGCTAGTCATACACGACCTGATATATCATTTTCTGTTAATTTACTAGCAAGATACAGTTCTTCACCTTCAAGAAGACATTGGACTGGAGTAAAATAAATATTGTGTTATCTTCGAGGTACAATGGATATGGGTTTGCATTATCATAGTGTCTCAGAGGCAGAAATAATTGGATATGCAGATGCAGGATATTTATCTGATCCTCACAATGGTCGATCGCAAACCGGATATTTATTTACATATGGAGGTACTGCCATTTCATGGCGCTCCATGAAACAAACTATAGCAGCCACCTCAGCTAATCATTCTGAGATTTTGGCTATTCATGAAGCAAGTCGGGAATGTATTTGGTTGAGATCTATTGTCCAACACATTCGAGAATCATGTGGATTACCTTTTCAAATATGATAAGGAAAAATTTATAGGAGACATTACCTTAAAATTAAGCACCGAAAATATGATAATGGAAAATGCCAGGAAATATACTTAAGAAATGAACAAGAACATGGATATTAAACTGCTATTCAATAAGGAAATCAGCAACATCCAAAATGAGTGAAGTCATTTTGGCCAAATTCAGGGCTACCATCCATATTCATAATGCCAGAGCCATCATCTTGATAAAGCTCAACTAGATACTTTGGTGCACGACAGGTGCGAGCCCAGTGGCCTTTGCATCCACAACGATGACATGAATTTTCTATTTTTATTCCACTATTACCATCTATTCGTGGTTTCTTCTCTTTGTTCTCCCACTAACGGTGGCGAGACGTGTTCTTAAAATTACCACCACGGTAACCATATCCTCCACGATCATTACCATGTCCACGACCGCGACCCCGGCCTGTATAATTAAATTTTGTCACATTCACTTCAGGGAATGGAGCATAACCAGTTGGACGGGCCTCTATAATTAAACTTTGTCACATTCACTTCAGGGAATGGAGCATAACCATTAAATTTTAGTCCAGAGATCCAATTGCAATTAATTCAAGGACCAAAATATAGTTTGCCAGAAAAACAAAAATTTTAGAAACATCCGAGGACTAGGTAGTATTTTTCTAGATTCACAAATTTACAAAGAAGTCCCTGCAATTAACTAGGGACCACATTGCAATTTTATGATTAATTGGGATTAAATTGCAATTAACCACTAAATCTGGAAGTTACAGAAATGTCAAAGTACCAAACCGTAATTTTTTTTTGAAACGTCAAAGTACCAAACAATAATTTTCTTCTGGAGTGGTAAATTTATAAAGAAGTCCCTGCAGGATCTCAACTCTTTAAAGTAGGTCTCTCCATATAATTAAAGGGATATACTGTCCTTATTTGAAAATACAAGAAAATATAAAGGATTTATCTATAATTAGTCAGAATAATATTAGTTTAGTACCTAGTAGTTTTACGCGTGTGCGAGCAAGGACGCAATCCTTGTTCAACGTGTAAACTTACAGTTCAGTCTCTAGAATTTTCTCGCGTGTGCGAATAAGGGCATAATCCCAATCCGCGTTACACAGGCAAATTGCACATAGATCCCTAGAGATTTCTAATCATTTTATGAAAGGACAATAGAAGGTTTTTTCATGAAAATTTTACAAAATCAATTTCTTTGAGAAAATCATTTATAAGCCAGAACTAAACTTCACATATTTCAATAACATTGAGAATCCAACAAGAATGAATAATTATTAATGAGAATCTAACAAGAATGAATAATTATAAATTGTAAGAATACTTACAAAAATTAAGCTCAATTCTTCTCAAGAAATTATTGAGAACTTGGTAGAGACTCGTGCTGATAACATGTTATGAACTTTATCGAAAATAATCAATAGTCACAAGTAGAGAGAAAAAGAATAAGAGAGGAGAATATGAACTTCTCATTAATAGATCAAGAATGTGTTATAATGGTAATACAATGAGTTCTATTTATAGGCTAAATGGAGAAGGTGGATAGAGAACATGGAGGAACCCACTAACCCACTAAGCTTGCTTTATGGAGATCATGGAGGAGAACATGGAGGGAATCATGGAGGAGAACATGTAGAACATGGAGGGAGAAAATGGCATCCATAATTAATACATAATATTTCTATGTTTATTTTTATTAGTTTAGTTGTGCTTCTTGCTTTTTCTCGGTGGTAGTCGGTGAAGGATTAATTTCTGTATTGTTTGCTACATTATATTCACATGCATAATAAGATGTTGTTCCTATTTTGTTCGGATCATTCTGGATAAGAATATTTTTATCAAGTCATATCTTTTTTTTGAGAAATTATTAAGTCATACTTGTATGATACAACTATGTGGAGACCTCTAGGTTCGCTTGTAGCTGAGAGGGAAGCTTTAGTTAATCATGTATTCATCAGTTTATTGGGTGGTGCTTCTGATATGGGAGTGAACTCAGCTTTCAACGCTGAGGCCCTCGCCAATACTACCCTTATTCAACAATCTTGTTTTGAGATTATGATATATTTAGTAATCTACAACTATCTAAGTAGGATCTTGAAATTATCTTTAGCGTTATGCTATCACCTATAATCCGCCTTGTAATGAAAGACTTTTAGGCCACATCTTCCAAAAAACATTTGCCACAATCCGGCTGTTCATTGGGCTTGCATGTGTAGAAACGAAGAAACTGTATTGGACCTGGATCAGTCCGTAATGCCTCTTTATCAGACCCAAGAACAATGTCGTGTTAAATTGTTTTTGAAATATTTTTTTACCATCCAAAGATAGTATTTTTTGAGAAAATTTTGTTAATCGAATACTAGATAATTATAAAATATAAAAAAAATAAACAACATGGAGCGAAAACGAGTTTCATAATGTAGAGCAAAGTTAAATAGCATAAGATAGAGTTACAATATTTGTATAATTTTAATTGGATACTTAAAAAAGTTATGTTGCTTTGATGTGACAATAATTGATCACGATACGAAAACTGATATTACATGACAATATTTAATATCAGTCGATGGACTGTCCAAAACCATTATCTAACCATTCGATCTTAGGAGAACTCATTCCTTGCACAAGCGGGAACCACAAGGTATTTTCAAGCCTGGATTCTACCAAACCTGCTGATCCAATATTACAATAGTAATGTACTACGACATATCGCGGCAATGATTGGGAAGCCGGTGAAACTAGATCCTAATACAAGAGGTCAGTACAAGGGGCATTTTGCACGTCTATGCGTGGAGTTGGACCTCCAGAAACCTCTCTTGGGGGAAGTGCTCATTGATGGACTGTCGCAAAAAATAGAATATGAAGGATTACATACGGTATGCTTCACCTGTGGTATGTATGGCCACCTCAAAGAAGCATGTCTGATGAAACCTGTGGGTCAAGAGGGAGAATGGGAACTGGCTGCGGCTCAGGATGAAGAACTGAGGGAGATGGGATTTGAGGCTATTCCACATCCTGTACCGGCCAGGACAGAAGGTCAGAGTTTAGGCCGATGGATGCTCGTGGCCAAGGGAGGCCGAGTACCATGCGCTGCCACCTCGGGTCGTTAGGAACCTAGAAGTGCAAACAGATTTGAGTCATTGCAACAGATGGAATGGGAGGAGGATGAAAATGTCTTAGTATTTTGATTAATTGCATATCAGAATTTGGTTAAGTATGATCATGAAATTGGCTATAAGTCAAATCATGCTTTTGTCCAAGCTATAATTATTTAAATTGTGTTTGACTTGCACTAACATAATCTAATAGCAAAAACTGTTTCAGAAGTTCTTTTGGGTTTGTGTTTACAGCTATTTCAGGGATCAAATCA
Organism: Hypericum androsaemum; assembly: GCA_963995505.1. Taxonomy (NCBI): domain Eukaryota; kingdom Viridiplantae; phylum Streptophyta; class Magnoliopsida; order Malpighiales; family Hypericaceae; genus Hypericum; species Hypericum androsaemum. The sequence continues at coordinate 14,151,576 of OZ023181.1, read as the reverse complement.
CCTACATGTCAAAGGTCAACTCAAGCCAAGCCTAGGAAGAACAGTTGGCTATCTTGGTGGCCGAGGAAAGCCTTTTTCTCCAACGGCTACTTCAGACGTGAAGAGCAAGGTTGAGGACTTGCTTGGAGAGAGATCCTATAAATAGAAGAACAAGCCAAGAATAAATTTACACCACTCGAGAGAAAAAGATAGTAATCAAGATTCAAAAAATAAATCTAGCTTGAAGCTGAATTCCTATATTTAAATAGAGAAAAGATGTGATCACGAAGTGGTGAAGACAAAGAGCGTATTAGATATACATTTGTCTTGGTATTGTCTCAACTTCTATGGGAAGGATTGAATAGCACATTTGGAAGAGCAATGATAAGCTCATAAGGTTTCTAGAGAGCCTGTAAATCTAGACGGTTGCTAGTCGGAGTCCGTAAAGCTAGTGGGTTAAGGTTTGCAAGTGTTTATATGAAAACTTGTAGGTTAGCAAGTGCTCCTGTGAAAACTTGTAGGTTTCAAGTGAACCTTGGAAAACTTGTGGTTTGCAAGTGAATCGTGAAAAGTTGTAGGTTTGCAAGTGAACCTGTGAAAACTTGTAGGTTTGCAAGTGCACCTGGCAAAACTTATTGTGTACTCCTGTGTTTTTATTGGAGCAACAAAAAGCAGGAGGACAGTTGAAGAGTGGACGTAGGCTCAAGTGGACTGAGCTGAACCATTATACATCTGGTGTCAATTCTCTCTATCTTTATTTTCTTTCACGCTGATTGACTAAGTACAAACAAAAGTTGGGAAATTCGATTGAGACCTAGTTCACCCCCCCCCCTTTTAGGTTGCTTATTGGACCTACAATTGGTATCAGAGCAGGTCACATACTTTACACACTATACGTTTGGCGTATTTTGATTAAGTGTGCAGGACTAACATCTGAGGAAAAAGATCATGGCAACCTCATCAAACCTCACCTTTGCTGAAGGATAGTCTACCATGAGACCTCTTTTATTTGCTGGAGCTCATTATTCCTTTTGGAAGGCAAGAATGAAAATCTTCATTCAAGCCAATGATTGGGAAGCTTGAAGAGCCATCGAAGATGGTCCATTCACTCCCTACGAAATGAAAGGAGATGAGAAAGTAGCCAAGTCCAAAGATTCTTGGACTCCAGAAGAGGTGAAAAAGGTACAAGTAAATTGTAAAGCCATAAATATGCTACATTGTGCTTTAGACGCTTCAGAGTTTAATAGAATCTCTATGTGTGCTTCGGCCAAAGAGATCTGGGATAAACTCAAAGTCACTCACGAGGGTACAAACCAAGTGAAAGAGTCTAAGATAAACATGTTAATATATAAGTAAGAGCTTTTCAAAATGATGCCTGATGAGATTATTGGTGAAATGGTGATGAGGTTTACTAGCATAGTAAATGGGTTAAAGTCACTAGGCAAAAGCTATACAAATTACAAAATTGTACGTAAACTATTGAGAAGCTTGCCTAAAACTTGGTCATCGAAAGTCACAACCATTGAAGAAGCAAGGAATCTTAATGTCCTTTCTCTCGATGAACTCGTTGGCTCACTTATGACTCATGAGATCAAATGATCTAAGAGTCAAATGAGGAAATTGAGAAAAATACAAACTCCCGAAAAAAGAACCTAGCCTTCGAGGCCAAGGAAAGGAAAGTTGTTTCTTGCAGAATGGATGAAGAAGTTGCCATATTGGCAAGACACTTCAACAAGTTCTTCAAAAGAAGAAAGTTCCCCAACAAGAAGTTCCTCGAGAAGAAAGAGGAGGACGAGAAGAAAGAAGCCATTCGGTGCTTTGAGTGCAACAAACCTAGACATGTCAGGACTGATTGTCCTAAGCTTAATCCAAAGAAAGGCTCAAAAAAGAAGAGAAGAAGAGATAAGGGTCATGTAGCCCTTTGGGATGACACCGACTCTGACTCATCCACCTCAGACGAAAGTGAGGAAGCATAGTTGTGCTTAATGGGGATTGAACAAGGAGAACCGTCTCAGGTAAATGATGACTATCCTGACTTTACCTTTGATGAGCTATATGATGCCTTTGATCAAGTTATAGGAGAACTGAGAGATGCTATAATTGAAAGATCCGAACTCAAAAATGAGTGAACTCTCAGAGATGAAAGGATCAAAGCTCTTGAACAAGAGTTGGAAAGGCTGAAGTCTGAAAAGTCTGTTAGTAACACTGTTCTTGTGTCTCAGCCAATGCAATCCACTAGCTGTCCAAGTAATAAACAGCGCAGAAGTCCTCATCGGCTAACAACAGATGTTATACTTGTGGCAATGTTGGGCATCTAGCTAGAAATTTCCAGAATGGCAAGACTTCTAGAACAAAGAAAGTTTGGGTTCCAAAGGGAACTTATATTTTATCTGACAAATTTGGACCCAACCGAGTTTGGGTACCAAAATCAAAGATAAGTTGCTCTTGCAGGAATGTCTCGAAGCGCATCATGAGTAAAACCAGGAATGGTACATTGATAGCGGATGCACGAGACATATGACTGGAGATAGAAGGTTCTTCTCCAGTATAAAGAAAGAAAAAGGTGGGAATGTCACCTTTGGAGATAATGGACAAGGCACAATCATCGGTCAAGGTAATATTGGAAATTCAACTACCACTATAATAAGTGCTGCTTGTTGATGGTTTAAAGCATAATTTGCTTAGTGTGTCACAACTCTGCGACAATGGACTATATGTTAAATTTGAAGAAAATGTTTGCAAATGTGGAAGTTCTGAAGGTTTATGCATGATAGGACATAGAAGATGAAATGTCTATGTAGTCAACCTGAAGAGTCTTGATGCAAACAACACATGTTTAATAGTCAAAGAAGAAGAGAGTTGGATGTGGCACAGGAAGTTAGGACATGTTAATATGAGAACATTGTCTAACCTTGCTAAGCAAAAATTGGTTGAAGGCTTGCCAAATTTATCGTTTGATAAGAATAAACTCTGTGAGACATGTGCCAAATGGAAGCATGTTAAATCATCATTTAAAGGAAAGCATTGTTTGTCTACTTCTCGACCTTTGGAGCTAATTCATATAGATTTATTTGGACTAACTCGTATACAAATTCTTGGAGGAAAACACTATGGTTTTGTGTTCATTGATGATTACTCCAGGTTTACTTGGGTATTTTTTTTAAGATTAAAAAGTGAAGCAACCAATGTATTTATCAAGTTTTGCAAGAAACTGAAATATGACAAAAGTACCACGATCATAAGTATAAGGAGTGATTATGGAACATAATTTGAGAATGAAAAATTCAAAACATTTTGTGATCAAAATGGAATTAGCCATAACTTTTCTGCTCCTAGATCACCTCAACAAAATGGGGTTGTTAAGAGAAAGAACAGAACGTTAGAAGAAATGGCTAGTACTATGATATGTGAGTATAATATGCCAAAGCATTTTTGGGCGGAGGCCGTCAATACTGCTTGTCATATTATAAGCAGAACCTCTATTAGATCGTTGCTCAAAAAGACATCATACAAGCTATACAAGGGAAGGAAGCCAAACATTGGTTATTTCCATGTATTTGGGTCTAAATGCTTTTTGCATAACAATGGCAAAGAGCACCTTGGCAAATTTTATGCTAAAAGTGATAAGGCTATATTCTTGGATTATGCTAATAACTCAAAGGCCTATCGTGTCTCCAACAAGCAAAATAGCAAGGTAGAAGAATCCGTACATGTCCTGGTTGATGAACAAGCCTTGATAACTGGAAAGGAAATTGCTGATCTTTCTGATGAGGAAAAGGATGAAGAGCTTGTCAGCACAAATGACGATAAATAGGAGAAAATGCAGGAAGGCATCCTCCAGCCACAACAGAGTGGAAAATCATCAAGGATCATCCCCTCATATAGGTAATAGGTAATCCACACGAAGGTATACTTACTCGAAGAGCAATCCATAACACTTGCACACATCTCGTATTTTTATCTCAAGTTGAACCTATAGATATAAGTGATGCTATAGATGATGAGTTTTGGATGATTGCTATGCATGAAGAGCTAAATCAATTCGGGAGAAGTAACGTGTGGACACTTGTTCCAAGACCACCTGATCATCCAGTAATTGGCATTAAATGGGTCTTTAGGAACAAGATGGATGAAAATGCTATAGTAACTCAAAATAAGGCTAGACTAGTAGCATAGGGTTATTCGCAAGAAGAGGGAATATATTACGATGAAACATTTGCACTTGTTGCTAGATTAGAAGCTATTCGGTTGCTTTTAGCATTTGCATGCCGCATGGACTTCAAACTTTACCAAATGTACGTTAAGAGTGCATTTTTAAATGGTATTGTTAAAGAAGAAGTCTATGTAAAACAGCCACCTGGTTTTGAAAACTTTGATAAGCCTGACCATGTTTATCATTTAAACAAAGCTTTATATAGTCTGAAACAAGCTACCAGAGCTTGGTATGAAAGCTAAGTGGTTTTCTTATCGAAAAGGGTTTAAAAAGGGGCAATGTTGATACAATGTTGTTTATTAAGGGTGCAAAGAATAATCTGTTGCTTGTGCAAATATATGTCGATGATATTATTTTTGGTGCAACAAATGATTCTACATGCAAGGAGTTTGCTGAAACCATAAAAAAAGAGTTTGAGATGAGTATAATGGGATAATTGAAATATTTTATTGGTCTTCAAATTAACCAATCCAAAAAGGGAATTTTTATAAGTCAAAATAAGTATATCAAGGATATCTTGAAAAAGTTTGACATGATGAAGCTGAACGAAATGGGCACTCCTCTGGCTGCTAGCATAAGGCTAGACAAGGATGAATAAGCTGTCCCATTTGATTAAAAGAAGTATCCAGGTATGATAAGATCCCTACTGTATTTAACTGCCAGTCATCCTGATATACTATTCAATGTTTACATGTGTGCTAGACTTTAATCTAGTCCCGTGGAAACTCATTTTATGGCTGTTAAAAGGATATTTAGATATCTAAAGGAGAAAACCGACATGGGTATTTAGTATCCTAAAGAAAGTGGTTTTGAATTGATTGGATATTCTGATGCCGATTATGGAGGTTGCAAGCTGGATAGGAAGAGTACATCAGGAACATGCCAATTGCTTGGGAACATGTTGATATCATGGTTCAGTAAGAAGAAAAATTATGTTTCTCTCTCCACATCTGAGGCAGAATACATCTCTGCGGGAAGTTGCTATTCTCAACTTCTATGGATGAAGCAACAACTCCAAGATTACGGTATGAATTTTAATAAAATGCCAATTATAAGTAATAATACTAGTGCTATATGCCTTAGTAAAAATCCGGTGCAACATTCTCGCACCAAGCACATTGAAATTAGGCATCACTTCTTAGAGATCATGTCCAAAAGGGTGATATAGAGCTACACTTTGTGTGCTTGGAAAATCAATTAGCGGACATATTTACCAAGCCCTTAAATGAAGGAGATTTTATTAGGATAAGGAGAGAATTACAACTTACATGTGACGAGAAGTTTAATCTCAAACGTCGTAATGGACTAAGAGAACTTCTCAACCGTTGCAAGGACCAATGGGCTATAACCATAAGCTGTCAAATCGTAACGGCTATCATTTGGTGTCCCTTCAACTGGGTTACTTAAGTCTATAAATAGGGTTGATTATATCTAATTTAAATTAGTCATAATCATCTTCTATCTCTCTCTCTCAGTCCCTTCCCTCCTCCTAAAACCTCTACTGCTTCTCTCTCCCAAGGGTTTTTCTTAGAACCTCTCTCTCTCTCTCTCTCTCTCTCTCTCTCTGACATTGGAAGATGTGGCACTCTAGCCGACTTCAGAGTCTTTCCAAGTCTCAAGAATTACCCAAAAAGAAGAATCTGATGGTTACTTGGTTAAAGGAGAAAGAGAAGGCATCGGGTACCCCAACTATAGAAAGGGGCGAGCGTGGCCTCCAAGTCCAAACCCAAAGCCAAACTCCCTTCGAAAAGGAAAACTCGTCACTCTTCTAGAGACCAACCAGAGATGGAGGAAGAAATGCATGCAGAGGAGCACGAGGAGGAAGTACCACTTCTTGTGCTCACAAAAGGAAAAGCCCACATGGTCGAGCCACCAGAGAGGAAGGTGCGCAAGAAAGGGGAAGCTGTCAAGTTGGGCAAACGAAAGCATTCTCTTACAAAGGATGAGCCCTAAATGAAGAGGGTCAAGCCCTCCTCAGAAGAGATGGGGTCTTCCTCTTCTAGAACCTCCAAGAGAAAGGCGATTCACGATGAAAAAGCAGACAATGAAGATACTGAGGCCACTGTGACAGAGGATACCTTTCGGAGAAGGTGTACACCCAAGTCTCAAAAACGGGTAATTATTCACCCTGTCTATGAGAACTTTTAGTTGAATCATGAAGAATTTCTAAATAAGTTCAACATGTTGAGCGTTAAGAAGGTTATTAGTGGGAGAATAATAGACTGGGGCAATCTGTTGCCCAAACAGTTTGGTGAGAAGGCTAAAGAGTGGCTTGAAGTGTCTGGTCTATTTGGTCTGTCAACAATAGGCTGTGGGATTAATGCTGACAAAGTGAGAGAATTCTATGCTACCTTGTTAACTCATGAAAGGCTAGCACCTAGGATAATTAGAAGATCTAGGTATGATGCTAGGGCCTTACAATGGTTTCATGGAAAGAATTTATATACGGTCACTCTTCAAGATTTAGGGGAGATGTTCTGGTGAGTTGTGAAGGGCTAAGTTTAGCCAAATTTGAGAACAAGAGGCTGTAGGGGTTGGAAACGTGGAATGAGATCAGTGGGACTTCGTTCTAGAAGGTTAAAGTGAACTATAGAGCCACCATGATCTATGATGCTGAGTTCAGAATGGTTCAGCACTTCATCACCACGACTATCTTCAACAAACCCTCCAACACTAATGCTATTGCCAATGAGGAAATAAACTTCCTAAAGCACATGTGGGCCAAGGAGAAGATCAATGTTGCTAACTTTCTAATCTGCAAGATCAAAACAGCAGCAAAAGAGCCTAATAAGTTCCTTCTGTATGGGAGGATCATATGTTCCATCCTTGTTATGGTTGGCATATGTGACCCCCTAGACAAAAGAGTCGTACCTACGGATGTCTACAATTGTGCTACACTGTAAAGCATTGGTATCAAGGAGAAAGATGGGAAATGGATGAATAGAAATAGGAAGAATGCTATTCTATCCATCAAGAGAAGGGTTGTTCTGTTTGAGAAGAGAAAGGGACTCACTCTTAAGGGTTCTGCCAACAAAATTCTCTTTCCCACTTGCCCAAAGTTGAAAAAACCTTAGAAATCTGACAAGAAGATGATGAAGGATCTACTTGCTTTAAAGAAGCAAGTTAAAAAGTTACAAAAGAGATGCAAGAAAATGCAGCAGGAGATTAAGGTACTGAAGGCCAAGGCTAGTTCCTCTGATCTAGTGCCTTCTCCTCAGCTTGAGGATATTGGCATCCTGCCAATGGACAATACCAACTCCTCTCCTCAGATTTCTACAGATCCAACTCAAGAAGGAGGTAACTCTCCTTATGTCAGTGCCTCTCCAGACCACCATGTTCCTATTGAGGAAGAAGAAGAAGTCACTACTCCCAATGTTGAAATCCAAGTTGAAGAAATACAAGAATCTCTTCCATTTGACCAAGTGTGGTTGACTCATTTGTGGGACTTCAAAAGTGTCTAATCCCCACTCCAACACGAGTATCCCCAGTTCCTCCCTTCGCTCTACACTCAAAAAGAATTGATCCATCTAAGAGGACAAGGAGCAAGCTGTCCATCACCCCAACATGTCGTAGACTGTATGCTAAATGTAGCCTTTCTGATAAGGGCACCTTAGGGCGAGAAGAAGACATGGCTAAGGGGAAGGGAACAGAAAAAGAAGCTGCTCCTGAGGAAGAAGCTCAAAAAGTTGAAGCTGTAGTCCTCGACACTACTGCTACTACTGCTGCACAGATTATTATCAAAGCAGCCGAAGGATGCAAGAAAGAAGAAGGGCAAGGGCGTTGCTGAAGCCCCAAAGAAGAAGACTGGTCAATTTCAAGAGAAATCCATGCAGAATAAGAAGAAGAGTCTCACCAAGACTCCTCCAAAGGCCAAGAAGGCCTCTGCCTCTGCTGTCACGAAGAATAACAAGGAGTCACCCACTGCATTCCAAAGAGCCTTCTTCATTGGTAAGAATTGGGACAAGAGTTCCTCCGAGTCAAGAGAATATGATGTCTTTGGCCACGACTCTAATGATAGAAGAGGCTGTGGAAGAGATGCCAGTGATGATGATTCATATTGATCGACCTCCACTCCTCGAAAATAAACACTTTTGAAGATTTGATTGATCTTTTGAGCTCCACTCCTCTATTCCTATGGCTGTTATGTTTGTCGCACGTTTGTCTATGCCGATTGCTACTTTTACGTTAGATGCATGTTTGTCATGGACTTACATCTTGCATGAATGTGTTAAGTACTAATAGCTTTTGACGCACTATACTTAAACCGAATTTACGATGGCTCATGTTTGTCATGAACTTAAGCCCATCCCAAATAATCTAACATAGTTCATAAAATGCATATAGATAGGGGGAGTGGATGATTGAGGAGAACTTAATCGGCAAGGATTAAGGGGGAGCCTTAGCCAAATTCTGATAAGAAGTCACCCGTATCAAAAAGGGAGAGATTGAAAATGCCTTAGTATTTTGATTAAGTGTATATCAGAATTTGGTTAACTATGATCATGAAATTGGCTATCCATATTAGTATGCTAATCATAAACTCAGTTATCTTTAACTACAACAAAATGCTAGTCACGATCAAAGGGATAAAGAAGTATATCCAGAGATTGGTCATAAGCTACAAGGGCTTAACTGGTGAGTGATCTTTTGCTAGACCACGTTTATTCTTACATAAGGTCATAAACTTGTCCTTTGTATGATCTGTGATTTCTGTGTGAAGTCCGAAATCAACAAAGACTTTTTTTGATCCAAATTGTTAAGAATTTTCTTAAGTCTGGTTCAAGTCTTTACTTACTTATTCAAGTTAAAGTTTGACCAAGATGATCTAGATATTTATCCCAAGGCAAGTTTGAATTTTAACTTTTCCAAAAATAAGATAATTAAGACTTTTATCCATCAAATAAGAGCCTCGTTAAGGTTGGTTGCTTGGTGGTTAAAGAGCAGTCTTCTGTGGATTAGAGAGACTAACTTTTGGAAGAGTTTTATAATCATCTTAAGGCAGTCCACGTGATTGGATGGCTGCCCAAGTCGAATCATGCTTTTGTCCAAACTATAATTGTTTAAATTGTGTTTGACTTGCACTAATACAATCTAACAGCAAAAGCTATTTCAGAAGTTCTTTTGGCTTTGTGTTTACAGTTATTTCAGGGATCAAATCACCTACATGTCAAAGGTCAACTCAAGCCAAGCCTAGGAAGAAAAGTTGGCTATCTTGGTGGCCAAGGAAAGCCTTTTTCTCCAATGGCTACTTCAGACATGAAGAGCAAGCTTGAGGACTTGCTTGGAGAGCAAGGGCAAGGCCAACGACTATATGCAAGAAAGATCATATAAATAGAAGAACAAGCCAAGAACAAAAGGTTCACCACTTGAGAGAAAAAGATATTGATCAAGATTCAAAGGAAAAAATTTAGCTTGAAGCTGAATTCCTATATTCAAAGAGAGAAAAGCTGTGATCACGAAGTGGTGAAGACAAAGAGCGTATTAGATATACATTTGTCTAGGTACTGTCTCAACTTCTGTGTGAAGGATTGAGTAGTACATTTGTAAGAGCAATGATAATTTTAGAAGATTTCTAGAGAGCCTGTAAATCTAGATGGTTGCTAGCCAGAGTCCGTGAAGCTAGTGGGGTAAAGTTTGCAAATGCTCTTGTGAAAACTTGTAGGTTAGCAAGTGCTTCTGTGAAAACTTGTAGGTTAGCAAGTGCTTCTGTGAAAACTTGTAGGTTTCAAGTGAACCTTGGAAAACTTGTGGTTTGCAAGTGAACCCGTGCAAACTTGTAGGTTTGCAAGTGAACCTATGAAAACTTGTAGGTTTGCAAGTGCACCTGGCAAAACTTGCCGTGTACTCTTGTGTTTTTATTGGAGCAATAAAAAGCAGGAGGATGGTTGAAGAGTGGACGTAGGCTCAAGTGGACTGAGATGAACCACTATACATCTGGTCTCAATTCTCTCTATCTTTATTTTCTTTCATGCTGATTGACTAAGTACCAACGAAAGTTGGGAAATTCGATTAAGACCTAATTCACCCCCCCCCCCCCCCCCCCCTCCTCTTAGGTTGCTTATTGGACCTACAGAGGACCATTGAGCTTGATGTGCAACTAGTCCCAGCCCCTACCCCGATCTTTGCGATAATATGGGGTAAGAAGGGACTCCCGGGCACGAGTAATCGCCAGTGACAACCCAAAGCTATCCAACAGGGACAAAATATCGCACCACCCCAGCCCAAACCTATGCCCTAACTTGCACAAAAATGTCCGAGGAATGAAGATAATATGCTAAGCTTCCGTCTGCGAGAGGTCGTGGATAAGATCAAACCAAAAAAGGAGAACAACCATCTGAATATCGCCCGGGACTCTCAGGACACCATGAATAGATTATGAGCCACCACACTGAATAAACCGACCCTAGTGAACTCACGCCAGCCAGACAAGGAGATAAATCGGCTAGACAGGGAACAATCTTCTGATCCCCCGGACAGCATGTTGGAACGGGGAAATAGTATGGATATGGACCCACATGTCAACTCAGATCAGAGCACAAGGAACCCCAATGCCCTCAGAACTGGCAGTCTTGGCCAGTGCGTTCTCCCCTACCATAGTTTTAATGATATTTAAGTCCCTCATTTGGAACTGTTGCGGTGCTCGAAAGTCAGGGTTCCTTCGAGCACTTAAATTTATGATTCGTACTTATAACATAAGCTTGGTGTCACTGCTGAAAACACAGATAAGTGTCACCGAGCCAATGAGGTATGTAGACACATTGGGCTTCAGGTATATTGAGTGGAAGCAAGGGGAAGACGGGGAGGTATCTGGATACTTTGGAACCAGGATATGGATATTAGGGTATTGAAGGAGAGTGAACAGTTTGCACATCTAGAGGTAGCATATCTGGGAAAAAAGCCCTCAGGAATGATGATTGTGTATGCCCTTCTACCGGTGTCATGGAATAAGGACTATTGGGAGGAGATTGTGGTGCTAGGCTCATCGGCGCCAGGACTTTGGATTGTTGCAGGGGATTTTAACTCAATAACTAAGTAAGAGGAAAGGAAATGGGGTTCTAACACCTTGCGCATCTAGGATACAAGGTTCAATGATTGGATTCACAAGCGCCACCTAATTGATATAGGGTTCTCAGGAAGGTGCTTTACATTATCAAAAGGATTGGGCAATGGTACAAGGGTGTTGAAGAGGTTGGATAGAGCAATGTGTAATGAGGAATCGCGAATGACCTGGCCAGAAGGGACAGTCACACATCTGGCTAGATACTAATCTGATCATAGTCCTCTCCTTATTACTTTCTAAGATCAGGAGGGGGGGTCCCGAAGATGTCGACCTTTTCAATTTCAGGCCGCCTAGACATCTCATAAGGATTTTAACATTGTGGTGGTTGAGAATTGGTAACCCGTATTAGGGATGGAGAGGGCACTCTATGAACTAAGGAAGGAGCTTACACGATGGACTATGGAAGTATTTGGTCATATTGAGAAAAGAAAAAGTGCATCCTCGCTCAACTAACAGGACTTAAAAAAGTGCTAGAAGTTGCACCAAATCGGGGTTTGTAGAATCTTGAAATTGCGTTAAGAGCCGAGTTGGACTTGGTTCTCCATCCAGAGGAAGTGTTGTGGCTTCAGAAGCTGAGAGAAAATTGAATATGCCAGGGGGACCAAAATACAAAATACTTCCATACAATGACATTGAATAAGGTTGAAGGCCTCCGAGATGAAGCGGGCACCTGGATATCGGATGGGCCAGCATTAGAGCAGATGGCTATGAAGTTTTTTTGGAGTTTATATACTGAGGAGTCACAGTTGGGGTGCGCAACCTTCCCCGTAATGCATTCCTACAGTGGTCACGTGAGGAAGTGGCTTTGGTTACTCGACTTATCTTGACAAAAAATGTCTACACGACACTCAGTCAGAGAGTCCTCTAAAAGCCCCGGGAGTGGATGGATTTCATGCCTTATTCTTTCAGAGGTATTGGGAGACGATCCAACCAGCCTTGGTAGATCTAGTTCAGCAAGCATTTCGAATGGGGGACATTCCCACTACTCTCAATGAGATGCTACTTGTCCTTATCCCAAAAGTGCCTAGCCCAGAATCAATCCAGCAATTTAGACCGATTAGCCTCAGCAATGTGGCTTACAAGACCATAACGAAGCTGATAGTGAATAGGATCAAGTTCAAACTACCTGCTTTAATTTTCCTTGTACATGGCAGCTTTGTGCCTGGAAGGTAAATCGTGGACAACGTCACTATCTTCCAGGAAGTACTACATTCTATGCATAGTAAGAATGGCAAAGGATGGATGGCGATCAAAATCAACTTAGAAAAGGCGTATGATCGAATGAGATGAAGCTTTGTCAAGGACAGCATACAGGAAGTAGGGATCCCAGGTCCGATTGGGAGACTGGTTATGTCTTGCATTTCGGGAAGCACAATGATACTATTATGGAATGGCGAGATGATGGAATGGTTCACTCTATCTCGAGGCCTATGACAAGGGGACCTGATATCACCATACTTCTTTGTTATATGTATGGAGCGGCTTGCTCACTGGATTACATCCTAGGATGCTTGGAAACCGATAAAGCTCACCAGGAGAGGCCCCAATCTCGCACACCTTTTTTCGCTGATGATGTTGTTCTTTTTGCAGAGGCAAGAAAAACCAAACTCGGCTTATCCTCCATGGGCTTGAGGCATTTTCCTTGGCCTCGAGTCAATGAGTCAGCCAATCCAAGTTAAGAGTATTCTTCTTGGCGAACGTAAGGCACCAAAAGGCTTTCAGTATCAGTGCCGTGTTGGGAATCTAAACGACTACAAACTTGGGACGCTATCTAGAATTTCTGGCCCTTCACAAGCGGGTAACTAATTATACATTCAACCACTTACTTGAGAGAGCCCAATCAAAACTAGCGAGATGGAAGATGAAGCAGCTGTCTAGGGCAGACAGGCTGATATTAGTGCGATCAGTGCTAACAATAATACCGACCTACACAATGCAAGCTGTACGGCTACCACATGATCTATGTGAAAAGCTAGAGCAGTTGTACAGGGACTTCCTATAGGGCGATACTGATGGAGTCCAACGGATACACTTGGTGAACTAGGAGGAGGTTTGTCAGCCGCGTAGCATGGGGGGACTTGGAATTAGGCAGATCTGTGAAGCCAATGATGCCCTCTTGATAAAAATGGGGTAGAGGTTTTTGCACGAATCGACAGCTACTTGGGCCAGGGTGTTGGAGAGCAAATACTATCAAAAAATGGTAGAACCAACAATCCCCACCCCGACAGCAGAAATCGGCCATTTGGTCAGGCTTGACCAAGGTCGCCGGGACCCTCATAGATGGCTGCACTTGGACAGTGGGAAATGGTCGGAGCATTAGCTTCTGGACTGATAGATGGCTAGCGAAGGAGGGAGTACTAGCCACTCAAGAAATATTGGTTGAGGAGGAGGAGCTCAATAAAAAGGTGTAGGAATATTGGGTTCTGCAGAAATGTTAGAACTGGGAAGCTCTGGAACGTTGGCTTCCACCTGAATGGTGGCCAAAACTTGAAGCGTCTTTACTAGCGAGTTAGAGGAGGACACAGACGCTATTGTCTGGAGTTATTCTAGCTTTGGGACTTTTGACACAAGCTTAACCTATAAGATGCTCACGATGGAGGGGGAGGAGAAGGCAGTAATGCGTTCAATTTGGTTTCGTGTGTGGAAGCTGGAAGTGCCTAAAAAGATTTGCATGTTAATGTGGACATGTTTGAAGGATCAATTTTGGACAAACAACGAGAGATTCTGGTATCACATGGCTCTCACCCTGTATAGCTCCTCATGTAGGGTGGAGCCTGAATCGATCCTACACATACCGCGGGAGTGTCCTCCTAGTGTACAAACTTGGCGTAAGTTGCTGCCTTGGGCAATCAAAGATCGCCTGTCAGTAGGGAACTATTACCTTGGCTGACAGCGAACTTGGAATGTGAGGTTGAGGTGAGGGAAGGGCTGAAGTGGAATATTATTTTCACCGCTGCATGTTGGTAGTTGTGGAGGTGGCGAAACAACAAGGTGTTCTCTAACGAGGATCCTCCGGGCAACTCAGTAACATTTATCCTTGACCAAGCTACTGGGTTTACGAAGGCATGGCAAAGTATGAGCAGACAAATGGAGGAGAGCAAGTCCTGTACAGAGGTGGCAGTTCGGTGGCTTCCTCCTCCTGAGGGTTGGTACAAGCTCAATACGGATGGCGCATTGAGGGGGAACCCATGACCGGCAGGTGGAGATGGTGTGATTCGGGATGTAAGAGGGGTCTGGTGTGCTAGTTTTGTTAACCACACTGGATATTGTACCTCGTCGAAGTCGGAGATTTGGGCTATATAGAGAGGATTGGGTCTAGCATGGGAGCTAAGGTGCATGAACATTGTTTTTGAGACTGATTCGCAAGTAGCAGCGAAGTGTCTTTCCGAGGGAGTTGCGAAGGAGCACCCACTTTCGTCACTCGTATGTAATTGCATGAACCTCATCCGCCGTGACTGGCAATTAGAGGTTATTCATTGTTTTCGTAAGGGTAACCAAGCAGTTGACTGGTTATCCAATTATGCTTTTAAGTTTCCGTTAGGTGTTCATTTTCTTTATCAGCCTCCGCCAGACTGTCTCCCATTGCTCTTGCAAGATAGCATGGGAGTAGAAACTATGCGGTTGGTTTGCTTGTAACTCTATTGCCTTTTCAATTGAAGGGTGACTACACTCATCACATTTACAAAAAAAAAATTGAAAGTGGCATTGTTTGGTTCGAATAACTAATAATTTTTTTTATTTATTTTGCAAAATTTGATTCCCTGATATCACTCTCTATGAAATTACTAAACTTACTCTTAGTTTCTAATTTTTTTAGTATCAAAATAAGATATATTTTTTAAATAACCAATTAAGATGTCTGTTCTATTAGGCAATTTTAGTTTGTTTCCATTAGGTTAATTAGGTATATAATTTGTCAATTAGGTTAATTCACTCTTTAATTAGCCTATCTACTCGACTAGTAGTTAAATTAACTAACAATTTTTTAATGTAACTAATTAAATCAATCACTGAAAAAACTATTTTAATTTAATTAAGAAGTCTCTAGATTAAACTTTATAATTTAATATTGTAAAATACAGAAATTTGGATGTCAACTATACCAGTTTTTTATGTTAATAAAACGGTTGTAATGTCTAGTAAAATGCTCAAACCTTTCAAAATAAGACTCAATTATATGTTTACTTATAAGTAAAAAATTGTTAATTTTTTCAGATTTATACTCCAATTCACTTCAAGATAAACCCCAGATGTCAATACAATATTTGAACTAAAAGCTCCTTAAATTCAAATATTTTACGATAAATTCCGACCAATAAAGTATTCTAACACTAATGTGGTACAGTAGAATATAATGTTAGCTGCGAGTAATTACATTAATTGATAATAAAATTATTCTAATTTAATCAAATTTTAATTTCAAAATTTTGAGAACCAATAATGTTATATGTTTGTTAGGAGAATTTTGAGACATTTTTCTGATTGACACATTCGATGGTATAATAAAAAATAAAAGGTAAATTATTCTTAGGATCTTGAGATTCGGTATATTCGCCTCTCAGACTCCTGTATTTCCAAAATGTCAAGTATGTATGTAATAGTATGTCATTAAAATTGAGTATAAAGTGTTATGGACAAAGTACAAAGTGTAATGGTATTAAGTATAAGATACAAATTAACCAAAATTTAAATATAGGGTATTAAAGTACAAAGTGCTATTTATTTGCCTACATTCCTAAACAAAAATAGAATGTTGAGGCATTGAGCTAAAAAAGCACTCACTTCACTCTTGGCGATCTGTCCCATTTCCCTCGCGCCAGATGCAAAATCACGAAGGAAGAGAGAGAGAGATGGCAGAGACGACACTTACATGTACAAAGCTATCGCTTCTGGCGCTAACCGCCGTGGCTCTTCAAATGTTAGGGCTGGGACTGTTCGTGTTCGGCTTCTTCCCCGTCAAACCCGCTCTCTCCGGCGCCAGGTCAGCTCCCTTCCCTTTTCTCACCCACTCTCATTCGTCGGCAATAAGTTACTGTCTCTGATTCCAGCGGCCCGGAGAGCTTTCTCTCGCCCGACGGTTGCGGAGCCGCCGCCGCCGCCGACCCGGCTCATCTCCCTCCTCCCCTGCTCAAATCCCTCTACGAGGTTCGTTTAACAGAGAGATCAGGATTCTTGTTTAGAAAAATAATTAAAAAAAAAGAATAATGCGCGAGTTGATTTGTTTTTGTTTGTTAATTATGCAGGAGCTGTCCGGGATTCCTCCTTTGTTTGATAGATTAGTCCTAATGGTAGGTTGGTTATGCGTGAGCTTTTTTTGGGTTTTTTTATTTTTGGGGGTCCATATTTTATTGATTAGTTGTTATCGACGAGATTAGGTCGTCGATGGGCTTCCTGCCGAGTTTGTGCTGGGTAGGGATGGGCGCCCGCCGCCCAAGGGCTTGAGGGATGCAATGCCTTTTACTCAGTCGTTGCTGAGTAGTGGCAAGGCTGTCGGGTTCCACGCCAAGGCCGCTCCTCCAACTGTTACAATGCCGCGTTTGAAGGTGAGGGTACTTTTCGAGTGTCAGGTCTGTATGTTTTTTTTTTCCTCTCTTTCTTGTGAAGTTTAGTGGTTTGGTTTTTCAGGCTATGGTTTCTGGTGCAATTGGGGGCTTCTTGGATGTGGCGATGAATTTTAACACCCAGGCCATGCTGGATGACAATCTTCTAGGTTGCTTAAGAGGGGGCATGCTGAAATCTTTGTCTTAGTAGTTGATTACTGTCTTGTGGTTTCTTGTTAGGTTTAACAGAAGCTGTTTTGAGATTATTGCCCGTTCACTTGCAGCTCAGCTCTTCAGGATCGGGTGGAAGATGGTGATGCTTGGTGATGAAACGTGGCTCAAGTTGTTTCCAGGACTCTTCACGAGGCATGATGGAGTTAGCAGTTTCTTTGTAGGTTTAAGACACTAAGTATGCTGCTTGTATTCTCAAATTCTCTAGTCATGCTCACAGAAGAACATTTGCCTACCAAAATGTCCAATATTAAATTACCTTGACTAATTTTCTCAAAAAAATTACCTTGATTAATTTGATCGAGCATCGTATTCAAGGTTAGCAGACCAGCAGATACAAAATCTTACATCTTGCTGGTTCACATAGAAATAAAAGTAGGCCCATAATATTTTTTTTAATAATTAATATTTTGACCGCACGCCTCAAATTTCATCCTGGCATGCCTTCTGTTTGCATAATTTTGTCAATAACACAGGTTAAAGATACAGTTCAAGTAGATCACAATGTGTCTCGGCATTTGGAGAGTGAGCTCAGTAGGGATGACTGGGATCTTCTGGTAACTTTCAATTTCCTTCTTTACTGAGGTTTTTCTTGTTGTTTTCTGTAACCTGTCATCTGCTTGTCCTAATCCTATGCTTATGTGCTCCTCAATCATGACCTTAGCGGTTTGTTCGAGAAAAATTCTATCTGTAGTTTCCCTTTTCCACTTTATTGTGGAATCTTAGGACTATGAATTAAGATCGATGAAGTCAGTGGGGAAGTCCTGAGTTCTCTCCTAGTATGGTCACCAAACCTTAACTGTCTCTTATAACTCTGTTACTGGCCTAGCTAATGTCACTTCACTCACCTATGGTTTTATATCTGTCGCGCTTCGCCTGGTTATGTCTTTTGCGTACCAATCAATTGGCTCCAGAACTTGTTATTGCAATTATCTTTCAAACGTTTGATGCAATGCAATCTTTTTTGAAGTGTCTTATTTTCCTTCTTAAGCAATGTGTTTCAAGTGACAGATCAGGTTATTGAGCTCATGCACTCCTTTCTTTCATGGACATGCACTTATTTACTGTAGATTGGTTTTCACTGAGACTATATTTTCAGATTCTCCATTATCTTGGCTTGGATCATGTTGGACATATTGGCGGAAGAAACAGGTCTGTCACTGTGTTGCTGCATCAAGAGGACTCTACAGTTCACATTTTACTTCATTTATTTGCTCCACTTTGTTATTTTTTTCTCATTGACAATGAACTTTTTTTGAGAAATGACAGTGACCTGATGAACCCAAAACTGGTCGAGATGGATGAAGTGGTGAAGAAGATTTATTTGAGCGCTATTGACATCCCAGACTGTGGTGCTCCAAGATCAACACTTCTGGTTTGTCTTCACTTTTGTGTCAGTTAACTGTTAAGTTAGTATTGCCTCTTAAAAGAAATTTTCTCCATATTCTCATCTTCTCATATCAGGAAAGGATCCTTATCTGTAACTTTGAGATCTTGAGCTAGAGATTTTGTGTGCCGTCTAATTGTCTTGTAAATCATTCTAAAACATTGAAAGTTCCTAGACCCCAATAATGTCGAAACATTTAATAATTGGCGAACTGCGTAATCCACGTTAGAAATAAGCAAAAGGAATCCATGAGCAACTCTAGGATTTGCATAAGAAATGCTCTATTCTTAATACTTCATGATATACTTTCTTTTGTAGCATAGAGTTTACCGTCGACATCATGGTGGCCTTGCGATAATCAATTGCTATCTTTAAGTTTAATAGTGTCTACGGTTCCTGAACTGTGTAACTTATACCTGTTTGACTGGATTTTCATGTGCATTGTGGCCATATAGGTGGTTGTAAGTGATCATGGCATGACTGAGGCTGGAAATCATGGGGGTTCTTCTTATGCAGAAACTGACTCAATAGCTATTTTTGTTGGCCTGCAAGCTGTTTCCTCCAACCATATACCGACCAAGTCTAGAACTATTCAGCAGGTATCATTTTCGCTGCCTCGACTGCGAATGACATTTTCATACAGTTGATCAGAAACTGCCTCCTAATGTGCAATTGAGAAGATAGTATAGTGTGAACTTCAATTTTTTTTGTATTTTGCATATTGCTTCACTTTCGTCTTTCAGTGTTGGGCAGGATTGTGTTTTTCTTCACATGAGTTGGCAATGATATCTCGAATTTTGATTATCTTTTATTAGTTTATCTCATTGGAACGTTTCAGTAGATTGAGCTTGTTATTGAAGTTCAAATATTCTTTCAGAACTACATGATGACATTTTATATTGCTGCAGTGAACTATTTAGTAGACTTCACTGTAGCCTCAGTAACACTGCAAATAAACATTATGATTTCTGTGTTCGAGAGCCTGATATTCTCAAATAAATCATTTTCTGTTCTTACTAAGCAGATAAACTATTTCAGGTTGACATTGCCCCAACATTGGCTCTTCTGCTTGGCGTCCCAATTCCCAAAAACAATGTTGGCATCCTCATTTCAGAGACTTTTCATTCTTTGGCTGGTCTCTCTCTCACTCTCATGTTACTATTAAATCAAACATGTAATTCTTGAGAGTCATGTTTCTGCTATAGGAAGAAGGCAAACAGAGAAGAAATAGGCAGGCAAATCACAAAGATTTCTGATTTGGGAAAGAAGAGAATTGACTTAGTCTTGCATGATTGAGTGTGCTTGTCTTTATTTAAGTAGGTCATCATGAAGAAATTTTGATGATATAAAAAATGTTTGCGAAAGAAAGTGCCATTTTTTTTTGTTAATTGTATGAAATTGTATAATGCCCTAGAGTAGCAAGATACTTGATCTATATTTAATTAGACTAAAAATTTTGTTTTTTTTTCTTGGATGACTTAAGATGTTATACAGCTGAGAGCGCTGGAGGTGAATTCTTGGCAGTTAGTTAGACTGGTGCAAGCTCAATTAAGAAGTTCACCTGGTGGAAGCATCCTGTTCGATTGCTTAGATTCTTCAAGTCAAGAATGTAGTAGCATTCCAGAGAAGAAACTTTGTTGTTTATACATGAATGCCATAAATCTTTGGAGCTCCTGCAAGTCTAAGAAATCTTCTGGGTGGGTCTCTTACATGAAAGGTGATTTTTTCCTTTCTTTTCTTGAGTGGTGGTGAACTTGGTTGTTTCATGTGTTTACTAGACAGGTCTACCGAAGCTGATGACCACAGGATTCCAATAGCTGCATATCAAAAGTTTCTGGCAACTGCAAGTGAGTGGCTGTCGCGTAGGGTTACTGATGTATGTACCTTTTCTAGCCCAAGGTTGCTTTTCAGCTGACACTGATTGCATGAGGAAATGAACAGTAATCACTGCCATGTTTTCTGCATTCATAGTCATGAAACAATTTCATGCTTCTTTTCTTGATGACCCCCACTACAATTCATGATTCATCTGCTTCTCTGTGCAGAAACCTGTCAGCTTACTTGCTCTCGGAATATTAGCAATGGTCCTGGCAAGTATATTGTTGACTGCCCTTGCAATTCACTTTGACAGAGAAGTTTATGGTAGCAACAACAGAAATGTTTCTGGATTGAGTAAGACATCAAAAAGTTGGTGCTCAAATGAGGTTTTTGTTTTAAGTAGTGTGTTTATAGTTGTCCTGAGCATGGGATCCAGTTCTATGGTCGAGGAAGAGCAGTATGTTTGGTATTTTTTAGTAGCAACTTCGTATCTATTGCTACTCAGAAAAGCAGTGTTCTCCTTTTCTGCTGGAAGAGCTGAAAGTTCAGAATTGTTGGAGGGAAGAAATCCAAGTAATTTTTTCCATTTGTTGTCCATCATGCTGCTTCTTTTGACTGGAAGAGTTTTAAGAGGCTGGCACCAGGGGGGTGTAAACTGGACTCATCTTCCAGACATTTCTAAGTGGCTTGAATTGGCTGGTGATGACACAATTAAGGGAGTCCAGCTAGGCACAGGATTGCTGGTGATTGTTATAGGGTTATGCGCTTTGTCTCTATCTGGATCCACAGAAAGAATAGTTCAAGTTGTTGGGTTTTGGTTTTTGACATCTGGAATGTTGGTTGTGTGGCATATCATGGAGTATCAAGAGATTATGCTGGGATCTTCGAGTTTTGGTGCTACTTCATTGTTGAAGCTCGTCTATGCAGTTCTTGGTATTGGCACAGTTTGCGCTGTTATAGCAATGCCTTGGCTCTGGCCTGTTGGGATCCTTGACAAAAGTTCCAAATTTCCTGTTTCTGAACATAGAGAATCTTCGTATGTGATTGGGTTGGTATATATGTTAAGTTGGTGTCTTCTGCAACTGCTACTCCAGCAACCAATCAACTCGGGGCCCATACTTTTGCTTCTCATTCAAGTCCTGGCCACCATCCTCCATTGTTCCTGTGGCACCCAAAGAAACAAAGAATCGGTTGATGTTAGTGCCTTGTCCAATCTTTTGCATTCACTAGCTGGATGTGTTAGATTACAAGATTTTGGGCTATATCTCTGAACTACCTAAGAAAAGGCTAATTCCATATATGTAAAATTTAGGTTTTAGTGAACTAATGGCAGTCACCCTTGTTACCTTATCTTTAGATTTCAATACTATATTCCCTGCTGAAAATATCATGTTGCAATATCCACTCTTCATAACTTAATCTGGATTTACATTTTTCTTCAAGCAGAACTGGATAATCTGAAGAGCGGTCTTGTTATATCTTCTAATTAGCATTGTGGATGTTCTAGTTCAATAGCACTCGAACTAGGTCTCACGGTTTGGTTTCTTTAACCTTGATTGCTTATTGGCTCCATGTGCTCATGTTATCACTTGCTTTTGTTCCTTTAGGTTTCGTTGCTGTACTTTGCCGGAATGGTAGGCCACTTTGCCCTGGGGAACAGCAACACTCTGGCCACAATTGATGTAGCAGGCGCCTTTATTGTATGTGCACTTGTTACCTGGTTAAGTGTTGGTTCTAGCATCCAAATTCCATAGGCATGCTATTGTTGCTTCAAGATTTTTTCCAGATCTGGTAACGACATGTCTAATTTTTTCGCCTACAACTTTGAACTCATTTTTAGGGCCTCTCGAGTTATTCCACCCTATGTTCTGGCATTTTGATGTTCGTTATCACCTACGCTTCCCCGATGTTAGTACTTCTTAGCTTGGTGACTTTCGTCTCTGTAAAGCAAACAATGAAGCATTCAAGTACCCAGGACGAATGCTTTGGGCATCATCTCAAGATGATTCTTGGATTCCCTTGTCTCATTCCACTGACCCTAAATGCCATTTTGCTGACTTCATATACCATTGTGTTGCTGTTAATGAGGAACCATTTGTTTGTTTGGAGCGTCTTCTCTCCAAAGTAAGTCTCTGCAACCGAGCAAGTTACTTCAGCTTTTCACCTTGTTACCTGGATCTGTTACCCGCACAAGCCACAAAGAGAAATAAGTTGCTTAATATCATAAATTGAACAGTCAATAATTCATCAATGCTGCAAGCATATACGTCTGGCTATCTAATTTCATACGTAGTGTTCTGACATTATCGATTGCTGTTGGTGGTTTTGGTGACTACTGTCTGAATGCAGTTGCATAAAACCTCATCCTCCATGCTTTTATTTCAGGTACTTGTATGTTTGTGCTACGACTGTTTCCGTCTACGTGGGCCTTCTTGTGGTGATTGCAACCGAGATATACATGTTTGTGACTCTTTCTTGGAGAAAAAGACGCAGCACTCGGAGCAATTAACATTAGCAGCAGCAGCTAGTGCTTCATTTGTATCGTTTTTTTCTTTGAGAAGCACCTCCATGCTTGCTTTCTCAGCCCAGTGTCTTGTACATGCAGATTTCTATCTGGCTAGGCTCAATTCTTAAATGATGGGAGAGAACAAGAAAGTGAGAGTTTGGACACTGAGAATTGGGGAAAAGTGCGAGTTTGTTGGGCAACTTGTGATGTGTAATTTAATTCTGAGGATAGGGTTAATCTCAATCTAATTAGATCCACACAATAATATTTTTGGTTAATATCAATGCTGTTTGTTAACTTCGTTCCACTAAGGGTAAAAGGTATGGCTTTCTGCTGGTCCTTAACCTTGGTAATATAATTTTATCAACGTTTGATCATAATCAGAGACCCTTAATGTTGGAAGGGCGGTTACTCATCTTCAGTAGCAGTAGATTTCTTTTTTCATGAACATTGGATAAAAAAACCATTTGTCTACTTTCACAGTTCTACAACATTTATAGGTAGAAGGGAGAGGTTAGGGATAACAATTATAAGGCTGTGATTCTCAATAAAAAAAAAATATTATAAAGCTGTTGAAAAATTGTAAAGTCTGGCCTCCACCTTATAGGTCAAGACGCCCTATCGTCCTTTTACCAGAACGGCCTGCCACTTCTAAGTCCAAAGCGAAGCGATGTCCATTACTAAGTCCAAAGCGGGAGGATGTCTATCATCAAGCCTAAAGTGGGACGGTGCCCATTACCAAGTCTAAATTGGGAGGACGCCTACCGCCAAGTCCCAAGCGGGACGGCGTCCACCATCAAGCTTCAAGTGAGACGGCGCCCACTCGGACATCCGCTTCAAGAACCAAGGCACCTACCCAGACATTCGTTTCAAGAGCCAAGGCGTCCACCCAGACGTCCAACTTCAAGGGCCAAGGCGTCCACCTGGATGTCCCTCTTCAAGGGCCAAGGCATCCACCCAGGCTTGAAGGACGAAGTGCCTGCCCGGACTCCAAAAGCAAAGCGCCCACCTAGACTTCAAGGACGGGGCGTCCACTTGGTCAACCCACTTCACGGGCCGAGGTGCCCAACCCAAACATATCGACTTCACGGGCTGAGGTACCCAACCCAGACATATTACTTCGAGGGAGAAGGCGTCCAACCCAGACATCCCACTTCAAGGGCAAAGGCATCCTCTCGGACATCTCACTTTGAAGGCGAAGGCGTCCAACCCGGACATATTACTTCGAGGGAGAAGGCGTCCAACCCGGACATCCCACTTCAAGGGTGAAGGCACTCACCTGGACACCTGGACGTACGATAAGTCAAAAATCTAGACACCGGGATGTGGGACAAAGTGCTCACTCGAATACCTGGACGTAGGATAAGCCGGACACCTGGAAGTGGGATAAGGCGCTCACTTGGATACCTGGACGTAGGATAAGCCAGAAATCCAAAGTATGGGGCACCCACTCCTCCAAGCACGGGGTGCCCACCCGGATATCCATTTCAAAAGCCAAGGCGCCCACCTTCGCACCCAGAGTAAACATCCGCGTTCATCTACATTTCTGACAACCTCGGCTCACCTTCGAATCTGAAAATATTATAAACTACAAAGTTTTAGATCCTTATCTTAGCTATCCATAGAAACTTGAATCATTTCAATCGAAGCTCAGAAGCGAATTCTGTGGATTTTCTACCAAAATGTGATAGTCCTTGACGAGGCAATCGACACTGAAACTTGAAGTCTCATTTTGACCCTCTTCCATGCATATTTAGGCAAGACTCTTCAAACATAAGTTGGAGATATACTTCTTGGCTTTCTATTGAAATAAGAATCACTCTATTCTGAGGTCTGGGTAGAGTGTTACGACCAATTTCGCAAGGATGGACGTGGCTGTCTTAGTACACACCATGTACTTGTGGAAACGCCAAAACTCTCTTCCTTAACTTCATACTAGGCACCGACTTTGTGAACATGGACCTCAAGCCAATGATCATCTCTAAAGATGCATAACTCGTGTCAAACCTCGCTTCCATGAACGCAAAATATTTGACCTCCAACAGAGAATAAGTATACCAATATCAGAAAAGACGTATACTAATATCAGAGTAGATTGATACCAATATCAGAGTAAAAGTATACCAATATAAGAGAAGAAGTATACCAATATCAGAGAAGAACGATACCAATATCAGAATAGAAGAAAATTAATATCACAGAAGAATGATATCAATATCAGAGTAAAGAAAACCAATATGAGAGAAGAATGATACAAATATCGTAGTAGAAGGATACCAATATTAGAGTAGAAGAAAATCAATATCGGAGTTGAAGAATACCAATACCAAAGAATAAGAAAACCAATAAACCTACAATTGTATATGTATTTTTTAGTGTTGTTGCTTTCATCGAATCTGTATTCATACAATTGTATTTACATAAGAATATTCCAAACAAAATTGTATTTCCAAATTGGTACGTATATGCAATAATATTGGTATGCATTGTGTGTTTGTTCAAAATATCTGCGTAGAAAGATATCAATATTAGAGAAGAAGGAGACCAACATCAGAGTAGAAGGAAACTAATATTATAGAAGAAGGAAACCAATATCCGAGAAGAAGGATACCAATATCCGAGTACATGGATACCAATATTCGAGAAGAATGATACCAATATCTGAGTACAAGGATACCAATATCAGTGAAGAAGAAAACCAATATCAGAGTAGAAGAAAACCAATATCAGAGTAGAAGAAAACCAATATCATAGAAGAAGAAAACAAATATCAGAGTGGAAGGACACCAATATCAGAGTGGAAGGAAACTGATATCATAGAAGAAGAAAACTAATATCTGAGAAGAAGAAAATAAATGTCCGAGTACAAGGATACAAATATTCCTATAATTATATTTTCATAAATTGTATTATTTTCCATAACTGTATTATTTTTTAGCATTTTGTGTGTGTTACTTATAGTGTTGTTACGTGATTTAGGATAATTGGATGATATTTATTTTATTTTTAATTATTTCTATAGCTATATTTCTTAATTTGTAGCTTATTTGTTAATAATGATGTACCAATATTACCCCTAATTAAGGGTGAGGACCAACTCGAAAAAAGCTCGATCCACCGAAAACCCGACCAACCCGAAGCCCAATACACTGAAAATCCAACTTGGAAAATGGGTTCATGGGCTGGCGGTCGATTTAAACTGACCGATCGACTCAAATCGGTGTCGTTTTATACGTACACCGTGAGCCCAAAACCCCGACCAAAATGCTGCATTTTGGGAGACTATAAATACCTTCCTACTACTGACTACCCAGTCCCAGTGCCGAATTAAACCTATTTGGTCGAACCCCGCCGCTCTCCAACCAAAACCAAACGCTCCGCCTCCACCGTTCACCGTCCTCCTCCTTAGCCGACCGACCACCGCTCCTCCTCCAGTCTTCTCCCGTCGTCCTCCGTCTCCAACTCCTCCCTTCTCCTTTCCTAGCAACTTCTGGTCGCTATTCTCCCTTCCTTTCCCAAATCACCAGAAATCCTAAATACCTAAACCGATCCCCTCACTTTTGGACTCGCAATTCTCCCTCACTTCTAGTCTGGTTCCTTGTGTTGCATGTCGGATCCGCAGGCTGAATCAAGGATTGAGAATTCAGAGATTGAAAATTCTGTGGCAGAGGAAGAAGAGTCGGGAGATTTGTGTGGCCGAGTTGTTGGACATGTTTTGATCTCTGAGCTGCTATGGCGGATGACTTAACGAAGAGGAAAGGTTCGGGAAATAATCGAAGAAGACAAAGTAAGTTGGATGACTTGTCGTTTGTTGGAGAGAAATAACTAATGACTTGTGGTGGGCCGTAGACCTTAGTGGTGTTTGTGTATTTATTTTCGGTTGTTCTTGTTGCTAGTGTGCCCCTTGGGCCTTAGTATGTATTTCTTCTAAATCGTTTTGGGAAAGAAATGTTACACTGCCAGCCCGACAATTTTTGTGTTTCATCAACACACCGTCATTCTTGTGTAACACCGTGACACTGTCGGCAAAAATTTGTGAAAATTTGGTTGGTCGGTATCTGCGACAAATAATGGGAAAAAACCAAACCATGAGACCGACTTATACTCACCCCTGCCCCTAGGGGTGAGCAAACAAACCAAAAACCGTCAAACCGGACCAATTCGGACCAAATGCAAAAATGGTCCGGCCCGGTTTGTAAAAACACCCAAAATCTAGTTCCCGGTCCGGTCCGAAATCCAATTTTTGTTCAGCTTTTGGTAATCCGGTCCGGTTTTTGGTCGGACTGGATCACACCTGGACCAGACCAGAGTAGGTACGGTCCGGTCCGGTCCGATTTGCAATATCCCTAAAATTCCAGTTTCGGTCCGATTTTTTCCAGTTCGGTCCGGTTCGGTTGACTTGCTCACCCCTCCGCCTAATGCCATTCGATCTCTCTTGCGTCTCAGTGGGGACTAGCCCCTCTCCGGCTCCCCTACATCCCACGTGACCTCGCCTCTCTCTCTCTCTCTACCCTGCATCTGCGTCGCCTTGGAAAAGAAGTTTAAAATAAATAAACAAGAAAGAAAACTTGTTGATAAAAAAAAGAAAAAGGATATTACCATTTTTAGTAGGAGCAGATATGGAGGATGGGGCCCCCGAGGGTTCCAATCTGGACACCCTCCTGGACCTCGCGACCAAGCTCCTACACGTCGGCGACTTCTCCGCCTCCAGAAAGTACGCCCTCCTCTACCGGAACTCCAACCCTAACCCTAACCCTAACTCCGTCGCCGACCAAATCATCTCCATCTCCGACGTCCTCCTCGCCTCCAAAACCCCGCACCTGATCGACCATTACTCCGTCCTCCGGCTGGAGAGGCCGCTCCGCTGGGTCCCGGACTGGAAGACGGCCGTGAGGAACCACTTCCTGAAGCTGTTCGCGGACATCCACCCCGCCAAGGACTCGCTCCCCTTCGGCCAGGACGCGCTCAACCTCATCTGCGAGGCTCGGTCCGTGTTATCCGACCCGGACGCCAGGGCTCGCTACGACCAGGTGCGCGGCGAGGAGGTTACGTTCTGGACTGTCTGCCCTTACTGCTTTTACTTGTATCAGTACGATGGTGTTTATGAGGACTGCTGCTTGAGGTGCCGGAATTGTGGGAAACCGTTCCACGCTGGGGCGGTGGAGCCTCCCCCGGATGTGTATGTGGCGGATGAGTACTATAATGGCGTCGGGATGTTCCCTGTTAAGTACCGGTTGGATTGGAGTAGTGTTGGTCGTAGTGGTGAGATTAGTAGTATGAGTGGTGGAGGTGGTGGTGGTGGTTTTAGTGTTGGTAGGACGGGGGCAAGTGGTAAGTCGGTGGGGAAGAAAATGACAGGGAGGGGGAAGAAGAGAAGCGGGAAAGAGGGCGGTTTGGGGTTCAGAGGTAACGGAGGTGGGAATGGTGCAGAGAATGATTTGGAGTTCTTCATCCGAGACGATGATATATATGTCAGCATCAAGGATGAACTGATTGATTAAAGGGATTGTGTGTGAAGCGTTCGTCCTGTTGATATGAATCATTCTAACAGTTGACTACGTAGTTTAGGAAGGGCTGCTAGAGAATTTTGGGGAATCTACTGTACAGCTCTGTGTGTTCAACTTAGGACACTAACAATGACTGTTGTTTGATTGGTAACTATTACGTTGCGAATGTCCCAAGTAGGTTTACTTTGCCGATGGTGGTTTTTGTTGACTTTGCTTCTGTTAACATTGTGGACAAATGCAAAGTTGTCAACAACTTTTGTAGCTACATGCAAAGCCTGGAATTTGGCTTGTCTGCATATTCAATGTATGGCTAAGCTTAGGTCTACGACGGGCTTGCCAATCATCCGTGTCCTGGGAGTTCATCACTGCTCTATTTCAAGCCACTAATGTCAACCAAGACCTTGTTTGCTCTCCTTGTTTGCATCTTTACATTTTGTTTTCTCGGTAAATCTGGATTATTTTCTCTGGTTTAATTGGCAGATAATCATTCCTTGTTTGCACGTTCTCTGGTTTGCTTTCTTGGCTATTTTCTGATTGTATTTTGGCGAAATTATAAGGGATGCATAATCCTTCCCGTTCATATGGAATGATTTAACCCTGCCAAAATATATATATTGGATTGGGTACCTGTATGCTGCTGGAACTAGTCTTGGCCAGTATAAAGAGCATGCTGTTTGACGGTGTTCCTGGAAGCCATCTGTTAGTTATCTGTGTTTGGAGGTGCAGGGAATTACAAGTGCTTAAGTGAGTTGTATGTGGTAACCGTTTGGGATGTATCGGCTCGAGTGGAAGATTGTCAAAACTGGTGTTCGTTTGGCCAATGTGGGTGGATGGGCTCCAGATGGTTGATATATTCAATCTTCATCTTGGTTTTCTTGTGTTAAAGCCATAGGCGGCTGTCGTAAGTTGACATGAGGGGCTGTTTGCTCGTGTCATTGGGGATGAGATGAAGAGGATTGTTGGGAGAAAACACTTGTTGGTCAAGGGATAGATGGCCGTGAGAGGTTAGGGCTAATTAATAAAGAATGCTTTGCCTGGCATCTCGAAGCTCAGCAGATCAACATATACATGCAACTGGCTGGTGTTCATATATCTAATTTTGACTATAACTATGTTTCGTTGCATTTAGGATTTTGATTTTGCAGACTACTAAGTAACATAAAGTTGTCACTTGTCAGTCCAATGTTTTCACTCCAAAAGTTTGTGCCTCTAGAAAACGTCATAGGATGACTTGTTAGGAGAGGAGACTAATTTCGAATTTTTTGGGTCGGAAATATCTGGTATTCCGATACATATTGGACCAGTTTTGATTCTGGTCGGGACGGCAAAAAGAACTGGCAAAATTTGGATTTACGTGTTCAATCAGCTGAGAATAATCCATCCTCGATCGATCTTCCATAGTCCTAAAATTTGGATTGCATTATGTTACAAAATTTTGGATCTGATGTTCTTGCAAGACCATACATTTCGGACAGCAAGTGATCTTAAAACTAAAAAAAGAGGGAACATATTCATTCATAGGACAACGGTAGGCATTTGAAATGAGGAAAATGGTATACCTACAAAAAGAATCAAGAAAATTAGATCAAAATTATTTTTCTTGGGGGAAAACCATCGGAAAAGCCTATAATATCTAACCAGGGAAGGTCTCTGCATACTTTTCAACTGCAGGATTTCGTATTGGCACCTTAATTAGTAATTAGTGTTTACAGAAGAATAATGCACGGGCCAAGACAACTGACGAGATAAGATGACCACTTAAATATTCTCCAGTATAGTGAAACTTCTCTTTCACTCAAAAAGTTATCCTAGGACATGATTCACCATAAACATAACTCCTCAAGGTGGAAGTGCCAAGTTCTCGACTTAGTACACATCTTAAGACTGACGGTACACAAACTCGGATTGAACTAAAAGGAAAACCTGATTATTGCTGATCAGCAGCCTCTTTGATAGTCAACGACAGTTGAGCGAAAAAGAAACTCCATAAAAATCTTACGAGACTAATAAAAAAGTTCATGTACAGTTAAGATATGGCTCTCTGCAAGGAAAAGGAACGAATATACCAGTCCCAAATATTCCTTTCATGATAAGGTCGAGTGATAGTGAAGCTTTTTTACGTGTATGAATGAATGACATCTATTTCTGTTCAATGCACCGCCATCATCACTTATAGAACACAAGATCTCTGCTTACATTTGCTTTGACAGCATCTTCTAATCTTTCAACTCTGTCAAAATCAACTTCAAAAGAAACCATGGCATACCCTTCTTTTCCAGTTTCATAGTCCTGCTTGATGTCATCGACTTCAAAAGACTGAAGCTGTAAAAGCAAGCAAGATAATGATGAAGTATCGTGTTGGCCACCTTTGATAAATGCATATGCCGTAAGAAATAGAAAGGCAAAGGTTAACAAGAAGATTTAGGAAGGATTCGGTTTAAGCTTTGGCATTTGCAGAAATTTGATGTCAGAGAGCCCTATCCAAAGAGCCAGACAGCATCTTCGGAGAAAACAAGTGCCAGACTGATACTAGCAAGTGAGATGTTATTAAAGAGAACCCAGACATGCAAGTTCAATTGTATCATTAGCTGCAAGGCAAGACCCCATAAGACAAACAGAGAGTTTTTTTTTATACCTTTTTCTCTTGGGCAAATCTTCTATTAACGCAGAAAGATACAGAAACGTAGAACATTGCAGATCACAACAGCACAAATTTCTAGCATGTACATTGTTCTCATTTTAGTTCATTCCCTTTTACCTTGCACCACCTTGCCATCGTCAAATTGCTTTTGATGCCAATGACAAACTAGAAGAAATCATCGGACATTCGGAGAATGCTTACCTGATGGTTGAGAATGCCTAAAAGATCAAAAGGAACCTCCACACCCACTCGGACCTGCAAATATGTTGTTCATTAGGAGGGCAAGAGGATGGTCATCCGAATTGTTGACACAGATCCAAGAACAGGAAAAACCAAATAAATGGTTGACACATAGGTTAAAGGAGCAGAGCACCTTCGACTTGACCAGACAAGTTGGTGCACTTCTCAAACATTCTGAAGCTACTCCACCGTAAGCCCTAACCAGGCCCCCAGTTCCCAGCTTGATTCCTCCAAAATGCCTTAAATACCAATGAGTAAATATCAGGGGAAAAAGAACAGATTTGAAACACCATGAATAAGGAGGAACACACTCTACGCTAAACATACAACACACAGAGGCAGAGAGCAGAGAAAGAGGAAAGCAAGATTCCAGAACCTGATTACAACGACCATCACTCTGTCGATCCCAGAAGAAGTGACGGCAGACAGAATCGGCTTGCCAGCCGTACCTGATGGTTCACCATCATCATTTGACCGACATTGATCCCCAACCTAGGACCACCACACACATGTAAATTATGGGGAAGAAAGAAGACGTAAAGGATCTCAAAAGCCTCATAAAGTGGAATGAGCAACCCCACACCTTATACGCCCAGCAATTATGGGTTGCACGAGAATCTCTGACCTAACCAGCAACCACAAAACAAATAAACAAGGCAAAGAAGAGTGAGTATTTCCCCGCTATAATAGAGCGAAATCGCGTATAGCATCGATCATCAGCGAATCCTTTCGTTCCGTTCCACTAACTACATCCTACGTGCTTCCAACTCCCCACACAGATCATCCCCGACCAACAGTTAGTTAGATCATCCCCGACCAACAGCTATCCAAATGTGATGCAATTCAATAATCCATCGAAAAACCCTATCCCGTACCCTACCTACTTCCCGAAGAATAATACATCAACCGTTGGATGAAATATATAGTTTAGGCGGGCAGATAGAGAGGAGTACCTGGGAGAGGAAGGAGAAAGCGGATCGCTCGTCGGAGACGGGGCCGGCGATGGCGATGAACTTGCTCTTCTTGATTTCTTTCTCCACCTTCACTATCTCTCTTATCGCCGTGTAGGCCCCGCCGGCCGAGGATGAGGCCATGGTGGAGATGCGGCGCCGGTGGAGGCAGCTCGGTGGCCTTGTTATTGCGCCCACCGCCACTCGCATTTCATAAGTTAACCGTATATCTTTGTTAACTTATAATACATCTTTCTTAAATCACCAATGTCAATCGATTATTTCATCCATGCTCCAATTGCAACGTGGACACGTTGTACTTTTCGGCTTTAGATTTAGCGGGGATTATATAAAAAATGTCCTCATAGAATGGACTAAATTTGGGTCGTTAGATGTGCTTTAAAAAAAAATATTACAGATCCAACAACCAAAATTTAATGAATTTACATAAGGGGCAAATTTGGTATCTGACACAAAACCTCAAACCCTAAAAAAAATCACCCTCGCTCTCTTCCAGCCGCCAAAGCCATTCCCCCCTTTTCTAAAAATACGCTAAAAGCCATTCTTCTCCAAACCAATTTTCATCGATATTATCTCTAAGCACCATTCCCCCTCTAATCATCATGATATGCTTCGTGCAAGTATCTCCTTGTGACTAGAATTATAATTTCAATTCTCATTGTGAGCCAAATCACGAACTCTTCACAGTGCCTAGAGCTTGTCAAGGAACGGATCTGGTTCGCCGAACGGCATCGGACGCTAGTGCGCCGGTAGGATCGTGAAGGGTTTTATTCCCTTAGTGAAAAGAATGTGACTTTAATTGTAATTACTGTCCAATTTTATCTTTAACCCTTCAAGTGTAATTACTGTTCTTATTGTTTTCATCAATAGTTGATTTTGGGATCTGGGTTTAATTAGATATCTGGGTTCTCATTTTATGTGATGGATCGTGAAGGGTTTTATTTCCTCGGTGAAAAGAATGTAACTTTAATTGATTTGGATTGTTTCTTGTTAGACATGTAATTCTCTCGAATTACTTTTTCCCTTGTGGGTTTACGATGTGGGTCATTTTTATCGAATCAATTAAAATTTAGGGTTTTCGTGTTTGATCTGGTTCGAAGATTCCATCTGACGTAGCGAGCGGAAGCTAAACTAACTCGAATGGGTAATTGCTCTCCAAGCACAACTTCCGTTGTGTTAAAGAGGTTGTCCAAGGGTGTTGGACGGCCAGCAAGGGCGGAAATTAAACAAGGGACGCACCCTTTGCTTAGAGTTGTGAAAGAAACCTTTCTCACATTCAAATTGGATTCAAAACTGATCGTTTATTGCTCACCATCATAACCCTTTAATAGGGGCGTGACTTAAGGCCTGCATAAATGCCAAGCTATTCAAAAGCCACGGTTACAAGCTGATTAAGTCAGCCAATTATTTCCCCCACCCACATAATTGGTACTTAGACCTTATTACTATTTCGAATGAGCTAAATATCCCGATCAGTACAAGAACAAAGATAAAACTAAAAAGGACGTCCCTACGTCATCCTTCCCTTCTTGAAAATCATGCTTGTCCACGAGCAGCTAGGCGTGAATGCACGGGAAAGGCATCATAGTACGGTGTCAAATCTGCCACATTGAAGCTTTTTGACACGCCAAACTCCTCCGGAAGGTCAACTACGTACGCATTATCATTGATGCGTCGAAGGATCTTGTATGGCCCAAATTTCCGAGCTTGCAATTTGCCTCCCATATTGCTCGGCATCCTTTCCTTTCTAAAGTGGACCATGACTTGCTCACCTGGTTGAAAGATTTGAACACGCCTATGCTCATCAACTCGCGCCTTCTCCTTGCCATAAGCCTCTTCCAACCTCAACCGAACATCTTCAATCACTCTGCTTAGGCTTGCTCCGCGTAGGTAATCGCCAGCGGATTGCCTTTAGTAGGTCTCGGAACTGAAGATACATCCACTAAGTGATTAGGCTCTTTAGTGTACACCAAAGAGAATGGTGATCTTCCTGTCACGCGATGAGCTGCGCCATTATAAGCAAATTCAGCAATGGGCAAAGCCATATCCCATTGCCTCTTTTTCTCATGACATAAACTCCGTAGCAGGTTACCAAGAGTTCTATTTGTTGCTTCGGTCTGTCCATCCGTTTATGGGTGAGCTGAAGTGCTAAATTGCAAGGTTGCATCAAACATCTTCCAAAGTGTCTTCCAAAAGCTGGCTAAGAACTTCACATCTCGGTCAGAAGTGATTGTTCGCGGGACTCCGTGTAGTCTTACGACTTCCTTGAAGAAATGCCTTGCCACTGCATGCACATCGTTTGTCTTCTTGCAAGGAATGAAGTGAGCCATCTTTGACAACCTGTCCACAACAACAAAGATAGAATCCGCACCACGAGGGGTGCGGGGTAAGCCGAGCACGAAATCCATGCTGAGGTCTTCCCATATGGCCTTTGGAATGGGTAATGGCATGTAGAGGCTCGTGTTATGCACCGTACCCTTGGTCTCTTGACAAACTCTACAATGTTTCACCATTTTGGCCACTTCTTTGCTCATCTTAGGCCAGTAGAAACGTGAAACCAAAGCTGCCAAAGTCTTGTCTCTTCCCAAATGAGCCGAAAGCCCCCCTCCGTGCATCTCCCACATTAGTTGCTCACGGAGTGATGTCTTGGGAATGCATAATTGGTTTCCTTTTATAAGAAAACCATAGTGTACAAAATAGTCATCCACCGCCTTCCCGTTCTTGCATTGTTGCCATATGTCTCAGAAATCTTCGTCATCTTCATAAATTTCTTTCAAACAATCGAACGTTGTGATTGATCCTTTCAATTCAACAAGGAGATGCACTCTTCTACTCAATGCATCAGCAACCACATTTTGACTCCCACTCTTGTGCGCAATCTTAAATGGGAACTTTTGTAAGTACGTGCTCCATCTAGCATGCATATGGTTGGTCAGCTTTGACTGATCATTCAAAAACTTAAGAGCCTTATGATCCGTGTACAACACGAATTCTTTTCCAACCAAGTAGTGCTCCCACGTCTTGAGAGCTCTAAAGACAGCATAGAACTCTTGCTCATACGTCGACCAAGTCTGCCTGTGCTCACTCAACTTTTTACTAAAATAAGCAACAGGTCATTTCTCTTGAGATAATACAGCTCCAATGCCAACACCACACGCATCAACATCCACTTCAAACAACTTAGAGAAGTCAGGAAGGGCAAGTACCGGGGCGGAGCTCAACTTCTCCTTTAGTTGGTTGAAAGCACGATCTGCCTCATCTCCCCACTCGAACTTGGCTTGCTTCTTCAGCAAGGAAGTAAGCGGTGCGGCAATAATGCTAAAGTTGCGAATGAATCTCCGATAAAATGTTGCTAACCCGAGGAAGCTTTGAATCTGACTTGCATTCAGAGGGATTGGCCACGACTGAATGGCTTCGACCTTCACTTGATCAACTTGAATCCCGTCTTTTCCCACGACAAATCCGAGGTACACCAAGCTCTCTTTCCAAAATACGCACTTTCCCAAATTGGCAATAAGGCTATTGCTTCGTAGAGCGGTGAAAACTTGCTTCAAATGACCTAGATGATCTGCTTCAGACTTGCTATACACCAGGATGTCATCAAAGTACACGACCACGAACTGATCAAGAAATGGCTTCATGACCTTGTGCATTAACCTCATGAAGGTGCTTGGTGCGTTTGTCAAACCAAATGGCATGACGAGCCATTCGTACAAGCCATCACGAGTCTTAAAAGCGGTCTTCCACTCGTCTCCAGGGCGGATCCTAATCTGATGATAGCCGCTCTTCAAGTCTATCTTTGAAAACAACTTAGATCCACTCAAATTATCAAGCATGTCATTGAGGCGAGGGATAGGAAACCTGTACCCCACTGTTATTTTGTTGATTGCTCGACTGTCCACGCACATCCTCCATGTACCGTCTTTCTTAGGAACCAAAAGAGCGGGTACACCGCATGGACTTAAGCTCTCTTGGATGTAGCCTTTGTCGAGCAACTCCTGGACTTGATCTCGTAGGATCTAATTTTCTTGCAGACTCATGCGCTAGTGGGGCAAGTTCGGTAGGGTTGCTCCCGGAATCAAGTCTATCTGGTGTTGGATATCCCTTAAAGGTGGCAAGCCTTTAGGCAGATCGTCGGGTACAACGTCGGGAAAAAGTTTTAGCAACTCTTTGACTTGATCAGGCAACACCTCCGTGCTTGCATCTTGGCGTAAAGACTCCTTCACCACTAGAACATGACAACCTCCATATTCCTTCATCGAAGCAAGAAAAAGCTTAGAAGAAGTTACTAGCGTCAACGTGTGCATGGTATTGTTTAGCTTGATTTTTCCGTGCTTCGGTTTCCTTGGGAGGAGAGTGAACTGTTGTCCCTCCTTCTTGACTTCATAAATATTCTCCCTGCCTTTGTGTATAGCCTGATTGTCAAATTCCCATGGTCGCCCTAATAGAATATGGCAAGCATCCATCTCCAATACGTCGCAATTGACCGTATCTTTAAACTTACCAATTGAGATAGGCACGCTACACTTGGCATTGACTTTGATCCCTCCTCCCGAGCGGATCCATCCTATGGAGTATGGAGCTGGATGGGGTATGGTCTTCAAGCCAAGTTTGTCCACGACCTGCTTGCTCACAAAATTCTCTTGGCTTCCTCCGTCGATGATCACCTCGCACACTTCATCCCCTACGTGACATTGAGTTCGGAATAAATTATGCCTTTGAGATTCGTCCTTCTTGGTGGCTGTCAGGGCCATCTTCCTTATAACCCCACAATATTCCTCCCCTTCTTCGGACGAATCTTGCTCCTCTTCGCTGCTTCCTTCAACGGGGGCGCACATGAAGGTTCTCGCATGCTCTTCCTCCTCTTCATCTCGTTCGCACAGTTGAGAAAACTTTCTCCTTGGGTATTCACTTGACTTGTGACCGAGGGCGTTACATTTAAAACACCTGATTCCCGTGCTTGTTTCAGGTTCCTTCCCTTTTCTTTGCGTGATCTCAGGATTATTCTTTGCTTTGGTCACGATCTTTGGCTCACTCGGAAAGGTTACACTCTTCTCGCCTCCCTTGTTAAAGCTAGAGGTTTGCCCTGGTCCTGAAAATCGAGTAGGGACAGCTTTCTTCTTCTTCAAGGCCGCGCCAGTTTTCTGAGCTTTCGTGCAAGCATCATGGAAATAGAGGAAGGTGTCATATACTCCAAACGGTTCTTGATCTCGTAGTTAAGACCATCAACAAAACGCGCGATCATTTGATCCTCGTTCTCCTCCACATTATTTCGAGAGGCAAGCCTCATGAATTCAGTGATGTAATCTTCCACGGATCTATTACCTTGCGTGCACGTCAAGAATCGCGAATAGAGAGTCTGATGGTAATCCACGGGCAAGAATCTCTCCCTCAAGGCCTGCTCCATAGAGAGCCAATCTCGTATAGGAAGATCTCCTCTCCTCCTGCGGGTTTCTTGTTCTTTCCTCCACCAAACCGCAGCTCCTGACTCAAGCTTCAAAGCCACGTAATTCACCTTCTGCTCCTCCGTAAGATCCATGCAGTCAAAGTACTTCTCCACTGAGTCCAGCCAGTTTAGGAACCCTTCCACGTCTATGTCCCCATAGAACTTCTCTATATTCATCTTGAAAGGGCGATCTACGCGTCGAGCAAAATCTCTTTCTTCTCCTCTATAGGCGTCTCCCCTATACGCTTCTCTTCGCGCATAATCCTCCCTATAGGTTTCTCTTCCAGGAGCACGTCCTAGATCACCATGTCTACCACCTCCTCTACCTCGTCCCCTCAACCCTCTCCCTCCCCTTCTCACATTAAGGGTAGCATCAGAATCTACATCCTCCTCTTCCTCTCTCTGATCATTACGTACCTCAGCTGGAGGGGGTTGCCCTACGGGTGGTTGCACCGCAAGGTTGTCCAGGCGTGTAAGGATTGCCTGAATTGCCGCCTCCATTTGAGTGAATCTCTGATTCATGTCGGGTCTTGGGATGTCATCAGGGTCGGCCATAGTGCATCGGCTTTTGGTGGTGCTAGGTGGTAAAAAATGAGACTTAGATCAGGAGATTACGAAGTCTTGTGGATCGGCTCGTAGATGGGGTCTCTCGCAACTCACCGGGTGATAACATACACTCAATCTCAACGTGGAAGCTGAGAGGGATCTCACTCAACAGCTTTGATACCACTTGACGTAGCGAGCGGAAGCTAAACTAACTCGAACGGGTAATTGCTCTCCAAGCACAACTTCTGTTGTGTTAAAGAGGTTGTCCAAGGGTGTTGGACGGCCAGCAAGGGCAGAAATTAAACAAAGGACGCACCCTTTGCTCAGAGTTGTGAAAGAAACCTTTCTCACATTCAAATTGGATTCAAAACTGATCGTTTATTGCTCACCATCATAGCCCTTTAATAGGGGCGTAACTTAAGGCCTGCATAAATGCCAAGCTATTCAAAAGCCACGGTTACAAGCTGATTAAGTCAGCCAATTATTTCCCCCACCCACATAATTGGTACTTAGACCTTATTAACTATTTCGAATGAGCTAAATATTCCGATCAGTACAAGAACAAAGATAAAACTAAAAAGGACGTCCCTACGTCACCATCGTTTGTTGATGCAATTTCCTTTTTGGGATTCTTGTCTTGTGTTGGGTACTGGATATTTGTTTGTATATGATCTAATGGTATATTTGGCTTCGATTTTGTGTTTGGATGCAAATTTTTAAGAAGAAGGTTACCAATATCGGAGAAGAATGAAACCAATACCATTTAAATGGTATTCCTGTTTAATTATAATGTAAGATGAAATATTCTCAAATCTTTGTAGAAGGATACCAATATCATAGATGAAATATATCAATATTGGATAAATACTATACCAATATGAGAGTATAAGGATACCAATATCCCAGAACAAGGATACCAATATCTGAGAAAAATAAAACTAATACCATTAAAATGGTATACCAATATAAGAGTATAAGGATACCAATAATATACAAGCATGATACCAATATCCTAGAACAAGGATACCAATATCCGAGAAGAATGAAATCAATACCATTAAAATGGTATACCTGCTCACGTAAGATGAAATATTTCCAAATCTGTGAAGAAGGATACAAATATCATAGATAAAGGATACCAATATTAGATAAGAACTATACCAATATCAGAGTATAAGAATACTAATAATATAGAAGCAGGATACCAATATCTGAAAAGAAAGCTGCCAATATCCGAGTAGATTGAAACCAATACCATTTAAATAGTTTGTTAATAGTGGTTTGACAATATTGCCCCTCCTTGCCATTCAATCTCCTTTGATCCTACCTTGTCCCCACTGAATTTGAGCCCATAGTTTTGGGGTTAAAACAGGTCCTCACCACGGACATGTAATTTATCCTCTAGGATAAAACGTTGTCATATCTTAGAATAAAATTCAACTTCTGTAGTCACAACATTCAATAAGAAAGCTTATCAGTCGTACACATTACAAAGATTAATAAAATTTTACTTGTAAAATTATTTTAAAAAAAATAAATCCAATTTTATTGACATGTTGTAAATAAATCCATTTTTATTGACATATTGTACGCATTTTATTTTAGGTTTTCAAAATTGAACCCGAAGGTGACTCATAAATTTTTAATTTTCTGGTTCACTCGATCTACACGGTCAAACAGTCAATTAGACCAATATATGTGTTTTCTACATTGTTTTCGAATATACAGTCTGATCGGTCGGACCATGAATCAGAGTCTTGGGCGAGTCAGAAAATCATGTACGTACGCTTACCTAACGAACCGGATGATTTTTGGTCAGACCAGGTATTTGACCCGAAAAATTTGGTTCGTTAAGTTTGACCAAAAATTTTACTCCAGAATTCACCCGGCCCAACCCAAAACAATTTTAAAAAATCAGATTACATGCTCAATTTTTCCAAATCAACACTAAATTAACAAAGATAACTATACCAAATATGAAATAAATTGACCAATATATCAAGAATATTAACTTTTAAACCTATTATTTACTAAATATATATAAATCCCGGTCCAACTGCCGATTTGATTGGTCGAACCAGTTGACTTAGAGGTCGGACCAAAATCCGAGTCGCTCTCCGGATCATTTTTGAAAACAATAATTTTCTATACTAGTAATTATTAATAAAATAAAATAAATTTTTTTAACATAAAAATGACAAAATGTAAGTTCAAATATTCAAAGTTGATACTCTTTTGTAGTCTGCAATTTGCACCATATTCGAGAACAGTACAAAAATATTCACTCACTCTATTTTACACCGTCTTCAAAAATAGTTGTTTTGATCCAAGTTACGTTGGACCAAAGCAATCAAGAATTGATACTCTATTGTAGTCTGCAATTTGCTCTTGTGATCCGCATTAGCAAGCTATAGCAAACAGGGTCTTTGAAATCTTGCGATTTAATGATGTTTGTCAACTTTAGGGTCAAAGTTGATTTTTTTGTGA
Organism: Hypericum androsaemum; assembly: GCA_963995505.1. Classification (NCBI taxonomy): domain Eukaryota; kingdom Viridiplantae; phylum Streptophyta; class Magnoliopsida; order Malpighiales; family Hypericaceae; genus Hypericum; species Hypericum androsaemum. The sequence continues at coordinate 14,111,004 of OZ023181.1, read as the reverse complement.
AATACGGCTGACTGGCCATTGATGTCCACCTAGCTTCTGCCATTTCTCGCTCTCACCCGAAAAATAAAATCAGTTTTCAATGAGTTACTCAAATGCGTACATATGTAGCAAAAATAAGCGGAAAAAAGGGAAGTGTCCACTGCGGAAATAATTTCCACGCTCACGGAATTCTAGTTCAAGGACGACGCTAAACAATTATAGAGATCAAAAAGTAGTCAACTGCCGGGAACCATTTATAGGAACAGAAAACAAAATCCACTGATGGCACTAAGCAGAAGAATCTGGTGGATAGTCACTGCTCCGGCGACCGATAGCGGCTGCAAGATCATTCCTCCATAGGCTGGTTCTCCTGAGTTGTTTCTCGGTGGACCTTGACCTTGATTTTTTCGGGAATAGTAAGAGAGGGGTCCTTTGCCAGAGCGAGTGGTGCCTTGAGCATGGGAATGCTCTGCTGCAGTTCCCGTCTTCCCTCTTTCCTTTCCTTCGCTCCTTTTCCCTTGAACCTGTCCAATATTTCATATGATAATTTAGCAAGTTCTAAAATATTTTCATGCTCCTGTATGTAATGCAAGGGAAAAAAAATTTGGAAGAGCTGAAGAACCTGTTGGTTATATGTTTGTCCAGTCTCTCGCTTCTGATTTTGTCAATCTTCTTAATGGCCTTCAAAGTTTCTTCGGTTTGAATCCTATCATATCGCTCAGGCCTATTGCGCTTTCGCTCGAACTCAAATGTTGCATCCTACAAAAAAAGTCATACGGCTTGATAACCCAAAGAGATGTGATAGAATGAAGCAAAACAAGTTAAGACCAGAGTCGTGATTACCTGTGTCATATCTTTTCCGTGCAGCCTCCTGTAGGCCTTGGTCCATTTCACCTTACGGGGATTCCTCTTCATTTTAAAATTCTTATGGCACTTGGATCGACAAAACCGAAAAATCTGGACAACAATAATCAATCAGCAACTATGTGGCACACCCAAGTTCTTCACTATGAAAAGAAGCTTGCGGAATATTTAACTCTAACAACAGAGACCGATCCATTTTAACAAGAACCTTTTAATCTTTATGCTAATATTTATCGGTTTCAGCGGCTCAATTGTTAATATTCTAACAGTAGAAGAAAAAGGCCTCCAAAACGAATTCCGAATGAAGCAAAAGAGAAACAAAACCGAGCAAAATGTGCTGCCCTTTTTCATCCAATCGATCAACAAAACAAGGCAACCAGCTCGTTCATATCAGCTAAACTACACACGAACAGGAGCCCTTCGATCCAAGGTCCAACCAACTAAACCCTAGCTGAATAGAAAAACGGAAAAACGAAACGATAGACAACGGGAGCTACCTTAGCATCGTTGCGAACGAACTGAATGCCGTGACCTGGGTATATGCTGGAGGAACAGAACCAGCACTTCTCTATTCTCATCCTTCCCTCGCCAAAAAGGACTCAATTCCCCTGCGAGAAATAAACGAGACAAATAAATTCACAGGCAAAGCTAAACCCTAAACGAAGAAAAGGAAATAAATACACAGCAACTTCAATCTCTTCTAGCGAGTGGTGGAAGGAGAAGGAACTTATGCCGCCCCAAGTTTCTTCCTTCCGGTGGAGGCAGCTTGAAACCCTTTTATATGCGTCATTAAAGGGTCAACTCGGATTCATATACAGGTTTCACTAGTGGGTTTCCCACGCACACCTATTAAACAAACGACCGGCCGCCTATTATTTTTCACAATTTTTTTTTGTGAGATATTATTTTTCACAATTAAGGAACAAACGGATGGTGGCAATTCTGTCCAAACAAATTTCAAAAATAATATAGAACAATAAAATTTTAAAACTCTAACAATAACCCTTAAAAAAATATAACAATGATGAACTCTTAAAAAGACTGAAAATTACTATCTACTGATGCATTCAGATAAAAATATTTTCAATTTTCTTACAACTTTGGTGTTCGAATTTTACAATGGAAAAAATATATCTTGGAGAATCACTAAATACGTTTTTATAGTGTTTGATTCTAAATTCACAAAAAAAAATATGTAAAGAGATGTCATCCATCCCGTATAGAAAATTTACTTTCTGTACCGTATGCAAAAGCAGCAAATAGGTGGATTAGTGGAAATTCTTTCTTCTTCCTCTTGCCTAAAAATGAAAATACATTCCAATCTAAACATGTGCTTTGAAGCCACATGTTTAAGTTAGACAAGTATTGCTGTTGAGGTACAAAATAAACCTGGCCTTTGGTTGGTCATCGAGCAACTGGCCTGGTCATTGAGTAACCGGCCTGGGGCTTGGTCATCGAGCACCCGACCTGAGGCACTAGTCATCGAGCACCCGGCCTGAGGCACTTGTCATCGAGCAACCGACGTGGGGCCTTGGTCATCGAGCAACCGGCCTGGGGGCCTTGGCATCGAGTAGCCCGCTTGGTAATCGAGTAGCCCGCTTGGGCTTGATCATCGAGTGCTTGGCCTGGGGCACTAGTCATCGAGAAACCGGCCTTTGGTTGGGCATCGAGCACCCGATAATAGTCATCGAGCAACTGGCCTGGGGCCTTGGTCATTGAGCAACCGGCATGGGGCCTTGGCATCGAGCCGTCCACCTCATGTCCTGATTATGTTGAGACTGATGACGGTCTTCCCTCAGTCGAGACTGATGACGGTCGACTGCTTTGGTGTGTTGTCTTCGGTTTACTTCGACTTGTTCTTGGATAGTAAACATCCATCTTTGATAAATTGGCCATCACTTTGGACTCATAGCTTGGAATGAGGAAATTTTTGTGGCTTTGGATAGGTAGGACATGTGCCTACAACTTTGTTTTCCGGAGCATTGCCTAATTCGGATCAGAAGTGGGTCTAAACAGAGCGCCAAGTCCCAGTGTTGGTTTGCTCGGTAGGTTATGTCAGATTTTGGTAGAACAGCCATATGTTTTGACTCAGGCGTCAGATTAAGCTGATCTCTTCGGCTATAGAAAGGCATGACAAATTTGTAGTTTATGACTGATTCAGATTTGAAGAGGAACAAGGTCAAAATTTCGTGGCAAAGCGAAACCTGCTTTGGGTTCAAAAGTGGATGTTTTGGGCTTGGTTAAGCCCGATTTGGGAGGCAAAGCGTCCATTTTTGGGCATGGAGAGCCCGCTTTGGAAGGCTAAGTGGATCCCGTTTGGGCGCTTTGGGCTGCGATGGAGGTGAGCCCGCTTCGGGGCTTGGACATTTGCTTCGACTTTGGGGGTAGCCTATTTTGGGCTGGAGCCTGCTTTGAGAAGCAAAGTGGAAGCGGGAACCCGCTTTTAGAAGCAAAGCGAAGGGGGTGGCCAGCTCGCTTTGGGTCTACTTGGGCTTAAGCCAGCTTTGGAGTTGGAGGTGGTTGCCGATTTTGTTTGAAGGAAGGTTGCTTTGGGCTTCGTGTGTTCGAAAACCGCTTTTGATGAAAGCCCACTCGGGTTTGTTACACAATGGCGGTCTAGTTGGAAACTTAGGCTTGACATAACAACTATTTTGGAAAGGATGTTGGAGAAGGTCAAGTCGGCTTAGGTTTTTCGTATTCTAGGCTGGGATGGCTTGCTTAGCACGATCATTAATTGAGGCGGACTTCCCGGGATTGGATCTTGGAGCTAGGTTTTCCTATTTTGAGTTGAGACTTTCCTATGTTGGAGGCGACTTAGGTTTTCTTACCCTAAGCCAAGCTAGGTCGAGACGGTCTATATCAGGAGGGTTTGAACAAGAGAGCAGACACCCAACAACACAACGAGAAAACCCTACTCCGGATTCGTCTCGGGAAGTCTTGACGTTCTTATACCATTTTTCTGACAACAGTTATAATTGGACGTTTTATCTAATAACACAAAAATAGTAGGAATGAATGGAATTGAGAGTTCAAACAGTAATAATGGTGTAATGGTTTATTAATATTTATCTTTTGAGTGAGATAACAGATTTAACTAAGAAATTTATAATAAAATATCATATTAAAATATAAATTGAAAGGACGTAGATACTAAATAATATTGAAAAACAGATTTAACTTGGAAATTAATAAATTATCATATTAAAATATAAATTGAAAGGACGTAGATACTGAACAATATTGAAAATTTTGAGTTTGAAAATCTAAATATTAAAATTTACTAGAAGAATTCTGCCATCAACGTAACTAGGTTGTAAATATTAATAAACTATGATTATTAAAAAAAATCTGTATCCCGCTGGAAATATCTAAGATACGTTAGGGCAAAACAGGAAATAAAATCGCTATATATATAAATCAAATCGAGTCGCATCCTTACATTACTATTTAGTCCACCACCGCCTCTGAATTCCGCATTAGCGAAGAAGCATGGTGGGGCCCAGGAAAATTCCGATGAAGAAACGCGACTCCCGCGAGAAACTGAACGTGACCTTCACGAAACGGCGGCAGGGCCTCTTCCACAAGGCTTCCGAGCTCTCCAGGCTCTGCGACGCCCAAGTCGCCGTCCTCGTCTCCTCTCCCAACGGTAAGTACCACTACTCCTTCGCGCCGACCTCCGTGGACGCTGTCCTCGACGCCTTCCTCGCGGGCCGCACGCCGGAGCGGGTTAGCGCCGGGGTCACGCAAGAGGCCCACCGCCTCGCCGAGGAGATCTCCGGGATGGAGGGCACGCTCCGGCGCGTGAAGGCCGGGGGATGCCCCTGGGAGGCCCTCCGCCGGTACGAGGAGTCCATTACCTCGGCCGAGGAGCTTCGCGCGCTTTACGATTCGCTGTCGAAACTGAAGGCCAAGTACGGCGCCACGTGTAGCCGTACGGGCTCCAACGCCGTCGTCGAGCAAGTCGCTACTAGTACGTTGGCTTATGGATATGACATGGCCGGAAACTGGTACCTTCCTCCTCCTGTTCCGGTCAGCCAACCCGACGTTAACAAGCAAGTCGCTACTAGTACGTCGGCTTATGGATATGAAGTTGGTTTCTTTCCATCTGCGAATAGGGTTTGAAGAACGGCTAGGGCGGAGCTTTTTCTGGGTCAACAACCCGGTCCTTGTTCTTGTTAATTCTGGGTTAGATTAATTTGTTAACTTTAATTTCTTAGGTACTTCTTTGTATTGGTGTTCAAGAAAGTTAATTTTTGCGTTGTTCTGCTCTCTGTTAGTTACCAAATAGGAAAGCAAATTTGACAGTTGTGTTTCACGATCCATAAATTGGTATTTCTTTTAGCTCTTTATTTTTCAATTTCAACATAATTTTATTCATAATAATGACACAACAATTATAATCTTTTTGAGAGAAGAGTCCAAGAATGTTACGTCACGCCCAAGAATGCCACGAGAGACTACAGACCACAAGTGTTTCAGGTTCCTTTGAGATGCACGTTACTGAGACTCTTTTTCCGCATAAGGTTCGGGAGACCGACAATTACGAGAATGAGATCTTCGGGACGTATTTTATCTGTCTGGGATCCGACCAGAAAATGCCCAAAATGTAGCGTTTAGGCATGTCAAAAAATGCCCAAAATGTGGCGTTTTGAGCCAGCTTTTGCCAGAAAACGCGTGGCGTTTTGAGCCAAGAAATGCGACATTTTGTTTGTTTTCTGGCATGCCTAAAAGCTGCATTTTGGGCATTTTCTGGTCGGATCTCAGACAGATAAAACACGCCCCGAGAATTCCATTCTAGAAATTGTCTGTTCAATTGTCTGTTCAACTGACCCTTCTGCGGAAAAAGAGCCTCTTACAGAAGAAGAGGAAAGCGAAAAATGATTTAATAAAGGAGAGGCCAAACGAGGACGGACCTTGATTGATTAATTACGATTCCAATATGATGACAAACACCGAAGAACCCAAGTTGCAATTCCACTCAAACTTAAACAAAACGTTTGAGTCGAATTGGATGACCATCTACAACTAGCATTTTTTAGACACTTCCATTCCTCTAAAAGGAAAGGGTTTAGCCTAAATCTAACTGCCCTAAAAAGTCAGTTTCCCCTAAGGTCAACTCCTAGCAAAATTGGGCGGGGTAGGTAGCTTCCCGCCAATCTTCTTAGATATTTTAGTGTACAACGAAAGAATCCAACAACTAGGCACCCGAGCAAGATCTTATCGGTAGCCGTTGCCTGGGTACGGAGGTCTCCAGGTGTCCCTCTTCCTAAGGGATTCGGAATCCACATTTCTGTACAAGCCAGGTGCAGCCGAGTCCGACGAGGAACCCAACCGGCTGTACCATTCTGGTCCGACTTCACCAAACAGGAAGTCGGTGAAGTCGTCGCTCCTCACAGAATCCTTGGTGCTCGTAGTGCTGCAAGAGCTTGCATCGGAGGAGCCGAATATGGAAGAACTCTCACTGGAGGAGTCCAAGGGAGAAGCGTTCGGCATTCGATAAAATCTCCAATCATTTGAATCATGTAATCTGTTATTTGAGAAGTTATCTGCAGTTGACCGGCAGTTATGCTTGACGTGCTTCTGTTGAGCCTTGGAATGGTTCATCTTTAGAAAGTGTGAATCAGAGAGTGTACTTGAAGGGCCGGAGCTCGACGGAACAGCTTCTAAGTTCCTTTGTTTCGCCTTCCCACCATGAGATGACGATGGATTGCTCGTAAGCAAGGACGGACCCCGTGGATGGTGCCTAGGAGCAAGATAACCACAGGTAAAAGAAGATAATCAGTTTTTTCCCAAGGACTGCGCTTCAGAGAGGAATTTACCTCGCATAGAGGAGCATGTATGCCTCTTCTAGCAGGACTCTCTCTGGTTCCACAGATATTACCTGAGGAAAGAGACACAAATCAGTCTGCCGAATAATGCATGCATCTGAAGTGTGTATCAACTAGCAACATAAAATGCATATAAAAGAGAGCTTTAGTTATGTACCATGCTGTCATTGATTCCGAACCATTCACCGCAGGAGTTCTTCACATAACAAAGGTAATGGCCGGCAGAAGCATCGTTCATGATACCTCTATGAACAACCACTGCATAGAGACTGTACTGGGGAGACTTGTCACCTTTCCCACGCATATATGGAGCTACATCAAACACCTCCGGAAATCGAACCGTCTTGTCAAGTTTATGAAAGTTACCTGACTGTGACCATACAAGAAACAAAATTCACCACTTAACAAACAGCAATGATTGCCAGGGGGTGTATCCATGTACATCAAGAATGCCTGTTACAATCCTCTACAAAATTTAACCAACAACTAATATGCTCCCTCGATTCTAAAAAGACAAAAGCTTCACATTGATACTAATGATGGGTCATAAAATGGAACTTGGTGAATAAAGATAAACAATCACCTGGAATCGTTTCAAAACAATTGTAAGGATATTAGGTGCCTCCAAGATGGACAACTTTTTTCTCGCTTTCACAAAAGATTTGCACCTATTAAACCAGTAGCAAGGAGACATTAATTATATGTCAGTAAGAAATAGAACCGTCAAATATGAAATCACCACACACGCACACAAAGTAGAAACAGTCACTGGAGAATTAGAACAAAGCCTGATCAGCTGCAAAAAAATTTGAAATCGGGGCTGCGGGATATAAGCAACCATCCGAAAAAAGAGTCAGGAAAAGAAAAATCCAACCTGTTACAGTAATACTTGTTTGCTCCATCTAACACTTCCTCCGCTGTAAACTGCGTGAAAGCTTCATCTAGAGATTCAATATTCCCATCTACTTCAACAGTCAGATCCATTATTCTTTCACACCTTTCGGACTCACAAAGGCATCTCATGCATGTTATCTGCTAATTCAGTTCAGAAATTGTAACTCCTAGTCAGGAAGCATTTCCTTTAATGAGGCTACGATTCATTTATATATACATATTCATGAATCAACAAGTGAAGCACATGGACAACCTTGGATCGGAGATAACCCCCAAATGTCAGGCCTATCAGTGTTGTTTCTTCTGCCTGCGGACCCAAAGCTCCAGCTTCTTTGAGGAAAACAGATTGCATTGTGTCCACAGCATACCTGATTCAGGACCAACATGATGATGCAAACACAAGATAGTTAATTTTTTAGTATACTCACTCAAAAGATTATCTTCAATCTAGACATACTCGGATCACAAGATTATTTGGAGTTGAACCCAAAGATTAGCAGGAAGAAAAAGAAACAAAAGCAGAAATAGAAATAGAAAGCTAGATGACAATGAAGATTATAGAGCAAATAATCTGTTAGCTCACCTCAAAAATTCATGGGCGTCTTCTTCTGTTCCACGGCCAAGGTGACTTCCAATTTTTCCAACTTTGGACAAGATTCTAATAGGGGAAAGAGGTGACTCCCCTCCCCTTCCTTTGAGAACCAAGATTTCAAGTTCACATACAAAACACCACTCCTTCATTCGACCTAACAAAGAAAAGAATTGAGCCCATGAGACAACCATAAAGCTTCAGATCCCTGTGACTCTAGAGAAGTCATCAAGTAATATATTAAGAAAACTTGCATGTAGCAGAATGCAGCCCACGCATGAGGTAAGAAGTGAGAGGCCGAGTAAAAGCCAGACACTGGAGCACAGCATTCGCGTAACAACTGCAAACATTTCAAGAAATTACACAATCAGTTACGACTACAAAGTCGCATTGCTCAACATAGTAGTTGGAAGAATAACTTCTTGAGAGTACAATTTTTCAAGTCAATGAGATTAAAGTAATTGAGCAAGAGGACCTATCATAATTTATTTTCTAGGGGTATAAGAAATGCTTGCCCAATCCACCATTGGTTAGAAATAGAGAACCAACAGTTAACGTTTCTTGATTGCAAAATATTTCTAAATCGTAAAACAGATGGCTGAATGAACTTATTAATCCAAGGAAGTAGAAAGAAAAGGAACATTACACTCATACATGGCAGAACAGTTGTACAGAAGATTCTGGTCCATTACCTGTTTCCACAGTTAATAAGCCCAAACGGGCAAAGCTCCTCGCAGTATGAGTACAGATCCACAAACATCTCATAAGGAAATATCATCTGTCAACAGAAATGAAGTTCCTTATATCCACAGGTGATAGAAGAAAGATTAGCTGATGACTCACAAAGATCATGAGCATAGAAACCTTAGGACTGTAAGATAATCTCGAGGCTTTGAATTGTTGAACTTTTGTCCACAGAGATCTTTTTGAAATCTTGGGAGCATCGGGCGCCCGATCACCGCAGGCATCAAATGACAAGGACCTCGAACTTTTATCCTTAACCAATCGTTTACCAACGTCAACATCTTTGGGCCCAGCATCCGATATCGAGCAGCCAGTGCCTGTAGAGCTCTTCCCATTAGAAGAATCTCCAAACAGCATCTCTGATGAAACTGTCCTTCTCGTAGATTTCTTGTGCACCAACCTTCCTGGTTGGACATCATTTGAGGTTAAGTTGCAACTGGGAAGCTCGGACTTGTTGTCAGAAACTTCAGAATCACGGGATTTGATCTTCTTCCCTTTGCTTGCAGTAGAAGCACCACCTTTACCAACAGCTCTATTGGACTTTTCTGGAGGCAGTCTAGTTTCCTGTCTTCTCTTAGAAATTTCCCTGGTCCTGATTTTGTCTGAAGCAACGTCTTCAGACATTGAACCAGCTGCTGTGCCGGCACTGCCCAAACGAACTTCATCACCGAAGGGAAATTCGGCCAAGTCATCTTTTCCAACACATGTTTCAGGGTTTTCCTGCGTGCCATCTCTCAACCCAAAGTCACCACCCTGCTTCAAGTTAATGGTAGGTTGACATTCATCCTTGTGGCCTCCTCTCCAGTGTATTATTTGGCACTTACCAGAGCTACAGTAGAGTCGCAAAAGGTCAGAGAAACTACCAATGGATACAACAGATCGACAGAGTTATGATTACCAAAACATAAAAACCTTGGAAGTACCAAAGGAAAGGGAGGAACTCAACCCAGAACAATCCACCTTTATATTGAGTTTCACAAAAGCACAAACCTATATCCTATTTAGTTGTTCCAAGCAAGAATTTAAGCATGAGTTGAGCAGTGAAGAAAATGTTGGAACCAAATCCAAGAACGAACTAAAACCCCTCCATCATCAACTCATAAATGATTGCTTTGACCACATTCCTCACTCCCCGTCTATGCACAGAGCAATAAACTTCAATGTTCTAGGGTGAAATCTCCTATACCTAATGACAACATCATCATCACCAAGTATAGCTTCCCTGAACTCCTATTGAACAGGAGTATGTAGAGCTGAATATAGAATAAGATACAAGGGAGAGGTTCATGGATACTCGAGGAGTGTATCAGGAAGATTTGATCTTGGAACCCATATAAGGACCAATGTTAGGGTACAAGATAGTTAAGATAGCAAAGAAAGAAACCCGCCAAGAAAGCATGATTCCTACTCGATATTCACACGACAAAACCTCAGGCATCATGGCTCAACAGATGAGCACTAACAACACCACTCGGTCAGCACAAGCATTGCCCAAAGGACACCGATTTCCGCCAAAGGATGCTTTCCTCTACACACAATCCGAACATTTAAAAAAACAAACAAACGGGGGAGGGGGAGTACCAGTAGTGAACGGATTTACAGCGGGAGCAGCGCGTGGTGGTGGGAGACAAGCACACCGCGCACTGGTGGGCACGAAGCTGCTGCGGCTGGGCCTCGGGTTGGGGCTGGTAATAATGAGGCACAGCAACGGGGGCAGGAGGAGTCGGAGTCGGAGGAGGGGAGAAGGAGTCGTACTCCCTCACAGAGTGGTACTCGGCGAGCTCGGTCTCCCGCGACACCGTTTCGACGAGCCTCCTGATCTCCTCCTTCCTTTCCAGCGACTCGTTCCACTTGCTCCGCATCCAAGCCAGCAAGATAACCACCAAAACGGGGAGCACCAGGGTTTGGAGCCCTAGGACCAGGCTCCCAGGGACCAGCATTTATTATAATAATAATAAATAAAAATCGGAACTTTCACTCCAACAAAATTAAAAGGAACCCAAAAACAAAGTAGTCCTCCTCCTCCTGAGGAACCCTAGGATGGGGAATTCCCTGTACTTGCAGCAGAGAGGCATTTGGGGTAGGGGTAAAATGGGAAAATGGAGGAAGTGAAGTGGAATCTGGGTTATGCTTGGAGATGACAACAAGTGGAGTGAAGTGAAGTGAGGAAAGGAAAGTTGAGTTGGGGGAAGGAAGGAATCTTTTTTCAATTCTGGGCTCTCTCACTGCTCTCTCTCTCCCGTTTTCTTCTTCCCAGTTTACTGTTTTTTGCTTTTCTTTTGTTTTCTTCTTGGCCGATTAAATTATTATTTATTTTAATCTATGTACTTCCTCATAAATTTAATACATATACTTTTTTTACTCTTTTACAGTTTAGATCCAAATTTAATTTTCCACTCCTCACCCATTTTACAAGCAGATCTGTGTCTTGGGAATTTTCCCCCTTTTTTGCCAAGTGATCAACAAATTGGCAGTAGAGATTGGATTTTGGTGAGTAATGTTGTTTATAGTCTACCAAGTACCAAGCTCTTCTTTTATCCCAGAATAGTCTACCAAATTTATCTTATCTTCAAAAAAAAAAAACCATACGTTGTGTAATGGTTTGAAACTTTTTTTTTTACTTACATCTCATGTGGTTTGGACATTTTTCACTTTAATTTTAAATGGTTTAAAACACATGTGGCAACGGTTAATTCCAACTTTTGAACTACATAATATTAATATGAAAATTATCCAAACTTTTCTACTTTTTCCTAACAAGTTTCTTTCTCAGTATGGTAGCAACGGTTAGGAAAATATAAAATTCAGAGTTTTGTATTAATTCAAAGAGTTATCCTTTTTGCATGCCACCGGAGAGCTACATTTTAACAAATAGAAAAAAAAAAGCAACTCCGACATAGATTTGGTAGCAATTAGTCAATCACTAAAGGTTGTTGGAAAATGAAAGGACATTTGATCGAGAAATAAAATAGCTATTTTTTTTAGGAACAATAAAATAGCTATTTGGTATATTTACCAAACTTTCTGTCGTTGGATTTCTCCGGGAGAAATTAATGTTTAACACGAATGTTGAAAGAATTATTAAGATATAAGAGAGTAACTAAGGACTACGGGACATGATTAAGGCCTGGAGGAGTATTTCTAGTAAGGTCCTGGTAAAGGTAAATTCAAAAAAGGTGAAAAATGGGACGCGCTGGGAGGTGGGTATGGATTGGGTACGGAATGCTCAGATTCCGAACTGTTCGGAATGAAGACACGTAGGAACTTTTTTGCAAATGCGCTAAAATACGGAGACCAAAATGAAAAAAGCCACATGCGCCATTATCATAAACGGGACTTGCCGCTGTCACAAATACACATGCCATTATCACATAACTGCACTTGCCATTATCACATAACTGCACATGCCATTATCACATACATGCACTTGCCGCTGCGGTCCCCCTTCACTCCAAACTGTACGGAATCGATTCTCTCACTCCGTACCCAATCCAATCACCTGGGAGGCGAACAAGGGTCTTTAATTTTTTTTCCTTATAGAGGGGAATTAGGGTGGCTCTTTTTACTTTAATTTTTGTCCTTTGACTTTATTTTTTTAATAGATAATCGATAACAAATAACCGGACACACCATTCGATATAATTGAGAATATCATTTGACATAACTAGACATACTATTTAATATTACCGGATATACTATTTAATATAATCAGAAATACCAGCTGATATATAATTTAATTAATTATATAATAACCGGACATATCATTCGATATAATTGAGGATACCATTTGATATAAATAGACATACCATTTGATATAACGAACATATCATTCGATATATAATTTAATTAATTTTTTAATTTTTTTTATTATAATCGGTCATATCATTGTTATTTAAGAATACTATTTGATATAATCGGGTATATTATTTAATATAACAAGTTATACCATTAATATAATCGGACATAACAGTCGATATAATTTAATTAATTATTTAATAATCGGACATACGATTCGTTGTAACCAGCCATACGGGACAAACTATTTTATATGACCAGGTGTACCATTTAACATAATCTGCGTACCATTTGATGTAACATGATATACTGGACAAACCATTTTTTTATGACATAACAAACTATTTTATCATAACAATGTAAATCATTCGAACATAACAGAACATATTTATTTATCATACTAGTACAAACCATTTGATCATAATAGAATAAACTAATTTTTTCCAGCTCAAACCATTTGATCCTAATAAAACAAACTTTTTTATCATGACATAAAAAACTATTTTATCATAACAACGTAAACTATTCGAACATAACAGAACAAATAATTTTATCATATTAGTGTAAACCATTTGATCATAATAGAACAAACTATTTAATATAATCGGGTATACTATTTAATATAACCAAATATACCATTTGATATAACCAAGTATATCATTTAATATAACCTAAAAACAAGTCTGATTAACAAACAAATAAGTCCGGTCACGTCGAACATCGGCTGCACACATACAACATCGACGAAACAGCTCAAGCACAGCTTTGGTACCAAGGAGAAACATTCATCCTAACAATCTAAACCGATGATGGAGCCAATTCTTAATAATTCAATAAATAATTTCCGGTTCAATGGTCCGTAACCAAATTTTTTTAAATAAAAAAGTAGAAATTTATTTGATCAAATCACCTGAAATACAACGCCAAAGTACCAGATAAAAGTTACATCTAAAAATTGCAGCAACACCAGAAACCTAAATAATGGGACTTAATTGCCAATTCTTAATAATTTATTTATCTGCCAATTGCAACCAAAATAATGAGACTTATAAAAGCCATAGATCAACATAAAATTCGTTGCAGAGTAAAACCCTAAACTAATCACTCGACCAGAGCGTAAAATCCGACCCCTCATGGACGGTGACCAGGCGATGCAGACCTGGTCGAAAATAAAAGAAATTGACAAACCCGCTCAGAGCACCAAATCCGACCCACCATGGATGGTGACCAGGCGGTCGGTGAGGAGGAAAGTACCAGAGGTGGAAGTTCACTTGTACCGGCAAGGGAAGGGTAGATCCCGGACTCATCAACGACGATGAGTTACTGGTCGGTAACAGGGGTGACCGGGAAGCCGCAGAGGAAGATCTGACTCGGTCTAGTGTAGATCCGGCGACGTTGGTCATAGATCTGACACTACTTGCCCGTTGGGGACCTTCCAGGTGGTTGCTTAGACCACTGCCCTTGATTTTTGGTGGCCAATCGAAGCCCGTTCGTCACCCTCCTTGATGGAGATGAAGCTGCTCTATTGTTCTTGGATAAACATGATCGGATGCCTTATCCAAAGTCGGCCGTTTAGCTCTGGAACGACTCATTCTCGTCAGCCTTTGAGTTGTCCATTATAGATTCTAGCTCTAGTTCTATTTGTTTCCGTATTCCAATTCTACTAGGATTCTTAGTCGTTAGTCTTATTTGTTTCAGTAATTGTATTTTTAATTCCGAGGCATCGACCTTTATAAATTGAGGTCTCGTACATTATTTTTTGGCAGTTGATTTTATAATTAAAAACTGGGTTTACCCTAGATTGTCTTGTCATCTTGTGATTTCGCTTTGAACTCGCAAACTCAAGGCTCTATCGCTCTTGTCATACATTTCTGTTTGCATCAGTTGGTATCAGTGACCAGCCGTACGCTCCTTCAAGATGCCACCGAAAGGGAACGCGAACAAGGGGCGTCTAGTAACGATCATCTGGAGCATTGCATAGATGCTATGCAAGAGCAACTGAACAAGGTCCTAACCGTACTTCGTTCTCTCGGTCCTACTCCTCAGCCGCCTGCACAACACCCACCGCAACACGCACCCTCGCCGATTTTCAAACAAGCGACTTTCGATGATGATGTCACCATCGACAACTCGTGGGCGCCTCTTGCTGATATGGGGCAGACTGCAACTCGCTGGGTGAAAGGAAGGATTTTCACCCCTCTTGCAATAATGAGTAAGTAAGGGATTGTCGTCCCACAGGACTAAGCTAGGCCGCAAACTCAACTTTACAACTAGTTTAGGACTATAAGAAATGGAGTTGTCAATTCCAAACACAATATGCTACTTGAAATAAAATCGCAACTAAACAAGGTGATGGTTTAAACACTTAAAACAAGAGTGAGCTTGGTACCAATGATAACCTAAATAACCAAATGGCTTATGGAGTTTATTAAGTTCATGATATGGTCCGGATATTTCGAAGGCAACTAATCAACGCTCTCGCGACAAACTAGTCTAAATCGATTCTTAACTAGACTTAGATGAACTAACCACACTCTCGCGACAAATTGGCCATCTAATCTAACTAATCACCAACTATAATCACCATTCTTTGGACAACTAGTCACCTAAGGTGATCTCTCATCAATAGGTTTCTACTCAACTAGTTAAATGGTCTGTTAGTCCTAACCCCTCTCGGTGATTAACATTAACCAAGTTCATAATTAAGGTGATCAATCGAGATTTAGCATTAAGCTCATTAACTAGTACACATACCAAGGCATATTAACCCCCTAAACCATTGGCTAAGTAGGTGCCATCAAGGCACCAAACTCACCAAACAACTACTCACACATATTCACCAAACAACTCAACACATCCATTGAACAAAGCAAGCAAAGCAAGAACATTAAAAGAGAGAGTAAGAGAAAGCTCAAGATGGTCTTCAAGCATCCAATATTCTTCCTTCAAGTTCCCTGCACAAGCTTCAACAATGGCTTCTTAGATCCAACAATGGAGATCCAAGCCTTTTCTCCCAAAAAGAGAAAGTTAGTGGGAGAGTTGGTGAAAGTGGAAGAAAATCAATACAATAATGAAAAGTAGATCTGGTAATGTCTAAGTGCTCCACTAAGGGAGTCCAAGGAAGGTATTTATACAAGTTTTTAGCTTAGGAAGTGCCAGCCACGAAATTCACTATTCATGCCCAAAAATGGGCCCAAAACAAATCTTAAAATTTGGCCCAGTCGTCAGATTTGTTGGCAGATTCGAAGGTCAACTTTTGATGCGAGTTTCCTCCCACTTGGACTCCGAATTTGAAGAAGCCCATGAAGACAAAGTTGTAGCTCCGGATGTCTTCTTTCCAGCGCCACCTTGTTTGCCTTCATTGGACTTCGGATGAGAAAGTTATCAGCATTTGAGTTGCAAGGGGTCAGTTTTGCTCCACGCTTTCTTGGGTCTCGCAAAACGCCAATCGTCCCAGCTGATCCGATCACCTATGACGCGTCCCTCGGCACACGAACGTCCACCATTACCGTAACAAGACTCCTATCAAGAAAGAATCACAATAAGAATTACATGACTATACTAAAATGAACATAACACATAATACGAGTCAATGATGTCAAATAACGAACAAAACTACTAGAAACAATAGAAAATCAATACTAAAACATACACAAGGAATGAGTGTTTCCGCACTCATCACACCCCCACACTTGAATCTTTGCTTGTCCTCAAGCAAGACTCATACAAATACAATCACAATCACAATCACATAAAAAAGAAAACATGAGAAAGACAAGACTAGGCATGATCAATTCACAATTTAACTCCCCTCAAAATCTTAAACTCGCATCAAAATGACCATCACACAACCTAGTTAGTACATCAACCCAAACACAAAGAGTAAGAACCGGTAGACATCTCACCACTCGATGGTTTAACAAAGTGTTATCACTATGTAAAAGACACTAGAAAGTTAACCCCTCAGAGGTTCAGAAATTTTTAGCTCACGATTTGTAAGTAGCCAACTTCCTATCTCTCGCATACATGATCGATGTCTTTCAAAGTATCCTACATCCTACTCAACAGTGTCTCAAAGTCGTGTGGTTGCTCGTGAACCAGGGGCTTTCAATCGGGTTGTAATGGGGATAAGGTATTGGTGAGATAATATATATATGGATAGTAGTTAAACCACCCAATCCGAAGACTTGTTGCTAAAGCTTTTAGGTCTCTCGTCTATTCTAAACATCTTCACCATAAATAGTTAAAGCACACTCCCAAAATTCACCCATTTTGTAAGACCGCGTGGCACGAGTTATGCCAATTATAAATGCCTTATTCAACCTTCACTTTCATTTCTTTCTTTCTTTTTCTTTTTTTCCCTTTTTTTATATCTTTTTTATATCTTTTTTTAATCTTTTCTTATCTTTCTTTCTACAAACACAAACTTGGCATTTTCTAGGCAAGAACTCGGCTTCTTTGTATGGCCTCTCAATTACCCAGATTCCCAATGAATTAACCCATAAGAACACTAAGCTACCAACTAAACCCAATACATATCATTTCCCAAAAAGTGTAAACTTATGCGTCCTCGGATAGGATGACCAAAGGTCGGGAGGATGGTGGATATAAGGCTTAAAGTTGGTATACATATAATAGGGTAAATTACCCTCACGTCCCTGAGGTTTGGTCACCCTCCCCCTAGTGTCCCTGACTTTTGGAAAATGATTGTCCCGTCCCTAAGTTTTGATGATAATAGACTCTCAGGTCCCTGGCTGACGTCATCGGCTCTTTTTTTCATTTTTGATCATGGAAATGACCAAAATACCCTTAACTTTTGACCAAAATACCCTTAACTTTTCATTTTGGTTAAGGGTATTTTGGTCATTTCCATGACCAAAAATAAAAAAAAGAGCCGATGACGTCAGCCAGGGACCTGAGAATCTATTATCATCAAAACTTAAGGACGGGACAATCATTTTCCAAAAGTCAGGGACCCTAGAGGGAGGGTGACCACACTTCAGGGACGTGAGGGTAATTTTCCCCATATAATATGATCAAAGAATGGCTAGGCTCAATGGGTTAAAGCAATGGATATAAAGGTTCTTGGCTCTAAAGCTCTAGGCTCAATTTCAAAGGATTAGCTCCCGTCATTCACTAACGCCACACAACCAAGACCATGTCAAGTACTAGTAGGATACCTCGATCAACCGAACTCAAGTAGGCACCTCATGAATAAATGAAGACGGTTGTCTCCTTTTTCAGCTCAAAATTCCTCACAAGGTCACTCATCAACCCTCTAGTCTAATCTACATAGTGAGACCACTAGTCTAAACAACCGAGGGTGAGGTTTCTACAAGTTCTTAGGCCTTGTGCTCAATTTCATTTCCTAACAAGGTGTGTAGTAGGCTTCTAACAAAAGTTAAAGAATTTTGAAAGGGGTCAAATTTTGAAAATTCATGCCAAATCAATGCCAAACAAAACAAACTAGATCTAAACATACAAAGGATTCCTAAGTGGAACCACACCCCCACACTTGAAGAACACATTGCCCTCAAGGTGTATGAAGCACATAAACATCTAAACAATTAAGCTATACTAACAAACGCATTAAAAACCAAGCATGAGAACATCAAACTCAAGACATCACGAAGACAAGAAAATAACTTTAAAAAAAATTTTGGAGATTTTTTAGTTTGTGAGGAAGGAATGGAGAGGGGGGCAAAAATGGGGTGTAAAGATGGGGGGTCGGAATTTTTTTTTTTGAAAAAAAAAGAAGGATGAAAATTAAAACCGAAAGTTGCCACGGCCGTGGCCAAAAAGCCACGCCAAAAATTTTTTTTTTTCAATTAAATTTTTTTTTTTCAAAAAACAATGGGATGAAAATTAAAACCAAGAGTTGCCACGGCCGTGGCTTTCCAAAATTTTTTTTAAGACTTTCCCAACTCGGTTTCGACCCCTGCTGAGCTTCCAATCGTCTATGACGTATCCGAAAATCCTTGAGACGACCTTCAAAATTCAAAAGATATCCCATAAGCTTGAACCAATGCTTCAAAATCATAACCGAATCAGAACAAACGTAATAGGAAAAATACATATAGACAACGACATTATTAAAATAATTCAAAAATATGCTAAGTTATAGTCGTTATCTTGACTTTACTCCTCTTTTTCATGCATCGGAGGATGAAGTCACGGATTGCACTTCCGCTTGTTGTTCAATATTGCCACCAAGGTAAATCTTGCACCTTTGGCCATTCACCTTGAAGATTCCTCCATCTTTTCCTTCTAACTCGAGGGCTCCGAATGGGAAAATCCTCGCAATTTTGAATGGGCCACTCCACTTCGACTTGAGTTTTCCTGGGAATAGTCTCAATCGGGAGTTGTAAAGCAAAACATGTTGGCCCTCCTTGAACTATTTCTTGACAATATGGGCATCATGTCTCATCTTCGTACTTGCCTTGTAGAGTCTAGAGCTCTCGAACGCCATGTCCCGAATTTCGTCCAACTCTTCAAGTTGTAATACCCTTCGTTCACCCGTGTCTGGGGGTGATAAGGTGTAGCAACCTTGTGAGTGACCCCATACCTCTTCAATAGGATCCCAAATGGTCGGTTGCAAAAGTGCGAACCGCCATCGCTGATGATTGCCCTTGGCACTCCAAATCTAGAGGCTTTTTGATAAAGCGAATGACCACCTTAGTATCATTTGTGGGTGATGCCCAAGCTTCCACCCACTTTGATACGTAGTCCACTCCCACCAATATATACTTGTTGCCATAAGAGGTTGGGAAAGGTCCCATGAAGTCCAACCCCCAAATATCGAAGAGCTCCACTTCAAGAATTCCAGAGAGCGGCATCTCATTCCTCTTTGAGATATTTCCGGTCCTTTGGCATCGATCGCACTGAGCAACAAAATCATGGGCATCCTTGAAAATGTTAGGCCAATAAAATCCACATCAAAGACTCGCGACGCGGTTCTGGTTGCTCCATAATGACCGGCATACGGGGTACTATAACATTGCTCCAGAATAGTAATCACTTCATCATCCGCAATGCACCGTCAAAGCACTCCATCGTTGCACCTCTTACAGAGATAATGCTCATCCCACAGAAATAGCTGAGCATCCCTTAGAAATTTTTTTCGTTGGGGATAACTCAAATCGGATGGAATAATGTCGCCAACAAGGAAGTTGGCAAAATCAGCATACCATAGTACCACCACATGATTCACCATCATCAGAGCTTCATCTGAAAACTCTTCTTGAATCTCACCATGAGTCTCCATTTCTTCGCTATGTTCTAGCCGAGAGAGATGATCCGCGACAACATTTTCACAGCCTTTCTTATCCTTGATGGATAAGTCAAATTCTTGGAGTAATAAAATACAGCGCATGAGTCTAGGCTTAGCATCATTTTTAGAGAATAAATACCTCAAAGCTGCATGGTCAGTGTAGATGATCACCTTTGACCCAAGTAGGTATGGCCGAAATTTGTCACAAGCGTATACAACAGCCAACATCTCCTTCTCTGTGGTTGTGTAGTTAAGCTGGGGGCCCGCCAACACTCTACTAGCATAGTAGATGACATGAAGCTTTCTCCCTTTCTTTTGACCCAGCACACATCCCAAAGTAATGTCGCTTGCATCACATATTATTTCAAACGATAACTCCCAGTCAGGAGAGGAGATAACCGGAGTAGTGACAAGAGCTCTCTTCAGAGAATCAAATGCTTGCAGACATGGTTCATCAAAATTGAAAGGCACCTCCTTAACCAATAAATTTGTGAGCGGCTTTGCTATAAGGGAGAAATTCTTGATGAATCTTCGGTAAAATCCTGCATGGCCAAGAAAGGCTCTCACTCCCTTGACCGAAGTCGGTGTTCCCATCTTCTTTATTGCTTCCATCTTAGCTCTGTCAACTTCAATACCAGCTTTGGAGATCTTATGTCCAAGAACGATCCCCTCATCCACCATGAAATGGCACTTCCCCCAATTTAGAACAAGGTTCTTCTCTTCACATCTCTCCAATACTCTGTCCAAATTGGCCAAGCAACTATCAAAGGATTCTCTGAACACCGAGAAATCATCCATGAAGATCTCCATAATCTTCTCATTCATTTCCCAAAAGATAGCCTCCATGCATCGTTGGAATGTTACGGGAGCACAACTCAATCCAAAAGACATTCGTCGATAGGCAAAAATACCAAAAGGATAAGTGAAAGAGGTCTTCTCTTGATCTCTTGGGTATATTGCAATTTGGTTATAGCCTGAGTACCAATCCAAAAAGCAATAGTGAGAATACCCAAAAATTCTCTCCAACATTTGATCAATGAATGGCAGAGGAAAATGATCCTTACGTGTGGCATCATTCAACTTTCGATAGTCAACACACACTCGCCATCCTGTCACCGTCCTTGTGGAGATGAGCTCGCCTTCATCATTGATCACAACAGTCATTTCTCCCTTTTTTGGGATACAGTGGATCGGGCTTACCCATTCACTATCGAAGATGGGCTAAATAATTCTAGCCTCTAGCAGCTTGATCACCTCCTTTTTTACCACATCTTTCATGTTGGAATTCAATCTTCTTTACCGATCCACCCTCGGTTTTGCTCCCTCTTCCATGTGAATATGATGCATCACAATTTCAGGACTTATGCCCTTGATATCGGATATTTGTCAAGCCATGGCCTTAATTCGGTTGTTCACAATTTTCAGCACTTTCTCCTCTTGCTCCTTGGAGAGCTTGTTGGAGATGATAATAGGGAGTCTCCCTCCATCCTTCAAGAACGCATACCTCAAATGCGAGGGTAATTCTTTTAACTCCAACTTTGGAGCCTTAACAACAGATGGTGGAGTGCGATACTTCAAGTTAACCTCCAAATCCTCATGGAGACTTTTCTTCCCATCTTCATCCTCAAAATCTTCACGGTTGTCCACTTCTTGCTCTTCAAGAATCTTATCCTCAATACTTGCCACGATCTCCTTGCCAAAATTATGGACGCATTCTTCCACCAGATCAATCTTCATGCACGTGCCCTCATCAAGAGGGCGATGCATTGCATCAGACATCTTAAACACCACCTCTTCATCTCCTACTCGAAGGATCAATCTTCCACTATGCACATCAACATAAGACGGGCTGTGTTAAGGAAAGGTCGTGCAAGAATTAATGGACAACTTTTATCCTCGACAAAGTCTAGCACCACAAAGTCCACTGGAAAGATAAATTTATCAACCTTTACCAGGACATCCTCCACGATCCCAAATGGCTTCTTTATGGTTTGGTCCACCAATTGGAGTAGCATCGATGTTGCTTTCACCTCACTTAAACCTAGTTTCTGAAAGATGGACAAAGGCATCAAGTTGATACTTGCGCCTAAGTCACACAAACACTTTGGAAACTCCACATCACCAACAAGACAAGGGATAGTGAAACTCTTAGGATCTTTTAACTTCGTTGGAAGATTCTGGGAGACAAGAGAACTGCAGTTAGCCATTAGAGCCACCGTCTGTCCATCCTCCCACTTCTTCTTCTTAGTGATGAGTTCCTTGAGAAACTTTGAGTATTGCGACAATTGATCCAACATCTTAAGAAAAGAAACACTGATCTGGATGTTCTTCATCTTCTCCATGAAGCCAATAAACTTGTCATCCATCACATTCTTCTTCTTCACTCTTTGAGGGAATGGTAGTCGATGAGCTTTAGGTGGTGGTGGCACGTAGACTTCTTCTTCAGCACTCTCAACCGGTGGACTTCTCTCTCTCTCTGCCTCTACTTCTTTCTCCTCCTCATTGGCTTCTATAGGATCGTCATTGTTCTTCTGGGTTGCCTCTTGAGAGGATATTTCCTTATCACTCCTCAAAAAAATTGCATTCATATTTTCTCGAGGATTTGTTTCTGTGGAGCTTGGCAGGGAGCCGGAAGCTCTATGGGAACTCACCTTTGCAATTCTCCAAGTTGAGTCTCCATATTATGCATCGCGGTAGCTTGTCCCTTGAGAATTTGCTCCAGGTTGTTCTGTCGTGCACCTTGTTGTTGCATGGCTGCCAAAATTTGGCTTTGTTGGCTAACCACACCTCCAACTTCGTGCATAAACTTATCCATCTTCTCAAACTTCTCCTCTATAGCGCCCATTCTATCTGTCAAGAACGCACGTGGTTGGAAACCCAGAGGGGGCCCTTGAGGTTGATACCGAAGAGGAGGTCCTTTATCAGGGACCATCGCCATATTTTTGCCAATATTCTCTCCCTTCCAAGAGAAGTTTGGGTGATTTCTCCACCCCGGATTGTAGGTGGAGGAATAGGGGTTATTTCCCATCCTATTTGCCCCTTAACCTTGGCCTTGTCCTTGGCCACCAACAAAGTGTGCTTGCTCCACTTCCGTGTTCATCATAGCACATTCTTGCATCTCGTGGCCAACATTTCCACACACTTCACAAGTCATCCGTACGGCTACCGCATTGGTTTTGTTCAAGCTAAGATCGTTCACTTTTCTTGCCAATAATGCCAATTGGGCTTGAATAGAGGAGACAACATCAACATCAATCACTCCCTTTTGCTGGCTAATTGGTTGTCTTCCTCTCTCATTTGCGATAAGGATGTTTGTAGCTGCTAATTCTTCCACGATGTGGTAGGCATCATCTCTCTCTCTTCTCAAAAAGGATCCATTAGAGGCAGCATCAACTGTCCCCCTTGTAGAGGGTCCAAGACCAAAGTAAAAAATTTGGAGTAAAGACTCCTCTGATATATTGTGGTGTGGACAACTCCTTTGTAATCCCTTGAATCTCTCCCAAGCTTCACTCAACGACTCATTCTCGAATTGTTCGAAGTTGTTAATATCCTTCACGAGTCTATTTGTCTTGGAGAAGGGAAAATATTTGTCAAGGAAGGCATTAGCTAGCTCTTCCTATATCGTAATTGTTGTCCTAACCAGATCCTTATACCATATCTTTGCTTTGTCCTTCAAGGTAAATGGAAACAACCTCAGCTTCACAGCATCGTCAGTAGCTCCATTGTGCTTGAAGGTGTCGGCTATCTCCAGAAAATTAGCAATATGGTCGTTGGGATCTTCATTCGGTAATCCATAGAATTGGACCGAAGCTTGGAGCATGTGAATCACCGCTGGCTTGATCTCGAAGGTGTTAGCTTGAATAGCAGGCCTAGGAACTCCAGACATTGCCCCTCTCAAGGTGGGCCTAGCATAGTCTATGAGAGACCTTAGAGGAACTCCAACTCCTTGCGCATCGCCTTGTGGAGCTTCTTGCACATGAGGTTGTTGATTCATCCGTGCTTGTGTCCTTCTCTTTTGTCGCAATACCCTTTCCAAGTATCCAATGTCAACGTCTACTCCAATCAGAATGTTGTTTGTTGAGCGAGTTGAGCACATGCGATAAATAAGTACCTTGTAAGACAAACAACAAAGACACTAAGTAACAGTAACCAAGTAAACAAAAAATAAATATCCCAATCCAAGTTCGTAAGCTAAATTAAGCGTCTAGTACTTGGTCCCCGGCAACGGCGCCAATTGAAAAGAAGGATTTTCACCCCTCTTGCAATAATGAGTAAGTAAGGGATTGTCGTCCCACAAGGACTAAGCTAGGCCGCAAACTCAACTTTATAACTAGTTTAGGACTATAAGAAATGGAGTTGTCAATTCCAAACACAATATGCTACTTGAAATAAAATAGCAACTAAACAAGGTGATGGTTTAAACACTTAAAGCAAGAGTGAGCTTGGTACCAATGACAACCTAAAAAACCAAATGGCTTATGGGGTTTATTAAGTTTATGATATGGTCTGGATGTTTTGAAGGCAACTAATCAACGCTCTCGCGACAAACTAGTCTAAATCGATTCTTAACTAGACTTAGATGAACTAACCACGCTCTCACGATAAATTAGCCATTTAATCTAACTAATCACCAACTATAATCACCATCCTTTGGACAACTAGTCACCTAAGGTGATCTCTCATCAATAGGTTTCTACTCAACTAGTTAAATGGTCCGTTAATCCTAATCCCTCTCGGCGATTAACATTAACCAAGTTCATAATCAAGGTGATCAATCGAGATTAAGCATTAAGCTCATTAACTAGTACACATACCAAGGCATATTAACCCCCTAAACCATTGGCTAAGTAGGTGCCATCAAGGCACCAAACTCACCAAACAACTACTCACACATATTCACCAAACAACTCAACACATCCATTGAACAAAGCAAGCAAAGCAAGAACATTAAAAGAGAGAGTAAGAGAAAGCTCAAGATGGTCTTCAAGCATCCAATATTCTTCCTTCAAGTTCCCTACACAAGCTTCAACAATGGCTTCTTAGATCTAACAAAGGAGATCCAAGCTTTTTCTCCCAAAAAGAGAAAGTTAGTGGGAGAGTTGGTGAAAGTAGAAGAAAACTAATACAATAATGAAAAGTAGATCTGGTAATGTCTAAGTGCTCCACTAAGGGAGTCCAATGAAGGTATTTATACAAGTTTTTGGCTTAAGAAGTGCCAGCCACGAAATTCACTATTCATGCCCAAAAATGGGCCCAAAACAAATCTTAAAATTCGGCCCACTCGTCAGATTTGTTGGCAGATTCGAAGGTCAAATTTGGATGTGATTTTTCTCCCACTTAAATCCGAATTTGAAGAAGCCCATGAAGACAAAGTTGTAGTTCCGGATGTCTTCTTTCCAGCGCCACCTTACTTGCCTTCATTGGACTTCGGATGAGAAAGTTATCAGCATTTGAGTCATAAGGGGTCAGTTTTGCTCCACGCTTTCTTGGGTCTCGTAAAACGCCAATCGTTCCGGCTGATCCGATCGCCTATGACGCGTCCCTCGGCACACGAACGTCCACCATTACCGTAACAAGACTCCTATCAAGAAAGAATCACAATAAAAATTACAAGACTATACTAAAACGAACATAACACATAATACGAGACAATGATGTCAAATAACGAACAAAAATACTAGAAATAATAGAAAATCAATACTAAAACATACACAAGGAATGAGTGTTTCCGCACTCATCACTGGGACGCCGGATTCAAGTTCGATATCCCAGAATTCACGGGTGCCTTGGAACCCGAAGAATTGTTGGATTGGCTTGCTACAGTCGGGGAGATCCTTGACTTCAGGGACGTCCCACCTAATTGGCGTGTCTCCTTGGTAGTCACTTGATTCCGAGGTCGTGCAGCAGCATGTTGGCAACAAACCAAAACAACCAAGACTCGTTTGCACAAACCACCGCTGACCTCTTGGCCAAAGTTTGTTTCATACCTAAAAGCTGAGTTCCTACCATTTAACTACGCTCGTGTTCTATATCACAAGTTGCAGAATTTACGCCAAGGCTCTCGTTCTGTTGACGCATACACAGAGGAATTCTATCAATTGGTGGCTCGCAATAATCTTACTGAAACCTCTGACCAGCTGGTTTCTCGTTACATTGGGGGTCTTCGTCTGCAATTTCAAGATGTCTTTAACTTGTTCTCACCAGAATCAATGTCGGAGGCTCATCAACGGGCCATACTGGTAGAGCGTCAACAGGCTCGATGTTCTCTGGGATTATTTGTCCCTCTGGTCACCCGCCCTATCTAGCCACCGATGACCGACACGCGACGAGCACCTAGTCGTGGTCTACTCCAATAGCACCAGCCCGCCAACCACCTGTCAGCGGGCCTCCTTATTCTCGACCAGGCCCTTGTTTTTTATGTGGAGAACTTGGCCACCGTCAGGCCAACTGTCCAAAGGCAGGAGGGCCTCGCAGATTGCTTGTTGACTCTAGCGATTATGATGTTGCTCCTGACTAGGCAATTTATGAAGATTATGGCAATCATAATGAGCCACCAGAGGAATATTTACCAAGAGATGTAGGATTAGCCTTAGTCCTCCGTCGTGCTTGTTTGGCTCCTCGACAGGATGAGAATGAGGTTGAGCAACACACTATCTTTGAATCACCATGTACAATCAATGGCAAGGTCTGTCGGTTCATTATTGATTCTGGATCATGTGAGAATGTCATTACTGCAGATGCTATTTCAAAATTGGCTCTTCCATCAAAGACACACCCGAAACCCTATAGCATTGCCTGGCTTCAGCGGGGTAATAACATCACTGTCGACCGCCATGTCCTCGTGAAATTTTCTATTAGTGAAAAATATGTTGATAATGTTTGGTGCGATATTGTTCCAATGGATGCCTGTCACCTACTCCTAGGTCGACCATGGCAATTTGATCGAGGCGTCGTTCATGATGGGGGAAAGAACACATAGTCATTCTTATTTTCTGGACTGAAATTGGTATTGCTTCCGACCGTTTCATCGACCCTTATCGCCAATCCTTCTGGTTCGGGACATGTCCTTCTATTTAGCGTGGAGCATTCCTCCAGGAGATGTGTACGTCCCCATACGCTATCTTATTGCTCGCTCATGATATGACGAGCCCCACTACACCACCTCCGGCAATCGCCACTCTACTTGAGGAGTTTGCAGATGTCTTTTCGGCTGACTTACCTTCGGACCTTCCCCCATTACGGGACATTCAACATCACATTGATCTCATCCCTGGGGCTCCTTTGCCTAATAGACCCCACTACCGTATGAGTCCGTCCGAACATGAGGAACTCCGACGACAGGTTGAAGAGTTCCTCTATAAGGGGCACATTCGTCAAAGTTTGAGTCCATGCTCGGTACCAGCCTTACTCATTCCAAAAAAAGATGGTTCATGGCGAATGTGCGTAGATAGTCGCGTAGTAAATAAAATTACTATCAGGTATCGATTTCCTATTCCTCGCCTCGATGACTTGTTAGACCAATTGACAGGCGTAGTTATTTTTAACAAATTGGACCTAAAAAGTGGATACCACCAGATTCATATTCGGCCAGGAGATGAGTGGAAGACTGATTTTAAAACCCGTGAAGGTCTCTTCGAGTGGCTGGTAATGCCATTTGGCCTGTCCAATGCCCCAAGTACATTTATGCGAGCTATGAATCAAGCACTCCGACCGCTTATTGGCTCTTGTGTTGTCGTCTACTTTGACGATATTTTGGTTTATAGCAAGTCCTTAGCGGATCACCTAACACACTTACGGGCAGTACTCAGCATCTTACGCGAGGAAAATTTCTTTGCCGCCCCGTCCAAATGCCAATTTTTGCAACATTCGATTTTGTTTCTGGGTTATCATATTTTGGATGAAGGCATTCGTGTGGATGATTCGAAGATCGTAGCTATTCATGATTAGCCCACGCCAGCTACTATAACAGAGGCACACCATTTTCATGGTTTAGCCTCCTTCTATCGAAGGTTCATCTCTCACTTTAGCTCTATCATGGCTCCTATTATGGACACGATGCATGGCAAGACATTCTCTTGGAGTCCAGAGGCTGATGCAGCATTTCGATTGATTATGCACAAATTGACGCATGCCCCTATTCTAGTACTCCCAGATATCTCTACTCCATTTGAGCTATACTGTGATGCGTCAAAAGTGGGAATTGGCGCCGTCCTCAGCCAAGGTGGCCGTCCTATAGCTTTCTTTAGTGAGAAATTGACTGGAACACGTTCCCGCTACAGCACCTATGACGTGGAATTTTATGCAGTGGTCCGTGCTGTTCAATATTGGCGTCACTATTTATTTTAGAAGGAGTTTATCTTATATACTGACCACGAGGCTCTTAAGCACCTTGCTCATCAAGATTCTTTATCCGCTCATCATGCCAAATGGTTGGCTTATCTACAACAATTTACCTTCGTGGTCAAACATACATCCGGCATCTCAAATAAGGTCGCCGATGCCTTAAGCCGATGTCGCAACCTTTTAACAGACATGCAGGTTGCTGTCTTTGGCTTTGACTCTTTTCGGGAGCTATATCAAGCAGAACCTTTTTTTGGCACCATCATCATAGCAGCCACTGTCGGTCTCGTAACCAACTACACATTGTTGGATGGTTTTTTATTCAAAGAGGTGTGCTTATGTATTCCATCATGCAGCCTCCGACACAAAATCATTGCGGAAATCTACTCTACCGGACATGTGGGACGTGATCGAACGGCTGAATTGGTGCTTCGCCGATTCTTCTGGCCATGTGTTCGAAAGGATGTGGCGCGCTATGTGACTCGTTGCCGAATATGACAGGTCTCGAAAGGTACAGCCACCAACATTTCCTGTCCCGTGGGCCTATTGACTTACTTCCGGTCCCGACAGTCCTCAGGGTGACAAACGAGCTGTTGATCTTATCGCTGACCTTCAGCATGTGCATTTTACTACGAAGACGAAGCTCGAGCAATCAAATGCTTGGTACAAGTTGACAGCGGATCTTCGCCGGTGCGATGTTCAGTTTGAGGTAGGCGACTTTGTTTGGGCTATTCTGACAAAGGATTATTTTTCGGCCCATGAGTATAACAAGTTGGCCTCCCGCAAAGTTGGCCTGGTCGAGATCGTTGAGAAGATCAATCCCAACGCCTATCGTCTTCTTTTGCCTAGTCACCTTCGCACCTCCGATGTCTTCAATTTTAACCATCTTGTCCCGTTTGTCGATGACAGCGATTCTGGAGATGAAGCTGCTTTCGATTCGAGGGCGAATCATTTCGAGGGAGGGGAGACTGATGGAGATGAAGCTGCTCTATTGTTCTTGGGTAAACATGATCGGATGCCTTATCCAAAGCCGGTCGTTTAGCTCTGGAACGACTCATTCTCGTCAGCCTTTGAGTTGTCCATTATTGATTCTAGCTCTAGTTCTATTTATTTCTGTATTCCAATTCTACTAGGATTCTTAGTCGTTAGTCTTATTTGTTTCAGTAATAGTATTTTTAATTCCTAGGCATCGACCTCTATAAATTGAGGTCTCGTACATTATTTTTTGGCAGTTGATTTGATAATTAAAAACTGGGTTTACCCTAGATTGTCTTGTCGTCTTGTGATTTCGCTTTGAACTCGCAAACTCAAGGCTCTATCGCTCTTGTCATACGTTTTCGTTTGCATCACTCCTCTTATCACACTCCGCCGGCCCCGATGGAGGTGTGGATGGCATGGGCGAAGGAGAGAGCCGTCTTCGGGGGACACGAACGGCGCCAAATTGGCAAAGATCGGAGAGAGAAGAGAGATAAATAGAGAAGGGGGCATTTAGGGTTGGAGATTGAGAGAGAGAGGGAGGAGAGATTTTCTTTAAGGAGAGGAAAAAGACAATAATACCTGTTTTAATATTGGCCATCAGATCTTACACATAATTTAAAAATCTAATATAATAGTTCTCATTTTATCCAGATTAGTCCTGACACACTTTACACATCCAGGACCAAATCCAATCTCAAGAAATACAATATATGCCATATTTAAAAAAATACAAGATGTGGCTGAGGATTGGAAATTGAGTCCCGATCCTCCCGATTACTTTTCATTTTTAGTCATCTAGCATCAACCACTCTTTCTATGAAATTAGTTTTTAGTAATATTCGAAAATATTAAATAATTATGACTGTCTAATCTTATTTAATTTGTCATATTCCCCTAATCGATAGAGTTAGTCTGAAAGTGTAAAAAATATTTCTAACAAACCAAAAAATAATATAAAATTGTGATCTCTCCTCCTAAATTAGTCGATTTAATTATCAAAATATCAGTTTATTTCTACCGTTTGCTTTGTGGATTTGGTCTTGTGTTACACCGAACTTGTCATGTCATCCTGATCCACACCCCCCGAGATCGCTCTATTTAGTATTATACAACCAACGATTGGATGCAATAAGTTTCTTTTTAATGTGACTAGTTTGTCTTTTCTGTTATCTTTTTTAATGTCACTAGCTGGCTGGATCTGTGGATATTTTAACAATTAATAAAAATGTTTAATATACTAATAAAAATACCACTTCCTTAATGGAGATTCACTCTCTCAGCCTTTGGGTTGCTTTATTTGGGGATTGACCGTCGCCGCTACAGTAACTGGGAAATTACTGAATATTTATCAAATTATTTAAAATAATACAAAAATATATAGTATCAAAAGATAATCAATCTTATCGTATATAACAAAGTAACTATTATAAAGAAATTCAAGTTTAAACATTCAAAGGTACACTTAGTTCACACCAATCATAGTACTGGCTATGTTTATTGATCGATTATTATATAAATAATTAATTTTTTTCTCATCAACATACAATTTAATCTAACTAAATCCAACCCAATCTTTTTACCATCTTTATTAGTGATCTCATCAAATCCGCTCGCCAAATAAACAATTAATTTTTCACTCATCTACATATTATCTATAATCAATTTATGTTTACATATAAATTGTAACAAATATATAAGATTGAAATGGTGGATCCACAATAGAAATAATATAACTAAGAAATATAAAGAGATTATGTAGTGAAAAAAAGAGAAAAGTTTAGATTGTGCATCAAAATATGTGAATATTTGACTCGATTTATAGAAAATTAAAAAAATACTAATTTTCATATTTTTAATTTTTACTAAAAGATAATTTTAATTTTGATAACCATACAAATAATATCCACCGGTATCTATTTCAACGAATAATATTGTGTCATGCGTCATTAAGATTGAATTAAGATAAAAAAGAAAAAAAATTGTGTCAGCGACTAACGGCAGACCAAGCCGATCGCCCAAACTTGCTCCATTTTTTAATGTTTTAAAAATTGCAGTCTGACTGGCGGTTGAACCGGTCGGACCACTACCTAGAACCAAAATCGGGTCGAGTTTTGCCTAAAACACAGCCGATGGTTTGACCGGTCAAAATCTGGTCGGACGGTCTGATCAGGTACTTTCGGATGACCCGGTTCACCCGGATCAGAAAAATTAATGTTTACTTTTTCTATTTTATCGGATTTAATTTAGAAGAGCTAGTACATCACTTTTTGATCATAACAAACTTATTTTTTTAACAATTCTCGATAATATATTAACTATGTCAAACGAATTGGACTAATATGTCAAACAAAAAATATGTATAATCATCTTCTTTTACTTTTATACTTGTTAAATAGATGTTCGAAGACTTTGTTTGGATAACTTGTATAACAAAGTTGCTAAATATTTGAACTTATTTAATATTTTATTATTTTTTATGCTAAAATAAATTTATTAAACCATATTTTATAATATTAATATAAAAATATAAGTACCGGTCCGACCGGTGGCTTTACGGGTTCGACCAGATGAACCTAAAATTTTAAAGATTCCGGGTCGCCTTCCGGGTCAGTTTTAAAAACATATTTTATTTTTTAATTTGTTGTTTGTCCGGTAAACTTGGTATAGGGAGTGGATGATTGTGATTTCTTATGAATGGCTGGATTCACATATTTCTACGAGCAAAAAAGGGCTAATTAGCGAGGACAATCATGGTCGTGTGGATGGAGTACCGGAGGCAGAGCGGAGCGAGGCGGGGAGGGGAGCAGGGGAGGGCAGGAGGGGGAGCGAGGATGAAGAGGTAGCTCGCAAGGATCCGATATCTTCGTCTCAATCGAGGTCCGGAGATTTTTCAGAGAGGGGAGGAAGAAGAAGAGAGAAGAGAGAGGGAAGAAGAAGAAGAGAGGGGAGAGAGAAGGGTGTATTTGAAAAATAATAAAAAAGTAAGGGACTGAAATGATATTAAAATTGGCCCAAGGAAATACTGCCAAGCGGGATAAAAGATTATGATGTGGCAGCCAACTCAGCTACAAAACGACCCATTTTTTTGTTCGGAGCCAACCGAGCCTAAAAGTGATACAAGAGTGCATACTAGAGGACTCAAAACATCGTTTTTAAACCATATGATCATATCTGACAAAACGTGAAACTAGAAGTACTAAAAGTGTACTTTTTCCCAAAAAATAATACACCATTAAATATATTAAATTAATAGAACATAAAAAACAACATAAAGTAAGATCGACGTTATGTTGTAGTGAGTAAGGCAGCTTTTCAAACGTTTCAGTATGAAGATGGACTTATACAAAAATATTAAAAACACTACAAGGGATAGGTGGATGAAGAAAGTGAGAAAAAGGGGTAAATTGCCCTATAATCATTGGTCTATAGTAAAATTACCTCTAGGATCCCTACTTTGTCTAAAAATGTTGGTCTGGAATTCCTAACTGACGCCAGTCATCTTTTTTTTCTTTTTTTATCATGAAAATGATGAATATACCCTTAGACAAAAAAAATCACCATCTTCAAGCTTTGAACATCATTTTCATCATTCAATATTCAAACCTAACCCAAGAACCAACCAAATTAATCAAATCCACTAAAAACTTACCAACCAAATTCATCGATTGAACCACATCAACATCCGAAAATGCTAATTACAAAAAAAGATGCGTTTATTAAAACCAAAGTACAAAGATTTGATCTTAGTCCACAAAACAAGATGGGTCGAAGCTTCCTCTACTTCTCCGTCACCGGCGGCTTGAGCTCTGGGAGGGTTGCCACCTTCGTTAAACCTAACCGCCCTCCTCACTCCGATGAAACCCCCAAAGCTTCAAACCCAGACCCAGAATCTACGACAACGAGACCCAGAACCTACGGCGACGAGACCCAGCTAACTTGCGGTGAGCGGGGAGTCGAGTAGGAGCCAGGGTTTTCTCGACGAGCGCAGCCTCCCCGGCGTCGCCCTCTCCGGTGAGCTCCTTCTCCATGGCCGCTGGCGGGCTCGGTTGTGAGGTTCGGTGTCGGGGACGCCGGCGCCATACCATGGCCGACCTTAACCCTTGATTTTTGATTTTTCGTTCTTGGTGAGCGATTATGATTAGGTGGTTGGGTGATTATTTGGGATTTTGGTGTTTTTAAAATCTGGGTATGACGATGATTTTTAATCTATGTTCTTTTTTGAAAAATCTGCTCCTTTTTTGGTTACTTTTTTTAGGAACATCAAACATGGTGTTTTGTTCGTAGGTTGAAGAAGGAATTGAAAATTTTTGTTTTGTTTTTTATGTAAGGTATAAAGGTCATTTCAATGATAAAAAAAAAGAAAAAAAATGGATGATGTCAGCTAGGGACTAGAGACCAACATTTTTAGATAAAGCAGGAATAGCTAAATAATTTTTAAAAAAGTAAGAATCCTAGAGGTAATTTCACTATAGACCAGGAACTAGAGGGCAATTTTACCCAAAAAATAATCAAAGTTGGTCCAAATAGAAAAGAAATTCAATTTTTAAAGATCGACTGAAATGGTACGTAGGACTTTGATTGCCTGGAGAGAGTCCAATAAAAGATTGAAAAAAGAAATAAACAGCATGAAACAGCAACGACGCTTTGGCCGAGTGGTTAAGGCGTGTGCCTGCTAAGTACATGGGGTTTCCCCGCGAGAGTTCGAATCTCTCAGGCGTCGTCTAATTTTTATTTTCAACTTGACCTCCAGTTCACTCTCTGCATGGGTTCTCAAACCAAACAATTAGCCCCGACAAGTGGCAACTTGGTATGCAAACGAGTTAAAAATATATATATAAGTCAAAGCAAAAATTCGAAGTTCTAAGAGTACGATGTTCCAGTCTTGAATTTCGTTAAAAATTTGCAGAATTCCATTGTGGTTTAAACCGGTAGATCGTGTATTTGCAAAACAAATAGAGAATTGATTATTAAACATGCTCTACAATGATAGACGGACGGAGATCAATGTGCCACTAAAATAATCAAGCTAAAAAGTTCTAGGGTCGTCAGAAAGAGACCCGAATGTACACCTAGCCAAGGGTAAACCAAAACAAGCAATCACATGAAACCAATCAAGGAGGGTCGTAAGACCAAAAATGATCCGAGCCGCATGCAACTTCCTTGATCGATTGAAGGATTGTTATCTTAGATAGGAGATTAAGTCTTGGCGACACGTTCTTAGATTTGCTTCTTGTATTTTTACTTCTAGTACTCATAGTGTAACCTATTATTTTAGAGTAATATACTTTTACCTTAAAAAAAAAATCAATAGTAATAAAACTCTCTCTATCAATTTAGTTCTATATCAATTGATCTAAGTACTTGATGGTAGAACAAATCAATTTCAATGATATTGAATTAAAGCATAAACTTATAACAGTACTCATAATGAAACCAGCTGATGGTAATATATTTAATAATTTGGAACTTAGTTCACGGATGTGATCCATATATACAAACTCACCGGCTAAATTTGTCAACGCCAACATTTGGAAAAATATATAAGTACCCATCTATCTATAAAAGAACCTCTAGCGAGAACGCCACGCCAGTGCTTGATACCATAAAATAGACTACCAGCTACGAGGAACAAAAAACAGAGAGCTTCCCGTTTCTAAGGTGAAATACCGCCAGCAGTCAAGTGTAGCAGCATAGATAGAGAGAACCCAGATCAAAAAATTGACAGTTTCTATCACCTCATGGGTTGTTGGTTCGGTTTCTACGGTCATGTCGAGCCTCTTCGATCGCAGTCCGAATTGTTGGCTCTTAAAATGGTGACTGAGGAGCAAAAGAATTAACTTATATTTACTTGCGCAGGAAGTAAAAGAATGCACCCTAACAGAGGATAGCGCGGGCTTCCTTGATTGATGTTGGTGGCTCCAAGTCTTTTTTCTGCACGGAATTTCCCAGCAGTTTTTCCATTTCTGACACGAATATCTCGTCCATGATCTGCATGTAGAATCGATTCCAGCCTCCCGGTTAGTGAAACAGATAAAACTCATATGACATTAACAACGAAAAAGAAGACTATGGAGTTGAAGTTATGCAATAAATTTCTAAAGGGTCAAGCTAGAAGTTATACGGAGTACAGAAAATGTTGTTCTTGTTTAGATAATTAAAACTCAAGTTCCTATCTGTTTTTCTCTCGTATATCTAATCTATTGCCTGGAGAGAAATCTCTATTTCTAATCAAAGCGCTTGATTGGTCATTCACCTTCTTGTAAACGAAGAACCGTGTACCTCAGCTTCAAGCTGGATGTCCAACATTTAGTGGAAATGGATTCCTAATAATGTCCCAACAACTACGATAACATCCACATAGATTCAAATTCCGAAACTCTGAATGCCTGAAACTAAATCTACTTGATGAAGGCAGAACATAGATGTACATTGCCTATTCAGAAAAAGAAGCTCTGCAGCAAAGGTATATTGGTAAAAGCAGTACTTACAGAAAGTGCAAAACGCGAGCCTTTGTACCAGGACCTGTTTTCTTTTTTAACTTGCAAAACACGTAATATTTCCTGGTAAAAAAAAAGGACAAACAAAGTCCATTAAGCATGTTATTCATACACTCAAAAGTCCTGAAAACAGGTAACTGGATCCATTTACCTTTCCCATCCTGTCCCAAACATCTCGGCTGATGTCGACAAACACACGTGGTTCAACAATTGAATGAAGATGATCAATGCTCTTTATTAGCAAATCTTTCAAAGGCTGCATTCGGTCGTGTATATCAGACTCCACCATCGTTTCCTTGAATTCCTCTATAATCTTGTTCAGTTTGGTGGTTTTCTCCATCTTTGTCTGTCAAAGTGAACAACCAGATTGTCACTAATCTTAAATATTGGTCGTCTGGTAAAAAAGAAATCTACCGGTCATGCCTCATTCCCCTCCATCGGGAATTTTTGTACAAGGATAAGAGCGGATGCCATAGCACTAAGACATATTTTCTTGATTCACATGACAGCAGAAAAAAACGTTCTACACATTCATCTGCCACCCGACAAGGTAAGCTTGGCTATAGAATCACAAAATGCATGATCCAAAAAAAAGTGTGGCTTAGTGAGCAGAAATAGGAACACTAGTTTCCACGAAAGAGCACATCTTCATGCTTTGATAATTACGTTAGTTCCCTATAGATCAATTTTATTTCCGTTAGACAGGAATAATTATTAGGGCTAGCTTCAAAGATGTAAGAACTCATTAAAAAAACTACGCAGAAGAAGAATACCCACATTTTCAACAAGTTTCTCAGCAACAGCTTGCCAATAGCTTCTGAAGTTGGATCTAAGCACCGCGGTTATCTCCCTGAAATATTCACCCGCACCAGCTTTTACATCATCAGAAATCCATGATTTCCAAGACTTCAATTTGGTCTCGATCGTGGGCCGAAGGACATCCAGCATTCTTTTCATGGAATTTAGAAGAATTCCCAACTGAAATATTAACAAATGTTTAGTCACAGGAAAAGAGGAAAATATGATAATAAAGTAACTAGTAACAAGCGCTAACCTCATCGGGCACATAATAAATTTCACCATTCCGTTTCGCCAACTTCTGAACATACTTGAGACCAAAATTTTTAGGTTTCAATGGTGCTAAGACATCTGTGTACTGCTTCTCCAAAGCTTCAATAATTGCCTTCTCGACATCCGCAATAGCCTTTTCATAGGTACTGACCGTCAGCACGCATTGCTTGTGATGCAAAAAGGGAGAGTACAAAAAAGGTAATGATCAAAGTGAAATAGAACATACAGTTTCCAAGGCAACCGTGTACTCTGGCCATCGGCAAATTATCACTTCATATTCATTTAGCATCTGCTTTAGTTGCTCATACATATCGTCCACAAAAGGAGTTGTTGAATATTCTGTTCTGACGCCCGACCATCGTACCTGAAAGAAAATATTTCAAGTAGACAGAAAAGGACAAAAAGGTGGATGAGGAATGGACTCCAGCAGGTTTCCTTCGTCACTTTCTTCTTCAATTGCAAGTAATAACCAATTTCGAACTTATTTACAAAACAATTAAGTATGTACAACAATCAAGCGGGATTGGCTAATTAGAAACAATTAAGTATGTACAACTATCCAGCAACTCAATAGTACAGCCCTAGCTTCTTATTAGAAAAATTAGAAACCAAATATTACTTCCTGAACATAATGCAGTAAGTTATACATATCAAAATGCATCCCCTGTTACTACCAATGATGAGTTAAAAAGAAAACGTCGACATTTTTTTCTAAACAAAAAAGAGCGAGAGAAGGGGAATCGAAGACAGAATTGAAAATGTTAATAAAAACCATAACTATGTTAAAATGATAAATAAGCATCGATGTATGAGCATCACTTCACTGGAAGAACTGCACCAACCTTTTCTGCCTTGCACAATTCAAGTAATGAAAGACGCTTCTCCTGGATCCAGAGGGTTATATACAGGTGAAACAACTCTTTTGCATCAACGCCATTTTTTACAAGGCTGTAGAAAGATGTTAAACAATAAAGGTCAAAAAAGAGTATAAGAACACCGAGTAGGTACAACAACTGAAAGAAAAATAACTAACTTGACATTCCATGACGTGAGATCCCTTTGAAAATCAGCTGTCGCAATAACAAGTTCAGCAACAGGTGGTGAAGGACCAGCAGGAGGACATGCAACAAGAAATGACTGTAGTCTGCCTGAAAGATCCATGCTGTATATGGATGCGCAAAGATTTGGTAGGTCTATAAAGCTGCGTGCAAGTGAAAAACAAAGTTTGAGAGTGGACAAAAACATTAGTAACAAGCTCGATCAACTCGTAATGCTACTCAGTGCGGGAGAAATATCCTAGCATGCCATTTTGACAATGTCGAAAGTAATATGCATGCAGACAAGCTATTTAGCATTTTTAGCCAATGCCATATTTTCCCCTCCCTGCTGCTCTAAACCAAAGCCACAAACCACCAGTTAACTAACATTGACAGTAATTTGTAGACCATTGCCTACTTTACCCTGAACTTTAAGCTGCTATAATGTTGTCATTTTACTCATGATCTCGTTAATAAATTTATGCATTCTAAGATGGACCCAACCAAATCCCACTCCCATCGTGATTAGTTTAAACCAAGAAAGCTGAACTTGAATAAGAGAGTATAACATGGCCCACTACTACAAAGATTAAACTCAAATGTGTGTCCTCGAGAGCCCATTCTCTAGAAAATATAAATTAGGGACATGTAACACCAAGGTTGAAGAGAACAATAACACCAACCAGATTCAGTTCAGCAATTAATATTTAATGGGTGGGCTGAAAGGCAACAGATCAGTTTTAGGCAAGCTCTGGACACCATTGAAGGTGAAGTAAATAGGCGCATAATTTTTCTAGACTAGTGCTTATCTTCAGCTTAAGAGAGTCAATTCTTTCCATAACGTGCCCTCAGAAAAGTAAGACATCGTCGACATACAACAAGAGAAACATGACTAGAAAACATAAAATAGAGACCATCAACTATTCAAAATGGTAAAGAACAACAAAATAAAGACCCCATATGAGAGTTTTTTGGGAGGATTATTTATAGACCTGGGAAGCACATGCTGATCATTGATCTGTATGTCAGTGCGAATCTCATTTTTGATACTCAAAATCAGAGATGTCATCTTTTGATAGGATTTTGAAAAGGCAGCTGGATCAAGCACAGCTATGTCATTACTGCTTATTGACTCATCAGTCCCGCTGATATGTCTTCTTGACCTCTTTCTTGCAGCAGCCTATAGGTCATTTGCAATTACCATAAGTACAAAGGTATAATAAAATTACCATAAGAAGAACTTGAAAGGTTTAGCAAGAAGTTCAAAACCAATTTTAAGTACCTGAAAGTATTTACAGAACTTGATTTGTGCTTCTGGAGACAATATATCGTGCAAAAGAGAATATAGTTTGACAGCAGGAGCTAAAGCAGGAGCCGCCAATCCAGTTGCGGGAGAAAAGACATCCATCATTCCAGATGAAGCTGATTCATCCAATGATTTGTAGTTCTCAAAAGTCAAAGAAAGAATTTGCTGAACTTGATCTTCGATCTCCCCAAGCAGGCGATTCTGCATGGCATTTGCACACAAAACTGGTCACCGAATGAGCAAGAACCGAAGTCTTATAAATATGATCTCCTCCTTTCTCTATATGAACCATAATCATCATATGTTGGCCTATCATGAAATGGTCCATCGTTATAAAATTACTGCTATTCCAATTCATCAAAAGAATTTTAATCTTTCAGAAAGGTAAAATAAAAATGTAAAAAACAAGTAATGGTGTCGATGTGAAACGAACTGTAGGGCAAAGTGAGTGCCACGGGTGACAATATATTCACACACGTGAGAGTTATTTGCTAGGGGGGACCAACAGTGATTAAACCTATTTATGCACTGCTGTTGTAGCTCATTCATTTCTATAAGTTATCCTCCTCTGGTTTTCTCAACAACCAACCCCATTTTAATTAAGTGTTTCTGATTACTCATAAAAAAGGAAACTTAATAACCGCAAATATGATCTTCCAAGTCATACAGCAGAACTTGACAAATACCTCTTGGTGACTCAAAGCAGTCTTTCTGTTACCCTTTGTTATTACAGGCAGCAAAAGATCACAAACTAAGTCAAGGCAATCTTTGGTTGGTGTAGCCACATCCATGACATAGGTGAGGTATCTGCAGTTATAAGACACAAAAGTATGAGTTCGAAAACCAACTTCATTTGGGAGGGAAATTCCTGATCGGGGAAAGTATAGAGAACATATTTCTGACCTTAATTTTGTGTATGCATCAGATACACCATAGTAAGATGCAAATTCAGTCACCAACCACTTCCATGGGCCATGTATTTTCAAGCTCCTTTGCTGAAAATTTTGAGCTCTCATAGCCACTTCCAGAGCAAAGTCATAAGCTACAGTTTCTGCAACACAGCCACACTACAGCGAAAAGTTATGACTCTTGATGCATAACATTCCAACTGGATATGAAAGAGTTTAATGGAAATTTAATTCAATTATGAACCAAGAATCTGATACCTTAAGATTACTGTTTTCATCTGGAGTTGTTGAATAATTTATGTAAAGCTGTACTCTTCCAACAAGTTCATGATCTGGCTCATGATACATGGGCCACCACCGAAGTTTATCACTCTACATCAATTGGCTGCCAGTTCACTATGTGCAATACTTGCATGAGCTAGAAAAGAAAAAGGTGACAAGAAAAAGCAAACAATCTTACAGGGTCATCAGCAATAACAGCTACTTGGACAAGAACACGGCCACAATACTTTCCCTTGGAATCTCGAACTTCAATTATCAGATCATCACCGTGATTATCAGGAAAGCTGCAACGTCACAAGAGAGAGGTTGAAAATCAAGAAAGTGTACTTTGTTTGTTGGTTGTTGACAAAAAAAAGCATGGGAGTGTCTTTCATTCGCTTTTATGACATTCTACTGAGGTTCTCTTTCCTCTTTCTGCAAATAGCCACTCCACGGTGGTAAAGTCTCACATAAAGAAAAGGAAAAAGAAGGAAAACCAAATGAGATAGAAACGTACAATACGTGGCTTTCACCAGGCCCTGGTTGCATTCGGGCTGAATCCTCTTCTGGTGTACTTTTCAGTCTAAGCAAGCAGGTATATGTTTCTGATACAACAGAGCATTACATCAAAATACAAGTTTGCTGAGGTCAACTCAAGGACAAAATTACTAGAACACAGCTAGTACTCATTAAATCCGAATAAATCAAAGGAAGGTGGATAGATGATCTGGCGTATTACTTGCATTTTGATTTCAGAATAATAAATGACTTGATCAAATGGGCCTAGAGAATCGGATGAGACGTGTAACATCAAGGAGGGGCAAGACATATAACAACAAGAAGGGGTCATTTCTCTTTGCTCCAATCGCAACTCTGGAAGTTGCCTCATTCATCTTCAGCATCTCCTTTTCCTTTCTTTTATTAAATTTTGGGAAATTGAATTATACTAATCAAGAAAGCAAAAGATATGTTGGTTTGTTCAGCCGTTTGGTGCAAATACATACACTCTATGACTGTACCCCTACCCTTTTCAAATGCTCAACTAGAATTGTTGCAGATAATAGCCATCAATGTAGTCTGCAGAAATTCTTAGTTCACAACGAGTTGAGGTTTTACAGATTTTAGTCTTAAACCAACCCTGGGGTTCAGCTTTGCAGATATTTAATGGATGGCACACATTAAAATAATCCTCAGTGCGGCTATCAAAATAGTCCTTAGTGATAGAAAGAAGAAATCTTTACCCAACATGACTAAGGGAGGGAACATTTCTTCCATACAACTCTTTCTTTGATAAAATCCCAATCAAGTGCAAAAGCAACATCTTTTTGTTCATATCCAAGTCAACAAAGGGGTGCAAGTTCATCAGCGGGACAAAAGAAGAAGGAATGCACAAAAGGATGATGCGAAGAATTTTGTACCAGGTTACAAAAACATTGTGTGGATTTTGAAACATCAGAGAGACATAAATTGCTTAAATGATAATGAACGGGAGCAACGTCCACGTTGTAGCAATTTTGGTACCTTTCAATAGAACAAGCATAATGAAGAGCATGTGCTGCAAACTTACCTGGCACCACTTCATATGTCGAGGAACTGCTCCTCACAGTTGCCATTCCATTCTTGAAGACTGTAGAAACCTCCTTCATATACCTTGCACTGGCACGCACGTATGCGAAGCTTTGTTGCGATAAAGTACCATTTGGAGGAATGTGCGGAGTAACATGAACTCTCCGAGCTGCTCTCCACCCAGAGTAAAGCCTCAAGTTGACATTTGAGATGTGCTGACGAAGTGGTTCAACTTTTATAATGTTAAGGTTAAGAGAAGATAAGCTGCATCCAGTAGGCTGCTCCAGACCAATTTTGACCTTGCGTACTGCAATAAAATAAAAGCTTCACGACCTTGCATAGACGTCATGCTTATATTTTTGACATGAGGTTTGTTCAGAATTACCTTGCACTTTCATTTTTCCACAAGTTCTTTTAGGTTTTGAAGCAACCCGCTCACTAACCAACGAAGAAGATTGTTTTGCCAAAAGCTCTTCTTCTGGTTGTAGCAATACATTCTGTAAACTAAAAACTCAAAAAATAGTTGATTAGACGACAAAGCTCCATGTGAAGCGACAACGTTGCAGACCATAGTCATAAAAGTTCACCCAACTTGAAATCCTCAAAAATCTTAGATGATTTAAGAAGATACCAGTCAACCAACAAATAAAATATAACATGACCACCAATGAGCTCTTTTGCTAATCTCCAAAAATATAAAAGGATTATAATCCTCAGGCTCAGTACTTGTATAATGCTGTTAAGCTCACACAATCCTATCATACAAAAATCTACATTATTACCACTTCATTGCTTAACTGGATTCTGGTAAATGTTGTGAATAAAAAGCTAAACTTCCAAAATACAGCTAAGTAATTTCTCATGCATCGTATGTAAAGATTCTACAGGGCACGTCTTTAACCACAAGAAATTTAACAGCAAGTTTGAATTTGCATCCTACTATTTTCCGAGGAATCATATGGCAGAGCAAAACTTATCTTGGCAAACACTGAGATTATATATCTAACTCAACGCTGGATGAAATTGTCATCATATAATAAAGGCAAACCATAATCAAATAGTAAACACAAGGATAAAACCATAAAATAAAGCACTCACTCGAATGCTTTCTGAAGCAGAGCACATTCGGCGTTCAAGAAGTAAGAAGCTTCATCTGCAAAACCCTTGGCCCATGAGTTAAGACACAACCGAACACATGCCTCATAACAGATCACGCCACACCATGGTCCTTGTGCACTGATACAAACAAAGGTATGATTAACTTAAATATTCTTATATATAAATCATAGTTTTGCTATCTCCTACAATCAAAGTCGGGTCTTCGTTATGGCAGTTGCTCATTAAGTAACACGACGAACCTAGCATGAAATGTAGGGAAGCGAGCAGGCATGCTATTCCCAGCCTCATTAACTCCTGTGCCAGCAGAAGACCTAGAGGCAAAACTGTTTTAGATTTAAGCTGTTTCAAATGGTAAAAGGACCCAGTTCAAATTAATAAAACAACAAACCTTTTGAAAAAGTCTGCTCCATCATCCTTTTGATTGGGAAACCGAGAATCACATGATAATGATGGTTCCTCTGAAGCCGGATTATTCATCCTATCCATAGAGCTAGGTATGTGGTTGTTCATAAAATCCCTGCCTCCATCCATTTCTTCAATCCCTCTGCAGTCAACCGGAGGAGCTGAGGGGACATCTTTACGAGGAAATTCTCTGTTTCGCATATTTTTGTCTTGCAAATCCTGTAAACAATTTTCCACATTAGGAGAGATTCTTGTGCAATTTCAGGTACCTGTTCTCTACTGACCAGGAAGAATATGAGTCACACCAATTACATATAGTACATGCACAAATTAGAGTGAGCAAGTAGGCCAGATCAATGGCAAGAAGTAGTGATGCCTGAATGAGTCCCGCTATTTGAATGCCAGACTAGTGATGCAATTTCAGTTTAAAAAAGGACTATGCTTATGCACAAAGAATAATCTTAAAAGGTTCACTTTTTGTTCCATTCGCGAAAAAATTCATGCTTACAGTTACAGTTAAGCTACTGCTACATTCACAAGACCAGCTGTCAACTTTGTTTTCCCGTTTTTCCTCATCTTTTGGGGAAGGAGAAAAACAACTTCGACGCGTTAAATCAGGGTATGCACTTTTAGGTTCGGCGCATTAAGTCAGGGTATGCACTTTTAGAATCATAATACACATTTCGACCCACTGTAAATAAACGAGCTCTACGGTGCAGTTAACAGTAAATGTTTATCACATGCTTATATCGACCTCTCTACCTTGGTCACTGTAGATGTGCAGGATGAAGCCGGTGAGTACCGGCCCCCATAGACCTCGTCTTCCTGGCCAGAAGACAAGTCCATATCTGATCCAGACTCGGT
The DNA here is from genome assembly GCA_963995505.1 of Hypericum androsaemum. Classification (NCBI taxonomy): domain Eukaryota; kingdom Viridiplantae; phylum Streptophyta; class Magnoliopsida; order Malpighiales; family Hypericaceae; genus Hypericum; species Hypericum androsaemum. The sequence continues at coordinate 14,066,692 of OZ023181.1, read as the reverse complement.
ATCATCCACATTATCGTACAAAGCTCGCGACACCGGAACTGCATCCGTCGGCAAGTGTCCGCCGCGGAACTTTTCGGCAGGAGGCAGTCCAAAACCACGCCCAAACTTTACGACATTACAGATGGGGTCAGAACTCGGATCGACAGCAGAAGCCGAATCCAAGCCCCCATTTGCCTTGCCCTGATACAATCCTCAAAAACATAAACCTCGAATCTCCAAAACGAATAAATTCACTACAACAGCAACACTAAAACCACCATCCTTTAATTAGCTGAAGCTCTTACCCATATACTTGTGTACATTGCCTCGAAATCGGCCTCCTTGAATAAAACCCTCGTTGCCAACTATTCCTAACCGCAAAGAGAACACACATAATTATATAGGAGAACACCACATTTTCTTTTCTAGGAATAGACATTCAGAACCAAATAATTACAAAATAAATTAAAAAAGAGTAACCCTGCAAAGATCAGAAGCAAAAAGAGCCACATACCAATCAAACAAGCACCCAATTGAAGAAGAAAGATCGAAACTTTCAAGTGTAAATGCTTTGTATTAACGAAAAGGAGACGAATTAAGCGACTTACAGCAATTGGGTCAGTAAATTAGAGATCAAAGGAAGGGAGGGATTTTTGGGTTCCTTTCCTTTTGTTGTTGTTCTCTCTCAACGTAAAAAAGAGTGAAGAAGAGTGTGGTTTTCTTGCCCTCCTCTAAAGTCTCGTGCTTTCCCTTTTGTTTCCCCTCATTTTCACACTCTCTCGGTCGGGTCTCCTATTAATTGATAAAAATAAAATAAAAAAGCAAAATCTAAATTTCTCAGTCAGAAGAGAAGACCAAGTTCAGACTTCAGAGCGCTGTTTCTCCTTCCAGACAAAAAAAAAAGGAGCGCTGTGCTGTCTAATAATTCCTTGGTTCCGGAAAATAAGGGAAACTTGCTGCTTTTTTATTTTATTTTTCCGATTCCCTCTGTACTATTAAATAATTAGTTCTCCCTAGGATGGCAATCGAATCCGAATTCTGACTGAGCATCCCTTTTGATTCAAATCTCATAGGTTTATGATTTCTTGACATTAACTGGGTTGGCCCTGAATCATGTCTCATTCACCTTTTTTTTATTAAAAAAATTAGGGGTTTATAACTATGTCCAAATCTCTGAGATCGGTTCTTAGACCGAGAGACTAGTCCGTAAAATATAAGTTCTCGCTTGTTTATGGCTCATAATTAATGAGTTAGTTGTCACAAGTAAATTAAAGTAAATAGAAGGACATGATGTAGAAAAGCATAAAAATAAGAGAGAGAACAAAGCCACTTTATTAACTTGAACATGTCTATTCTGGTGTGTCTAAACCTAAGAGCTTTATAAAGCCAACTAATATGAGAATAGAAGAGGAAAATCTATGGACCAAAACAATAGGCCAACAAAAAAAAAATCCAAATATGACTTTAAAAGTCTAAATATGAATTTTGGAGAAATATGTTTTGTGCATAGTTGTACGCGCCAGAAATTATTTGTCGTGTTGGAATGGTTGGCGTGCATTAGTGCTGGCAGACGCTAGTCAATTGACGTGCGCCACGAATTTTCTGTCACGGTGAGACGAATGGTGCACGTCAATAACCCTGAATCTTAGTAGGGCACGTCATGTAAAAAATTGATATGAAGTTATAAATAGTCGTACAGTTTGAAAAAATTTGCTTGAGCCGTTTTAAGTATCAAAATTGAGTTTTTTACTTAATTGACCTGTTTTAAATTACGAGGTATTAAAATATCAAAGAGTCATGTATCACCAAAGTATACCACTTGAGCGAAAATTTTGATCACCCTTTATTAGTTTGAAGGATTAGAAAAAAAGGATACAGCAGCCCAGTGGGCGGCGCGAGGGAATACAGGGTGGGGACAAATGGTGATGTGGCAAGTAGGAGGCGCGCTCTTTCTTCCTGTCAGGGTCAGGGAATTTTTTCCAATGTTGAGAGTGACCTCGATCACGAAATTTGTCAGTTGGTCCTAATAGATTCCTTGGAAATTTTTTTTTTGAGGGATTATTCCTTGGAATTTTTTTTTGAGGGGTAAAAGTGGCGCGTAGCCTATATAAAAAATGAGTTACAGGACGAGAAGAAAAAGTACATAGACATAAGATAAGAAAACCAAACAGAAAACGAAAGCGAGTCCGATGACAGCAGGGTGGCACAGGGGGGAGCGAAGGGCGGTCGAAAAAGCCTGAAGGCCAACGACTGGTGCAGATTTCTGCCGAAACAAACTTCGGCCAATAACCTCAAGACAACGTCGAGAGGGCATCTAAATGCATACAAGATACACTCAGATGAGAGCCAAGGTCGACGTAAATCGACCGAGACAAGATTTTCCACCCGCAACCACCGAACAGGCAACGAGATCTGAAAGGATCTCAGATCAGAGCAACATTGATCCAAGCAAAAGCCCAAAGTACAACAAAAGCAGAAAGGAAAAAGACACTGGACCAAAAATCCCCATAACTGAGGTGGATTCGGGCACAAAAACAAACAACAACAGAGAACAAAAAGCAAGCTAAAAGAAATAAACGCAAACAGGGGACAAGAAAAATAAAGCAAAGATAAATCGACACCAGCGATAAGCAAATGGCAAAGCCATGGCCTAAAGGAAAACGTCGCCGAAAACAGGGATGACCGGAGGGGAGGTCGGCCATGACCAACCCCTCCGGCCACCGGAATCAACCACCCCTGAGTCGCCGGAAGAAGGGCCAGCACCGGGGAGAGACTTAGGCGGTCCGCGGAGGAGACAGACTTGAAGGCCCTGGTCTGAGACTGAGGTGGAGACTGGTGGCTACGGGCTTGGACGTTGGGATGGCCGGGACGAAGTAGAGCTACGGAGCGGGCAGAGGATTGACGACGGTTGATTAGAAAAAATGCCGAGGGACCTTGGAGCCTCCCCGGACGAGCTACAACTTTGGAGGAGAGCTGAGATGGGTGGAGAGATTGAGGAAGAGGAGGGGAGGGATCCTTTACGGGAAGGAGGAGGAAAGGGAAGACCCACAATGAAGAGGTAGAAAGCTCCACAAAAAAATATCTAGATATTTTCTTGGGAGAGAAAAGCTCTCTTTCCTTGGAATTTCTTGGACATGGACAGTTTGTTAACTCACTCACTATAAGTCGGTGAACTCAACTTAATGCCATGTAATTAAAACAGGTAGTACCCCATATCACAAATTAATTGTCAGAATTATTATGTTAGTTCTGGCCCGAAAAGTCCCATGTATGTTAAAAATAGTCTTGTATGTTTTTTCCGCTTAATTAGAAATCAAATATTAGATAAAACATTGTGTATCCTAAAGTTGTGTTTGCTACGTCTTTTAAACAGGACTGGAAATGTATAACAGGACAATACTTGATATATATCTTTGTTCTAGTTGTCTTATCATGTGTAAGGTAACTTGAGTACATGATTGAACATTTAGTCCAATTATCTATTTGATATGTGTAATAGTTTAGTCTAAAATTTTGTTAAAACATTGTGTATCCTAAAGTTGTGTTTGGTACGTCTTCTAAACAGGACTGAAAATGTATGATAGGACAATACTGGACATATATATTTGTTCTAGCTGTCTTGTCATGTGTAAGGTAACTTGAGTACATGATTGAACATTTAGTCCAATTATCTATTTGACATGTGTAATAGTTTAGTCTAAAATTTTGTTAAAGACAAAATTACATTCATGACAACAAAAAAGAATATTCATTAATCCGAATAAAATCGATCATCACAGTTATATTAAAAAAAAATTGTACCATAAAAATAAAATTCTTGCATAAAAAATCAACATCAAAACTAAATCCTTTAGACAAAAATTCTTACAAATTTGGACTATCCTAGTTACTTTATGAATATTTTTAATATATCATCACATAATTTGATAAATATGTATATTTTTTATAAAAATATAAGTATTATTAAAAACCCATGGTACAATGTAAACGGAGTCGTGTGTTGAATTTCTTTATACGAAAGCCTCATTAAAATACTATCATGATAAATGTATGTATTAATCAAATATCTAAATTAACCATTTTATATCTTTATATGAATTTGTATCAGAAATATAAATTTAAAAAATTTAAATGAGTATACAAATATTGAAGTATTTGAATCCGAATTAAAAAATTTGTATAGGAGACCTAAAAATCATATATTCGAGAAAATCATATGTAAGAGACCAAAAAATCAAAATTAAAAAATTGGATAAATTATCCTCAGGTCCCTGGTGTTTTGACACCCTACCTCTCGGCTCTCGCGTCCCTGAGTTTTTGAAAATAATTTTTCCGTCCCCCATGTTTAGTTTTATTATACTCTTGGGTCCTTCGCTGACGTCAACTGTATTTTTTAAATATAAAATAACTTTTTTATCCTTTCAAACAATAAAAAGATAATGTTGAATTGTCGGTGACGTTGAGGCCCCGTCGGAGGTCATCTCTGACATCAACCGGAGGAAGCATCGACAACCTCGAGCCTCCTCCCTACAATCGTCCCCTTCTCTCCGCCTAAACTAGCTGGCGATAACGGCCAAGATCCGTGCATGCACCTCAATGCCCGGTCCCTCTCCTCCAGTCGCCGGCAATGTTCTTCAGCCGTTTGTGCCTTTTCTGGGTTTAGATAGTTTCTGGGTCGAGGACAATGACGACGGCGGCATCGCTTTGGTTTTCTCTTTCCTGTTAAAATGGGGATCTGAGTTTCTGGTTTTAGATAGTTTCTGGGTCGACGACGATGACGACGGCGGCATCGCTTTGCTACCTTGAGGCCCAGATCGGTGAAACTTTCACCTCCTTGATTATTTTAATCTTTGCAGAATCCTTGATCTGTGAAAGGCTCTCTTTGAAGATATTTTAAAGAAACCGGCGAAGCCCCTTCTTCAGCCCCTTTACAGGGAGAAAAGAAAGGGGAAGAGAAAACCAAATATTAATAGCAGTGTGTTCTTATTTGGTCGATTCGACATTTTGCCAAGGACATTCTTATTTGGTCGATTGGACATTTTGCCAAGGACATCACTGGAGGAGAGGTAGGAGACGCCGGAGTGACGACTAGGTATAATAGTCATTTTAGGATTTAAAAATTAATAAATTGATCAGTGGTGTCAGCGAGGGACTCGAGAGTATAATAAAACCAAACACGGGTGACAGAAAAATTATTTTCAAAAATACAGGGACGCTAGAGGTAGGATGTCAAAATATCAGGGACCTGAGGATAATTTGTATTAAATTTTTTTATAAGAGACCTAAAAAATTATATATTCGAGAAAAAGAAAGAGTGTAGGTTAATATGGTAAAAAAAAAAATCACAATAGAGTTCTATCCTTGGACATAATTTCATATCCCATGGAAATAAATAGGACAATAAATTTAGAGTGAACTCGGATAAACTTTTAATTTTGTTCAGTCTATTTCCTGTGCCAAATATGGACTTGGACAAATATCATTGTCGAATACTCCAAACTATCAAAACAAATGCAGCCTCAATGGTTCATAAAATGTTTTTTTCCTAAGTACTCATTAAGAAAATGTTTTTCCCAAGTTTTTATAATATCCAACCAAACAGGGTACGAGGGGTCAATACGTGTTAAAGATACTTAGCGAATAAGTAATGATAGGGAATACTAATGCTTTATTGTCCGCTGGAAAAAAATATTGTAAATTAATGTACAGATCTGAAGATGATAAAAATTAATAATTTTTGAGGTACCAATCTTTTGAAAGATTCTAGGTCTAGTGTTGACGATGCTCTTCCACTCTAATTGCTTTATTAGTAGAGTTACAAAAAACACTATTTTCTTTGTTAGTGTTTTGTCCCAATAATTTTGTATCGGTAGGATTTTTGAAGAATTTCACAACTGTAATGCGGAGGAGGATTCTTCACGATTATAAAGAAAATTTACGAATAAAGAAAATTTACCTATAAAATAATCTAATCGCATGCGAGAGACAGTCGAGCAACCAAAGTGCATAACCGATTTTAGGCATGTAATTAATTCACTTGCAAAAATAGTGTATAAAAGATTGCATTATATGTAACCAAAAATGGAAAGATAGTGACTGTTCGGGAATGATGAATAAATGAGAACCATGCGTATATAAGAAAGATTAGAAGGACGGTATAAATGGTAAGATTATAAAGTAAAATCATATTATTTTGGAAAATGAATTAATCCTTCCGAGAGTAGATTGAGTGGGGAGTAAATGAGAGATCTCTTGATAGTTGAAACTTATATGTGGACCGTTCGATGTGATTAAAAAATATCATACGGATCTAACGACCAAAATTTAATGAATTTGCTCACAGAAGCAAACTCGATATTTGACACAATATCCCAAAACCCTAAGGTAAACCTCCTTACTCTCTTCTCCTCAAAACCAGCCCAACCAAAAATTGGCACAACTTCAAAATTTAAGATTTTTGCCCATGACAACCACCACGGGAAGCGGCGGAATGTGGCTGGGGTGGACCACGACACTGACAAAATCTCAGAAGCGGTTGAATCCAACTTAGAGCGAGGAGGAAATACGAACCCGAGTACCAAAAGGATTGGTGGGAACAACAATCAGAAGAGCAGTGAGGCATCGCACCATCAAATAAAGCAGGGCCATGGGTGATGGTTGAGTCATCTAAGAAAGGCACGGACTAGAAGAAGGTTGGGAGAGTTTTTAGAAGTCAATGTCTACTGCTTATTATTCTTCTGCTTTGCAGGGGACTCACATTGCTAATAATAACAATCGGAAGAGTAATTGGATCTAATCCCTTCTTGAGTTTGATTTGATCGAGGACGTGAGTGTGGTTGTAGAGTTTTTAGTGTTCTAGTAGTATCTCTTTTAAAAAAGTTGGTCTTCTTTTGGTTTTAACTCAATTGAGAAACGATAAATCATATCAGATTTAGTAATACACTAATGGTGTAGTTGATTATAGAATATTGATATTTGAGTTTAACAAAAATGAGCAATGTATACTGTTCTCAGTAGCAATGGATACAAAAATTATTTATATTGAAAATCAATGTTATATTGAATGTATATCATTCTCAGTTATATTGAGTGTCACTATCAAACCATTATCATTCTTATTGAATATTATTATCGGTAGCAATATATACTATTATCATTTATATTGAGTACTAATATCATATGAAATGTATACCATTCTCATCTATGTTGAGTATTATTGTCAGACCATTATTATTCTCATTGTATACCATTATCAGTGCAATTTATACTATTATCATTTATATTGAGTACCAATGTCATATTGAATATATACCATTCTCATCTATATGGGGATGTCCAGATGGTGGGAACTTATATGTGGGCTGCTCGATGTGATTAAAAATTATCCTAAAGATCCAACAGCCAAAATTTAATGAGCTTGCTCACAGAGGCAGACTCTATATTTGACACAATACCCCAAAACCCTAAAGGTAAACCTCCCTCACCCTCATCTCCTAAAAACCAGTAGAACAAAAAATTGGCGTAACTTCGAAATTTAAGATTTTTGCCCACAACAAACACCATGGGGTAGTCAGCGATGAAATGTGGCAGGGGCAGACCCCGACACTGCCAACCGTAAGAACCTTATAAGTTCTGTGACAAAATCTCAGAAGTGGTTGAATCCTGCTTGGAGCGAGGAGGAAAAGGCAGTAATGCGACCCGAGTACCAAAATGATTGGTGGGAACAACAAGAAGAGCAGTGAGGCATCGCAGGAGTTAAAGATGCCATCGTATAAAGCAGGGCTAGGGTTGATAGTTGAGTCATCTAAGAAGGGCAGGGACTCGAAGAAGGTTGGGAGAGTTTTCAAAAGTCAATGTCTGCTGCTTATTATTCTTCTGCTCTGTAGGGGACTCCCGCTGTTGCTAATAACACTCTGAAGAGTAATTGGATCTAACTCCCTTCTTGAGTTTGATATGATCGAGAATGCGAGTGGGGTTGTAGATTTAGTGTTCTAGTAGTGTCTCTTTTAGAACAGTTGGTCTTCATTTAGTTTTCACTCAATTGATGGAGAAACGACACACCAAATTAGATTTAGTACTACACTAATGGTGTAGTTGGTTATAGAATGTTGATATTTGAGTCTAACAAAAATGAGCAATGTATATTATTCTCAGTAGCAATGTATACCAAAATTATTTATATTGAGAACCAATGTTACATTGAATGTATATCATTCTTAGTTATATTGAGTACCACTATCAAACAATTATCATTCTCATTGTATACTATGGTAGCAATGTATATCATTATCATTTATATTGAGTACTAATATCATATGAAATATATACCATTCTCATCTATGTTGAGTACTATTATCAGACCATTATCATTTTTATTGAGTACGAATGTCATATTAAATATATATCATTCTCATCTATATTGAGTACCACTCCCAACCCCTATTGAAATTTTTTTCCTTTTTTTTTCTCTTTCCATAATTGCATGATCTTTATTTAATAGCTGGGCATATTTAAAAATGAGTTTTTTTATTTTTGGTATGTTTAAATTTTTTTTCTTTCCATAATTGGCTCATCCCTAATTTGTAGATTGATATGTTTAATATAGGGTTTTCTAATATTGTTCCTAATTGTCATATTATTTACAAGATTGCCATCAAAAGCCATTTGATCCCCAAGGCGGGGAGAAGCCTTGTCCTTACCGAATCCAGACCTATTCTTCCTCACATGGGTAGGAAATATCATTCACAATGCATTTATATTACATTTATAGCTTTTAGATTTGGATTTATTTAATATTGCATTTTTTATTGATGACCAAGATTTGGAAAATTTCAAAATAAATTTATAACTTTTTCTTTCCCCTCCTTCGCTCTCTTCCCCGTGGCTCCTCCCTCCTTCCTCCCTTGAGCTACCGACCAGTAAGCCCATCTCCGAAGTTGACTCCCTCCTCGTCGACCAAGGAGGACATTCCCACCCCTACCTCACCCTTCCCATAATTTTTCTCCCCAAACCTTGTTGAAAGTCTTCCCCTATTCCACACAAGCTATTGCCATATTACGACACGAGCTTCTCTCTCATCGACCTTATTGTTCTCGTTGATGTTTGTAATATTACATGTAGGTCGTATCATCACTCACCTTGTTTATATCACCGCTCACCATATAATGCTTCATTTGTTATTGCATGAAGCACCATTGTTCACTGCAATTATCATATAGTGTGACACTGCTCATGATATATGTATCCTTGCACACCACATATGTATGAATAATCATTGCATATGTACAACTTATCAGTTATCATTGCATATATTCTTTTAATTTGAGGGTTTCAATTGAAACTACAGAGAATCAGCTCACTAAATCGACAAAGAATAAACTTTAAAGAAAACTCGCCTATCTTGAGGTGTGATTTAATCATTGTCCTTAAAGTCTTATTTTTTCTCACATATGCTGGTATAAGTTAAGACAAGTAAACTTCTAGGATTACTTATTTGATATAGAATACTAAAAAATCAAAGGAGCAATAACTTCTTTGATCTCACCTAAAGAACTAAAAGCAAAGTTCTTTAATGGTGATGAACAAATGCATGGGAAGAATATAGACATAGAAGAGTGAATTTCTATGTTTAGAATGACAATGGATTGGTCCTTTTTAGGGATGGCAGAAATACCTATACCATGTGAGTTGGACCATACAAGGTATGTTGACTTTGGCTGGGTCTAGGATAGGGTATAGTTATCAGTCCATGTTTAGAGGTAGGATTCATACCCTACCCTTACCCTTTTACCCTACTTTAAACCTTGCCCTATATGATTCATACCCTACACTTACCTTTTTATCCTACTTTAAATCCTACCCTGGTTAGACCCTAATTAGATCCTAGTTGGACCATAGTCAGACCTTGGTTATACCTTCAAATTGATCATATCCGACATCTTTGCTATGATCTTATATGTGAATAGCTATTGCGTAAGGTGGATAAAAGTGAATAGATGATATCGTGAAGGATCAAAAGCCGATATTCTTATTTTTCATTTATTGAATTATTCATGTACTTAAAATTTGAAAAGAAAAATATTATATCATTTAGTTTAAATTGAAAATTTTGATGTTTCTTGAATTTTTTTTATTGTAGTTAATGTCTAACGTATTAAATATTTTGAATTTATTCTAATTTTATATTTAAAATTAAAATTTTATGTAAAAAAATTTCAGAAAGGGTCGGATCTTGCAGACCCTATAGACCCCTGGGTCTTCCTGAGGGTAGAGTTTGGGTCTGACAACAAAAAATTTGTAGGGTCGAGTGAATCCGACTCCAAAATTTAGGGTATGGGTAGGGTCCATCCATCGCCATTCACTCCTTTTATAGCAAACCAAAGACCACTTGAATTTTGTTTCAATGACCTTAATTTGTACCAAATTTTTAAATGTCATATTTTTTCCATTGAATGTCATCAAGCACTATTGATGAAAAGATACCTCTTTCTCTCCCCCTCTCGCTTTCAAGTTCAAGAATTATTTTTTTAGAAGGATGACACGAAGTGTATATTATAATAAACAGCTCACAATACAGAAAACATAAATACATAGACAACATGCGAAGAAACTAAACAGAAACACGAAACCAATCTGAAAGGGGCAGAGAGACATGAGTGGAGACGAAGGGCGGGCGAGAGACTACAAGAACCAATGTCTAAAGCGAAAAGCTACAGAGACAAGCATCGGCTAATAACCACAAGGTCACGTAAAAGACGCAACCTCATGGGCCTTTGAATGCATATGATGCACACAAATAGGAGCCAATATCGAACCAGTTTAACCAAGACAAGTTTATCTACCTGCAACAATAGAAAAGATTTCGAGATCTGTACAGATCTCAGATCCAGCCAAGGCCAATCCAAGCAAAATACAACAAGAACAAAACAACTAGCAGAAATTAAAAATAGCCCAAATAAACCACCAAACGAGCAGTGTTTAAGCAAAATACAACAAACAAAAAATAGTTAATAAGCAATTGATAGATGATGAACCAATGACAACAGAGCACAAATAAAGATCACATAAATATAAACAAAAGTCATCGGGTACCGGAGGGGCGATCTACTAAGATTAACCCCTCAGTACCCCATCGGTGGAGCGACTAGTGGCGACAATGTATGGTGGTGGCTGACCCGCTGTGGAGATTGACGATGAGAGCGTCTAGCGGTGGAAGATACTTCACACTTTGGTGGTTTGGCATGATCCGTGGCTACAGAGAATGGCCCGTGGTGGATCAGCGGTTTAGAGGAAGAGCCGGCTTTTGAGGACTGGCTACGGTGATCTGACTCTGGGCTACAGCCTGGAATGGACCAGACTTGATGTTGTCTTTGACTAGAGGGCTCCAGTCTACGGTGGTGTAGTGTCAGAAAGGAGGGAGCAGACTGAAACTTCAGTGAGTAGTAGAGCTACGACCCGAAAATGAGATAGGACCTTCAAGAAACCAGATCTAACTATAATGGAAAAAGGCTCTTATAGGAAAGAGAGAAAAAGGGTGCAGGAGAATGGATGGGCGGATATGGATAGGTAACGTAGTGGGTGGTGGAGGGAGTGGGTGGACGGAGGCTATGGAGGAGGGTGGAGGAAAAGGCTGAGATGGGTGGTTGAGAAGATGAAGGACTAGGGAGAGTGGGGAGGAAGATAGAGGAAAAGATAGGGTGGAGGGGTAGGAAGGACAAGGGAGGTTGAAGAAAGTGGGTGGCCAGAGGTGAGGTAGAAGAAGGGCAAAGAAAGAAGAAGAAGGAAAAAAGAGTGAAAAGCTCACTAAAGGGTAGATTCTCAAAAGGAGAAAGTGAAAAATCCTCTCTCTAAAAAATTCAAGAATTGTTAACCATTCAATAATACCAAATTGTGTCAACATCAATATATCATTACTCATTGCAAAAAATACCACCATTCAGAATATATGTACCCATACTCACTATATCATAGCTCACCACATATGTACCGCTACTTCCTATATATGTATTATTAAATACTATATCAATACTCATTATACACAAACTCAAAAAAATAATAATATGCACACTAGCAAATCACCAAAATACTTTTGTCAATACCATCCTTCTAAGACTGCAGCTAGTAACGATCCTGAGAATCAGGGTCGCGACCTCGCCCGGTCGCGTGCAGGGGCCTGTCGACCGCCCCTGACACGTAGCCCAGACGAGGAGTAGTTTAATATTTTTTTTCTTTTTCAATCCAATCTAGTGATATTTGGTACAATATTATTTGATAAAAATATGAAAATTTGTATTTTTTATTCTTTATAAATTGAGCATAATATTTTTAATTCGTATAGAGTTTATGTAACGCATTGTGATATGACCGACTGTCTCTACAGACCAACACAGATCTTTTCAGCGTGTTTTGTCCTCACTCATACACATCCCAAAAACTTTTCAGGAGGTCACCCATCCTCATCCTACTCCCGGCTAAACGCGTTTAACCTTGGAGTTCTCTCAGGATGAGTGCCAAAAAAGAAGGTGCACCTTGTTGATATGGATAGTAACAATCAAACCACTTAAGACTTTTCAGAATTGGGATATCCGTATCACATTCACCTCTCCTTAAATACGCGACATTCTCGTCGTGCCAGTCAAAATAATCCAAAGCACAAAACACAGAATAATCCCAGAATCATTTTTGCTCTGATACCAAATGTAACGCCCCGCGATCAGACCGATGTCTCTACAGACCAACACAGATCTTTTCCAGTGTATTTTGTCCTCACTCACACACATCCCAAAAACTTTCCAGGAAGTCACCCATCCTCATCCTACTCCTGGCCAAATGCGTTTAATCTTGGAGTTCTCTCAGGATGTGTGCCGGAAAAGAAGGTGCACCTTGTTGATATGGATAGTAACAATCAAATCACTTAAGTCTTTTCAGAATTTGGTATCACAGTTTAATTTTTTAATTCTCTATGAAAATTCGTAGAAATAAAAAATATATGTGGATAAGAGAGAAATAATTATTTATTGGGCAAATTACCCTCACATCCCTGAGGTTTGGTCACCCACCCCCTAGGGTCCCTGACTTTTGGAAAATAATTGTCCCGTCCCTAAGTTTTGACGATAATAGACTCTCGGGTCCCTGGCTGACGTCATCACCTATTTTTTTCATTTTTGGTCATAGAAATGACCAAAATACCCTTAAACAAAAAATAAAAAGTTTCACATTCTTTAACATTTGATCAAGAACACCAACAACCAAAAACCAACCAAAAAATAAGATCAAACTAACCAAAACGAAGAACACAATCAAGAATATCAAAAATAAAAAAACTCAATTAATTGGCCAAAAAATCCTGACGAGGACGTTCTCGAGGAAAGTTAATAATTAAGAGGTCCGTATCCTCTATCCTGAGAACAAATTTGTCGCCTTTGGACCTGGCGAAGAGGTAATTGAAGAGAGCGGTCTAGGCGCCGACGACGTGGAGGTTGCCGGTGGGTGAAGGAGCGAAGCGGACACGGACAGGTGCGTTGATTTCTCCAATTTCTTAATTAACTAAGACCACGACAAGAAACCCATCTGCTGCGTCGATTTCTCTGGCAAGCTATCCCGTCGGCGCACCTCCTGCTCGCCAGCTCTCCCGCGACGACCGGCTTGTCTTCGCCGCCCTCCTGCTCGCCAAGCCTCGCCGCACCTCCAGGTAATTAAAAATTAATTCGGTGAGCTTAATCATTCGTCATCTTCCCCGTTTGGGATTTTTTTGGTTCGAATTAGGGTTTGGGGATGGCGACGTGGTCTCCTCGCGTCGACCTCCACGGCACCCTTCCTTGGGCTCATCCTCATCTACTCATCATCCGTCGTCAAGCTCCTCCTCTCCTTCCTCAAGTTCTCGTGCCAAGGAACCAACCATCTCCTTTCTCTCCCTCTCGTCTGTATCCAAAGTTTCTGGGTTCGTATCCAAAACTGAGATTCCAAACATAGCCGTAGTTGATTTCTGGGTTCGTTGAAATATACCACTGTTAATTTTTGTTGTTGTTAATGAACTCTGTTGATGTGACGAGCATTAGAAATTAGAGCTAAGCTTTTGTGTATTTGTTCCCATTAGAAATTAGTGGTTGTTCCTAAATTTAATTTGGTCATTAGTTAATTGAATTTTTTTTCTTGATATTCTTAGTTGTGTTCTTGATATTGGTTATTTTGATCTTATTTTTTGGATTATTTTTTATTGTTGATGTTCTTGGTTAAATGTTGAAGAAGGTAAATTTTTTATTTTTTAAAGAGTATTTTGGTCATTTTCATGGCCAAAAATGAAAAAAAGAGCCGATGACGTCATCCAGGGACCCGAGAGTCTATTATCGTCAAAACTTAGGGATGGGACAATCATTTTTCAAAAGTCAGGGACCCTAGAGGGAGGGTGACCAAACTTCAGGGACGTGAGGGTAATTTGCCCATATTTATTTGATGATTTCGATTGGACAAGATCACTACTAGAGTAGGAAAATATGTTAGCTTTTTTGAACAAGTAAATTGTATTCATTCAAAAAATAAACACCTAAATAGTAGTATTTCAATTTACTATTTGTTACATCCTTGCTCGTAAGCACGCCTATATTACAATAACATAAAAGCCTATCAAAAAGCAGCTAATTAGATAGGATAAATTAGGTATGTTGGTTGGATTGTATATAGACGAGAGATAAATTAATTATTTATTTGTAATCCCATAATTGGACCGGATCACTACTAGCTCTAGTTTAAATACATCGAAAAGATGGATTCAGTGCTCATTATTTTGTTATCTGTTTTATTCTGGTTTGACTTTTTTTTAGTTTCTGGTTGGCTTCTAAAGTCAGAGTTGCAAACATATGTCAACGTAAAATAACAATATTGGATTTCGATTCCCCCGGTCAGTGCAGTTCCTACAATTTTTTAGGAATCCTAATAAGTTTAAATCCTATTAGCAAGATTTGGCGAATCTTGATTAAGCTTAATTTAACCGGAGTTTTTTAATTTGTGAACTTAAATCATTTAGGCTAACACCAGTATTTTAGTTAATCTTTATAAATTCGGATTTATAATTAAATTTAGGTTCTGAGGTTTAATACTTAGTATTAGGGACCTAGAAATTAAGGTTTTGCTTTTTAGGGTTTATGACATTGTGTTGTGGAGGAGCTTACTGTACAGGAGGGAATCCTGAATTTTGAGAGGATCAAGGATGGCTTAGCTGAAAATTTCCTCTTAAAGTATGCAGTTGTTTTCTGGCATTCTTAAGGACTATAACATCAACGATTTCCAAGTCATGACATGGAAAGATCATACTTTTTTTTTTGGGGTGGAAAGATCATAATTTGTTATACTACGCAGGATGACCATAATTGGAAGGAAACGAAATAGAGGACGAAATTGGGGGAAAATAATCGGAAGAAGTAAACTTTTTTCATATGTCAAATTAATTTCTCCAATTTGGGAGACACCAATACACCTCCTTGTACCCATAAAAATATTCCAGTCTGTTAACGCATACAAATTCTCTCTCTTTTTTTGACTGGACAAAAGAAAAGTTTACTTTCTCCCGTTTTCCATTTAATCCGGACTTCTTTCCAAGCAATAACGTTTTCCTTAACGTTTTCGCCTGGTTGCAAAAGCTAGGGAATACCTCCCCCAAGGAAAAAGAATAAAAAGCTACTCCCGCCTGGTCACGAGTTTTTGCTTTCCAGCTACAATAATTTTGTTCCTTCTACGAAAAAGGAGAACCTGCTCGCATCTACGCATGTTTCACCGACTTAATAGCATTTTCCCACCAAAATAGCATTTGTAGATTGGGCTAATTTTGTCAGTCCTGGGAATACTTTTCCATTACGATAAAAATATATGCACAGTCTACATTGTAAAAAGTTCGTGGCACTGTTGATAAAGTTGAACCGAGTCATCATAAATTCATCTTTATAAAATTATCCCAGATTACAAACAAATTTAGTAATACGAGTTTGTTATAACTTCTAAATTTAGTAATACGAGTTTGTTATAACTTCTATAGTATTTAATTCTAAAATTATCCGAGATTACAAACAAATTTTAAACACTAGGGCTAATTTATGGAGAAATTTTATGGTGGACTCTTAATATCAAATCACCATGTGACTTGGTATAGATTTACCAATTGTGACATGTGGATTAACTAAATGAGTTGAATATATAAATATAGAAATTAAATCATGACATGATTGTGATATATGTTTAAATAAATTATTTTCTAAAATTATTTTTTAGGAAATACTCCAATGAATAATAGGAAGTACAAAGAATTAACGAAAAAGAGAAATTCATAAAGAAACTAATATTAACTTCACTTATTTTAATAACTGATATAGGAGCTTGGCCTCTATATCAGGCATCTCAGATGATGCTTCCCCTAATATTGTAAAGTTCACTTAGTCTCAATGATGTTCACGTCAACTATATCATCGGGTAATAACACGACAATCTTTTCTTCAATTTGAGTTTCAAAATTCTTATGTTTGTGCAATTTCATATTTTACTAAGTGTATTTATTATGTATATTGTCAATTGAAATTATATTTAATGTGTTATTATACATCTTGTCAATTGGAGGACGAAGAGTTATCATTGAAGTGTGCAACATGTTAAATCTCGTTGATCGTTTTATATTTGTAAACCACAAGATATCGAAGTAAAAATTTAGTTATTTTGCACTCTATAGTTAGTTTCTGGAATTAGTTGGTTTTTTTTCTTTTTCGCTTATGGTTATCCTCATTGGTACAGGATTCCTTATGCAATGGAGGAAAACATGTGCTGCGTCATCAAAAAAATTGGACATTATTCGTCTATGATTAGTATGTATGCACAAATAAATGTGGACCGATTGATTAAATAAAATTATGGATAAGTTTAAAATAAAGTAGGTAAGTTTACAACCTATTTATAATTTTCAAAGCGTGAACATGGATTTCAATCTCAAATTCTAGCTCTACCTATTTGGCCATTTCTACTTGAGCCAGATCTCGATCAAGGGGGAGTTCTAGCATCAATAAATTAGAATATGTATACCACGGTTCTATATTCTTTGTTTCTTTGTGAGTTCCTCGTAGTTGTTGCTTCGTTAATTTTTTGTACTTCCTATTATTCAGTGGACTTTTTTTTTATTGAAATTTTTTTTTTAGGAAATAATTTATTTAAATATATATCACAATCATGTCATGATTTAGTTTATATATCCAAATCATTTAGTTAATTAAGAATTGATCCATCCACATGTCAATTGTGAAAAGTGGGTCTATACCAAACCAAATCACCACGTGACTTGGTATTGAAGGTACATCATAAAATTTCTCCTAATTTATGCGCGATGTCTCCTATAACTATGTTCAGTGTCTGACAAGGAGAAGTTCGCAACCAGTCCACACGACTTACTTTGTTTTATCTATAACTAGAATTTGGGAAAAAAACTCAAAAGTCCTTTTAGTTTAGTATAATGAATTAAGAGGTCGAGTCCTTAGTAAATTAGTCTCTTTATTTAAAAAAAATGAATTCATTAATCCCTAAGATTTAATAAATTGAACTCATTAATTTCTAACTTTTAAAAAATGAAATTCGTTAGTCCCTATGACCAATTTATGTCTCAAATTATAATATGAGATACTAGTGGACTCTTATATCACATTAAAACCTTCAAATCTAAAAACATTCACCCACTAAAATAAACCACCAGCCATCAAAAGAAAAAAAGGATGGTTCTATTACAAAAGGACCACATCATCCAGACCGCTCTTTTTTTAAGTTTACGTTGGATAATGTAGCATTTCGGAACTCAACAATCGCAAAAAAAGATTTTGGGAAAAGTACAATTTAGTACCTCGTAGTATAGTATTTTTTACGATAGGACCATGTGATTTAAAAACAATCAATCAAATCTAAAGAGTGAATTTTTTAGTACACCTTGCAATAATAGAGAGTACGGGTATAATGTCGAACTACAAGGAGCAGGTTCAAGACATCCAGAGTGAGATGCAATTAAGCTTATGTTGATTAGTGCTTTCTGAAACGTTTGGGTGAGCAAGCAATGACAAAGATTAAGTTGAAAGGGTATAAAGATAATTTAAAGGAAATTGGGCTTGGTGCCCTTCGCACATTCCTACGTGCTTGGTCTCTCTGGGGCTTTTATGTCCGTGGTGGACCTAGGTTAACTAAGACATGTCGCATCACGGCTAAGTACTTCACATCACAAAGAAGGTACTAGGGGGGTCCCGACGAGAATGTCACTCACACCCAATGTTGGTAAGTTGTCAACCTCACCTAGGTGTCGAGACTACCACTCTTGTCCTCCTAAACCTCACTCATTAATGCACCACCCTTGGGCCAACTACACTCTACCATTCACGGCAAAGTCTATTTTTACAGCTAAGTCCGTCGCGTAAATGTATAGTCTAGTAGTTAGGCTTTTCCACGCTCTCCTTCACGACTAAGTACTTCGGGTCATGCTACAATCGATTGGGAAGGACTCTAGGTCGTTACTAGTGTTACTCTTTCCTAGGTTCTAATGGAGGTCTGTTACCCAACACATTATGTCCACTAATCGCTACATGCTCTAAAGGTTAAGTCCATGCGAAACCAAACATTTCGGGAGCACTAAGGCACCCGACCCAAAAGAAAACTACTCGCACGTCATTATTTAATTAAAATGAAAATGTATGAAAGAGAACAATGTCACAAGAGCAGAATTAAAAGAAAGAGATAGAGAATGCTGAATTATGGTGACGAGCTGCTCGATTCTCTCCCGACATCCACTCCTTGCTCCTTGAGCTCCTCCTCCAACTACTTAAAAACCATAAGTTTTAGTTCTTATGTCCAAAGCTTCCAAAATGAGAGGTTGAGGGGGTTATTTATGTTGAAGTCTCCCAATCAACACCAAAATGAGGAGAAAGTGTCCGAAAAGTCCTCAAAATATTTAGTTCTCCTGGGCAAAATTTGGCAAAAATGTCGTCTGGTGCAAGATGCACCGTCAGGCGAGCTGAGCTGGTGGGCGATTCTAGTTCTTGGGCACCGACCACTGGGTGCGAACTTCAGCCGGCGGCTGGGGCACCGCCCGATGGGCAATTCTGTCGTTCGATAGGATCTTCGTGAAAAGCTCACCTCATTCTTTTTTAACACCGCTCGGCTGGCTGGGGTCACCGTCTGATGGGACACAGAGGATTGGGAAAATTCAGATAAAGTCCTCCCGTTGTCTGTCGGATGGGGCGCCGTTTGGCGTAGTTCTGCAAGAGAGACTCTGGCCGGTGCAAATTTTGTCATTCGACGATTGTAGCTTGGTTTTGGCTGGCTATCTCTTGGCCCGACTCATCCAACGCTCGCCTCTTCTCACTTGATCCTCACGTCCCTTCAAAATCCTCCTCCAAAAGATACGAAGATAAAAGGGTGGAACCATCCTAGGGAATGGACCTAAGAATGACATAAAATGACTCAAATAGACTCAAAAATGGGTCTAATTGACCCTAAAATAAGGAGATAAAATAAGCATTTCTTGTGCTGTTCACACCCCCACACTTGAATCTTTCCTTGTCCTCAAGCAAAAGACTCAAACGAGACTCAAACACATAAACAAATAAGGTCAGGAGTTGGCATCCTCTTAACAAAAATAAACTCCCCCGCAATATTGATCTTTCGTCATAGGAAGAACCCACGACCAGTAATTCACTCCCCCAGATGCAACGAAATAAGAATGCGTAGAGACCATACCTCAAAAGTTTAACTAAGCGGTAACCTTAGGAAAGTAGGACTCAAGAGTTGACCACTCAGAGGGAATGAGATTTGATTATCCTTACTATGATGTGGTCTACTTCCTATCCCTCGGATACACGTTCGGGGTCTTGAGTTATCCTACTCGTACTCGTGTTCGTCTCTCACTAAATAAGGGTTGAGTTATCCTTGCTAAGACCAATCCTTTCTAGCGTTGCCTACCATTTCCAGAATTTTCTTTAACTCTCTGTTGGACACTTCCACCTGGCCGCTTGTCTGAGGATGGTAGGGAGTCACGACTTTATTTGTGACTCCATATCGTTTAAGGAGTGCCTCAAATATCTTATTGCAGAAGTGGGTCCCACCATTGCTGATGATGGCTCTTGGTACTTCGAATTGCGCAAATAGTTATTTAAGGAACTTGATAACCACCTTGGCATCGTTGGATGGAAGTACTACTGCTTCAACCCACTTTGAGACCTACTTAACTCCCACGAAGATATACTTGTTCCCATAAGATGTAGAGAAGGGTCCCATGAAGTCTATACCCCAAATGTCAAACAGTTGTACTTCCAGAATCTCGCTAATCGGCATTTCATTTTGCTTGAAAAAGTTTCTCGTGTGTTGGCATTTGTCACAACGAGCCACAAAATCATTTACATCTTGAAACACAGTAGGCCAATGAAACTCGCTTTTAAATACTCTTGCTGTGGTACATGATTTACCATAATGACCTACATATGATGAGGCATGGCAATGTGCCATAATTTTCTGAGCCTCTTCCTCCGTAACATACCGATGGAGCAGGCCATCAGCACATATCCTAAACAAATAGGGGTCATCCCAAACTAACTTATGACTATCTCTTAGGAACTTTCTTTTTTTGGTGTGGTTGATATTTGTTGGGACAGCACCTCTGACCAAATAATTAACGAAGTTGGCATACCATGGAGTGTCTGTGTGCTGAATGAGCACGAGGGTTTCATCTTGGAATTTTTCTGAGATCTCTCCTTCCCTTTCGATGCCTGCACTCTCTTCCAATCTCGAGAGATGGTCCGCCACCACATTCTCACTCCTTTTTTTATCCTTAAAAGCCAGGTTGAACTCTTACAGGAGCAGAACCCAACAGATGAATCGGGTTTTCACGTCTTGCTTGATACTTTAAGGTTGCATGGTCTGTGAAGACAATGACGTTAACTCCCAACAAGTATTGTCAAAATTTATCGCAAGCATAAACTACTGCCAGGAGTTCTTTCTCTGTATTGGTGTAGCTCAATTGTGCTCTAGATAATACCCTAATAGCATAGTAAATTACGTGAAGTCTCCCATCAATCCATTGTTCCAGGACACATCCTATTGCAAAGTTGCTTGCATCGCACATGAGCTCAAATAGAAGATCCCACTTTGGTGGAGATATGATCGATGCTGTTGTCAGGACGGTCTTTAAAGTGTGAAAGGCCCCCATGCACTCCTTGTTGAAATTGAAAGGGGTGTCCTTTTCTAAAAGATTGGTGAGAGGATGGGCTATGGCTGAGAAGTCTTTTATAAACCTTCGGTAGAAACCTGAATGTCCCAAAAAAGTCTGATTCCTTTAACAGAAGTTGGGGCACTCATTTTTTCTATGGCTTTGGTCTTTGCCCTATCAACTTCTATTCCATGGCAAGAGATTTTATGTCCTAAGATAATTCCTTTCTCCACCATGAAATGACACTTTTCTCAATTCAAAGCTAAGTTTCTTTCTTCGCAACACTCAAGGACTCTATTAAGATTTACGAGATTGTTCTCAAACGAATCCCCAAACACAAAAATGTCATCCATGAAGACTTCCATGATGGACTCGTTCATCTCCCTAAAGATTGCCATCATACACCGTTGGAAGGTTGTAGGTGCATAGCACAAACCGAATGGCATCCGCCTGTAAGCAAAAATCCCGAACAGGCAAGTGAATGCCATTTTTTTCCTGATCAGCAGGGTTGATGGCAATTTGATTGTATCCCGAATAGCCATCTAAGAGGCAATAATGTGAGTGCCCTGCAATCTTTTCCAGCATCTGGTCAATAAAGGGCAAAGGGAAATGGTCCTTCCTAGTGGCATCATTTAGCTTTATGTAGTCGATACATACTCGCCATCCTGTGACCGTCCTTGTTGAAATCAATTCTCCTTGCTCATTCGGAACTACTATCACTCCTCCCTTTTTTGGAACACAGTGGATGGGACTCACCCAATCACTGTCAGATATAGCGTAAATGATGCCAGCTTCGAAGAGCTTTAAAACTTCTGCCCTGATTGATGATTTTTAAATCATATAATTTTATCGCGAAAAAACTATATCACATGGTACTAAACAGTACTTTTCCCAAAGATTTTGAATTAGACCACTCTGATTGTTAACGAGAAAGCCAACACAACCACTACTTCTTTTTAAGATTTTGTGATATGACGTAGCACCATAAGAATTCTTTTTAAATTCTAATCCAAGTTTCATTCTGTTCTAAACTTGGAAAATCATGATTGATCTCTATGAATTATAACCTCACAATCGCATAAATTTAATAAGCAAATAAATCAAACACTATTCAAAAATTATTCTTATCGGTTTTTGACTTGATCGTTGATAATTTCCTCGATTTTCTTCATCGTTTATCGCAATCACAAGTTACAGTAGCTTAAGATTCTTGTCTAAAAAGGAGGATGTTCTAATTGGAGTTTAGGAATCTTCAATAGAGGTTTAGGTTTATTTTTTTCTTTTGATGGCTGGTGGTTTATTTTTCTTGGGTGATTTTTTTTATTTGGAGGTTTTAATGTGAGATAAGGTATATTAGTAATCTCATATTGTAATTTGAGACATAAATTGGTCATATAGAATAATAAGTTCAATTTTTTAAAATTTAAGATTAATAACTTCAATTTATTAAAACTTAGAGACTAATTACTAAAGACCGGACCTCTTAGTACATTATACTAAATTATAAGAACTTCTGAGTTTTTCCCCTTAGAATTGTATGCATTAGCCCTGTTTGGTGGAGCTTTTTCAAGTAGTAGAGATAGTTTTGGGGTACATAAGGAGTAGATTGAGATTCTACATGTTAGATAAAATTAGTAGATTGTAATCTACTAATAGTTTAGGAATAGTTTTGGTTTTTTGTAATTTATATTTTTGATGGATTTTTGTAATTTATTTTTATTGTTGAAAATTATAAAATGTTTTGACCCTAATAAATATTTTATTTTGTTAATTAATTTTTTGAAAATTAATGATCACGAAAAAAATATATTAGTAGATAACTCTACCCAAAGCTAGCCCACAAGTTGGGTAGTACTGGGTAGATGTACCAAAACAGAAACTGAAAACTACTTCTTTCTGACTGGGAAAGTCAGCTTCTTTGACTTGGAACAAGTATTCTTGGCAGGTGGGAGGTAGAAATCATCGTAATACTCAACGTCAACATCATACAACTCCTCCTCCATCCAATGGGTTTTTGCCGTCTTAACCAACTTTGACATGGCTAGTATCGTAGGTTCATCAGTGTCTGAAACCCCCAATACCTCATTTGTCTTCAAACCCGAGATCGACAATGGTTCCGTAGATGGCAAAGCAGAAGCCCGACCCAGCAAGGACAGTAAAGGACCCTGCAAAATTGGCTGTCCTGAACCTGAGCCTGGAATCCCCTTGCCAAGAAAATGTGACTTAAATCCCCAAAATGAAAATTAGTTCATGATATCAATTCCAAATATCAAGGATTTGCATTGAAAGAACTTTTGGAGTATCGAAAGCCAGATGGAAAATAGTATGTGTCATGCCTTGATTTTCATTCAAAATGGAAAGGGATATTGTTATTGCTACGATGGGTCTTCATAATTATGTTGGATTGAATTCGTCAAAAGATGAAATTTTTACAATGTTTGCTCAAAATTAATCATTCATGCTATCCAATCAATTATGTGATATTGATATGAATGAGTAATATGAAACTAATTAAGGTTAAGGATCATCGCAAATGCATATATTAAGAGATCAAATTACTTTTAGTTTGATATAATTATAAGAATTAGAATAAATTAGAATGCAATGTTCTTTTAACATGTTGTAATAAAAATTAACATGGTCTTGTTATTCTTATTCTTATTTTTATCTCCAACCAAATGTAAAAACTTAATATATTCAATAAATTAACTATTTGCGCTGTATCTAAATATTTAATTAAAATTATTACTATTTTAATTAAAATTTTATGATAATTCACTCTCTTATATTTATATAAAGATCAACATAATATTGCTACTTGTACATATGATCACCATAAAATTATGGATAAATTGACCTTCAAGTCTCTGGTGTTTAACAAAATACCCGATTTAGTTCTTATTATTTTCAATAACCTACATTCGTCTTCCTAATTTGAAAAAATGCACCTCTCAGGTCCTTCGCTGACATCAGAGGTCAACATAAATTTTTAATGACCATTTTACCCTTCAAATAAAAAGTAGAATAAACTAAAGAGAAAAGTCTATTTAAGTACCATGTGGTATCACAAAAAATTATTTTAGTACCCTGTGGTAAAAAACCCATCAATTGAGTCAAACCACAGCCAATTAACATCACTTAGGTCCGCGGACAGCTTCTCGGACCTGCCCCAACTTAGCTAATTGAAACAACGTCATTTTAGTAATGATGTGGCACGCCACGTCAGATTTTCTAGAATACATGTACACATGACATGACAAGGTGGCAAAATATCAAATTAATTATTTTTAATATTTTTTAAAACCCATCATTTACCCCTCTCAACCTCTTTACCTTCCCTCTCCTCCTCCTCCCTCCCTCCCCCATTTCCCAGAGCAACAACGAAGGTAGAGCCACCGAAGAGCAGTAGAGCAACACCATTAACACAACCATGAGCAACCCAAACACAAAAACATCGAAACTAAATTAGCTAATTTCTTGATGAATTTTTAGGTTACCACTAAACCCAGAAACAACAAAAAGCTACAAAAATGAAATTAAACAGAGGGAAGCAATATCATACGGTGACATAGAGATAGGGAAAACAACTTGGACAGGTGGAGAACGGAGCTGGGAAGGTGACGGAAAATTCTCCACGGTGACCGGCTGTCTAAAGGGGTGAGTGGTTGTTTGTTGGGGACGGGAGGTCAGGAGGAGAGGAAGGCAACTTCAATGGCGTCTATGGTTTTGAGGACTTGACCTTCACTCTTGGATGCACCCAAGAGTCGACGGCTCCACCGGTTCCTCCTTCATTGCCCTATTGGAGCTATTGGAGCTACCCCCGAATCAATAATTTTTGGATCTGGTTTTTGATTTCTTGAAGATGAGTTTGTGATTTTGATTTCGAGTGTTATTTTATTGTGTTCCTTTTCTTGAGTCACTAAAACGACACACGATGTGAGTGCCATTCTAATTCAAAACTCGCAAAATATATCGTTTAAGATTCCATCGCTGATGTCTGTGAACTTAAGCAATATTAATTGGCTGTAGTTTGACTTGATTGATAGATATTTTACTACAAAGTATTAAAGTAGTTTTTCACTATACTACAGGTGCTAAAATGAACTTTTCTCTAAAATAAAAAAGGGAAAATTACGCTCAGGTCCCTGTAGTTTGGCGTCCCACCCTCTGGGGTCCCTGCATTTTTGAAATCGTTCCTGACGTCCCCAAAGTTTGGTTTTAGAGACTCTCGGGTCCCTGCATTACCTTCTCCAACTTTTGAACAAAAACACCAACCACCAAAAACAAGATCAAACTAACCAAAATCAAGAACACAACCAACAACATAGAAAAAAAATTTAGATCAAAATTAAAGGAAGTGCTCGACGAGAGGAGGTTGGATCTGAGTTCCCCGCCGGGCAGGAGACAACGACGCCGTTCGCGACAGCTCCAAACGCCCCCACCTTAAAACTTCCCCTCCTAAATCCAAATCCAACGGCGCCTCTCTCTCTAAGGCACCACCCATGTAGTGAACAGAAACTAGTTCGATCTCCTTTTTCCACGGAAAGAATGGAGGAGACGTTCCTAGATCTGGTGGGGGAATTCTGGAAGAAACCGCCGTCGGTGGCGGAAACACTCGTCGACATTTTGCTGTACGCAGTTCTGATATGGCTGGCGGTGATGATCGGGCTCATGATCGGGTGGGCGTGGCGGCCGCGGTGGACCGGCCTCCTGTTCCTCAGCCTTTGGAGCCGGTTTTGTTTCGTGTGAACCGTGCTCCCTCCGGGGTTCGACGAGGTCGTCTCCTCCTTCCCCAGCAGCAGCTGCGATTTTCATCGAGGAGCGGAAAACGATGAGCTTGACGATTTACAGGCGACAATCGACAGGACCTTATGCGTTTCTCCGCCGACCCGGGACCTCCCCTCGCCGGACCAATCTCTCCTCGCACGCACATCCCCAGTCCCCACTCCTCCGCCTCCAAAACCCCCGACCAATCTCCCCTCCGCTTTCTGCCCCAACAGCAACCAAACAGCCTCCGCGAAACGCTGCCTCCCCCTCGACCACGCTCGCCGCCAATTTCTCTCTCATGGTCTCCTCCAGCCTTGAGTGAGCGAGGCGACGTCTTTTAATATTTTTGTTTGGCCGGAGAAGAAGAGGGAGGGATGGTTATTAATTATTATGTTTTTTTCTAAAAATATTTTTTAGGTATAAAGGTCATGTTTAACTGCTGACGTCAATGGTGGGTTTGTATCTCAGAATATATTTTCCCAAAATTAGAAGGCAAGTATAGTTTATTGAAAATAGTAAGAACTAAATTGGGTATTTTGTTAGGGATTTTTTTTGAAATGGGAAAAAAATATACATATTTTCTCTAAATAGACAAAAAGTTATACATATTTCTTAAATATGTTGAAAAATTATTTAATATTAAAATATTCTGGATGGCTCCACTTAATTTTACTATACACATGTCGCGAGATGGAAAAAAAAAATATATATATATATAGTGGAGGCGCCATGTTGTCAGGGCGCCTCCACTTATTTTTTTATTATTTTGTTTCGAATGAAAATTTATCGATACCGAATTTAATCGTTGTATCGTAAATTTATCCCAAACTCGATAAATCGTTATATATTAGTATAATGACAACGTTTAAATCGTTGTATCGAAAATTTGGTATCGATAAATTTACGTTATATCGTAAATTCGATATCATTTTTTGAAAGGTACTAATATAATTCGTTATTGTTGTATTATAAATTTAATATACTATTATAAATTAATCATTGTCACTATACTAATATAATATATCGATAAATTCAAATGATTTAGTACTTAGATAAATTTACGATATAACAATTAAATTTATATATATATATATATATATATATATATATATATATATATATATATATATATATATATATATATATATATAAATTCAGATCATTCTATGACCAACTAATTTTTTTTTGATGATAAAGGAGGCTCCCCAACAAGTCGGCACCTCCAACTAATTTTTTTTATTCCTAAATTTATCAATATATATATCATTTTAGAATAATGCGAGTGGCGATAAATTTAGACGATTAAATTCATGAATAAATATTTATCTCTACTCGTATTATTCTAAAATAATATATATCGATAAATTTACGATACAACGATTAAATTCGGTATTGATAAATTTTTATTCGAAATAAAATAATAAAAAAAATTAAGTGGAGGCGCCCTGTCACTATATATATTTTTTTCATCTCCCGACTTGTGTACAGTAAAATTAAGTGGAGACGTCCTGACTTATTTTTTTCAACCTATTTAGAGAATATGTATAACTTTTGCCTATTTACGAAAAATATGTATGTTTTTTGCCCATTTTAGAAAAAATTCAGTTTTGTTAAACATCAGGGACCTGAGGGCATTTTATCCTAAAATTATTCAAGAAAATGGGTTTCACACTTAGTGATTTGTGAATAATCCATTGTAAAATTTTTATCACTAAATATACAAAGTGATATTTGAGGCATCGTAAAAGTTGTAGGTTCAGATCCAAGATTAAAAGAAAACAAATCTCCACTTCCCAATTCAGTTTCAAGCATTACCTCTTATACCTTGCATAGATAAACTTGGTACTTCATTTTGCTTCTGCTTATTAAATGGCATTTTGTGTTGATGATAGTTGCTGAACGCAGGCAAAAACGCGGAATACCAACTTACCCAACGTAATTAACTTGTATCAGAAACTAGAGAAATCAACTGGTGTAGTATGATCCAAATATTGACAAGCAGAACTATTTTGCAATGAAACTATATATAAAGAAGGAGAAAAAGCAGCCAGGCAGGCAGCACACATCAGCCATCAGAGCCAAGAACCTGTTGCTTCAGCTCCTCAATTTTGGCAGCCAGTTCGTCCCTATTTCTCTGCAAAATGCACACCGTGTTAAAAGTAACCAGTCCCTGTGTGGCATGAAATGAAAGAGTCAACCATCAAATTCCAAACAATGACATTACCTTGAACAACAAATAACGTGTGGTGAACCAAAAGGAGTAGCCAAGACCCACGACCTCCATCAGCTTCGGAAACTGGAGATCATAGAAACAAGCATCAGTTTTTTGCCGAGAGAGAACTAGTTTTCAGAATAAACCATCAACAATAGTGAAATAAATACATACCAATGGAATAGAATCAATTGCACTGACAACAGCTGATGCCAGCCAAAGGGATGCCAAAGCCCCGGCTCCATAAAAAATGATTGAATATGTATCTTCCAAGTCAAACTGCAAGTTTTAGACCAGTAAGTTGGGGAGTGTGAAAATTACAAGACGGACAATATAATTTGTAGGAGAAATCAGGATGTCCACCAACCAAAGAATTTACAAAAGCTATTACCATGACAAAAGCTTTTAGCAGATTGTGAGTACACGTCTTTATATGTGCATAACTCGGCCAAACAACTTATCTTGACTCCTTTCCAGCCACAACAAGGTACGAGGGGTCAAAATACGTGTGAGAGATACTTAACGATCACGTAATGATAGGGAATACTAATGCTTTATTGTCTGCTGGAAAAAAAATATTGCAAATTAATGTACAGATCCATAGATAATAAAAATTAATAATTAGAAGAACAAATGTATCCTTCCTCACATGGGTAGGAAAAACCATTCTAATTGCGTTATATTGCATTTATAGCATTCAGATTTGGATCTTGTTACGGTGAAAAGGGACGGCAAACGTGAAACGAACACGGGACGAATCCGGAGAGGTCATTCCAAGAGCGATCCAACGTGGAATGTAACACAAAAAGTAAAAAAAAATAAATGAACTCGGGAAAGCTTAGAGCTTTATTGCGGGAATTAAAAGAAACTAAACGAAAAGAAAAATGCAACAAGGGTAAAGAGAGCTTGAGAGCTAGGGTTTTTGTGTATGATTTGTGGTCGTGCTCTTATGCCCGAGCTCTCCTTATATAGAAGAATTTTAACCTAGCCCCGACCTATTATATAAAAATTTGGCTCAATATAGGAAAACTTAGGCCGTCACCTAATATAGAAAAACCTAGCTCAATATAGAAAAATATAAGTCGTCACCTAAAATAGAAAAATCTAACTCAATATAGAAAAACCTTGTCCCAGCCTTGTATAGGAAAATCTAAGACGTAGCTTAAGAGTCCTTACATACCAGCCCGAATATCTATCCTAAATAGACCAACACGGGCCGAGAATAGCTTCGAAGCAAACCCGCTTGCTAACAACCCGAGGAAACTTGGATCCATTTAAATCCGAAACGAGCCTCTTCCCACTCCAAGCCCAAGGTGGGCATATTCCAACACAAGCCGAAACCAGCCCAACCAGTAGGTGTTTTCGCTTGTAATTACCTGGGGCGAGCTGAACCCACAAGACGATGCCGAGGTAAACTCCGAAGCAGAGGTAAGTCGCCCAACCCAAGCGAGCCCAAGATAGAGCTTAAGTTGGGCGAGCTTGACATGGAACTCAAGCTAGGCGACTGCACCCAACAATAAGCAGAGCTCAGTACAGAGGTGAGGCAGGAGAGCTCCACCTGTCAAACAAGTAGGTGAGAATGGCCCAATAAGCGAGCTCGGCTAGCAGGTTAGCTCGACACGGTGGTGGGGCGGGGGAGCTTCACCCGATAAGCGTGGTGGCCACCACGATCGGTGAAGAGTAGATTTTTGGGTCCACCTTGTAATAATGGGAGTACGGGTGAAATGTCAAACCACAAGGAGACATCCCGAGTGAATTGCAATTAAGATTAGGTTAAAAAGTATTTTATGAATTTAGTTGGGTGAAGCAAGCAAAGACAAGACTAAATTGAAAGATTGTAAAGACAATTTAAAGGAAATTGGTCTAGGTGCCCTTCACACGTCCCTATGTGCTTGGTCTCTCTTGGGCTTTTGTGTTTGATTTGAGCCGAGGTGAACTATGGCATGATACTTCATGGCTAAGTACTCACGCTACAAAGAAGGTACTAGGGATTCCCAGCGAGACCGTCACTCACACCTAATATTGGTAAGTTGTCAACCTCACCTAGGTGTTGAGACTACCACAACTTGTCCCTCCTAGACCTCGCTCATTACCCTATGGCCAACTACACACTGCCATTCTTGGCAAAGTACATTTTTACGGCTATGACTGTCGGGTAAATGTGTAGTCTAACGGTTAGGCTTTTCCATGCTCCTTGTAATACCCTAGATCTTTAATCATATTTGTCTGACTTAAGTAAAGTATAGTTAGTCATTTTGACCTATTAGATTAGTATTTGGAATTATATTGCTATGTAAATAGAGTGCCAAAGATAGTTGGAAGGAATGCATTTTGGTCTATCGGACTACCTCAGATAGTTGCAAGCATGATGTGAGAAGCTGATCACAAGTTATCCATCCCGGATCCCAAATAAAATTACTAAAAATGGTGTGGAAAAGTAAAAAATAGATTTATAAGCTTTGGAAGACATGAATTTATCATGTTAGTAATTTGGATCAAGCCTAGCAAGTGGTTAAACAACTCACTCGAATTGTTGATTCTTAAAGTACTTCGGTTGGACTTCTCAGTCTTTAATTCAACAAGAATTCATGTTTCGACACCTTTATGAAGTGTGTATAGATATGAGTTATGCACATGTGGATGAGTAAATAATTGACCATGGATTGAAAGGAGAATGAAGTCAAAAAATGAGCATTCGTCGAGCGATCTTCAATTGGGTAAGCATATAGATCATGACAACTTTAGTTTGTTTGGTACATGTGCATGTTTCAGACTTAATTTTGTGCGTTTCATGCATATGAGTTTTTTTTATGAAGTCATCATGTTCATATGTGATATGTTTGGTCATACTTTGATCGGTTTGTGAATGTGGCATATGTGTATGTCCAGCTAGAGAACATGTATTTTCTACCTTGGGGCTGCTTTGATATGTATTTGGATATTTGGTCAATATATTTTGATTTGTGTGAATTTTAGAAATTTTGGTACGTTGTTTGTGTGATGGCGGATGATGAGATCTACCCGTGACCAACCGGGGCTGTCAGCATATGTGCACATATACTGAAGATACAAGAATTCTGATATGATATGTCTGGCCGGCGGGTTAGTTTCTGATGGTGCCTTTAAGATATGGTATCCTCGTGTCGGCGTGGGAATGACACTATCTAGGCCTATCTAAAGTTTATCTGATATGTGTTATATGTTTGTGAAGGTCTATCTGAAATTTTGGTTATGTTTGTGAAAGTCTATCTAAAATTTTGGTAATGATTGTGAAGGTCTATCTGAAATTTTGGTTATGTTTGATATGTGATTACTTTGATGATCTTATTTGTGAGATAGTTTTTTGTTGTCTTAGCTTTGTGTTCGTATTGGTTGAGTTAGATGTAGGACATAGTTAAGTTCTGTCTCTCCCATATGTATCTGACATAACTGATATGTTATGTTCTATGTGCTTACAGAGTGTTCCAAAATACTCACCCCCTCTCTCTCCAGTTTTGCAGGTTCTTTGTCTAGCAGCTCCGTAGCCATAGTGTTCAATTTGATCTTGGGACAAATGTAAAGAATGATTGTAAATCTTTTTGGTTCTTAAAATATGTATGATTTTGTAAAGCTTAAAATTATGTTTAGGTTGGCTAGACTCGTTTGTGTTGTAAATGGGTTGAGATCTAGCGCCGGTCACCGACCTTGAATTCGGGTCGTGACACTCCCCTTTATGGCTAAGTACTTTAGGTCACGCTATAATCGATTGGAAAAGACTCTAGGTCGTTACTAACACTCTCACCATTAGGTTCCAATGGAGGTCTGTTACCCAACGCATTACGCCCACTATCTACTAAATGCTCTAAAGATTAAGCCCATTCAAAACCAAGCATTTCAGGGGTGCTAAGGCACCCAACCCAAAAGAAAACTACTCACACATAGTCATTTAAACAAAATAAATATGCATTGAAAGGAACAATGTCACCAAAGCAATAAAGAGAAGGGAAAGAGAGTGCTTAATCTCAATGAAGAGCCGCTCGATTCAAACCCTTCATCCACTTCTTACTCCTGGAGCTTCTTCTTCAAAAACTAAACCCTAATTTAAAGTCTTTAGTGTCCAAGCTTACAACTTGATGGGTTGAGGGGGGTATTTATAGTGAAAATGCTCACCTCACTCTCTTCTGGCACCGCTCAGCAGAAATGAGGCACCTCCCGATGGGACATAGGAGGTTCGGGAAAATCTGAAAGAAGTTCTCCCACTGTCTGTCAGAATAGGCGCCGCTCGGTGCTTGCCTGCAGGATAGACGCCGACCGATGCAAATTTCATTGTTCGGCGGGTACAGTTTAGTTCTGGCTGGCTATCTCTTTGCCCGATTCTACCATATCTCGCCTCCTCTCACTTGGCCATTGTGTCCCTTCAAAACCCTCCTCCAAAAGACATGAAAACATATACATGAAACCATTCTGGGCAACAGACCTAAAAATGGCATAAAATGACTCAAACAGACTCAAAATTGGGTCTAAATGACCCTAAAATGAGGGGATAAAGTGAGCATTTCATGTGCTCATCAACCGGCGAGCTCCTGATTCAAGTAAGCCACCAATCCAAAAGACCCAAGATATCCAACTTTTTTGGACTATTTTTGTAATTCAACACCATTCAAGGAAGATAAGTCAAGGTTGACCGAGGACAATATGCCAAGACGAGCCGAGGGCGACAGATCAAGGCAGACCCAGGATGACATACCGAGGTAGACCAAGGACAATATATCAAGGCGGGATGAGGATAAAATATCAAGGTAGACCGAGGGCGACATTTTTATCTGCTTTTTTATCTGGACATTCTTCTCAATGTGTTACCTTCGGGTCTTGGTCAAGACCCATTGGGTTTGTGGCTCAGAGGTAGCCCCCTTCTCTCCAAGCCAGTTAAAGATGCTCCGGCCTGGATTGCTTCGGGCATAAAGATCCACCTTGGTTTGTGAGTGATAGACCCTCCACTTATCATCAACTTCTCTTAGACAAAAAAATTTTGGTATCCTTGGGTGGACTTTAGCATACGACCTTTCCTGCACTCACCCATCCTGCACTCACCCAACCCCCCCCCCCCCCCCCCCCCCCCCCCCCCCCCGCGGAGTTTCAGGGTTAGCCTCTCCACTTTCTTAGGGTTGCTCTTCCTCTGGTCCCTTGTCACACTCATCAAAGCGATGAGTGCATTGAAAGATGCTGAAGGTTGATCTTTGGAGAACCTAAGACGTTTATTCCTTATCGCTTGCTATACTTTATTGCGAGAGACCACACAATTGGTAATATTGTGTAACTTTCTCGTATGCCACTTGTAGAATTATATGTTCTTCAGCTCGAGGATCTTATGGTCGACTAGTAATAAAATCTGTCTGTTCTTGAAGAAGTTATCAAAGATCTCAACGAGTACTCTTGATTGACCTCGTCTAAGCTTTTATTTTGCTGAGGTAGGTTCCCTTAATGAGTGAAGTCGTTTGAAACCGTCATTATCTTTTGAACCAGGTTTTCACATTCTGACATCTTCCCTTTCTTGAATTAAGCTGCCATCTCCTCCATAGGTTGTCAAGTTCCAGTACACATCATTGTCCTGATAGTCTATCTCCAAAGTAGGATCATAATAGTAGGTACCTTTGGAGGAGGATGCCCTTTGGTCCTTCTTATGGATGAGATGTTGGACTATTGAAGCCCTTTGGGTGAGCTCTGAGAGATCACGACACCTTGCCATGTTCAGTATCTTGTGTATACGATAGGTCAGCCTCGCATAGCTATTGAAGCTAGCTCATCTCAGTTAGTGTCATTGGGCAACGGTTCTTTGCCTTGCGGAACTGAAGAGTTATTTCGGTTGGAAATGTCTCAAATCCTATTTAGTAATTTTCTTAATATAATAGAAGTTCTAATTAGGTAGGAACTCTATTCCTATTGAGATGAGGGCTAGCCTCCTATAAATAGGAAGATAGGGTTTAGGAGGTCATTGGGCTAGACATTGGGGCTAGAACAATCGGTGCGGTAGTATAGATATGGATAAGGTCTAGAGGCGGGTAGCCTCACCATAACCTATGTTTTCGTTGTAGTCCACATATATAGTGAAAGATCGTCTCTACCCCCGTGGATAGGAGTAAGTATTCGGATAATCCGAAACTCAATTATCCAAAATATCTAAAATTACTATTTCTCAATCCAAATTTGAATTTGAATAACGAATTATCCGAAATCTAAAATCCAAAATTATTTTGGATACGGATTTGGATAATTCGAATTACTCAAATTTTAAAAAGTATGCGATCAGAGAATTATTTTAGCTCTACTTCGCCCACACCGGAGACGTATTCTAACTTCTCCATTTACTGGGTTTTACATGTTCTAGTTGGTTCTTTAATTGCGTGTTTGAAGCTTTCTGGGTTGTTGACTTCTAGGTTTTTTAGTTGGAGTGAGGCAATTTGAAGAATGAAAAACAGAGCCTTGAAGTCGCATCTAGGCCGAGCCCATTAGATAAAAATTTGGATATTCGGATAATCCAAATTTTATTTTTCATATCTGAATTCAAATACGAATCAAAAATAAAATTTTAGATAATCCGAATCTGAATCCAAACATAAAATTGGATATCCGTTTTTTGCTCACTCATACCCGCAGATATCGGTCAGTTAACCGAACTACATATATCGTGTATCCTTAGTGTTTCTCTTATCTCTATATCTCTCTGTTGTTGAGTAAGGGCATATCGAAAATCGCTTCTGCTATCCTAACAACTGGTTTCAAGAGCTTTGGTGTGTATCTGGGTTAAATTCGTGGAGGGACTCTTTTTAATTAAGTAAAAAATTTAGAATTGAGTCTGTTTGAAAGGAGAGGCAGATCTGTAATTTCAGAAGAAGGACAAGAACTATTTGATAATTCTCGCTAAATTATGGGAAAATTAGATTAGCGTTTCAGCCCTGAGACACTTGCCAGAGAAGGGGGAGCTCGCCTGCCGCCAGCCAGAAGAGTTATCTGGTCACCGCCCAGTCCCAGGCCTGTCAACGCCCCTCGCCAGTTTGTCGTGGTCGGTTATAGCCTCGCACTACTGTGGCCTCAAGGAGAGAGGTAAAAGATGCGTCAAAGAGAGAAGAGGGAGGAGGTCTGTATATCGAAGAGGGACGAGAGCCCTCTAGCCACCGCTGCGCCTGGGGAGGAGGTCTATGTCTGTCATTCAGCCCGCACCATTTTTATTTTCTGGTTGACGTACGAGAAGAGAGGAGCTGTGTTGCTATGTTTGCTTTCTCGAGGAGAGAGTCGATCACAAGGAGAGAGAGAGAGAGGATCTCCCCGCTCTACCATCGTCATGCCAGAGCTTGCTATTCGAGGGTGAGTCCAGCCGCCAGTCCATCATCGAGAAGGAGTCTCGACCGCTGCCATTGCTATTGAAAGAGGGTCGGCCGCCACCCCTTGTACTCTTGGTGTTGGACTTGGGTAGAAGGAGAAGAAAACCCTAGATTTCAGTTAAGCAAAAGTCAACAGTTTGATAGTTTGACCAAAAGTCAACAGGTTGATTAAAAGTTAATAGATTTAGCTGATTTATGGTTTCTTCAGGATTATTCTGGTATGCAGGTATGTAGATTGGGCCGGTTTGATAAATATGGTGATTTGTTTGTCTGAGTTGAGAAGAATTTGGTCGAGTGAAGGCCAGATTGATGTCCTGTTAAAGTAGATTAGTTCAGGTCAGGTTGATTCATAGGAGGTGGATCGTGTGAAGACCTTGAGCAGAGCTTAGGCCTAGTACTTGTTCACGAGGCGCATATGTTGTGAAGAGGTGGCGTAGTGCAGTTTAGCACTTTTAGTGGCAAGTGCCAGTTTACTCACATGTTCCGCAGGTAAACACCAGGTTGTCCACAAGGTTGAAGAAGTGAGGTACAATAATTCCAAAACTGGTGTCCAATAATAAATTCACCAGAAGGTGATGTAAGGCTAGAGTGAAGCGCTCACGAGAAGGTGATGAAAAGTCCAGACTTTGGTGCCCTCTTCTCCTGTTTTGATCGAAGATTGGTTAAGAAAGTATGGCGCCAAAGAGTAGAGTGCAGCTTTCGTGCATATGGTTTTCTTCTGATAGATTAGTGACGTTATGCAGGTGAAGATTTTCCATGAAGGTGGAGTAGTGAAGATCGGTTGAGAAAGTATGGTGCCAAAGAGCAGGGTGCAGCTTGCGCACAGGTAATTTTTTATAGATATGTTGGTTCTTCTGGTGTGAAGATCCATGGTGAGTAAATACTTATGGAAGACTCCATGTAAATTTTATCGGATTGAGGCAAATGATGATGTCATGTTCGAGGTGAAGCATGAAGCTTGATGGAAGAGGCATGCAATGAAGATGATCGGACGTGGAAGAGAACATAGAGCCCGAGATGATGATTGCTTTTAGGATTTGATCCAAAGTGGAGATTTTTTGGAATGTCTCAAATCCTATTTAGTGATATTCATAAGGTAATACTAGGTGGGAACCCTTAGATGAGGGTTAGCCTCCTATAAATAGGAGGGCATAGTTTAGGAGTTCCTTGGGCTAGAAAAATGGGTGCAGTAGTATAGGTAGGGAGAAGGGCTTGAGGCTGGTAGCCTCGCCATAGCATATATATTTGTTGTACTTAATATATATAGTGAAGGATCATTTCTACTCCATAGATGTAGGTCAGTGGACCGAACTACGTATATCGTATGTCCTCAGTATTTCTATTATCTCTATACCTCTCTGTTGTTGAGTAAGGGCATATAAAAAATTACTTATGTGTCCTAACAATTACTCCATCATCTCACCCTCCATCTGTCGCATGTGAGCAAGATACAGAAGTGCATTGTCCAGTTCTGACCGATAGAATAGGCTAAGAAACTTTTGTTCCATATCATACAAAGCCTGGTGGGTGGCTGATGTACCAGGCGAAGACTATCCTGGTCGTAGTCATAGGGAATTGGCGTTACAACCAGATGTCATCGGTCGAGGTCTCCACACACTGGATGATGAAACAGGTGATGTGCTCGACCATCAACATGTTCTCCTCGCCCAAGACTTTAGTGGAGTCAGGGACTCGGTATCCCCTTGGGCAGAGTGTCCTCGGTCGAACGCCTCTGGGTATGGCTTAAGGAACCTGGGTTTAGGGGTGCTCATGGGCTCTATCCCCATATCCCCTAGGTATTCAGCCAACGCCTCTCGTTGTTGGTAGGCCATAGTCTCCTAGTGGCTGGCCTACTCTAGATTGAATGGAGCTTGCCCCCGGGAAAGGCATGTGATGAAGGCTCATCAAAATCCAAGGGTTGAGGCTGTCTCCTTATGCTTAGTAGTTGAGCATACCCGAAGTTCAACTGCTGGTTGACGTCAACATCATTGAGCTCAAGTTCCTCGGGTAAGATTTGCATTGGGGTCGTCAAGGTAAGGGTCATCACATTGGTGTCAAATAAGATGTTGTTCCTCATGTTCCTTCTCTTGTAAGAGTCATAGGGGTTATCAATCTTATTCTATCGAGGCCTGTCCAGGTTTGCTAAGATGTTGTCGGTGATGAATGTCACATCAGACGGGCTTAAGTCGGTCATCCTTTGGAGTCCTCCTATCGTTCAGAGGTTGAACATACCCTTAACCCCAGAGGTTTGAACATACCCTTAACCCAAGAGGCTTGAGATCTGTGGTAGGGCAAAGGACTTATCTGGTCGACAGGTATCGAGGTCCTCCTATCGCCCATGACTGAAGACTTAGCCTCGGCAACATCAGCTTGGCTTATCTTGTTAACCATAGATTATGTTAGAGAGACGTCCTATGATGAGGTCGCGTGACTTATCGGTCTAGTGGACTTCACTATTTTATATAAAGATCAATAGACTATTGCTATTTGGACACATGTTCACCATAACATTATTCAAGAAAGTGAGTTCCACACTTGTGAATAGGAGAGATGAGCATATTATCCGGTATTCAATATCCGAATTCGAAATTCAAATTTTTTTCAAACTCGGATTCGGATAATTATATATTCAGATTCGAAATTAGATTATCTAAAACTTTTTATTCGGATCCGGAATCGAATCGGACAGTAAAATCACAAATTTGGATTATCTGAATATCCGAATATCCAAATTATAGAAATTATAGAAATATGGTTAAAATTAGACCAAATATATGCATATCAATGGGCTTGGGCTTGGGCTAATTTTAATGGCAGTAGACAATTGAAAACCATTTTGAGTTTTCCTCATCACTCTCCTACCCCAAGTACTAAGTAACCTTCCCCTAAAAAAAAACCCCACCAAAAATTCACGAAACCCTAGAACCAGTTGCCACTCGCAACAAAAAATCACTCTCTGCCGCAGGTGGGTCAAGTTGTTGTGTTGTGTCGTTCTAATTGATTTTTTTTTAAAGTACATATTACACCTAATTATAATATCAAAGATTAAATCATTGACTTCCTTGAAATTAAGCAACGTCTATGTCACT
Source organism: Hypericum androsaemum (assembly GCA_963995505.1). Classification (NCBI taxonomy): domain Eukaryota; kingdom Viridiplantae; phylum Streptophyta; class Magnoliopsida; order Malpighiales; family Hypericaceae; genus Hypericum; species Hypericum androsaemum. The sequence continues at coordinate 14,028,079 of OZ023181.1, read as the reverse complement.
AGGTCATCGCTTCTAATTGATTAACAGATTGTTTCTGTTAATTCCATGAAGCAGGTGTTCTCCAGGTTTTGGTTTTTTTAGATTATTTTCTTTGTTTTCTATAAACAGATTGTTTATGTTTTTGTTGATTATTTTCTTCCTTGAAATGATTCATTCTTGTTAATGGGGTATGTTTTTTACGTGAAAAAGAGGATTTGTTTATAGAAAGGTGGGTGATTGGTGTGGTTCCAACCTTTAATTAAAAAAGGGATAAAAAAATTTACAATGGGTGTTTGGTATATAGTTCGGATAATCAAAATTACTCAAATTTGTATAAAAAGTTCAAATTTCAGATAAATTATTATTCAGATTCGGTTATAAATTAATCAATTCAAATATCTTTTGAATTATCACCCTCACTCGTGAATAAACCATTGTAAAATCTTTATCACTAAGGTTACCCACAACGGGTAACAAAGCCGAGCGGTCGTGACTACACGACAAGGTAAAAGAAAAAAAAATGAAAGTGAAGCCGATCGCTCGGGTGCAGGAGCGGTCGGCCGCTCCTGCCACGTCGGCCACGAGTTTTTACCTATTCTATCTACTTACTAACACTTGGCACAATTTAATTGGTTCAAAATAATTTTTATGGATATTAATTTTGTTGCTTTGATAATTCAAGTTAATTTATGACCAAAATATTTTAAATAATATAAAATTTTGTATTTTTTTAATTCTCTATAAATAGAGTCCAATGTTGATATATTTTTATCACAATCTCTTAAATTCTCTCTTCTTTCACTACATTTTAGTCTCTTCCTTAATTACCGAATCTCTTTAAAAAAAATTTACTATGGATCCTAATGATTCTAATCCTCCAAATTATCAACCATATGGTTCTTTTTATTATCCTCCATCTTATCCAAATTCAAGAGAGTTTTCTTATAGTCAACCTATTTATAACTCTCACTTATAGCCTAATCTTTTTCAAATTTCTCCATACCAACACCAAATAAGCCCAAATTTGCCACAACCTCTGTTTCAGAATGAGCTTATAAACAAATGGACTGTAAAGGCGAAACCAACTAGTTGGGGTGTCAAAGAAGACATTGCTCTCATGTCTTCTTGGATATTTGTTAGCCAAGATAGCATCACTGGAAAAGATCAGACTTCAAATTCTGTCTGGAATCAAGTGGCAGAACTGTTCGAGGTAGCTCGGTTAGAAAATTCCGGTGAGATCCATGAAAGAAATATTTCATCAATTAAAGGTCGTTGGAAACGAATCAACGCAAATGCAAACAAGTGGATGAGTTGCTACAAAGAAGCATACCGTCGAAAATGGAGCAGAATAAATGACGCCGATGTTGAGAGAGAAGTTCATGTGATTTTTGAATGTGACACCAAAAAAAAATTTACTGACTTGGTTGTATTTAATGAAGTCATGAGTCAATGTCCCAAATGGAAAATTGTCCCGGATAGTGACGATTCAACATATTTTCCTCCGGTGAATGAAGAGGAGCATGTAGAAAGTGGTGGAAGTTCCAAAAGAACAAGAACCACCGAAGAAGGGGATTATTCAATCCCCGCTAACCCAGAAACTCTAACTAGTGCATCTTCAGCAATTCTCCGTCCTATTGGTAGAGATATAACCAAAAAAAGGAAGAAAAAATGTAAGGCTTCCGCATCTATGACTAATAATGATTTTGCTGCAGAACTTCGTGCATTGAAGATCACCAGAGAGGCTGAAATTGAAGTTATGACCAAGAGACTCGATATCGAGCAACAAATGCTGCAACAAAGGACGGAACGAGAACAACAAAGAGCAGAACGAGAAAAACAGAGAAATGAACGTGACAATGAAAAGGCACAAATGAAGACAATACAGTTGAATCGACTTATGTTGAACACCTTGCTTGGCAAAGAGCATTGTTCTCCTGAAGAAGACATGAAACGCTACCTAATGTCAATTGTGTTTAGAAATCAGTGAGAATATTTTCGAATGTAAGACCAGGTTTATGTAATTTATTTTTAATTTTATAAAATTCAACTTTGGATCCCATTCTTCCCACCTCACTGGTCAAATCAACTTTAGATCTCATTTCTCCCAATTAAAGCAAATTATCTCGTAGCCACTCGCTGATCAAATCAACTTTGGATCTCATTCCTCCCAATTAAAGTAAATTATCCCGTAGCCACTCACTGGTCAAATCAACTTTGGATCCCATTCCTCTCAATTAAAGCAAATTGTCCCGTAGCCACTCACTGGTCAAATCAACTTTGGATCCTATTCCTCCCAATTAAAACAAATTGTCTCGTAGCCACTCACTGGTCAAATCAACTTTGGATCCTATTCCTCCCAATTAAAACAAATTGTCCCGTAGCCACTCACTGGTCAAATCAACTTTGGATCTTATTCCTCCCAATTAAAGCAAATTGTCCCGTAGCCACTCACTGGTCAAATCAACTTTGGATCCCATTCCTCCCAACTTTGCTATATATATTTGGGTGCCAATCATACTTAAACATACCCAACATCCTTCCCTATCATACTTCACCAACATGTCTTACAGTGAAAGCACATCAGTTGAGTCAAGTTCTGACTCTAGTTCTGATGATGCACTCACCGTAAAGTTTTCTGAATGGGTGACTCGATCCTGTCAACACTACCAACAAATTGATCGTCTACTCTATGATACATTCGTGAATCAAACTCCCCAACGAAAAAGGCAATATATCAATAGGGAACGTGAAGTTGGTGAGGAATGGTTGATGAAGAACTATTTTGTCAGCAGTCCAACGTATCCACGAGAGATCTTCCGACACAAGTTTCGCATGCAAAGATTATTATTCATTCGTATCGTGGATGCGGTTAGTGCTTCTGATCAATATTTAGGCCAGATGCTACAAGTAGACAAGGTCTTACAGTGAAAGCACATCAGTTGAGTCAAGTTCTGACTCTAGTTCTGATGATGCACTCACCGTAGAGTTTTCTGAATGGATGACTCAATCCAGTCAACACTACCAACAAATTGATCGCCTACTTTATTATACGTTTGTGAATCAAACTCCCCAACGACGAAGGCGATATATCAATAGGGAACGTGAAGTTGGTGAGGATCGGTTGATGAAGGACTATTTTGTCAGCAGTTCAACGTATCCACTAGAGATCTTCCGACACAGGTTTCGCATGCAAAGATCATTATTCATTCGTATCGTGGATGCGGTTAGTACTTCTGATCAATATTTCCAACAAAGGCCAGATGCTACAAGTAGACAAGGTCTTTCAGCATTGCAGAAATGTACTGCAGCCATATGGGTGTTAGCGTATGGGACAGCTACTGATGTCGTTGATGAATACTTGAGAATTGGTACATCTACAACACGGTTTGCTCTCATAAAGTTCGTAGAAGCTGTCATTTCCTGCTTCGGTGACGAGTACCTGAGAAGGCTTAATGGACAAGATTTAGCAAGACAACTCTATGTTGGGGAGCAACGTGGATTTTTCGGGCATGATAGGGAGTATTGATTGCATGTACTGGGAATGGAAAAATTGTCCTACTGCATGGGCTGGTCAATATGCAGGAAGGAGTGGAAAGACAACAATAATTTTGGAGACGGTTGCATCATTTGATTTATGGTAATGGCATGCTTTCTTTGGAACACCAGGTACATGCAATGATATTAATGTTCTTCACCGATCTCCTGTTTTTAGTGATATTTTGGAAGGCCGAGCACCAAAAGTGAATTACATCGTCAACGGTCGCCAAAGTGATATGGCATATTATCTCACTGATGGGATATATCCTTCATGGGCTGCATTTGTCAAGTCGATTACATCTCCAACAATCCAAAAGCATAAGTTGTTCGCTGCATTTGGAGTTCTACAAGCTCGTTTTGCATTCATTAAACACCAATGTCTTCTGTGGGATAAGAATTTAATGGGAAAAATAATGATAGCTTGAATCATAATGCACAATATGATAGTAAAGGATGAACGCGACACATACCTCCTTATTATGATCCGACGAAATTCGTCAATGATAGACCTAGAAGAAGAACAAATGAAAAACAAGGAAGGGATGATGGAGAACTTTTTCAATTCTCTACTGAACGCATCAGAAGCCTATCAAACTATATGTCTGTTAGGGAACAACTTCGCAATAGAGAAGCTCATAACGCTCTTAGAAGTGATTTGATTGAGCATATTTGCCAAAAATTTGGCAATCCAGTTTAATTTTTTAATAATCCCATTCGTTTTTGTAATTTATCATTTAAGCCATATATTGTAACCGAATTTATGTAATACTAATTTTTAATTACAACTAATATAATTTTAATTTTGTTAGTTTTAATTAAAATTTTTAATCATTTCTTAATTCCTATTAAGGATTAATCATTTCTGTGTACTTGTTATAAATTTATATAAACGAAAAGATAGTAGATTAATACGTGGAAGAGAGAAAAATTAATTATTTATTTCTTGACTTAAATTATAATAAATTGTTGTTGTGGATAATAAATATTTAGTTTGATTGGATTGAAAATAGATGAGAAAAAAATTAATATTTTATTCCATAACCTAGGTTAGGATGATATACAAACTCGTACTTGACACACTATAAAATTTGTGTTCTGATCCAAGATTAAAAGAAAACAAATCTCCTCCCAATTCAATTTCAAGCATCACCTCTTTTACCTTGCATAGATAAACTTGGTACTTCATTTTGCTTCTGCTTATTAAATGGCGTTTTGGGTTGATGATAAATGCTGTACGCAGGCGAAAACACCGAATACCAACTTACCCAACGTAATTAACTTGTATCAGAAACTAGAGAAATCAACTGGTGCAGTATGGTCTAAATATTGACAAGCAGAACTATTTTGCAGTGAACTATATATAAAGAAGGAGAAAAAGCAGCCAGCCAGCCAGCCCGCCCGCCCACATCAGCCATCAGAGCCAAGAACCTGTTGCTTCAGCTCTTCAATTTTGGCAGCCAGTTCGTCCCTATTTCTCTGCAAAACGCACACCATGAAACACGATCAGCAACCAGTCCCCATGGCATGAAATGAAATGTCAACCAGATCCCGAACAATGACATTACCTTGAACAACAAATAACGTGTGGTGAACCAAAAGGAGTAACCAAGACCCACGACCTCCATCAGGTTTGGAAACTGGAGATCATAAAAACAGACATCAATTTTAAACAAGAGAAAACTAGTTTTCAGACTAAACCATCACTAATAGTGAAGTACATACCAATGGAATAGAATCAATTGCACTGACAACAGCGGATGCCAGCCAAAGGGATGTCAAAGCACCGGCTCCATACAAAATGATAGAATATGTATCTTCAAAGTCAAACTGCAAGTTTTAGACCAGTCAGTTAGGGAGTACGAAAATTACAAGACAGAAAATATAAGTGGCACAAGTTCCACCAGAGTGATGTTTCATCGTAATTTATAGTACAACCACAACAAAAACCTTCCTAATCACAGGAGAAGAAAAGGAAGAGAGAATTAATAACAAAGAAGTTCAGACTCCAATAAGATACAAACGCCTCCTACAAATTTGTAGGAGAAACTAGGAGGTCCACCAACAAAAAAATCTACAAAAGCTATTACCATGAAGAAAAGCTTTAAGCAGACTGCGATTACACATATTGTCTTTAACTGAGCATAATGGCCAACCAACTTGTCTTAAATTCCTTTCCACCCAAAAACAAACTCAACAAAGTCTCTAAAATGAAACAAACCAACAAAGTAGTAAATCCAGATCAAAACAAACTGATGGAATGCTAAGAGTCTCGAAAACCACAATAACACCCAAATAATTGAGATTGACATCAAAAGCAAAATAAAAAATGTTGCTCAGGTAACCGCTCAGGATGACATAATTGTCAAAAACTCATCAAGCATTAAATGCTTTCTCCTGAAAAAGACATCATCACAGCAACACAACTAAACATCATAAACATACTGCAGCACCACATACTCCCCCTGGGAGAAGGCATTAACCATAAGAACAGGCAAGCCAACCAGAGACATAAAACACACAAGCACAGAAACGGCACACTCAAATGGAAAGCTAAGAGTCTCGAAAACCACAATAACACCCAAATAATCAAGATTGACATCAAAGGCCAAACAAAAATGTTGCTCAGGTAACCGCTCAGGATCGACATAATTGTCAAAAAACTCATCAAGCATCGAATGCTTTCTCCTGAAAAAGACATCATCACAGCAACACAACTAAACATCATAAATAAAGAAAAATCGTAACACCACAAACTCCCGGGGGAGGCATTAACCATGTAAACCGACACAAAACACACAAGCACAGCAACGGCACACTCAAATGGATCACAGAAGTAAACAAAACAATGCTGGTCAAAGCACAACCTTAACGTTCAAATCCGACAGGAAATCAATCGATGGCTGATCGGAGGCGGATTCCTTGTTAGTTTCGGGGGCCGGAGCATCCTCCACTGCCACCTTGCTACCGGGCTCCGAGAAGGACGCTCGCACCAGAGGTGAAACATTACGACGGCGGCTCCCTGGAAAAGGCAGAGAGAAAAAAAGAGAGAGATTAGTTATCCATCTTAGACGACGTCGTGCCCCTCGTTTCGAGAAAAAAGAAGGGAAACACGGGAAACGAAACCTAGGGATTCAATTCCGTACGAGAGAGGAGTGGGAGGGAGCGACGAAGGGAAAGGGAGGGGTAGGGTTTAAGTAGCGGGCAATTAGGGTTTGAAGGGGGTAGCAACAGATTGGGAGTCGCACGAATCTCCATTTCTTTTCTGGTTGTTCCTTTTTTTAATGTGGGAGGGAGTGGCTGAGTGGTGTACAGTTGGTGCTGTGTAGCTCTTTTTATCGGCGCATGTTTTGGGCACTTCTCCCGATGAGTGTTGCTAGGGTTTTCTTTCCAAAGACAGTTCGAAATACAAATTCAGATTTGTTCGAATTTGAATCAAATTTAATTCAAAATTTTTTTTTGGAAACTTTATTTAATTTTTTTTTTGAGGAGACTTTATTTTCTCTCCTTCAAAATTTATTTCAAATTTATGGTCACCGATAAAGTGCGACATTCTTTTCAGCTCGCTGGGGATGAATTCCTGAAAGCATTTTTTTATATTGAGAAATTTTCATTTTAGTACTGGTGCCGATTGACAATTTACATGGCATACCGGACACGCAAACATCTGATGAAGGCTGCCCCAGCCCTCTAGGTGTCAAAAAACATAAACTATAATTGTTCGCTTGATGAGCTTTAAACTACAAGATCATAAATATAAATCAACCATTTCGTATAGTATTAAAGTGAAATTTTACTCGAGACCATATTTGTTGGAATTGCGTGTTCGGAATCATCATTGACTAAGAATTAGAATTTCATTTTTACTAAAACTTAGAAACTTTTAATTTTTTTTCGGAAGTGGTAGAATTTATAAGAACTAAGATAGAAGCTATGAGAAAATATTCATAAACTTTCTACTCTAGGTCCAATATGACATGATTTTATAGTATGAAAATACACTCAAATTCCAAACTTGTAATTTTGATCCCAAACATGAAAATGGAAAATAGATTCCATTTTCTCTATTAAAAAAAAATTGGTGGAAATGGTGAGTGCCAACCACCCTAAATTTGAAAGTGGAATCCTTTTCCCCTGAAAAATTGATTCCATGCATTCTAGTATTCTGCAGTAATTACGCACAAATCATATTTCAGTCGAAACTTTTAACCACTTCCACGATAGCTGCGAATAATAAATATTGATTGGGCATAAAATAGTAATTGCACGACAAAGGAGAGAATTAAAACTAGCAAACGCCGACCGGCGACCATATCAATTGCAAAAGAAGCGAACTAACAAATCACTCAACTGGGAATTGAATTCCTTCATAACGTTGTTCCCAGAACAAAAGCTGAAGCATCCATCCACCTTAAGTCTCCTGAAGCGTTAGGAAGCTAATCATAACCAGTTCAAGTTTTACACAGCTAATAAATCGATACTTGGATTACAGATCATGACATTCTCGCCCACCCCCCCTGGAGAGCCACAAACAAGCCACCGGATTATGCCTCGTCTATCTGCTCCTGCATTACAAAATAATGTAATGATAATTAGCGGACATAGACAGGGCTAGAGGATGTTCAAAACTGGACTTGAAGATGCTATATTAGCTCCTTGAGAGCCAGGAAGAACTGGACGGGCAAGGCCACTCGAGGGTTTCATTTTGGTTCACCAATCTACATAGGTTCATTAGTAAACAACTTTCTCACTCGGCTCACATGTGACTTGTGGTTACCCATTCCCATTACTTTCATGACCTTCTGTCTGCATCCCAAGCATTGTTTTTTTCTAAATCGAAAGAACCCGAAAGCGATCCTCTTAATATCAGGATGCACTAACCTGCATGTCAGAAGTCCAAAGAGTGAGGTTGTCCCTCAGTAGTTGCATGATTAGAGTACTATCCTTGTAGGACTCCTCCCCCAAAGTGTCCAGCTCAGCAATTGCTTCTTCAAAGGCCTGGACAAATCATTCCATCATAAAATATACACCCAAGATGAAAATATTTGAACAAACAGTACATAATATCAGGCAACACTGGCTTCAACTATCTGTCAACATATACCCAAAGGAAAGAAACAAAGTAACAATATATGTAATACAGACAGCATCCCTAATGAAAAGATCGATTTCCCAAATTTGTCAGTCCACATCGGTAAATAATCATAATGCTTCATCAGATAACTCATAGACTGTTGGCCCTACAAGATTATCCATTGGAACTCAACATGTTTTGAAGGTTTAAGCAAATCAAGTTAAGACAACTTATCATTCGTTAACATCTGAAACTGCCATTACCCATCCAACTACAGACTGTTGGCTCAGTATGTTTCTCTCAATATGGGTAGAAAATTCTGATGTGGGGCAACAAACATGCATCAGTAATCAGACCACCCAAGACACTAAACCTTAGCGCAGACCATTTAGTATGATGGTTCGTGAAAGATTACATCTTAGGCTAGAACATGAATTTGCATCTTACACAAACTTGAAACAAATCACGCAATAATAAACATGTGGAAGAAAGAGAACTTATAGATAAAGCGAATGCATATTCACATCCTTGTCCAACCAAACAATAGACCAACGCGCGCATAAAAATAGCAGCCACATCCAATAAATTCCGACATGTAATAGATTCCACCAAACTGCAGAAAGGAGCGTACCTGTTTCGCCATGCTGCAAGCTTTCTCTGATGAGTTGAGGATCTCATAATAGAAAACAGAGAAGTTGAGTGCCAGACCCAGCCTGATGGGGTGGGTTGGTGCCAGATCAGCAAGAGCGATATCCTTCCAGACAACAAAAAGCAAAATCAATTATTCGAGACAACTCAGACCAACAAAACATAATCGCGAGTATTTCGTGTTGTGATCTGTGATCCACCGACTCTACAGGCAGCTAGACCAACCACACAACAGAGACTCGCAGTAGCAGCACCATACATCATCACTCCCCAAAAGTCAACTGCCGATCAAATCGACGATCAAATACTCCAGAACCACTTCACAGTTCACACACAGGCTCAAGCAAACCCTAACCCCCAAAGAAGCCTCTCCTCCATTAATAAAGCAGAGCGGGGAAAGAATACCATACCTGAGCAGCCTTATAAGCGAGCATTGTATCCTCAGCAGCAGACTTGCGTTCGTCTCCGACCTTGAACTCGGCGAGATACCGGTGGTAATCGCCCTTCATCTTCAAGTAGAAGACCTTTGACTCGCCAGTAGTGGCGGTGGGGATGAGGTTGGCGTCGAGGATGTTAAGGATCCCGGCGCAGACGGTCGTGAGCTCGTCCTCAACCTTGGATCTGTAGTCCTTAACGAGGGAGACATGCTCCTCGTTCTTCCGCCCCTCCTCCTTCTGCTCGATCGACGAAACAATCCGCCACGCGGCCCGCAGCGAGCCTATCACGTTCTTGTACGCCACGGAGAGCAGGTTTCTCTCCTCCACGCTCAGCTCGGCCCCCGATGACGTCACCAGCTTCTCCATGAACTGCACCATCTCCTCGTACCTCTCCGCCTGCTCCGCCAGCTTCGCCATGTACACGTACTGCTCGCGTCCTAGGGTTTCCGGCACCATCTTCCCTTTAATTTTCTTCTCTCTGTTTTGGGAAATTAGGGATTTAGGGGTCTGGGAGGGAATGATTCGTTTCTCGTCTCGGGGCTTAAATAAAAGTGATTTAGAAGTGGTATTAGTTTGGGATTTCTCGCCGGCGGTTGTGCACGCGCTTGGGAGTTAGAGTAGTTAACACGCGCTTCGTGCTTGGTTTTTGGGGAGGACGCGCGCGTGCGGAAGTGGAAATGTATTTCGAAGGGCCGTCATTTTTTTTATCGATAAGTATTATGAGGAGAGGGAGATTTTTCCAATGTCTCGGGCCAGTTGGATTTCGGTGTCTTGTGTCTGGGCCCCATCTTCCAGCCCATTTCGACCCAGTCCATGAAATCTAGATATTTTTTCATATTCTTAAAAAACGATTCAGAAGGCGACCCGAATTTTGGTACGACTTCTAAGTCAACCAGTATATATATATATATATATCCTAGATAGGAATAGGAGTCTTATCCCTAGGCTGTCTAATCATTTCTTCTTCTTCAACCTCTAGATCCTTCTTCTTCCTTTCCTCCATGCCTCCATTGAAGAAAGCTACTTTCTCACCTGATGTTGCCAATAAAGACCCAACCTCGTCCCGTTCTTTTGATCTCTTCTCCTCATTTTTGCCCTCTCTTGAAACCATCGCCAAATCTCCAAAAACAACATCTGACTTCACTTTTTTTGTCTGAGTAGATCCGAAAATATCATAGACCTCGGACAAGTCCATGGTCGCTCGCTCCTCTCCGATGTCAATAACACCAATAGCTCCTAGTTTTTCTTCCTTGCCCAGAACCTCCGTGATGTTGGGAGAAAATACGTCAGATCCTGTAAAATCCAAACAAAAGAAAAATAGCCATACGTCAGATCCCGTGAAATCCAAACTTAGTAGTTTCACGTATTTCGTTAGTGGGAGTGCACACGTTTGGCAGTTTCGTTGTTTACGTTGTTGATGATGTCGTTTATTTGCGTTGTGTTTTGCATCCCACTGATTTTCAAACGAAACACGTCATCAACAACTTAAACAACGAAACAGCCTTGTAGAACAATAAACTACATCATTTTGGAAAATATTAAGCCCGCGTAGACAGCCAAATGGCCCGCCAGTTGCCCGGGACCGATGATAGATAAAATAAAAACAACCATAGGGACTTAATTTAAAATTTTAAGGGAAAAGTCCACTTTAGTACCCTGTGGTATCGACCAAAATCACTTTAATACCCTGTGGTAAAAAACCGATCAATCGAGTCATACTTATTCCAATTAACATCAAAAAGGGCCTCGGGCAGCTGCCCGAACCCTGCCCGGGCTACGTGGCCAGCCACGTCACCAATTTTTGATGACGTGGCACCACGTGGAGAGGAGGAGGAGGAGGAGGAGGACGCGGAGGAGGAGGAGGAGGAGGAGGATGCGGAGGAGGAGGAGGAGGATGCGGAGGACGCGGAGGAGGAGGGGGACGCGGGGAGGAGGAGGAGGAGGAGGGGAGGAGGAGGAGGAGGACGCGGAGGACGCGGAGGAGGAGGGGGACGCGGGGAGGAGGAGGAGGAGGAGGAGGACGCAGAGGAGGAGGACGCGGAGAGGAGGAGGAGGAGGAGGAGGAGGACGCGGAGAGGATGAGGAGGAGGAGGATGCGGAGAGGAGGAGGAGGAGGAGGACGCGGAGGACGCGGAGGAGGAGGAGGAGGAGGAGGGGAGGAGGAGGACGCGGAGGACGCGGAGGAGGAGGAGGACGCGGAGGACGCGGAGGAGGAGGAGGAGGAGGAGGAGGGGAGGAGGAGGAGGAGGAGGAGGAGGAGGAGGCGGAGGAGGAGGAGGAGGAGGGGGAATGAGATGGATGTCCACGTGGCGTCACGTCATCAAAAATTGGTGACGTGGCTGGCCACGTAGCCCGGGCAGGGTTCGGGCAGCTCTGGGCAGCTGCCCGAGGCCCTTTTTGATGTTAATTGGAATAAGTATGACTCGATTGATCGGTTTTTTACCACAGGGTACTAAAGTGATTTTGGTCGATACCACAGGGTACTAAAGTGGACTTTTCCCAAATTTTATATAACATACCCTAAAAGTAAAATACATGAAACCACATGGTACTAAACTGTACTTTTCATTACATTTTTATGTCGATTACCTTCTTGACGATGATGATGGCAATGAAATCCATTTGTTTCTCGATCTAAATTTTTTAAGTCTGTTTGTTTGATAACATATCCAGATATGAAGCCAGCTCGAGGTGGCGTTAGACGGGCCGAATTCAGTGCTCCTGGGGGTCCAGCAGCATGAATCTGACAACTAAAAGGCCCGAGCTCGGGCCCGCGTGCCCCTTTTTATATTTTTTTCCAGGAATGGCTAAATTTTATTTTTGCACTGAATATTTTTAAGCCATTTTATTTTCGTACATTTTAATTTTTTTCCAGAAATGGCTAAACTTCATTTTGGTACTGAATATTTTTACACAAGTTCATTTTCACACATTTTAATTGTTGTTGAAGGCTTATTTCAACGACACATTGTATTTTTTCAATGACACATCAAGTTTTTCAACGGCACATCAATTTTTTCAACGGTAAAAATCATGACGGCACATCAAAATTTTCAACGGCACATCAAGTTTTTCAACGGTAAAAATCATGACGGCACATCAAAATTTTCAACGGCAAATCAGGTTTTTCAAGGGCATATCAAAATTTTCCAACGGCACATCAAAATTTTCAACGGCAAATCAAAATTTTTTACGGTCCATCAAAATTTTCAACGACACATCAAACTTTTCAACGGCACATCGATTTTCAAAAGACAAAGTCATAATTTGTGTAAAACGTCAAATTTTCTTTCCGAAAATATATTATAATAGAAAAAACTACAAACGAGTCAAAAATTATGGTCCGTCAAAGTTTTAATAGTTATAGCCCAAAAACTATAAAAAAAAAATTGTCGGCTAAAATAAAAAAATTAAAATGTACGAAAATAAAATCGCGTAAAAATATTCTGTAACAAAATAAAATGTATCCTACCTGTAGTACATACTGCAGGGGATGCGTTGTTCGTCTCGAATCTGCCCCCACTATTATTTGCTTTTGATTACCTCTTTTTTGTCGGTATTTGTAGCATGTAAGAACGTAATTTATATTTCAATATGTTAAATATATTTACAAATTTGACGTCAAAATCGATACCAGTCCTATTTTTCTTAGAGAGGGTTGTTACAGTTATAAACATTGTCAGTTGCGTAATCTAGTGCATACCTGATCTAGACTAGATCATCTGTTTGAGGAACAAAGACTACATTATGTGCGCCTGGATTTGGTGCGGGCGCATTCCGTGCCGTACAGGAAATATTATGGTCCTTTGATCTTGATGACTAGGCGCGCGTCAGAGATCTGACGGTTGTAACTTAAAGGGATATTTTCATCTTTTACCCATCCTTCTTCTTTTTTCCCTTCTCTCTCCTCTTTGCCATATTTTTGTTTATGCCTTTCTCCTCTCTCTTTCTTACTCCCTCATTTCTATCTCTCCCAAGTCCAATCCTAATTAAAAATCCATGGTTCTAGATCTGACATCGAAAATATTGCCACGAGCCCGATGTCTACCACCACTCCGACGCCGACGAGGAGCAGGCAGGATTTCGATTGTGAAGAAGGGGTGACGGTGAAAAGCGATCAATAGGTTTTGGTTTGAGAGCCATAACTTCTTACTCTGAAGTTTGATTGAGGTGATTCAAGTTATTGTGTGAAGGCGAGACATATATTTAGAACTTTTTAGTTTGTAACTTCTTCAAATACAGAGTATAAGGATGTCGAAAATATATTTGAGGTCAAGAATTGATCAAGTTAAAGTCGAAAGGTTTCGGTTGGGGGCCCACAACTTTTTACTTCAGAGTCTGATGGAGGTGATTCAAGTTGCTGTGTTAAGCTGAAAATTATATCTATAACTTTAAAGTTTATGACTTCTCTAAATTTGGAGTATAAGGATGTTGAAAATATGTATGAATTCAAGAGTCGACCGAGTTGCGGTCGATAATTTTTGGTTGTGGAGCCACAACTTCTTACTCCGTCGTCCGATTGAGGTGATTCAAGTTGCTCTACGAAGCTGAGACATATATCTACAACTTTATAGTTTATGATTCTCCCAATTTAAAGTATAAGGATGTCAAAAATTTATTTGAAGTCAATAGTCGATCGAGTACTAAGCGGCTGGAAGGTGTTTGTCAAATGGCATGCTCAGTTATTTCAAATGGCATGCCCTATTATGTCAAATAGCATGCCTGATTATAAAAAAATGGTATGCCCATGTTCGATAAATCGACATGCCTGGTTTGATAAATTGGCATTTTCGGTTATGTCGAATGACATGCCCGGTTATTAAAAAAATAGCATGCCCGGTTATATAAAAAATATCTTGCCCAAGTTTGATAAATTGGCATGTCCGGTTATGATATAATGACTTTTCTATTAAATATTTAATAAAACTTATAATATATTAATTATTCAATTAAATGGCATGCACTGTTAGTGTAAATGGCAAGCCCGGTTATGTCTAAATGGCATACCCAATTAATATTTAATAAAACTTATAATAAATTAAATAATTAATCAAATGGCAGGCCTAGTTACGATAAAATGGCATACTCGGTTACATAAAATGGCACGCACGATTATGATAAAATGGCATAACATGTTATATTAAAATAATTAATATTAATTAATACTTATAATAAAAAATTAATTAAATAATATATAATTTGATTTGTTTTAGTATAACATATGAATTTGATTTAAGATTAAAAAAATAAAAGGCAGGACCCACGCGCCACTTGCCTCTCTCCCCAGGTATAATGCACGTGGTGTCCTTGAGTCTATTTTTGGACGCTTTTGCCCCTGATCCCGGACGGTACAGAATTAGGCTTCCCTGACCCAATCTATGCTCACATTACATATATTAAGATCAAATAAGAAAGTCAAAGAACAAAGAGCATTCAGGGTAGGCGGATGCAAAAAAGACTAAGACGGAGAGAGATAAGTCGACATTCTCGACTTAACCAATTCGCAACATGGTTAATAGATCTAGGAACAAAAGAAATTGAACACAAAGGTAAAAGTGCAAGTGTACGTCTAAGCCCTATTATAAATAGTTCAACTTCCCAATCCACGATCAAGCAAGAATCGAAAACAAATATAACTGCCATCCGACAATTCGATTCGACCATCATCTAGCCATGTTTTCTTTTTATCTTGTGACTTTTTTCGTAGACCTAAAAATGGTTTGCGATTAGGGTCGAAACTATTACGGATACTCATCCTCAATCCTCTCTAGTTGTTGGATTAGGTTATCACCAATATAACAATATAGAGAAATATAGAGTTAGTTGTTTAATTTTTAGTAGTTTTACGAGCCAATTCATCGAAGGTGATAGACAATTCATATCTTAACTAAAATTAGTTACCTAGCAAAGTGTACCATTGTTTAGTGCATAATGTGTATTGCAAGCTATATGATGTAATTAATCATGTGTAATGATTAGATTAAGAATAGAGATCAAGAACCCCAGTTATTAGAAAGGGGAAAGGATAGAGAAGAGATAAAGGGGAAGAGATACAGAAGGAAGAACATAATGTTCTCAGATTCATATCAATTTTCTCGAATAGCCTTCCTATTTACAAGAACTACTACTTATACCCTTAGACAAGGTGGTTTAAGTGCCTTATTACAATTCAGTCCCAGAACTCCCACTAAATGACTATTGACTCCTCTAATTCATTACAACTTACCCCTTCAAAAGAACCTTATCCTCAAAGTTCAAGGAACATAAAAAACAAAACATTGAAGTCGCTTGTGCACCATAGCATCTCGTTGAGCTGCAGATGAATCTCGATTGCACCTTGTAGTCAGGTTACGTGCCATGATTTGCTTAACCTTCGAACTAAGCCAATATACAACGTCTGCAACCAAATAGATAGCACTTGCAGCCATCAATCTGAATGTAGTGCCAACACTTGCAAAAATAGTCAATAGTTGCAGCAACTCACAGTCTCACATCTCTGCATAATCTTCCAATTACTGTTGCCACCCACGTATAACAAAAGAACTTACAAAAGCTTGTAGACCAGCTGCATAAAAGTGCAGTGCCTCTGCTACAATGAGTTGAAATGCGGCTGCAAAAAGTTGTATAGTTACAGTAGTTGGCCAACGATATGCAGCTTGTGTGTAATAGCATAAATCTGTTGTTGTCTCAAAAATAGATGCATCATCCTTCACTTGATCAGAACAACTCCTCGCCTAGAATAGAATCTTGTCCTCAAGGTTCAGATTATAACAAGCAGAAAATTCTATCCGCTGCTTTATTGTATGAAACCAGTTGTCTCTGGGATTACATGACCCAGTATCATCCTTTAAACATTGAGTCCAAAGCATCATGAACATTGTTGCCACTCTACACTACACCAGTCTAGCAATGATGGTCGTTCCTTGACATGTACAATCTATTATGATCCACTCAAGTCCATAAGATGTGAGGACACCAACAATTACAAAATTAACCCTTATTAAAGGAGTTTGCCCTCTGTAAAGCATCCAATGAGGACATAGGATAGAACCAAATGAATCTCCAACTTCGAAGTGTTGTGTCATTGTGCCTCCAATTATCATGACATGTATTATTGCAGCAATGATACTTTCAAAGAGAACTCCATTTTGTCCAACACAAACACCTTTAGTGGTCCTAACCAGAACAACAATGATGTGCTCAACTTTTGCCACAATATTAGCATCATCATCAACTACTGTGTACATTTCACCACCCAACTGAGCAAGCAAGTCACGAAGGAAGCTCTAAATTCATATCAAAATAGTAGGAGAGGTGAATTTGTAACCTTCATGGAACTTGGAGAACCTACTTCAATCCAAAAATGAAGTGTGGTATAAAGAATGTCTATACCAGTAACAAATAATTCCATGTTCAAACCTTATTTCAGTTTCACCTTTCCCATGACATCTATACATTGCACTACATCCTTCTCCACTTTCACATCCAAATTCTTTGCATATAAAACATCAATATCCCTACTCTTGGTGCCTATAAACTTGTCTACTTTATAATTTGGCCATTCAATAACACCAATGCATGATATCCAAGTCTGATTTTCCCACGTATCAATAAGTGTGGAACTGAACATAACTCTGTAAAATGATGTTTTTGCAAGAAAATTCTTCCACTCTTGATTCCAGGCATTAATGTAGCATAAAGTGATCGAGACATAGCCTTTTGGTGCAAGAAACTACACAGAGAAATTCTTGTCCTTTAACCTCTCGAACTTCTTCACGTATTTCTTGACTACACTTACCTGGTTTCTATGATCATATGTGTTCCCCACTAATTCTGGTCTGTGATTCTTCAAGAACTCCTCTCAAACCCACAACAAATTCACATCATAGACATCAGGTGGCTTAAACCCTTTGAGTGCAGTCTCCTCAAGCTTTAAACCCGCATCCAAACTAGGATTCTCATGCCCCTGATACACTTCATGAACCACCTTTAACTTCATATCAGCTTCAGAAATAGATTCTTTGTTGTACTCACCTTTACTTCCACAGAAATCCTCAACAAGACCATGGAAAATAGGCTTGACCAATAAGACTCTTCTCTCTACAACCTCTTTTTTATTGACCCTCTATTTTTCCTCAATCGATTGACTACCATCGCTCACTTGTTCTGACATAGCTAACACAGATGGTGAGGCTAACATAGCAGCACAACTCTCCACAAGACATTCCTTCTGCCTTAACAACAACTGTACCCATCTCAGAATGATCAGGCAGTTTTGATTTGACATCAAAATGATTGACATCCAGATCAACAGCTAAGAAATTTCCACTGCCCAGTTCGACGTCCACCAAATATTCATTAATATGGTCATCAAGATCAATATTTATACCTAGTAGTTGCACCTCATGATCAGCAGCAACATCGATCTCAAACCCAATTTCAGTTTGTGAATTACCATCAGGAAAAAGGGAATTATCTGCCTTTGGAAGCGGGTGGTTCGCTGGACTCATACCTTGTAGGCACTCCTGAGAGTGTAGCCTCTCTTTCCCTTCTCGAGGGCGATCTTGCAATGCGACAAAGCCCACTTGCGGGCCCTTTCTCTTTCCCTCCTCTGCAGTGCAGGGTGTTCTTGACAAGGTACAAAGCATGATCTTTTACTCAGTAATTCCCCATGTCCATAGCGTTTGTTGCACATTGCTTCTGTAACTCGCAACCCATTTTTGTCGCCCTTTTCTACCATTCGAGGGCTTTCTTGAGATAGGGTTGACAATAGGGCTCTCGCATCATCCATGCAAGGTAGCCCATGAGAAGAAGGAAGTAGAGGTGACCTTCTTCCATCCTCCGGCACAACGTATTTTCCAAACAATTCGCTAAGTTTCCTGAATTGAGCCTCAAACAGAGCATCAATTCGAGCCTTGAACGCCTCGAGATGCCCATTCGTCTCATCGCGCCACTTCCTTTGGTTCTCTGTCGCACCTTCCAAAACCCCAAACCTCTGCTCAAGATTATGGGTTTGTTTTTACATTAGCTTCTGAGAAGTCATCCACCACTAAATTTCGAGAATCAGTAGCTCTGATACCATTTTTAATGATTAGATTAAGAATAGAGATCAAGAACCCTAATTGTCAAAAAGGGGAAAGGATAGAGAAGAGATAAAGGGGAAGAGATACAGAAGGAAGAACATAATGTTCTCATATTGATATCAATTTTTCTCGAATAGCCTTCCTATTTACAAGAACTACTACTTATACCCTTAGACAAGGTGGTTTAAGTACCTTATTACAATTCAGTCCCAGAACTCCCTTTAAATGTCTATTGACTCCTCTAGTTCATTACATCATGCTAACTTGAATTTCTTTATTTTTTTCTTAATAATAACATAAATTGAATCATGATGAATAATATAAATAAATATACAGTTAGTCGTTTGATTTTTTTTAATGATTTTACAAGGT
Source organism: Hypericum androsaemum (assembly GCA_963995505.1). Lineage (NCBI taxonomy): Eukaryota > Viridiplantae > Streptophyta > Magnoliopsida > Malpighiales > Hypericaceae > Hypericum > Hypericum androsaemum. Next base: position 14,008,952 of record OZ023181.1, on the reverse strand, counting down.
AATACATCAAATAAGTGATAGGGAACTCACACTCTAACTAAATTTGGTTACTTAGCAAGCTGTAACATTGCTCGTTGTATAGTGTATCATTGCTCTCTGCATAATGTAACATTATTCGTGACAAGATGTATCTTTGCTCGTGTTTTCTATTTAAACTATTTATATAATTTTGCGTTTAGAAAATTACCCTTATGTAATCTCTTATAATCAAGTTCTTTTTATAGTGTGCGACCTCTTTATGTTATTCGTATGGTGCTGCTACACCTTATTTCATACGCAATTCGGCTCCAATACCACACAAGGAATTAAACGCTAGTGGTTTGATATTTCAAATACAATAAATATGAGTGCTATTGCAAACCGTTGCACTTGTCAATTACAATTCAAATATAATAATTTGGATACCTTTTGAAATAACTCGATTCTCCAACTAAAAGTTGAGCGAAAGTTCTCCCAAAGCGTGTACATAATACATGCAACCTTGCATGTGAAGCCAATATTGTTATTACCACTTCCAACCCAATTCAAGTACCTTCCTATCATTCCCATCCGAGTAAAGAATTTTGTCGTCTTTCAAAGATTTCGATTGATCGATCTCTCATCTGTCTTCCTATTAGTAGACATAGGAGACGACGAGTCGCCACTAGACCTTAGACTGTTAGCCCAATCGAACTTCTTCTTCCTGGTGTTACGGGCAATTCCAGGACCTTGCCATATGTCAGACCTAGCACTTGTCCGTGGCCGACCCAATTCAGGAACCTGTTTCTTCGTCTCTTTGATCTCAATTTTGGTCCCTCCTTCCACTCTTATGCTTATGGTTAACTCGGAGAGGATCTTATTCCGCTTCTCTTGACGGCTTCTGGAACCTGATTCCCTTGCACTTTCCCTTTCCTTCTGGTGCTCATAAAGCCGGTGCAATCTTAGTGCGAGATGGTATATTCCATCCTTGATCTCTTGCTCCAAGTCTCTCTCTATCTCCATCTCCAGCTCCCCGCGGATTTTCATCTCCTCGTTAGTCATTATTTCCTGGTAACAATTGTTTTTTTCTTGATCAACCTGTAGCAGCAAACTCAACTCGATTCATACTCTTTTATCTGGAAAGAGCATAGGGTTTTACGGTCTAGTATTTTATTAAATTAACTTCGGCGGAAAACACGTTTTATTCAGATTGTCACTGGACCTACTAATTAATATTCGACTCAAATTGGATCATAAAAGACGTCAAAGTTCTACCCACCAAATTTTATCACAGTTACATTGACAAGATTTGAACTCAAATTTTCTGATTAGACTAGAACAATATATCATCGGTTGGTTTACTTGTTCAATTATCTTTTACATTCTTGGTATGAAAAATAAGATCGACTAAAAAATAACAATAATATACACGTTACTCGAATATGAATTAGTAAAGTTATATACAGAAGAAGATAATGGGCAATGAATTAGAATCATATCTTTTTATAAGTATATATAAGAATTGTGTTAAATACATTGATCTTCGGCAAATTGAATCCATCGACATTGCCAAATTCAACCGAAGCTTGTAAATCTGCAAGGAAGACCCAAAAAACAAAAACGAATCACGTTAATCATAGCAGCGTGTAAGATGACGGCCGTGGATTAACTTTTACCTAGTGAATCTGCCTTGGCTTCCTGATCCATGAGATAGCAAAATCCCAAATTTTCTTGCTGCGTACGTGTATAGAAAGAAGTGCACATTTTATAGCTTGGTTGGATGATCGAGACTCGGAGAGCTGGGGCCTACATGCAGTTGGAATGGAAGGAGACATTGGGGCTAAGATCTTTTAATTTAGATGATAAGTTACCGTTAGGGAAGCTGGTTTAAGTTGGGTGATTCAAGTTTGGGCGCCAAAAAAAAGTTAACTATTGATGGTGGATTATAGATTAGGTGGTCCTTTACTTGAAAAGGGATCCGAGTTTCTGGGTTGACCTTAAAGCAAAATCAAGTCGGTGACGTCTATATATTCACCCACATGCATGATTCCATGTTTACCCATCGTGTGTCGTAACTCGTACCAAGAGATTTGTTGAGGTTGCCCATGTGATAGAATGAGCCCGCTATGACTATTAGTATGTGCTGGCCAGGCCAGCCTGGCCCAGAATACTCCGACGCCCAAGCTAGGTTTCGGTTCAAGTGGAACCGTCGTGACAAATAAAGATTCTATTTAATCTAGTTAGGGATGGCAAAAAAAAATTTTAGATATAGTGGATCACATTCTTACCTACTTTACAGGTCTACGGGTTTAGGATAGAGCAAACGTATGCATCAAATTTTAATATTAGAGTTGGAGTCTCGATAGATTTCGTTAGCTTTATATAGATTCAAACTTATTTATAAACTTGTAAATAAAATTTTATCATAATAAACTCTACTTAGCCCACTTAAATTAACACAAAAATATTATTTTCTTCTTGAATCCTAAAACTTTATAAAGACTCGTTATCGAAAGAGGCAATATCATTCACTTAGTTTAAAATTAAACATTTATATTTTATACTGTCGAGTGTGAAAGTAGAGGTAAATGTGATTATATTTCTGTAAATAGTTTAAAGTGAAATGTTAAAATTATTTTGTAAGTGAATAGGTTCATGAGTAGTGCATGAATTTTGGATTCAACCGTAAGGACTGAAAAAATTTGTAGATCTAAGATAAAGTATGAATCTTACCTCTAAATAATATGGACCCTCATTTTATCCTATCTATTTAAGTCCATCTCTTAATAGCGCTAACTATCTTGACCTTAATATAATAAAAGAAATTCCCTTTTTAGATGGTTTGGTGTGTCACGTGAAAATGTCAAAACTATCCATAAATCCAAAATCTCAAACCACAAACCTCAAACCCCAAACCCCAACCCTAAAACCAAACCCTGTGCCCCCAGACCCGGACCGAGATCCAGACCCTGGACCCCAGATGTCAGACCGCGATCCTCGGACCCCAAATTTCCGAACCCCAAACCCAAACCCAAAATCTTAAATGCCAAACCCGAAAACCCCAAATCCCAGACCCCGGACCAGAACTCCACACCCTGCACCCCGGACTTGGACCTCAGACGCCGGATCCTGACCCTGGATAATGGACCCCAAACCCAAAACCCAAAACATAAAACCCTAAACGCCAAACCCCCTAGAGCCTGGGCCACCAGACCCTCAGACCCTGCACTCCAGACCCGAAACCCCAACGCCCCAACCCCCAGAACCCAACGCCCCAACCCCCAGAACTCGAAGCCCCAACCCCTTAAATCCCGCTGCCCCAACCCCCCAGACCCCGCCCCCCCGAACCCCTAAATCCTCAGACCCCGAAACCTAGACCCCGGACCCCCTGACCCCCAAACTCGAACCCCCTACCTCGGACTTGTTCGGACCCCGACCACCGGACCCCAGAGCCAGGACCCTGAACCCCGGACCCCCAATCCTCGGGCCCCAAAACCTTGGACCCCTGATCCCAACCCCCAGACCCCGGACCTCGGTCCCCCTCCATGGACCCAAAAACTCCCAGACCCTCGGACCCCAAAATTCTTGCCCCCAAACTCGTAGACCATCGGAACCTGGACCCACAGATGGCCAGACTATGGACCCCGAAGCCCTGGACCTCGTAACCCAGACCCCCGGTCCCGTGAACCCACAGAACCCCTCACCTCGGACCCTCTGACCCTAGAATATGAACCCCCGATCAATGAAACCCCCAGAGCCTAGACCCTCTGACTACCTGAACCATAGACTTTTGACCACGGACCCCGACCCCCAGCCCTTGACCTTTGATCCTGGACCCCAGACCCCGGACCTCCAGACTATTGAACCCTAACCCCCTGACCCTGAACCCCGACCCCCTGACCTCAGACCACACAACCCTAATCCCAACCCTGGACTGCCGAATCCCAGACCCGCAGACCTTTAGACCTCTGACCCAAGAAGCTCAGACTCCTGCACCTCTAGACCCCGAACCTTAGACCCCAAACCTTGACCCCCAATCCTTGGTCCCTAGACCCCGCCATCGACCCTTTGCCCCCCAGACCCCCTACCACGAATGCTGGACCCAGGATCTCAGACCCTGAATCAACGGACCCTTGACCTCAGACTCTAGGTTCCCAGACCCTAGACCCTTAACCTTGGACACCGTCCCTGGAACCCCAGACTCTCGGACTCTAGACTACGACCCCCGGGACCCCATACCTGACCTAAACCCCACCCTCGGAGACCGAGACCCCTGAACCTTGAACCCTGAACCCCCAGACCCCCGACCTCGACAACACGGACCCTAGACCCGATCCAAACCTCGCTCCCAGACCCCTGGACCCCAAAACCCAAGACCCCCTGACTTTAAATCCCCAGAACCCCAATCGTGGACCCCGGACCCTGATCTCTTACCCCCGGACCCTAGACCCCTGAACCCGAATGCTAGACCCTAGATCCCTGATGTGTGTCTAAAACACGCATTAAACGCATAGGATTTTATGTCATTTTTGCACTTTTGTATTTATTTTTGTATCGCTTTAGTAAATATTTGAGTTTTAGGTGACTAATGGGTTCTTTGTGCTAATTTGTAGGGAAATGAGGCAAATTTGGAAAGGAATTATACCTGAAGAAGGAGTCTAGCAGGGTTAGCTGACTTGGAAGGGAATTTTGGAGCCGAATTAGAGGATGTCTATTAGGCAAATAATGTAAGATCTTTCTTTCCTCTTTCCGTGGATATAAAGAACGCCTAAATCGGAGATCAAAAGAGGAAGTTACGACCAAAATACTAAAGGCTGATCTGACAGATTTTATTGACGAATATTCGGGATAATATTGGAAATTCGGCTTCTGCATCGCTCAGGACTCTCAAAATGACTTCTCTAGGTTTTTTCTCTTAGGAGGGGTATGTATAACCCTCTAGACTTATTTTAGACGACACTTTTCCATTCTAAAGAATTAGACTTTTTTTTATTTTGCCTTTGCCATGACTATGAGGAACTAATCCTCTAGGTTGATTTGAGGAAGGAGACCCAATGATTTGGTTGTGAGGATCTTAGTTATTCAATTTAATTCAGTAATATTTACTTATTTCCTTGTTCATATTTTGGTTCTTGAATGAATTTGCATTTGTGAGTTTATTCTAGAACATATTTGCATTTGATTCTTGATTAGCATTTGCAGTTAGGAATTGAACTAGGAGCTAAGTTAATTTAGCGAGGAACGGTCATTACCAACCTAATTAACTTGAATAAGTAAGGCTAGTTTGTAGATACCAAGGTTTTGATTATAATCGCTAGGAGTAGTAATATCTATTCTTAATGCTATTGCCTTATAGGATTGAAATCGGTTGATATTCTGTCTATTTGGTGATAAATAACTAGTTAGGCGGTCGTTTGGCTAGTTGATTGCTTGATATTTGTGGTCTCTTTATAGTTGCGGGAGATTTACACTTACTTGCTACGTGTGTTAGATTACCTTTTGTGATCCACTGATCAACTAACCTATCGCGGTACTCCGATCTCGAATCTACCATTTTTTCTCATTGATTTTAACTTCTACTACTCTCTTTTGTGTTCGTTGATTTTGTTCGATCTAGAATCTTGCAAAATCTCCCCTTTTCACTTTTGTTTTAATAGTTAGATCAATTGAGTATTCATCCCTCCTTGGATCCGACTCGGTATATCCACTTACTTGCTACAAATTAGTGAGCCGTGAATATCGGTCTATTTTGAGGGGCCTCGACATGCTCGTTAAAATTTGGTACCGTTGCCGGGTAGGTTTTGATTTATTTGATTGATGTAATTTATGTTTAATAGAGCTTCATGTGCAGGTCCACTAACCTCTATGTTTGAACCTGACTGTGATGGATGGAATGAAAATCCTGAGGAGTACTATAAAGATCAGTTCCAACAGAACCATGATCCTTACGCCCAGTATCAACCATGTCCATCAACCTCTACGCATGAACAAGATGCCTATGGATTGATTGACTACCCTGTGGAGTACTATAGTGATCGATTTTAATAGAATCATGATCCTTATGCTCATACTTATCAACCACGTCCACAATAAGCATCCAACTCCTCATTGGAAGATCGTTTTTGGTCATTGGCCATTACCACGAATCAAAGCATTCAGAATCTTGCCAACCAAACTCATGCAAGCATCAAGAATATCGAAGAGCACATATCTCAACTTGTAGTTGATATAAGAGAGATTAAAGAAAGCCATTAGAGCGTGGAGTGCCAAGAGCTCAAGGTGGACGAAATATAGGCGGAGATACAATGCGAAAAAGTGGTGGACCTTGAAGAAGAGGAACAAGATGAATATGAGGTGATGATTATGCCGTGGCTCATCGAAGAATCACTAGAGATTATGCTACCTATGGTGACACCAGTAAAATTACAACAATTGGAGTTCAAAGTTAAAGTTGGTGGACCCTATATGGATAGCATGTTTTCGTATCAACTTGAGTACGGGTACTACTAGATATAGTGGAAGAGGATGACAAGGCACCAAGAGTAAAAATGAAGAGGAATATTGTTGGAGAATTAGTTTTAATAACCATGGAAGAGATAGCCCAATACAAGTGAGCGTATTGGACTTTGGCCTAAGTATTTAATTAGAGAAAGAATCATAATTAAATACTATAACTAAGTAATTAGTGATAACTTTGAGCTAATTTAATTGGAGGTCACACTAATTAATTTTGGGTGTTTGTGAGATCAATACGAAACTCGTTTATAGAACTTCGTAACGATATATAACACTTGCGTAAAATCTAATTCTCGGTGTGAATAAAAATTGGCTTAAAGGTGGTATCACTACGGGTTGCAGGATTGTGGGTTTGTGAGAATTATTCCATATTCCAGGGCCTTATCTTTTTAGAGCTGGGCCGGACCTGTTGAAATGATTCTCGACCCAAAATCTGTTGGACTTCCTCTTGGACAAATCCATGCTCTAGAACCTTCTTCTCCTTGTTGGCATTTGAATTTAAATTTTGAATTTTCGAAATTAAATTCGGGCCAAGTTAATGTGGAGTTTTTATGGTCTAGTAACCACCCATTTATTCACATAGTTAATGGGATAGTTAATGGCCAGAGTTAATATAGATTTGAATGTTGGAGGCCTAACCTTCCTATAAAAGGAGCCCTCCTCCTCCATTCCAAATCACCCACAAGCTCACACTATTCCTTGAGCTCTCTACTTCTCCCTCCCTAGCATAGCATTTCTCACATTCATAAGATTCGGAGTTCTACACCACCAAAGGTTCGGAAGGTGTACGAAAGTGCTTCCTTTCGTTCACGTCCTTTCGTTCATGTGATTTGGCATTGTACTTTGGGAACTCTCTTACCCACGGAGGCCTGAAGCATATAGGCGGGTAATAAGAGTTTAAGGGGACATGGTTAAACTGTGACCTCATCCAGGATTCAATCTGAAAGTCACTACCTTGAAGACGACGTATTATACACTTAGCCCGAAATGTGATTGTGAGTATACTCTCATACTTCTCTTTATTTGCTTACGATTTATATTTACATGCTCAAACCGTAATCTACTTATATTTATTCCAACAATCTTAAACTCTTATCAGTTTTTAAATATTAGTAAATTGGTTTGTTAAACATAAATATATAATCGCAGTTGTCGAATTACATATTTTTGTAATCTGTTCGCGACGTTTTTGTTGGTAAAACTAGCTTGAATTTGTTACCGTCACTTGTTTCTGTAAAGAAAAAAATTGAAAGTAGGAAATTCAATAAACAATTCATCGCTTTTTTCTATAAGAAAAAAAATTGAATAGGGAAAGGATTAAATAAGTTCTTGCGTTGCTAATTTGTTTTTTTAGGGGATCGTTGCTAATTTGTTGGCTTGTAGCCTTGTACGTTTCTTTGCTAAAGTCGCTAGCTACTGTAAGAAAGTTAAGTGATTAAATAATATAATTAATCATTATAACGACCACTACGGCCTGCTTGTCTACTGTTTCATTGTTAATGCATTCAATTGTTGTTTTGATTGCAAAATGAAATTGATTAATTTGTAGCTTGAGATATGGTTTCGGAAAATAATGTCTAAATTTAATAGTTTAACGTTAACGTGTAGCTTAAATGCATTGAATTGTGAAAAAAATAAAATATCATTAAGCCATTTCATGATTATGTTGACTGGCTACTGTTTGTGGTTGGAAATTAATTGATAACTGTCCGTGAAGTTAAAAGTTTCTACAGCTTTGAGGTTTATGTGCTCAAGGGCTTACGATGGGAAAATAATTAAATATTGGAATACCAATTGAGGAGTTGAAGTTAGAACGAACAGTGTTTTAATTCACATGCCAGTAACGTTTCATCCGAAATTATTATTCGGACTGTGATGCTTAAAAAAATATATTATTCGGACTGTTTTTTCCCATCTACTTTGACGTTACATTATGTGCAATACTGCAAGTCTCCTTGGCTGTTATTGTGAAAGAGTAGTGGAATTGATTCTCCTGAGATGATAGTCAATCGTTATTTCTCCATTGATTTGGGCCTTCACAGAAGATGAAGTTGGGCTTTGGGGGCCAGTATTTCACTTTCTGATTTCTTATGCGAGTTTTGGATTTGAATTCAGGGGACTACATAAAAATCATCCCCATGGTATGGACTAAATTTGGATCATATAATTTTATTTTTAAAACTCATTTTCAGATCTGAGAGTCATTATCATTCGAAAGTACAATAATATTTTTACCCATAAAAACTTTACTAGAGTTCCACCTTTTGATCTCCATTCCACTTTTTTGACCAAAATTTTGTTAATAAAAAAAATCGGGACCCTAATCGCCGCTCCTCTCCATCAAAGTCGCCCCTCCTCTCCATGGTGAGAGCGAGCCTAACGTTTCCCAGAGCTAAGTCGTCGTTGTGGTTTTGATTTGTCACTGCTATCGATGCCTCTGATTCTACAATTTTAGGATTTTAGTTGATTGTTGTTAAATGTGTTCCGATTTGCAACATGTTCACGATCTTTGTTTTTTTGGGTCTAAAACTCTTCCAATTTGTTGTTCAATATGCTATCAACCCTAACGTGAAACAATTAAAATATTACTTGTCATTGTACATTGGTATATTTGTTGGTCTAAAACTGTTTCAATATCCGAGAAGAAGATACCAATATCCGAGTACAAGGATATTAATATCCGAGTACAAGGATACCAATATCAGAATCAATATCAGAGAAGACATATACCAATATCAGAGAATAAGTAAACCAATATCATATAATAAGTATACCTATATGAGAGAAGACATATATCAATATCAGAGAAGACGTATACCAATATCAGAGAAGACGTATACAAATATCAGAGTAGATGGATACCAATATCAGAGTAGAAGTATACAAATATCAGACTAGACAGATACCAATATCACAGTAGAACGAAACAAATAATGTGAATGTTTAAATTCAAGTAAGTATTTGATTTTTACCTCCGGGTTTTTTATGTCAATTTTAATGTATTTAACGAGATTTTGGTTTGGGGTAATTGGCTGGAATTTTCTTTCCTTTTGAAATATTTCCATAACTATATTATCCCTAATTTTAGCTTGATTTAGTTAAAAATAATTTACCAATATTGTCCTTCTTTGCCATTAAATCCCCTTTGATCCTCTTCAGTGGGGATTATCCATGTCACATTTTATGTTGACAGTTCACCTGTTGGCTTGGGATTAATTTTAGTAATTAATTACCTTTGCAACATCGAGTAATTTATGGACGGGTTTTGTTGATTTGTTTAATGGTGGAACCATTTGAATTTTTGATGGGCTTATATGGTTCACTTAATAGATCTAATTTGTTAAAGAAATTTTGTCAATCCTAATTTAAATCGATTTGTGAAATTGATTAATACTTGTTGGGTTTTTAATTGGGTGTTTGGCCCAAATTGTTTTGATAAGCTTTGTAAAGCAATATATTATGATAGAAGTTGAGATGAATTTCAACAATGATGTGAACGCTGAGGTTCCAGGTTTGAGGGCTAGCGGTGCTGAGGCCGTGACGTCGGGTCTAAGAAACCTACTGTCGTGTTCTCAATTTGAGAAGCTGAAAAAATTCAAGGGTAGTAACTTGAAGAGATGGCATCAACATATTATATTCTTCTTGACTACCTTGAACTGGACCCGGTATCTCAAAGAGAGTAACTCCGAGGAGGATGTTAGAGATATTCTGAAAACTCTTATCCACGATGCCTTCCAAGTGGCGAGGGTGATTGAAAAACAATTCCCGCCATCTTGAAAAGACATTAAGATGCACCTCAAATTGATGAGGAAGATGATGAGTCTCGAGGATCTTTTGAGAAGGTTGTGTATCGAGCAAGATAATCGAAAGGTTGAAAAGAAACCAAACGTCATGGTTGCCAATGCCAATATGGTCGAGGTTGGTGGGAGCTCCCGTGGGAATAAGCAAAAATGCTATAATAATTCTAAGGGAGATGCTCAGAATCAGAGCTTCACATATACTTACTTAATTTATGGTAAATCCAGCCATAGAGCTAGGGATTGCTACAAACGTCATACCATTGAGGGCAAGAAGACGGCATGAGTGTTCAAGGGTAAGAACGAGAAGCCTACTCATGCTAATATCGATGAGACAAGCTTGAGCTTCGTCCTCGATGATATGAACCTTACGGACCTTGAGTCTAAGGTGAATCTTGATGGTAGGTGGACACCGGGGCCACATGCTGTATTTGTCTGAACAAATAGATGTTTAAGACCTATTAACTGGTAGATGCTGAGAATTACTACACGCAATACTCTGCGGTATCTAAGGTTGAAGGCAAGAGATGGTTATGCTCAAGGTGACATCGGACAAGAGCTAACCAATATGTTGTTTGTGTCTGAGATCTGAAAGAATCACATCTCTAGAGTTGTGCTCAACCTATGAAAGTTTTTTGACTCGTGTTTGAGTCTAAAAAATCTTTGTGTTGAAAGGTGAGCTGGTTGCTGGTAAGGGTTATTTGACCAACATGCTCTTCAAGATGAGTGTAATGACTTCAGTCTCTAAGGCAAAGTCTAATGCTCGTATTGTTAGAGGTGCGGCCTGCGAGGTTAGCACTAGTACTACTGTAATGAATGTGGAAATGAATCCAAATTTTGCATATTCTTGTAGGTCATTACAATTATGGAATGGTAGACTAGGCCACCATAAGTCTTTATAAATAATTATGTCACTAAACCTATTAGCAAAGTTCAACATCGAGAATAAACACAAGTGCGAGGCTTGATCGATGATTGTATAAAATATTGTTATGTCTACTTGATGAGAAATAAAGACGAAGCAATATATTTGTTCATTAGCTATAAGAATGAAGTTAAGAAGATCAAGAATCTTCAAAGTTTTGGGGGAAGCTCCACTTTCGATCAACTATGTGCTCAATAGAGTACCGGATAAAAAGTTGGATAAAATACCTTATGAATTGTGGAAAGGTCATGCACCTACAAATTCTTAAGGGTTTGGGGATGTCTTGCTAAGGTTCTGAACCCACCTCATAAAAGGAGAAGGATAGGACCCAAGACGGTAGATTGTGTGTTTATCGATTATACACAAGTTAGTGCTGCATACCGATTCTTGGTACACAAGTTAGACAACTCTGATGTCTTTGTGAATACTATCATTAAAGCTAGGAATGCTTTATTCTTCGAGGAAATCTTTTCTCACAAAGCTCAAATTAAAGTTGACAGTCAAGTTGACCAACGTGGGAGCAATGTAGGGGGAGAGGAACCTCAAGATGAAGTTGAAGAACCTAGACATAGGAAAAGGGCTAGGAAAGAAAAGTTCTTTAGATTTGACTTCCTAACTTATCTGTTAGAAAAAGAATTTGGTAACCTACAAAGAAACAATAGCTTCTACAGACTTTGCTCTTTGGAAGGAAGCGGTAAATAACGAGATAGATTCTATCTTGCATAGTCAGACTTGAGAACTAGTGGATCTACCTCCGGGTAGTAAATCACTAGGTCACAAGTGGATCTTCAAGAAGTAGATGAAGCCGGATGGTACTGTGGATAAGTATAGGGCTAGACTTGTAGTTAAAGGCTATAAGAAAATCGAGGTTGTTGATTATTTCGACACGTATGCTCCACATTCCTTAATGGAGATTTGGAAGAGAAAATTTATATGGAATAATCTGAAAGGTTTGTGGTTCCGGATAAAGAACATAAGGTGTGTAAACTTGTAAAATCCTTGTATGGATTGAAATAAGCACCTATATAATGGCACAAAAAGTTTGATAGTGTAATGTTGTCAAACAGATTTCGGATAAACCAGTGTGATAAATGTGTCGACGTGAAAGGAGACAATAAAGACTGTGTGATAGTATGTCTCTACGTGAATGACATGTTGATCGTGGATAATAATTATACTATCAAAATTACCAAGAAAATGTTGTCGCAAAATTTCGACATGAAAGACCTAGGACAAGTTGATGTAATACTTGGGATGAAAATCACCAAGACTTCATAAGGTTACTCACTTTCTCAAGGTCACTATGTCGAAAAGATACTTAACAAATTTGATAAAGATAGCAATGTAATTGCGAGAAATCCTATGAAAGTGGTGTCAAGTCTTTATAAGAATCGCAGAGATAGTGTGCGACAACTAGATTATTCTAGAGTTATAAGTAGTCTAATGTACCTCATGGATTGTACTAGACTAGATATTGTGAACTCGGTAAACATATTATCGAGATATACGAGTAATCCTAATGATGAACATTGGAAAGTAATAGTTAGAGTCCTTAAATACCTAAGGTACGCTGCTAACTATGGATTACACTATACGAGACATTCAACTATTCTGGAAGGGTATTTAGACGCGAACTGGATCTCAGACTCCAAGAATATAAAATCCACGAGCGGATATATATTTACAATTGGTGGAGCAGCGGTCTCGTGGAGATCATGCAAACAAACTTGCATTGCTAGATCAACTATACAATTAAAATTTATAGCATTGGATCTAGCATCTTAAGAGGTGGATTGGCTCCAAAGTTTCTTGGAGGATATCCTGATGTGGTCAAAACCAGTGCCTCCCATTAGCATGCACTGTGATAGTCAGTCAGCTAGAAGAGCACAAAGTAATGTGTATAATAGAAAGTATAGACGCATACACCGTAGACATAAATCTGTGAGAACGTTATTGAGAACGGGTGTGATATCTTTAGACTATATAAAATTAAAAGAGAACATCATAGATCCATTTACTGAAGGTCTAAAGAGAGACCAAGTTGAGGTACCATCGAGGAGAATGGGATTAAAGCCCACGAAATGACCTAAACCCATGATGGCAACCCAACCTGTATCGTAAACCCCGATCTGCAGGTTCAATAGGACAACCGAATCGTGAGGCTAGGGTCGAACAAAGTACTAAAAAAATTAAGTTCCCTACCTATTCCTATGATGAAAGAGTGATAGGCCTGTCCATGGGAAGATTAAGCTTTAAGCTTTTAATGATCCTTATACTTCGAGTATATATAAGTGGGGTATGGTTGGATACTCCTTATAAGAGATCACCTATATTAAATGTGAATGGGCCGCTTCTATGAGATGAGTTAAGGGCTAAATCTCTAGAGCATTCGATGAAGTTTTCAAGGCAGTCCATGGCCAAAATGGACAACAACGAAAGAATCGAGTAGTGTTTGAGAAGGAGTTGTTTGAGTACCTTTGTCTTGGTAGACATAAAATGCCAAACAGTTCAAGGCGTCCACTAGTTGGCAAGTATATCCAAAGGTATTTCAACCACCTTTCCTGATGTAACTAATTCTCGCAGAACTCCAAGTTGCATGTAACATTGGTAGGCTCATGTCATATAAGCCATTTTGCATTCATGTAGGGGATTGTTGGAGAATTGATTTTAATAACCATAGAAGAGATGGACCAATACAAATGAGTGTATTGGACTTTGGCCCAAGTATTTAATTAGAGGGAGAATCATAATTAAATATTATAACTAAGTAATTAGTGGGCAACTTTGAGCTAATTTAATTAGAGTTCACACAAATTAATTTTGAGTGTTTGTGAGATCAATACAAAGCTCGTTGATAGAAATTCGTAACGATATACAACACTTGCAAAAATTCAATTCTCGCTGTGAATAAAAATTTGCTTAAAGGTGCTATGGCTGCGGGTTGCAGGAATGTGGGTTTGTGAAAATTATTCCAGGTTCCAAGGCCTTATCTTTTTAGAGCAGAGCCAGACCTGTTGAAGCGATTCTCTGCCCAAAATCTGTTGGGCTTCCTCTTGGACAAGCCCACGCTCTATAACCTTCTTCTCATTGTTGGCATTTGAATATGATTTTTGAATTTTTGAAATTAAATTTAAGCCAAGTTAATGAGAGTAACATCCAAGTTAATGTGGAGTTTTTATGGTCTAGTAACCACCCATTTACTCACCTAGTTAATGGGCTAGTTAATGGCCAGAATTAATGCAGATTTGAATGTTGGAGGCCTAGGTTTCCTTTAAAAGGAGCCCTCCTCCTCCATTCCAAATCACCCCCAAGCTCACACTCTTTCTTAAGCTCTCTACTTCTCCCTCCTTAGCATAGCATTTCTCACATTCATAAGAGTCAGAGTTCTATACCACCAAAGGTTTGAAAGGTGTACGAAAGTGCTTCCTTTCGTTCACGTGATTGAGTGTTGTACCTTGGAAAACTCTCTTACCCACGGAGGCCTGAAGCATACAGGCGGGTAATAAGAGTTTAAGGACACACGGTTAAACTGTGACCTCGTCTAGGATTCAATCTGAAAGCCACTACCTTGAAGATGACGTATTATACACTTAGCCCGAGATCGTGAGCATACTCTCACCTTTCTCTTTATTTGCTTACGATTTATATTTACATGCTCAAACCGTAATCTACTTATATTTATTCCAACGGAAGATTGCACAATCTTTCCGAGTTAAAATAAAGATTCGGGACCAAAATTAGATATTTAATCCTGGTTGAGAGAGCAAAGAGGCGTCTAGCTAATGAAATTAAATTAGCGTTTGTTGGGAAGCAACCCAATTTAATTTTTTTCTAAGATTTATTCGTTTATTTTTAGAAATTTTTCCCTTTTTAGGTTCTAATTGTTTGTTCCATTTTTATTTTTGCAGGAAAAAAAACAAAATAAGAAGTTGAAGCGAGGAACTTTTGCGCCACGAAAAGAACATAAAATTTAGTAGCTTCTCGCAGCGGGTAATTTTCTGAAGCGGTGCTAAAAATTTTACAAATCCCAGAATGGGATTGTCATAATTTTTTTTGCATGTTTGGAGTTGTGTTAGAAATCGCATGAAATATTACATTTTTATTTACAAGGAACCTCACAGTGCAGTTTTATCGAGAAACTGCACTATTTTGTGCATTTTTAGGTGGTGCCGAGGTGAGCAAAATGGGAGCCATGAATTTGAGCCGAGATGAGCATTCTCCCAGGAAAATGATCCAATAAAAAAATAGTACTCTTGTTTTGATTCGAACTTATGACCTCCCACTTACTAAGTAGGTGCTCTAACCAACTGAGTTACGAGAGCTCATTGTCTACACTTTTAAAATAAATTATTTTAATATATAAGCACGAAGTCGCAAATGCATTTATACATTTACAAAATAACATCATCAAGACTAACCAACCTTTCAAAAAAAAAAAATTAATTAACCAAAAATAAATTGAAGTAATTCTCTACGTAGCTACGGAATCCGAACATATATTATTTATTCCAATGAATGGTATATTCTATATGAAGTTAATAAATTAAATTTTTTTAAAACAAATAAATATTAATCAAACATTATTACAGTTAATGGTATATGATTATTACAATTAATATTATTAATCAAGAACAAATTAACAAAATTTTTAAAACAAATAAATATTAATCTAGAATAAATTTTTGGGAGCATTGTTCTCATCTAAAATAAATATTACATTGAATGGTATATTCTATATGAAGTTAACAAGTTAACAAATATTTTAAAACAAATAAATATTAATCAAACATTATTACAATTAATGGTATATGATTATTACAATTAATATTATTAATCAAGAACAAATTAACAAAATTTTTAAAACAAATAAATATTAATCAAGAACAAATTTTTGAGGGCATTGTTCTCATCTAAAAATAATAATGTTCTTAGCAGAGAATTACTTGAATTTATATTCAGTTAATTAGTTTTTTTTTGGGTGAAAGGTTGGTTAGTCTTACTGATGTCATTTTGTAAAAGTATAAATGCATTAGCGACTTTGTGTTTATATATTAATATAATTTATTTTAAAAGTATAGACAAGCTTAGTTGGTTAGAGCACCTATTTAGTAAGTGGGAGATCATGAGTTCGAATCACTACTATAGTACTATTTTTTAATTGGATCATTTCCCTGGGAGCCCTATGCTCACCTCGGCTCCCATTTGCTCACCTCGGCTCTACCTAAAAATGAACAAAATAGTGCGATTTCTCGATAAAATTACACTATTTTGTGCAATTTCTTGCAAATGAAAAGGCAATATTTCATGCGATTTTTAACACAACCCCAACCAGAAATTTTTTTTTCCAGACAATTTCATTCTGAAATTTGTCACAAATTTTAGCACCACTCTAGGAAATTATCCCTGGCAGCGACCAAAATGCCACGCGACGAAGTGACCAGAGACTTTTGTCTCTTCTTGGAGCGATAAAAGCTTTCCGCTACGAAGTGGGCAGAGAGTTTTGTCCCTACTCGGGCCGACAAACCTTGCTCGGGCCGATATTGCTGGATAATTTTCTAAAAGGTTAATTTCCCCGACAATTCCCTGAATGGGGTTATCAGGGGATGAATTCCTTGTCTGGGGTTGAGTCGGAAATCGCTCCCGTCAGAGCATTTTGTGGTTACCCAAAAACCGCTCCCGGAGGAGCGTTTTCTTTTAAAAAATTTTTTTTTGCCAAAAACCGCTCCACCGGGAGCGTTTTTTGGCAAAAAAAAAATACTTTTGTGTGCCAAAAAAGGCTCAAAATAGAGCGTTTTTGTCCAAAAATGCAAAACGCTCAAAATAGAGCGTTTTTTGTCCAAAAATGCGTGCTTTTTGGTTTTCATCAAAAAAAAAAAATTAGCTTGCTCTTGTTTGGAATCGAACTGAAGACCTCAGGTTTATTAAAGAGCGCTTTACCAATTGAGCTACGAGAGCTTATTGACTTATGATTTTGTAATAAATAATATATATTATATAAATACGGAATCAACCTTTATAAGTACATATTTATGTTACACATTATTTATTTTGTAAATACATATTTATACAATACATTATTTATTTTGTAAATACGTATTTATACAATACATTATTTAATTCGTAAATATGTATTTATTTTACACATTATTTATTTCGTAAATACATATTTATATTACACGTTTATATTTCATATAATGTATTGTATAAATAATTTATATCGTAAATATGTATTTACGAAATACATTATTTATATCGTAAATACGTATTTACGAAATATAAATGTGTAATATAAATACGTATTTACGATATAAATTATTTATACAATACATTATATGAAATATAAATGTATAATATAAATATGTATTTACGAAATAAATAATTTATTTTGTAAATACGTATTTATATTACACATTATTTATTTCGTAAATATGTATTTATTATGCAATACATAATTTATTTCGTAAATACGTATTTACGAATAAATAATTTATTTCGTAAATACGTATTTATATTACACATTTATATTTCGTAAATACGTATTTACGATATAAATAATGTATTTCATAAATACGTATTTGCAAAATAAATAATGTATTGCATAAATACGTATTTACGAAATATAAATGTGTAATATAAATACGTATTTACGAAATAAATAATGTGTAAAATAAATACATATTTACGAAATAAATAATGTATTGTATAAATACGTATTTACGAAATAAATAATGTGTAACATAAATATGTACTTATAAAGGTTGATTCCGTATTTATATAATATATATTATTTATTACAAAGTTATAAGTCAATAAGTTCTCGTAGCTCAATTGGTTAAAGCGCCCTTTAATAAACCTGAGGTCTTTAGTTCGATTCCAAACAAGAGCAAGCTAATTTTTTTTTGATGAAAACCAAAAAACGCGCATTTTTGGACAAAAAATGCTCTATTTTGAGCGTTTTGCGTTTTTGGACAAAAACGCTCTATTTGGAGCGTTTTTTGTTTTGCCAAAAAATGCTCCCGGTGGAGCGGTTTTTGGCAAAACAAAAAACGCTCCCGGTGGAGCGGTTTTTGGCAAAAAAAAAATTTTAAAAAGAAAACGCTCCTCCAGGAGCGGTTTTTGGGTAACCACAAAACGCTCCGACGGGAGCGATTTCCGACTCAACCCCAGACAAGGAATTCATCCCCTGACAACCCCATTCAGGGAATTGTCGGGAAAATTAACCCCCTTTTAGAAAATTACCCGATATTGCTTTGCAACCCTACTCCCAGCTCTTGACGCCAGCCACTGACAAAGCTGAAGCCGAGCTGACTCAAAGCCCAAACATAAGATAGTTTTCCGGAGCAAACATTTATCTCCCCGTTTTCCGCGCCTACGACATAAACGACATTTACCACCCACATCAGCAAACCATCCAAACCAGTTCACGGAATAAACAATTAATTTCTCTCTCATCTACACCCAATCTAACCCAATCCAATCCAATTACATATTTTTCTACCCACAGCAACAAACCAGTTCACAGAATAAATAATTAATTTTTCTCTCATCCACATATTATCTACTATCATTTTTTGGAATACTAAATTAGATAAAAATACTCGAGGTACAAATGGAAGTCAGAAATAATAAATTACGAATACGAAAATTTAAATTACAAATACATAAATTTTAAATTACATAATTAATTATCGTTCCCGAACTTTTGCCAAATATGCTCAAATAATTTTTATATATTTTTTAGTTTTGCTAAAGATAAGGTCTGTTTAGATAACCACGAAAATATTATCCCAAAATATCTATTTTTAACGAATAATATTATGCCAAATGGAACTAAATAGATAAATAAGAAAAAAAAGACCAAGTGGCCGTTTTCCGTTCGCAAGCGACGATCGGGCAAACGAACCGATCGGCCGCTCGCTCCAGCCTCTCATTTCTATTTTTTTTAAATAATAAAAAAATAGCCCGATCGATCGGCCGATCGCCTGCTGCGGGTAGCCTAATTGGACTCCTACAGATTTGGAAATTGAATTTGAACTCTCCTTCTCTAAAAGATTCTCTTCGTCCATTATTAAATAATTAGAATCCTGTTATTAATTTAAGGTAAAAGTCTACTTAAATACCCTGTGGTTTCACCCTTTGACACACCACTACCTCGTGGTTTGTAAAAGTCAACTTAAATACCCTGTGGTTTCACCCTTTGACACACCACTACCTCGTGGTTTTATTTTCTCTGACCAGGTGACAAAAGTTTCCTCTAGTTGACAACCAAGTGACAGTTTTTTAACTGTGGTTAGATTAATATATCTTGATATTTATATGGCACGCCACTTCACCATGTGATGCCACATCATCCTTTTACATTATTAAAATACATTTAAAAAGATTTTTTTAATACCAATTAACCCCAATTTTTTTTTTGGAGAAGAATTAACCCAAATTTTAGAGACAAAAGGACAAATAAATGAATAAATTAACAAAAGAAACATCAATTTCACAATCGCTGTCATATCCTTTACGTCGTTTATTTGTCCTTTTGTCTCTAAAATTGGGGTTAATTGGTATTTAAAAAATCTTTTTTAATATATTTTAATAATGTAAAAGGATGATGTGGCATCACATGGTGAAGTGGCGTGCCATATAAATATCAAGATATATTAATCTAGCCACAGTTAAAAAACTGTCACTTGGTTGTCAACTAGAGAAAACTTTTGTCACCTGGTCAGAGAAAATAAAACCACGAGGTAGTGGTGTGTCAAAGGGTGAAACCACAGGGTATTTAAGTGGACTTTTACAAACCACAAGGTAGTGGTATGTCAAAGGGTGAAACCACAGGGTATTTAAGTGGACTTTTACAAACCACGAGGTAGTGGTGTGTCAAAGGGTGAAACCACAGGGTATTTAAGTAGACTTTTACCTTAATTTAATAGATTCCTTTACAGAAACAATAGCGCAACTCGATTTTGATTTTCATTATGCCTCCAAAGAAGAACAATGTTACTCATTCAAATTAAGGCAAACGAAAGCGAGGAGAAGATCCAGAATCAACGGTTGATCTTTGTGACACGTACAAGACTCCGTTCTTTATCCGAGACGACATCGAGGGAAAAGAAGCTGGTCAACACCACCTACCAAGTCTTTCAGGCACTGAACAATACATTGACTCGCTCGAAACATGTCATGAGTGTAGGACACTTTGCCACTGGTGATGAGCGCAAGAAACACTCACTTTTTTTACGGTCATTTACACCCATTTTCGAGTCTGTTTGAGTCATTTTACGCCATTCTTAGGTCCATTGCCTAGAATGGTTTCACCCTTTTGTCTTTGTGTCTTTTGGAGGAGGATTTTACAGGGACGCGAGGATAAGTGAGAAGAGGCGAGCGTTGGAAGAATCGAGCTGAGAGATAGCCAGCCAAAAATAAGCTGCACCCCCCGAACGACAAAACTTGCACTGGCCGGCGCCCCATCCGACGGACAGCGGGAGGACTTCACTAACATTAGATGTGAGTGACACTCTCGCCGGGACTCCCATGCCTTAGTTCACCTAAGCCCACCACAGACATAAAGGCCCAAGAGATACCAAGCATGGAGGGAAGTGCGAAGGGCACCTAGCCCAATTTCTTTTAAATTCTCTTTACACCCTTTCAACTTAATCTTTGTCATTTCTTGGTTCACCTAAATCTCTCATAAAATACTAATCAATCTAATCTTAATCGCATCTCACTCAGGATGTCTTAAACCCGCTCCTTGTGGTTTGAAATTATACCCGTACTACCTATTATTGCAAGGTGGATCCAAAAATCCACTCTTCAATTGGCGTCGTTGCCGGGGAGCGGTGTCCTCCAAGGCATCTTTGTGATTTGCAAAATAGTTAGGATGATTTTACTCCAAGGCATCTTTGCGAGTCGTAGTGGAGGATGAGGACATCCCTTTCCTGGATTTTGCTCGCTCGACACTCGACAGAATAACATCTGGAGTGCCATGCCCGGACGTAGACTCCCTCAACTACATATTCCATTTGGAGTCTTCAATGCTCTTACCAACTCCTTACAATTTGGCAGATACGCCAGGGAAGACCTAAGAGACCATCTTTCTAGGTTCTTGACAATCTGCAACACCTTCAAAATACAAGGGGTGTCGGATGATGCAATCAAACTCCGCCTCTTCCTTTTCACCTTGCATAGTGGAGCAAGGTTGTGGTATACAAGCTTGAGTGATTTAGGAATCACTACTTGGAGGGAAGTGGCAAACGTATTCTTAGGCAAATACTTCTCATCCGCCAAGACTAACCAAATCCTACGAGAGATCAACACATTCAAGCAATACCAAGACGAGACTTTAGGGAAGCATGGGAGTGATTCAAGGACCTCATGAGATCATACTCGATTAAGAATATGACAGAAGATCATTACAATCCTTCTTCTTTGTGCTCACCGCCATTGCAAAAGCAACTCTCGATGTAGTAGCAAGCGGATCATTTTCAAGGAAGTCATGAAGAGAGGCTGTCCGTATACTAGAAGAAATCGCTTCCTTTACATCCTCATACTCGGGCGAGTGTGATCTCCATCCCTCTAGACCCTAAGGAGGAGCATAAAATTTGGACGTGGTGATTCAATTACAAGCACAAGTGGCAACCCAAGAAAGGCTTTGGGATGAAGATAGACACAATTCAAAGAAAGTCGCACTCGTCCAAGAAATATGTGAAGATTGTAGTAAAGAAGGGCCCAATGCTAAGGATTGCCACAAGATTGAGAATCCATTTAAGTAAGTACACTTCGTCCAGAGGATAGAATCACAACAACTCAAATGCCAGGAGGTTTAATTCTTACAAGACGGGATTGCACAACCACCCGAACTCCTCCTACTCAAGAGATACCAATCCCTTGGCGATAGCACCAGATCAATGGCCACCGAGCAACCCCAGAAGGAAGAACCCAAGTTTTGGAATTCCAGTGGTAATGGGAGGCGTAAATGTTCCCTTTTCCAGGTGCGAAGGAAGAGCTCCGGTGAACGTTATGCCAATTCAACTTTGGAAAAAGATGGATTCCATTGGACTATACCCGTGCCACACAAGCATTCAACTGGCCAACACGAGGACAATCGCCCCATTGGGCTCTGCTAAGGAAGTTCCAATCATGCTTCAAGGGTATGAGGTCAAGGAAGACTTTATAGTGGTTGATCCCCTAAGTGCAAAAGAACTGCTCCCAGTATTAGGAAGTCCATTCCTGGCAAGGAGGCAAGCTACAATTGATGGCCGCGACAAGTCAATTTCACTCTCAATCGGTGAGAGCATAGTGATATTTCAGATCGATGCTAGAACTTAAGTACCGAGAGAAAGTAGTCTGCCAGTCATACTCTTTGGATCGTACACTCATGGCCCCTTTGATGGAGTGCATCTTGTCCTCTGATGGCGACATAGAAGCATTTGATCCAGAAATAACTCAACTCTGCATCGCACTCATCCAAAAGAAACTTGATATCAAGATTGATGAAGTTGAAGTGACTGAGTAGAAAAATCCTAAGGAAGAGCAAGGAGAGAGGAACTTAGCTCCCAACATTGGTCCTTGATGAAGCTGAAGAGAAGGGAAATTTTAAAGGAAATTTCTCACAATACTCCGATGGAGCTGCGAAGTGGAGGACAAGTGCGTCAGTTCTGTACCTCGGGATATCAATTTGACTTCCCGTATCTTAGTGAAATGGAGATCATAAATTCGGCCCCAGTCAAAGTCTTATATTATTCGAGAATGTAGAAACATAATACGGGGATTTTATTTGTTTTAAGTCTTGTTGGAAGTTTTAGAACTATGTGTTTAAGAATTTCGAGTATTTTCGTGGTTATTTTGTTTATGTTAAGACAATTCGTGTTTACAATTGAATAAAATTCGTTTGTTTAATTGTTATTGTTACCACGTGAAATATCCACTTGTTTTACTATGCAAAGAACTTTAACATTTAAAGTTTGAAATTAATTCTCGGAAGGTGAGGAAAAACATGCATATGACCTATTTTCATTCAAGAATAATTAAAAATTTTATATTGTTTAAGGTTATGACCATATAGTAAATTAAATTGTATTACTGAAACAAATTCCTAACACTGAATAATTTTTTCATAATTTCCTATAGATATATCGATTGCTTCCAAATCCATCATTGCCGAGCTCAACAAGGACTTGAACCTCAACGGCGACAATTATGACAACTGGAGCATAAAAATCCAGTATGTGCTGGAAGAACAGGAAGTTCTTGAGACCATTAATGTTATTATGGTCCAACCTGAAGATGGTCCAACTGCTCAGCATAGGCATGATAAGGACGCCTACTTGGCTTGGAAGAAGAAGAACTCTACTGCTCGACTCATCCTATTAAGCGCTATGATGGATGATATCACTAGGCAGTTTCGAGCTTTCAAAAATGCAAAGGACCTATGGGATGCGCTTAAGGAGAAATTTTGGAAGATCTCCACCTCAAAGCTGCGAGCTTTGACCATAAGGTTCGACACTTACAAGAAGCGTCCTGATCATTCAATGAAGAAGCATCTTTGGAAAATGTCCAACATGATTAGTGAACTGGCATAAGCTGGCCATGTGCTTAGTGACGAGCAGAAGATCTAAGCTGTCATTCGTTCCCTGTCTATAATTGGGAACACATGCAAATGACCCTTACCCATGCTGATAATGTCAAGATATTTGATGACATGACCCGCCACCTTGAGCTAGAAGAGGATCGTCTGCTTGCGATCAAAGTCCATCCTGAGGCACATACGGCTGTTTCAAACTCAAAAGGTGGAAAAAGAAAGAGGGTCCTAAAGGGAAAAGGCAATAAAATCTAGGGAAACAAGAAGAGCAAAACTGAAAACTCTCAACCCAGGAAGAAGACTTCTAAGGGTAAGAAGAAAAAGGTTAACACTCCTAAGGTGAAATGTTTTAACTGTGAGAAGAAGTGTCACTTTGCAAAATATTGCAAAGAAGAAAAGAAGGTACATCCCTTTAACTCATGTGCAAGTGAATTGTATGTATCTTGTACTATCCTTCTGATTGAAAGTCAACCATTGTGGGTGATTAATTTAGGAGCAATAGACTATGTGATGAAGGATTGTGATATCTTCGTTGAATTCCGATACCTGCTAGAGAAAAATCTATCTATATAGGTAATAATGCACGAGTAGAAGTCAAGGGCATAGGCACATGCAGATTGAGCCTACGTGGAGGACATACCCTGCTTCTACACGATGTGCTATATGCTCCAGAGATTTGCCATAATTTAATTTTTGTTTCAGTTTTATTGTCTCTTGGTTTCCGTTGGATATTTGAGAATAATTTCGTTCAGATATTTTTAGAACATGTTTTTTATGGATCTGGTTATCAATCAAATAGTTTCTTAATTATGGATGTTGATCTGTATGATTTACCTCGAAAAAGTTTTTCCATGGTCACTACCACACCAGCATCTCAGGATGATGTTGTGTTATGGCATTCTAGATTAGGCCATATTGGTCAAGATTGCTTAAATCGTCTAGCTAAGGCGAGACTATTAGGTAACTTGGAAAATGCTATCTTACCTACTTACGAACGTTGTCTAGAAGGAAAATCGACTAGAAAACCATTTGGTAAAGGAACTAGAGCCGACTATCAGTTGCAATTAATCCATTCTGATATTTGTGGTCTAATGAATGTGAGGACTAGGCATGAAGCTTATTATTTCATTATATTTATAGATGACTATAGCAGGTATGGTCTAATCTATTTGATTTTTCACAAGTCTGAAGTATTAAGTTATTTCAAGACCTTCATGAATTATGCTGAGAATAAATTAGATCGGAAGATCAAGACTTTACGAACTGATCGTGGTCGTGAGTATCTTTCCGATAAGTTTAAAACTCTATGTGATGAAAAAGGAATAGAACATCAGTTGTCCATTCCTCGCACACCTCAACAAAATGGGGCAGCGGAAAGAAGGAATATGACCCTTCTAGACATGGTTAGATCTATGATAGCAAAAGTGAATTTACCTATATTATTTTATGGAGATGCACTCCTTACCGCCACATATGTTTTAAACCGTGTGCCCTCCAAATCTGTCATAACCACCCTTTACAAATTATGGACAGATTAGAAGCCTGATCTAAGCCACTTACGACCGTGGGGTGTGCATCATATGTCCATACTACCTCGAGTAAATTTGGTAAATTAGGACTGAGAGGTAAGAAGAGTGTCTTCATTAGATACATTGAAGTATCAAAGGCATACGTGTTCGTGGGCGAACAAGAAAATGGACAAGTGACAAAATTTGAATCACGAGATGTCACATTTTTGAAAAATAATTTTCCAAAATTGGGAGAGGTAAGTAAAGATCTTGCCCTATATGAAACTGATGAGACAGAATCATCTGGATCACTCCCTCCGAGTGGGAGAATTGTGGAGGAGGAAGATCATGATTTACCACCTCCAAATGATCTGAAAGTTCGTGATCCATATGATCATCATCTTAGTGGGAGTACAATTCTGAATTCCAATGGGAGTACGGAAATTCGTAGAACTAAAAGAACTAGTATTTCACGCCGATGATTAGAGGTTGAAGGTGCAGAAGATGCTCTCTTGACATTTAGAGATAGTGATACAAGTGAGATTCTTTTAGCTATCCTACAAGATGAGAATGAACCTGAGAATTGTCTCTAGTGCTCTATCATCTCCCGAGAAGAATGAATGGGCTAAAGAAATGGAGGAAAAGATGGCTTCTAGGCAGAAAAACCATGTTTGGGAACTGGTTGAACTGCCTGAGGGGCGTATGGCAATTGGGAATAAATGAATTCTCAAAATTAAGCAAAAATTAGATGGCAGTATCGAAAGGTACAAAGCTCGCTTAGTTGACCAAGGATTCACACAGAGGAAAGGGATTGACTACGATGAGACTTTCTCACCTGTTCTAAGATCCACGTCTATCATGATTATTCTGGCTATGGTGGCAAATATGGACCTTGAGTTACATCAAATGGATGTTAAAACTGCTTTTCGATATGGACAATTGGATGAAAAAATCTATATGGTTCGACCAGAGCGTTACATCTAAAAATACAATGAACGTAAAGTTTACAAATTGATGAGATCAATTTATGGCCTAAAATAGTCTTCTAGACAGTGGTACATTTGTTTTCATAATACAATCATGTCGTATGATTTTAAAATGATAGACGAAGACCATTGTATCTAAGATATGTCTCAATTGTCAAAGGTCATAATCTGAATAAAGAAATGTGTCCAAAAATAGTTCAGCAGAAATATGATATGATTAATGTCCCTTATGCTAATGCGGTGGGTTGTCCCATGTATGCAATGTTGTGTACAAGGCCAGATATCTGCTATGCTATTGGGATAGTAAGCAGATACCAATCTAATCCAGGAAGAACACATTGAAAAGTAGTCAAAAGAATTATGAAGTACTTGAATATGACTGCAGAATACTCAGTGTGTTATCAAGGTCAAGACCTAACGCTGAAAGGGTACACTAATGTTGATTGGGCAGGAGATATGGACTAGAAAAAATCCACATCCGGATATGTCTTCTTACTAGGCAGGGGTGCTTTTTCATGGAGTAGCAAGAAACATATCTGTGTCTCCTTGTCAACTATGGAAGCTGAATATGTTGCTTTAGCAGCTGCTGTGTAAAAAGCTGTATGGTTGAAGAGGTTCTTGAACCATTTATCCCTAACTAGTGCAGGAGAACCAGTGAGCTTATTTTGCGACAATCAAGCAGCGATAGCTTATGCTAAGAATCCTAGATTTCATAGCAGAGCAAAACATATTGGCATCAAGTATCACTTTGATAGGGACATGGTTGTGTGTAAGGAAGTGAGCATAACACACATACCTACACATGATATGATAGCAGATCCGATGACTAAGGGCCTATCTAGAGATATTTTTGTGAAATATGTCAGGTCCCAGGGTTTACGAAGATTTTAGTTTATGCTCATATTGTAATGAATTTGTTATTCAATAAAAGTAAAGTTGTTTCAGCAATACATATTATGTGAATGTTATTTTTTGTAATATTTACTTAAATGCATGTTCGACAGAGAAGTAGGAGTCAATGGGTTGATTCTTGATTGAGATGAGACAATTTTAGAACATCATTCGAGTGCCTATTCTGAAATATGAATACCGTCTTGCTTAACTACAAGAAATGGACTTGTTAAAGTATAAAATTATTAATGGTGCATGCAATAGATGCTGCATTAAATACGTTCTCGTAACTTATAAGGATTATGTGGAATCCAAATGGTAAGAAGTAAATAAAACTTACCATAATTTTGTCTTGAAAGCCTAGAGTAGTCTTTGAGTAGACTAAAGCCATTGTTCGTAAACATCGAGGCTGATGCTCTAGTATGGTATTTTAGTGAGAGACATGCGCTCCTTTTGAAGGAAAGAACATCATAACACATGGCTGGTGTAATTTGTGCTTTACGATCTTTGGATGGGAAACTAATTTATTAAAAAGTGATTTCAATTTCCCTAGTGTGAGACCAACTCTGAAAACTATAGTTTTTGGAACTCTACCCTTAAGATCCTTAACGTATTTTACAAGTATCATTCAGTGCTGCTGGTTTGGAAAGTCTTTAAAAGATCATAGTTATGATTCGACCTGGCGAGGCTAACTGAAAAAGTTGGTTGGATCATGATGGAAGAAATATCGTTAAAGGAGAAGGTTCTTTATCGATCACATTCTAAAAGCTTCGTGGTTCATTGGCATGCCTATTGCGTTGAGAGCAATACAATAGTGAACATGAATAGATTGTTTCAGAAATCACATGTGAGAAACAATGATTGTGAGATAAGACATAGGTTAATGCATACTATATATATGATAGAGGTGCTAATCAAAATGCTATGTAACGCCCTGTGATCTAACCGACTATCTCCACAGACAAACACGGGTCTTTTCCAGCGTGTTTTGTCCTCACTCGCACGCATCTCAGAAACTTCCCAGGAGGTCACCCATCCTGATCCTACTGCCGGCCAAACGCGTTTAACCTTGGAGTTCTCTCAGGATGTGTGCCGGAAAAGAAGGTGCACCTTGTTGATATGGATAGCCAAATTAAATCACTTAAGCATTTCAGACAGAACAGATCGGGGTATCACATGCTATCATCCAAGTGGCCGTTATGTGCTCTTGGGTTTAGCTAAGTGCACTCGATGTATGCTGGTCGCACGGCCTATCTGCCAAACACGAAAATGAGAGAATGGATTGATTATGGTCAATCATGTGTGAGTGAGAGATGCTGGATATCACCCACGATTATCCATAAATAAATAATTAAAAGTTTTAGAGATTTGAATCTCATGATAAATCTTTTAATTAAAATTAAAAGAGATTTGAGGGGACAGAGTTGTTATACGAGATAACAACTCAACTGATATGAACCTCGGCACGAGATTCACAACGGACCGTGCTACTTTGGATGGAAGAGACCGCAACCCCCGAACTCGAGCCTTGCAAGAACCTTGGTCTAGGAGATCCGCAACCCAAGCAATGGAAATTCGAGAACCTATGGTCCAAGTCGAACCACGCCACAAACGATGATGGTTGAATCGTTTGATAAGTGAAAAGTTTCGCTCAAGCTAAGCAATCCAGCAATTAGCAAGAACACGCAAGGAGTATCTAACTCACAAAATTATCAATCTCAAAAGTTGTGTACGTTTTATTGCTAGGAGACCTCCTTATATAGGCTCCAAAGTACCAAAGTATTCCTAAACAAGCTAACTCCTTAAAAGGAGTTCAAAGGCTGGCCAAAAATCTCTTTCCTAATCTAAGGATATTCTGGCCGAATTATTCAACTAAAATAGGAAATAATCTAAGCAAATAATATCTAATAGAATAACTAATAGTTGCACGTCCTAACAAGTAGATGCACGGCCTAAATAGGTTGATTCTTTCTGATTCTCCATGTGCGCATGCATCCAGAAGTTTGCGTGCATATCAAGCTTCCAAAATAGCCTCTATCACGTGCATGGGCTTTGCGTGGGCCTCATGCACGTCCTTGCACTTGTACGCACCATCTTGAGCCCAGACTTCTTGCATTAATCCATTAAATTCTGCCTGAAATTTTTTGGCTCTTGCTCGTGTCACCGGTCCAATTGGTACGTGCACTTGCCGTGAGTCTTGTGGCTTGACTGTAGGTGTGTTCGTAGGTGTGCTCACATCATTCCCCTCCT
Source organism: Hypericum androsaemum (assembly GCA_963995505.1). Lineage (NCBI taxonomy): Eukaryota > Viridiplantae > Streptophyta > Magnoliopsida > Malpighiales > Hypericaceae > Hypericum > Hypericum androsaemum. The sequence goes on along the minus strand of OZ023181.1, from coordinate 13,979,547 downwards.
CTTGAAAAGGTTTTGTCCTCAAATCTTCACCTACATCAAACGGACTCAAATCAGTAACATTAAAAGAAGCACTAACATTATACTCACCTGGCAGGTCAAGCTTGTAGGCATTGTCATTGATGCGTTCAAGCACTTGAAATGGACCATCTCCCCGTGGTAGCAACTTTGAACGTCGTTGCGCGGGAAAGCGTTCCTTTCTCATGTGCAACCAGACCCAATCACCAGGCTCAAAGACAACCTTGTGCCGTCCTTTGTTTGCTTGTCTCGCATAGTGCTCCGTCCATTTCTCTATGTTCATTCGCGCCCTCTCATGCAGTTGCTTGACAAATTCAGCCTTCCTCTTGCCATCTAAGTTAACATGCTCACTCGAAGGCAAAGGTGATAAATCCAATGGAGTCAAAGGATTAAATTCATAAACAAGCTCAAATGGGGAGAATTGAGTAGCAGAATGAACTGAGCGATTATAAGCAAATTCAACATGTGGCAAACATTCTTCCCAAGTCTTAATGTTATGCTTGATAAGTGCTCTCAATAAAGTAGACAAAGTCCTATTCACAACTTCAGTTTGACCATCAGTTTGTGGATGACAAGTAGTAGAAAATAACAACTTGGTACCTAACTTACTCCACAAGGTCTTCCAAAAGTAACTCAAGAACTTAGCATCTCTATCAGAAATAATAGTTCTAGGCATACCATGCAACCTAACAACTTCTCTAAAGAACAAATCAGTAATGTTTGAAGCATCATCAGTCTTATGACATGGAATAAAATGTGCCATCTTAGAAAACCTATCCACTACCACAAAGATTGAATCCCTTCCACGTTTAGTCCTAGGCAGTCCTAACACAAAATCCATAGAGATATCAATCCAAGGCTCACTAGGTATAGGTAGTGGGGTATACAAACCGTGGGGTTTTACCTTTGACTTGGCTTGCTTGCATGTGATGCAACGTCCACAAACTCTTTCAACGTCACGCTTCATGTCCGGCCAATAGAAGTGATCTTGTAGCATTGCCAAAGTCTTTGCGATTCCAAAGTGCCCCATCAATCCGCCTCCATATGCCTCCTGAATTAGCAACTCTCACATAGAACAATTAGGCACACAAAGTTTGTTCTCACGAAATAGGTAACCTTCAGTCCGAAAAAATTTACCACTTGCACTCTTCTCCGTAGCTCGGAACAGATCACCAAAATCAGTATCATCAGCATACAACTCTTTAATGTGTTCAAAACCAATTAACTTCGCATCAAGAGTTGAGATCAAAGCATACCTTCGCGATAGGGCATCAGCTACTACATTTTCCTTACCTTGCTTGTAGCGAATGACATAAGGAAATGTCTCAATGAACTCCACCCATCGTGCGTGCCTTTTATTCAGCTTGTGTTGCCCCTTTAAGTGCTTGAGTGATTCATGATCAGTGTGGATCACAAATTCCTTGGGCCACAAGTAATGCTGCCATGTTTCCAACGCTCGAACTAGTGCATACAACTCTTTGTCATAAGTTGGATAGTTCAAGGTTGCTCCACTTAGTTTCTCACTAAAGTAGGCAATTGGTCTCCCTTCTTGCATGAGGACAGCTCCAATCCCTATACCTGAGGCATCACATTCAACTTCAAAGGTTTTAGTAAAGTTAGGCAAAGCTAACAAAGGAGCATTAGTCAACTTCTCTTTTATGAGTTGGAATGCGTTCTCTTGAGCTTCTCCCCAACTAAATCCAACGTTCTTCTTGATGACTTCAGTGAAGGGCACGGCTAAGATGCTAAAGTCTTTCACGAATCTCCTGTAAAAGCTAGCTAAGCCATGAAAACTTCGAACGTTAGCAACACTTGTAGGACTTGGCCAGTCCCGGATGGCTCAGATCTTTTCCTCATCAACCTGTATCCCGTGAGTACTAACAACAAATCCCAAGAATATAAGTTTATCTGTGCAAAAGGTGCACTTCTTCAAGTTGGCAAACAATTGATCCTCTCTAAGTGCATCTAGGACAGATTTCAAATGCTCTACATGATCCTCTAAACTCGTACTATAAATGAGTATATCATCAAAGTACACAACGACAAATTTGCCAATGAATGGACGTAAGACATGATTCATAAGGCGCATGAATGTACTAGGTGCATTAGATAACCCGAACGGCATGACCATCCACTCATACAACCCATATTTTGTTTTAAAAGCAGTCTTCCACTCATCTCCTTCTTTCATCCTAATCTGATGATAACCACTTTTTAAGTCAATCTTAGAAAATATGCAAGAGCCATGCAACTCATCTAACATGTCATCTAAGCGAGGAATAGGGTGACGATATTTTACCGTGATGTTGTTGACAGCTCGGCAATCAACACACATCCTCCATGATCCATCCTTCTTAGGCACAAGTAGGACTGGAACAGCACATGGGCTCATGCTTTCTCTCATGTACCCTTTTTCCAAAAGCTCATTGACTTGCCTCTCAAGTTCCTTTGTTTCCTCCGGATTACTTCTATATGCGGGGCGGTTAGGTATGGTAGCTCCTGGAACAAAGTCAATTTGATGCTCAATCCCTCGTATAGGTGGTAATCCAGCTGGTAGCTCTTCGGGAAAGACATCCTTGTAGTCCTGCAAGAGAGAAACAATCACACTAGGCAAGTGTGGCTCAAGTTCGTTAGTGATAAAAAGTGTCTCCCTATACCGGAGTAAGATCATAGACTTTTTTTCAAAACAAGCTTGTTTGATTTCACTTGCTCCCACATAGTAGTTCTTTTTCCATCCCTCGGATTTTCTCTCAATGGCCGATTTCAATTCTGTTTTCCTGGCTTCTTTTGTTCGCTCCATTGTATCCTCTCTTTTGGCCGTTTTTTCTTTCTGTTTTTCGGCTTCTTCTCTCCTCTCAATTCGTTTCTTTTGCTCACTTTTTTTTCTCTCATCACTTTCTTTTTGCAACTTCATCTGATCTTCACAAACTTGTGATGGCGCTAAGGGTGCCAAAGTGAACACACGCCTATTGAGTGTGAATGAGTACTTGTTGGTGTGTCCGTCATGAGTTACTCTTCTATCAAACTACCACGGCCTCCCCAACAGTAGATGACTAGCTTACATTGGCACAACATCGCACAACACTTCATCTTCGTACTTGCCAATGCGGAATGTCACTAGCACTTGCTTCTCCACTCGTACTTCTCCACTATCATTCAGCCATTGCAGCTTGTAAGGCTTAGGGTGTTTTTTCGTGAGTAACCCTAACTTCTCAACCATAGTAGTGCTTGCCACGTTAGCACAGCTGCCTCAATCAATGAGGATACTACACACCTTGTCCTTGACATAACACCTTGTATGGAAGATATTCTCCCTTTGTGCTTTGTCATCTTCTTCTCTTGCTTGCAAGTTCAAGGCTTTTCTTGCCACTAGAGTGAGTCCTTCAGGAACTTGAATTTCCTCTTCGGATACGTCTTCCAATGAAGGCATGTTATCATGATCCGAATCTTCTCCTTCTGTCATGACCTCCCCACTCTCTCTAATCACCATAATCTGTTTGTTAGGGCATTGACTTGAGATGTGCCCCCTTCCTTGACACTTGAAGCACTTGATATCACGGTTTCGTGTGGGAGTGGCTTCCACCTTCTTTTGAGAGTTGGCATTGGAACTCTCAGTCTTGTGCTCTATCTTGGTTGCCTGTGGTTTGTCAAATTTCTTTGAATAGTTTGGCTTCCAATTAGCACTTGATGTGGCTCTTGTCCCTCCTCCTCCTCTCTTCAGTTGCTTCTCAATTTTCGTGGCCATATGCACCATGTCCTCCAACTCCACATAGTGTTGCAACTCTACTTTGTCATGGATCTCAGGATTGAGTCCATTCAAGAACCTTGCCATGGTAGCTTCTCTATCTTCCTCCACATCAGCTCTTATCATGGCCATCTCCATTTGTTTGTAATATTCTTCCACGCTCAGACTTCCTTGTCTCATCCCTTGTAATTTCTTGTATAGCTCTCGGTAGTAATGACTTGGAACAAAACGTTTTCTCATCACCACTTTCATCTCCTCCCATGTAGCTATAGGACGCTCTCTATTACGCCTCCTGCTTGTGACAAGTTGATCCCACTACGTTATAGCATAATCAGCGAATTCAGTCACAGCTAGCTTTACCTTTTTTGCTTCGGAACAATTGTGGCAATCAAACACGAACTCAATCTTCTTCTCCCACTCTAGGTATGCCTCCGGGTCAGAACGACCTGCAAAGGAAGGTATCTTCAGCTTAATACTTCCCAAGTTGTCATCTCCTCTTCGCCTTGCTTCTCTAGGTGGGCGGTCAGTCCTTGCTCGCCTAAGATTCCTTGTAGAGCCTACGTCCTCCTCCTGAAAAGGGTCAGAATCTTCTTCACTTGTGCTTCCCAAAGGTGCTCTCCTTCTTTGTGCACGGAATTCTCCTCCACTTGTGCCTCCCAAAGGTGCAAACCTTCGTTGTGCTTGGACTTCTCTTCTTGGTTGTTGGCTGTTGCGAGTGTCCTCCATTGCATCTATGCGTTGTTGCAACTGCTCCATCTCCGCTCGCATCATTTGTTAGAATTTTCCTGTCAGGGCCTCCACAAATACCTTAAGACCAACATCAGCCAACGTACCCTCTTTTTCTCTTTGATCTTCGTAAGACATCTTGCTGCAAGAAAATTTCGTTAGTAAAAAAAAATTGATGGCCTCACAAGTTCACTCCCTTACGTGTTTACTCTCAATGTAAGTTGCACTCAAGTTCACTCATGTTTGCACTCAATTATTTGGCTTTTCTCTCTAATTGCACTCACAAACTCTTGCCTTTTTCCTCTCGTGATACCCTTATATGTTCTTACTAAGCTAAAAAGGCTTTGCTTGAACTATACGGATCACTATCAAAGGTAGTTCCTTGTTTTCTTGCGCTCCACGTAGACTAATTCGGGCTGACTTCCCCTTGTTTCTGTCCGCCTATCTGTTTTGCTTCTTGCTTCCTCTTTTGTTTCTCTTGCGTTCTTCTTGCTTCCTCTTTTCTTGCGTTTCCTCTTTAATTCACAAGCTTCCTAATTCGTCTTGTTCTTACAATTTCATGTTTTGGTCTTGCTTCTTCTTTTGTTTTCCGCTTCTTTTCTTCTTTTTTTTTTTTTTTTTTTTTTTCTCTTTTGATCAGAATACACAACCTAGAATAACTAAGTCACGAATCTGATTGCTCGAAACACAAACGAATCAAACTACTTATAAAAAAAACGAATTGGATACTAGACCAACAAAAAAAAGGAAAGGTAAAGATAGATAGTAGCAAGCCGTGGCTTTGATACCAAATGATATGAACCTCGGCAGGAGATTCACAACAGACCGTGCTACTTTGGATGGAAGAGACCGCAACCCCCGAACTCGAGCCTTGCAAGAACCTTGGTCTAGGAGATCCGCAACCCAAGCAATGGAAATTCGAGAACCTATGGTCCAAGTCGAACCACGCCACAAACGATGATGGTTGAATCGTTTGATAAGTGAAAAGTTTCGCTCAAGCTAAGCAATCCAGCAATTAGCAAGAACACGCAAGGAGTATCTAACTCACAAAATTATCAATCTCAAAAGTTGTGTACGTTTTATTGCTAGGAGACCTCCTTATATAGGCTCCAAAGTACCAAAGTATTCCTAAACAAGCTAACTCCTTAAAAGGAGTTCAAAGGCTGGCCAAAACTCTCTTTCCTAATCTAAGGATATTCTGGCCGAATTATTCAACTAAAATAGGAAATAATCTAAGCAAATAATATCTAATAGAATAACTAATAGTTGCACGTCCTAACAAGTAGATGCACGGCCTAAATAGGTTGATTCTTTCTGATTCTCCGTGTGCGCATGCATCCAGAAGTTTGCGTGCATATCAAGCTTCCAAAATAGCCTCTATCACGTGCATGGGCTTTGCGTGGGCCTCATGCACGTCCTTGCACTTGTACGCACCATCTTGAGCCCAGACTTCTTGCATTAATCCATTAAATTCTGCCTGAAACTTTTTGGCTCTTGCTCGTGTCACCGGTCCAATTGGTACGTGCACTTGCCGTGAGTCTTGTGGCTTGAATGTAGGTGTGTTCGTAGGTGTGCTCACATCATCAACCCTAATCTCTCTCCTAGAAACTCTTATTAAATATGTAATAAGAGTTTACAGGGCTGGACACTCACAGACACACCAGAGAAAAAGCTACGTAACTTTTTCTCAAGGAGACTCTCAAGACTTTTAGGCGGTGAAACCCGATCCCCGCTTCAAGTACGTGAGCGAGGATGACCAGTGACAAGCCTCCCTCGATCCTGTGACATACCTCTCGAAGAACGGACTGCGCTACAAGAGGTAAATACTTTAATATGGCTATTTCGATTTAATGATGTGTTCATTAATATTTTAGTTTCGCATTACTTAAGTATATATGCATGAAAACCTTCAAAATAATAACATTTTCCCAGTATTTTTGGATCCGCAATATCCCAATTTTCATTTTCCTGGCTTTAACTTTCGTTTGTTCTCTGAACATGGGGAGGTTGTTGCAGAAAAAAATAAAATATGAGCCCGGCCGTTGGCTATCTGGAAATTGTTTTGTAGCCGGAGACTCGCATGTTCCCTTTCAAGTTACCCGAAACCAAGCTTTGGATCTGTCGTCATTTCAGGGAGCGGGCTACCCATTTGGGTTCAAGCTCTGATCAAATCAATTGGAGCTTTTCCTCAAAAAAAAAAAAATCAGATGTAGCCCGGTATCTTTTTTTTAATTAAAATATACATTTTATAACAAATAGAAAACTAATTATAAATTTGAGTAAAAAGAACAGGTAGCATAGAATGATAGAATAATATCTACAGTAAAAATTTCACTTTCCAAGGTTGGAGATTAGGGGTGAGATTGAAACCGAAAAAAACCCGATACACCGACCAACCGACCAAACCGAAGGAGATTCAACCGCCAATCCGACTGGTTCGGTTAAAAATCAGAGTGACGATCGGTTTAAACCGACCGATCGGTTAAAAATCGGTGTGGGTTTTTGCATAACCCCGCTACACCGCGAGGCCGATCAAACGGCGTCGTTTTGAAAGGGTATAAATACCCAGTATGTTGCCCCAGTTAAAACCTAGCTGCGTCCTTTCTTCTCTCTCGTCCACTTCGTCTCCCACTCTCCCTCTCGTCCTCCATCTCCCTCTCCCTCTCCCTCTCGTTCTCCTATCTCCTGCCGACCACCAGCACGTCACCGCTCCATCTCCCTCTCTTCCTCCATCTCCCTTGTTCTCTTTCCCGTCACCTCTCCATCTCCCTCTCATTCTTCTGTCTTCTTCTCGTCCAGTCGTCCTCCATCTCCCTTGTTCTCTTTCCTTTATTTAACCTAGCCCCGCTCACGCCCACAGAAACCAAACCCTTCACAGTTCTCCCTTTCTCTGGATCTTCGCCCCACTCAGCTCCTCCTCCCTTCGTCGGCGATTGCTCCTCTTCGCTCGTCTTCTTCCTCTCTAGTAGCCAATAGGTAAAGTTGCTTCTCTGGTTCCCCCTATCCTCTTCTCAAGTAGCCAGAAGGTAATGTTGGCTTGATAAAAATTGAGTCTTTTATTGGTTACTTTGCAGAAATTCGAACCTGTTGCATGATTGATTTTGGGTTGCAATTGAAGGTTCCTAATCTAGGTTTGGCAAGCTACGAATTGGGGATTGCAGAGTCAGGCTGGAGAGCAGGAGAACGAATAAAGAAGAAGCTTTTTAATCTTTTGGACTTTTACTAATTCCTGGTGTTGGGCCGAGCAGCTTTAAGCCCACCAGATGATCTATCCTTTAAATTAATTTTTTCTGTTGGTCGTATCTGTGAATAGGTCCACTTTCTATTGTTTAAGTTGTAAGCCCATCAGTTAGTTATATAACTAAAGGAAGCAAGGCATGGATTTATTCCAGTCGGTGTAAGCCAAACCGACCATTCAGTTGGTCACACCGACAAACTGTCGGTATGGGTCAACACCGCCACACTAGCGGAATTTTTTTGGGCTTTTTACTACCTTCGGTGTCGGCCTAATAATTGGGCTTAAAACCATCCACCCGATGTTTCCTCACCCCTATTGGAGATTGATTCAAATGCTAAGTAAATTTGATCTCTTAAAGATAAATCTTATTAATAAAAAAATCATTGGAAAAAAGAACCACACATGTTGAATATGCACGGTAGTATTCGATTCCGAATACAACCAAAAAACTTCAAATATCCAATATCTACGTAAGAGTGTATCTACTTAAGAGTATTCTATCTTGATTAAGTGATCACCCAGATTCTGTAAAATATTTAGTATATATATATTTGCATTGCTGATGGTTTTTTTTATAAGTAAGAAATTTTATACCAATAATTATACATATTATAGATTTAAATCTTAAACATCCATCAAATCATCTTGCCATTATGTCAAATGGTCTTTGGCTGCTGATGGTTTCTTTTTGACATAAAAAATCACTTCTATCTCTGAGCTCTTTTCTTTACAATTCCAAAATTAGTCTGGCACATTAATTTTTTTTTGGTATAACTTCAGTACATTCATGAACAATTACCTAACAATATTATTTCACAAGCATAGGAAAACTAAACACAGGGAAACCGTAGGATCAGTGACTGAACTGAAAAGGTCAAATTTATGAGGAGAGAGAGCAGCAAAACTTGGCAGGCAGAAACAAACATCATATCCCAAGTGGAGGCCCTCATTGTGGAGTGAAACCTTATTTGGTTGGATCATTAGTAAGCTTTGCTAGTACCTTCCCAAAGGACAAGAGGAGGATAAATCAATAACAAGGGCACCAAACTAACAAAATTGTTGAGGAGCTACCTCGACCTGATCAAGAATCGAATTGGGTCGAATCCGAATCGAATTAGTTCAAATTCGAATTCATCAAAACCTTAAACCGTATTCAATTCGTCCAAAGTTGAATCGAATACGAATTATGATTATTTGAATTTGACTCGAATTCGAATTTGAATTTAATTCGAATTGAATTCAAATTATTTTGTTAATTCTAATATTGAAAAAAAAAATTAAAACAACCAAATTTTTTGAAAACTTTCAAAATTTTCGTAATTTTTTTAAAAAAATTCAAAAATTTTGCATTTTTTTGATGTATTTCAAAATTAAGGTTTAATATTGAACATTTTTTGAGAAAAAGAAACAAATTAAAGATTGGACTTGCATTTAATGTACCAAATTAAGTTACCTACGTATCTTTTGCTCTACTTAATGACATAATTAGATAGTAAAATAAGTACTTCTTGGTACTTTTTTAAAATATATATATAATATGGACAAATTTTAATCGAATTTATACGAATTAGACTCGAATCGAATTAGATACTCGAATTCGAATTCAATTCTCCGATTTGACGAATTGTAGAAATCTTAAACCATATTCAATTCGTCTCTTGACGAATTCGAATCGAATTTTGGACGAATCGAATTGTGACCGAATCGAATCGAATTAAGAACGAATCGAATTGAATCGAATTACGAATCGAATCGAATCACGAATCGAATTCTAACAATAGCCAGGTCTAGAGCTACCTCCCGAGGTTTAGAGAAAGGCTCATAAATGAGAGTTCCACCAGGTGAAGGTTGCATTGGCTTTCATATTGAAGAAATAAAACATTATTTTTCTTGGAAAGTAAACTTCTAACCCGGAGCCAGATTCTTCGTCTCACTCTTAACCATTTGAATTAGACTCGATGAACCTAAAAAAACCCCATTTAGAAGAAGATGTGAAGAAGTAAAGCCTCTTGCTTAAGCTTAACTACATTACATGCAATGCAACACATTATAGTTCAAATTGCTAGTCAAGCCAGCACAAAATTCAACATCTATTTTCTTTTCCGTCTCTTCTAGCTAGCTAAATCACTCACCTGATAAATTCCCATGAAAGTACTGATCTTGGACGCAAAAAAAAATTTATAACTGCAAACATGGAGAACTAGAAAAAAAGAAAAGAGCTGCATCTCCCAATTATTAGACTAGCAACTAGGTATATAGTACTCCTAGTTGCAGAAAACTAAGCAATTATAACTTATAAGAAATCTTGATATGGCAGCAAATTGAGGAAGCAAATCTCAGAAAAGGGCACACATTGATAGTAAGGCACTGAAATCAGAAGCAAGAACAAGGAAATTACCTACACAGATAAAACACCAATTAGAAATGTTGTAGATAATAATTAAATAGAGAGAGATCATCAGCAGAGAACATAAATGACAATAATTACCAGCCAACTAGCTAAGCTAGTTACTCCTAAAAAACTACCACAAATCAAACCAGCTAAGCTAGTTACTCCTACGAATCAAACCAAACCCACCACGTCCTTTTGTCAAGGACAAACTTCTCTATGGCCCGAGATTGTATCGCACGGGTTAACTTGAGAGGGAAAGTTTTAGCACGTAAAAAAAATCCATGGTCACTAATCTTCAATAAATTTTAGCCCATGGTCACTAATCTATTTTTTGTCCCTTTATAGTCACTCATCTATACTAAGTTCTCCTTGTATGGTCACTAGGACTAATTTTAAAATTGTAAGGGTGATGAGGTTCATGTCGGTGGGAACGATTCACTCGTCGTAGCCGATGATAGTTGCATCTAGGGGTGTGCATCCGGGATATCCCGATCCCAAATATCGCATATCTGAATACCGAAATTCAAAAAATCCTCGTACCGATCCCGATCCCGAACTAAATTTGGTATCATACCGAACACCGAATTAAATTCGGGATTGAGATAGGGATTTACCCGTAATCCCGAATTTCCCATAAAAAAATAGAATTCAACATTCAAAAAATCAGATTGTAAGACTTAAACAATGAATGCTACTGCAAGCATTCCACAAGTAGACGCAAGTCCCCAACCCAACAGCCAACCTCACAACCAATTCACCAAGTTCAAGTAGAAATCACAAGTAGGAACAAACAATCCAATTTTGAAAAAATTCCCAAATTAAGAACCCTGATTTTATTTTGCAACTGGGTGGAGGAAGACTGAGAGGGAGACCTGGGATGGTGGCAAACGGTGTTGTTGGTGGTGGCCGGCGAACGATGGTTTTTTAACCATTTTTTTTCGTTTTCTTGAGTTGGAGAGGAGAGGGGAGGTAGAGATAAGAGCAGAGGGAGAGGGAACCAAAGAGAAGAGACAGACTTTGGAAGAGAGAGAAGGAGTCGAGAAAAAAAAAACTGTGCCTTTTTATTTATATACTCGGCAAAGTTTCAGTTTAGTACTTCGGTATTACCAAAATAATACCGGTATATACCAAAATTCTACCGAATACCGAAATTTACCGAATTTTCCAAAAAATCCATACCGAATAAAATCTCGAATCCTGAATACCAAAAAAATACCAAAAATTTCGAATCCCGAATCCCATTTGCTCACCCCTAATTGCATCTGATCAACACCGCCTTCTTCTCTCCCATAATTCTAATCTCTCTCTCTCCTCACTTGAAATCTTCTTTCTTCCCTTGTACAGTAGACAGTAGTAGTATTAGAAGTATCTCTCTCTGCTTTTCTTTTAATAAGTGCTAATAACCGCTACTACTTCCGTCGTGCTGTGCTTTGTATCCAATAATTTATGCTTTCAGCTTTTGACTAATTGGTTCTTCTAGGGATTTCCAAGTTCATAATTAGCAATTAATCATTTTCATCTTTCAAATAAATCTACGGATATGTCAGGATATTCTTCTTCTTCTATTATATTTATATGGTTCCATTTTTTTCCCAAATAATTCAAAATCCATATCCTAAATTCGTTAATCCATCGAATTATTCAGCGAATCAAATTTTTAAATTCGAGTTGAGAGAGAAGAAAGGAAGTAAAAGGCGAGAGAGAAAGGAAAAAAGTTTGAGATATTTTAAAAATTTTACTATTTCAAAATTAATCTTAGTGACCATACAAGAGTGACTTAATATATATGAGCGACCATAAAAAAATAGATTAGTGACTATGAGCTAAAACTTATAAAAGATTAGTGACCATGGGTATTTTTTTACCCAAGTTTTAGCCTGTAACAATTTCCTCTCGTTATACCTAGCTAGGGTTTCTTACCAAGGGTGTGCTTGTTGTTGTGCACAATGTTTTCCAAATTGTGGTCCGACCGACAGTCCAATCGGTCAGACTGCTATTCGGGACCAAATCTGGGTTGAATTTTTCCTAAAACCCAGCTAGTGGTTCGATCGGTCAAAATTTGGTCGGACTGCCTGGTTAGGTACTTTTGGGTGACACGGTTCGTCCGGATCAGAAAAATTAGTGTTTATTTTTTCTATTTTATTGGATTTAATTTAGAAATAAAATGTCCACTTCTACGCTCGGAGCGTGTACATCACTTTTGGATCATAACAAACTTATCTTTTTAATAATTCTCGAAATATGTGAACTAAGTCAAACGAATTGGACTAATATGTCAAACAAAAAAATTGTATAATCATCTTTTTTTACTTCTATACTAGTTAAATTGATGTTTGAAGACTTTGTTTGGATAAATTGTATAGCTAAATATTTGAACTTATTTGATATTTTATTATTTTAATACTAAATTAAATTTATTAAACCTTATTTAATAATAGTAATATAAAAATATAAGTAACGGTTGAACCGACGGTCCAAATGGTCAGACCGGATGAACCAAAAATTTTAAGGATTCCAGGTTACATTCGGGTCGGTTTTAAAAACATTGGTTGTCCATCCAAACCTTGAGGACCTGCCTCCTAAACCCAGTCTCCGACCAGAAGCGCTCCACCTTGGCCTCGTCGTGCTTCTATATCCTCCACCCCAGCTTTTCTGCCAGCCCCAACATCCTCTACCCCTGCTCCTGCGTGAACTTCGTCCTATGCCTCTTCCTGTTGTTCCACCAACCGCATTATTGTTAATAATAATAATAATATTATTATTATTTTTATTATTATTCTCATCTGCCTCGTTCCTACACGCTCTGCCTGTCGGGGGCAATGCCAACGGCAGTGCAGGCGTGGGCCCCACCCAAACCTGGCGGTGGTACCAGCTCGGCGGTGGCTGCGGCTGCGGCGGGAGGGCAAGAGGGTAATTTTTGTCCTTGCGATGGAAGTTGAGGTGGCAGGTGCAGGCGGCGCAGATGAGGGCGTCGAGGGTGCCCTCCACCCTGGACGGCAGAAACTCACCGCAGCCATCCACCGCATGCTTTCCTATCTCCATCGCATGGTTCTTCCTGCACTCCTTGTACTTGATCATCGCTGTCAGCTGACCCCCGCCACCCCAACGCCCCGCTGCAGCCTCCGTGGCATGTTCGGCTAGCCGGGTCTGGTTGCTCAGGGAGTTCTCGTAGGTGGTCCAGGATGCGTCGACGTCATCATCTTCTTCGTCTCCTTCTCCATCTTCTTCCTCCTCTTCTTCTTCCTCGTGGTCCTCTTGCTCCTCCTCATGGAAATCCATTAGCTAGCTAGTTAGCTTGGCTTATTTTTTTGCAGTTTGATTCTTGGAGGGGAAGAGAGAGGTGGGTTTTTTGGGGTTCCTTATCAGTAATTCTGGCATATTAAGGAGATAAGAATATGGGGGAGTGAGGTCCTAGTGCGTCAGGCTGGCCGATGATACAAAATCAGTTGGTCCGAGTTGGTGAAATTGATAAAAGATCTACGATACGACCTTTTTGAAAGGAGAATAAGATTGCAAAGATTAGATAATGAAAAAACTTTGTTTAATCTTTTATATGGTGTGAAAAAAAATTAGGAATGAAAAAAATATTGTTTCTTCTTCTTTCAATTTCTTTCTACCATATTCTTGTTTAAATTATTTATGTGTATAATTATTTTACATCCAAACAATGGAAGTATATATATTTCCTAACCAAAAAATTAATTGAATAAAATTGCCTAAAAGAAAAAAAGTGATTCGCAGTGTCTCACATTCTCACATGAAGAGCCACTTCTCAAAAAAGTCTCACATGAAGAGCTTCTTTTCCTCGTTGCCAAGTGATCAGAAAATAAGTTTGAGAAGATAGAGTGGATTGGCTCTGTCCTTTCTAAGATTCTGGCTCTCAAAATTTTATAGAAGTGCGATGACAAATTTTATAAATAACAAAACTTCAATTCATTAATAGGTTACACCGTGAAAGACCATTTGATCTAGCGACACAAAACTTTGCTAATTTTATGGAGGTCCAAGGTTAAAATTTTAGCATGGTTTAAAAATTTACTTTTTAAAAAAAGTAATAGGCTATAGCGATATAATATCCAAGTGCAAATATAAAATCACATTAAAATTAATATTTTTTTTAACATTTAGGGTATTTTTTTTAACAAAACTGAAAGGTTGGGGATTAAATAGAGGACCGATGAGGAGTGAAATCATGGAGGATGCCATTTTATCGGAACCGAGCCTCCCATTTGAACATAACCAAGTGTGTCATTTGATTAAAATCGAGGATGTTATTTTATCGTAATCGGGTCTGCCATTTGGTCATAACCGGGCATATCACTTTTGACATACATCATTAACAAAAATACAAAAAAAAGAATAAATGATTTAACTATCTTCTCAATCCAACTTTAAACACTTGAAAAAATGATTCCAAAGAGGGGAGAGAGAGTGAGGAAGAGGCAGGAAAGCAAGAGGGAAGAAAAGAGGAGAGAGAAAGAAACATTTGGTCAGCATCGATTTTATTTAGGGTTATGAGAGAGAGAGAGAGAGAGAGAGAGAGAGAGAGAGAGAGTGTGAGGGAGAGGAAAGATAGTGGGAGGGAAGGAGAGAGGAAAGAGAAAAAGAAAGAGAAAGTCAGGCTGGAAAAATGGAAGAAGAAAAAGGAAAGAGGAAGTGATGGGCCAAAGATAAAAATACCCCTGACGAATTACTACCATCAGATCTCTGACATACGTCTAATCATCAATATCGATGGACCAAATTATATACTGTACAGTGTGGGACCCCCCTATTAGGCCCCGCACTGAATCTACCACGAGAGAGGGGGGCTAAACTTCTTTTCAAATAGGGTGACATCTGACGGGACTTCATCAGATACCTAAGAGAATCGTACGACACCACCCAGGGAATGGATATGTCCCCTAATTTTGGCCACTTCATTGCTTATCTTATGAAACGATGTTAGATGAATTGACTAAAATCTATTGTTAAATTATTATTAGATATAATTATTGATGTAAAAACTTTAAAAATATTAAAAATGTCAGTTAAAAAAATAGACCATTTAGCTCATTTTGAGAAGTAATTACTAACCCCTCCGTATCACAAGGAAGAATTGGCCACTATATTAGCTTTTCTAGGATGCACATTACCAAGTATTAGTAGAACACCTCAATAGCCCAGAACATGTAGGCACTGATGAGTCTGTTAGATATAGTTTAGGTCCGTCGCCTAGAACAGTTTCATCCTTTTGTCTTCGTGTCTTTTGGAGGAGGATTTTGTAGGGATGCGAGGATCAAGTGAGAAGAGGCAATCATTAAAAGAATCAGGTCGAGAGATAGCTAGCCGAAACCAAGCTGTAACCATCGAACGGAAAAAATTACATCGGCCGACATCTTTCCTGTAGAAACCAGCTGAACGGTGCCACCCCCAACGGACGGCGGGAGGACCTCATCCAGATTTTCCTCAACCCTCTGTGTCCCACCAAACGGTGCCCCTAATCTGCCGAGCGACATTCAAAGAAACAGCCGAATGGCAGAATCACCCAACGGCAGCGCAGAAGCCACCGACTAAAGTCTGCACCCACCGATCGGTGCCCAAGACCTACAATCATCCACCAGCTCAACTTGCCAGATGGTGCACCTTGCACCGGAGGGTGTTCTTGCCAAATTTAGTCTTAGATAATTAGATATTTTGAGGGCTTTCCAGACATTTTCACCTCATTTTAGGGTTGAGGGGCACTTCTCTATAAATACCCTCCTCAACCCCTCAATTTGTAAGCTTTGACATAAGAACTTAAACTTAGGGTTTTTAAGTAGTTAGAGGAGGAGCTCAAGGAGCCAGGAGTGGTTGTCGGGAGAGGATCAAACAGCTCGTCACCACGATTGAGCATTCTCTATCCCTTTCTTTTAATTCCGCTCTTGTGATATTGTTCCCTTTTATGCATTATTATTTAAATTAAATGATGATGTGTGTGTAGTTTCCATTTGGGTTGGTGCCTTAATGCTCCCAAAATGCTTAGTTTCGAATGAGCTTAACCTTTAGACGTGTAGCGGTTAGTGGGCGTAATACGTTGGGTAACGGACATCCGTTGTAACCTAGGGGTGAGTAGCACTAGTAACAACCTAGAGTCCTTCCCAATCGATTATAGCATGGCCCAAAGTACTTACCCTTGAAGGGGAGCATGGAAAAACCTAATCGCTAGACTATACAGGGAATGGTAGTCTGTAGTTGGCCAAAGGGTGGTGCATTAATGAGTGAGGTTTAGGAGGGCAAAAGTGATAGTCTCGATGCCTAGGTGAGATTGAAGGATTAAGGGGATATTGTAGCCCAGCTACAGATCCATTGATTCTCCTACACCTTACAGAGGAGAGTTCGGACGCTACAAGGGGAGGGTAGACTTTGAAGTGACATCTCTAATGATATCTATCCTGAAGACAATTGTTCAATTTGATGAAACTCTGGAGGATGATCCAAAAGATCATCTCTCTGGATTCCTAATCATTTGTGATACTTTTGAAATTAAGAGGGTGCTTGAGGAAATAGTGAATGTCAAACTATTTCCTTTAACTCTAAGAGGAGAAGCCAGAAGATGGTTTGGGGGAATTAATCATTTGGGCCTGACCACTTAGAAAGAAAATCTTAAGGAATCAACGACTAAAGCTTCAAGCTTGAAAGACGATGTTAAAAGGACTGCAGTGCCCGACATTAGTGATAGTTGGATAGAAGTTATAGAAAGAATGATAGCGATGACCGCTCAACAAAATACTCTAATGGGAAAGCTCCAGAAACAGGAGTATACTCTATCTGTTCTGGAGCAGTCAATGAAGGGACATCTCGCCTCCTTCCATAACTTGAAATTTTAAATTTCTCAGTTAAATAGGCATCAAGAAACCCCGAGAGCAAATGAGGTCATCAAGAAATGCGAAGGGCTCAAGGAGGAGAGTTGCGCCATGATAATGTTTGAAGACGAAGATGATCTCTGGCCTCCATGGGACGACAAAGGAGCTTCAGGAAGTCACAGCCATACTGATGAGGAACTAGTGGTGGATAAAAACTATTTAATTGACCTCTACAATCGGTACCGAGAGGAGTTTGACAAATTAAGCTATGGTGCCTCGTGGCTCATATTCATGCAGGCTCGCCCGCAATTCACATTCCTTATAGAATAGGAGGCAAAATTCCAAGTTTTCAAAGTCGCAGAGGATTATTCCCTCCTTTTTGGAATAATCCTTTTGTGAGAGAGATATTCTGGGAACTCTTCAACTTTTTGGAAAGGAGTTCTAATACTTCCAGCCCACCCATTCTAGGAACTAAAACAAATAAAAATTTACACCGAAAAGTGGGATGTTTAACAAAATTTGTATGAAACGAAAAGCTTGACGACCTTGGAATGATGACCCGACCCATAACAATCAACAAGATTTGAATTCGAGAAAGCTCTGTGTGATTCAGGGTCGTCAGTAAACATGCTATCCACTTCTTTGAGTAAGCAATTGGATCTAGGCGAAGCGATTCTAATGGCACAGAATTTAAGAACGTACCAGTTAAAGTTCAGAATGGAATTATTCCAACAGACTTCATTGTGATGGACGTCCCATCTACCAGGGAAAACATGCCCATCTTTGGCCTACCATTCTTGGCAATAGCAAAAGCTAAATTCAAATTTGAAATTGGATGCGTCACCCTTAACATAGGAACTAATAAATCTACTAAACTCGGAAGCAGGGCTCGGAAGGAGGCATTCCTGAAGAAGTGGGCCAGAGCTGACCAAATTGATAGGATAACGAATGCAATGGAACAAGCGGGGGCAAGATTCTCATTCAAAAAATATTTTTGCCAGAATGCCTAGTTCGGACATCTGGCCGGCAAGATATTTCTCCAACATAGAGAATTTTGGTGCTCTGAAATAGGGGAGCTGGCATAACTAAGGCAATTATACGAAGAGGAGCAAGAAAGATCCAGAGCTCCAGTTAATGAGATATCTCTGTTTATCAGTAGAAATGAGATCGACACTAGAAACCAAGATCTCTCAGAAACAATCATGGAGATAATATCTCTCACAAACCAAGAACTGAATCCTGACCCTGAGGAATAGTGACATGCAATCTTCAGATAGTCCTACTAGGGACGTTAATTCTAACAAATTTTGTAGATAATGTCGTTTGAACTTTGGAGATAGTAAGTAGGGAGTAGTCAAATTTTGCTTAATTTTGGTGCAGAATGTCTCTTAGGATGTCCGGTTGAGGGGTACAACTTTGGTTTAGAGTGTGAAGTCGCTCGGTGGAGAGGCCACCGATTGTTGGTCATCCATCGGACGGCTTTATAAGCGCCGAGCGGCGAACAATAAAGCTAGAGACTCAAATTTTTTCATTGAACTCGATTCTGTCGACCGACGGTTATAACACTGTACAGCGTAAATACCCAAGGTATAAAATAATCTACACGGTGAGATTTCACTATTTAGCACTGCTCGACGAGAAAAAAAACACCCCAATGCCCTAAAAACTAAACCCATATTTTCGAGCAACTCTTAACCCTCCGTCTACCTTCGCGACCCTCTGGATACTGACCACGTCACGACGTTCTCTGATGTTCCCCAAAACTACTGGTTCGCACCTTGAAGAGGGCCCAAAAACCCTAATGAGGTAAGCTCCACACTCCCCCTAAATTCGTGAGCTTGAGGTTGAATTGGTTGAGGGAAAGAGGAGGGAGTTGAGTGTAAAGGGATTTCTAGTAGAATTTGTGGTTGATGGAGTGAAGATTTTGGAGTTTGAGGTTGAAATTTGGTAAATCCCATTGTTTCTGGTACAGGGGCATCGAGCAGCGCAGTCTCTATCGTCTGGCAATTTTTTGACGATCGGCATTTTCTCCACCGACCAGCGGGATATAGCATAATAGCTGAAGGCTCATCTAGACAGAAAAGGCAGAGGGGACCATGACAAGGGGGTATTGAGCCAGTAATTCCTAAGTTGGGAGGTAATTTATGGGTCATTCGGGGACAATACGACTGCCCCTTCCTGATTTACCATGAGAGGGAGGGAGAGGTCTTTAGGAGGCTAAGATATAAGGAGATCAGCCCTTATTTGAGGATCAACTTGGCTGACATGGAGGTCCTCGGGATCAACTACCAGCTATACAACGTCCTCTCAAAATTAAGCCTACTATACCTAGGAGAGGAACCCATTGTTGTATTGCCTCTTTTTACGTTTGAGTTTCTATGCACCTTAAGTATTGGTGTAAAGGAGGAGAGCATCACGTTCTGGCTATTCAGAAATGAGCACTCGTCAAAAGGCGGAATCATCAACCAGATGGCACAGAAGCCACTGATTGAAGTTTGCACCTGTCGGTCGGCGCCCAAGACCTAGAATTGCCCACCAGCTCAGCTTCCCGGATGGAGCACCTTGCACCAGACGGTATTTAAACCAAATTTTGCGTGGGAGAATTAGATATTTTGAGGGCTTTTTAAACATTTTCACCTTATTTTAGGGTTGCGGGGGAGACTTCTATATAAATACCCCCCTCAACTCCTCAATTTGTAAGCTTTGATATAAGAACTTAAACTTAGGGTTTTTAAGAAGTTGGAGGAGGAGCTAAAGGAGTAAGTACTGGATGTTGGGAGAGGATCGAGCTGCTCATCAGCACGATTGAGCATTCACTATCCCTTTCTTTTAATTCCACTCTTGTGACATTATTCCCTTTCATGTATTGTCATTTATATTAAATGATGTTGTGTGAGTAGTTTTCTTTTAGGTCAGGTGCCTTAGTGCTCCCGAAATGCTTCATTTCGAATGGGCTTAACCTTTAGAGCGTGTAGAAGTTAGTGGGCGTAATGCATTGGGTAATGGACCTCCGTTAGAACCTAGGGGAAAGTAGCACTAGTAACGACCTAGAGTCCTTCCCAATAGATTGTAGCGTGACCCACAGTACTTAGGATTGAAGGAGAGCGTGGATAAGCTTAACCGCTAGACTATACAGGGAATGGTAGTGTGTAGTTGGCCAGAGGGTGGTGCATTAATGAGTGAGGTTTAGGAGGGAAAGAGTGGTAGTCTCGACACCTAGGTGAGGTTGATAACTTATCAACATTGGGTGTCAGTGGCGTTCTCGCCAGGACCTCCCTAATACTTTCTTTGTGGTGTGAAGTACTTAGCCGTGAAGCGCCATACCTTAGTTCACCTAGGCCCACCATGGGCATAAAAGACCAAGAGAGACCAACTACGTAGGGATGTCTTTATACCCTTTCAACTTAATCCTTGTCATTGCTTGCTTCACTCAAACCTTTCATAAAATACTAATCAACCTAATCTTAATCGCATCACACTCGGGATGTTTTAAACCGGCTTCTTGTGGTTCGACATTACACCCGTACTCCCTATTATTACAAGGTGGATCCAAAAATTCACTCTTCAGGCACCTCATAAATAAAATTGGAGACGGGTGTCTCCTCTTTTGACTCAAAATCCTTTAATAAGGTCGCTCATCAACCATCTAGTCTACCCTCCAAAGGAGACCACAAGGTTAAGCACCCAAGGGTGTTGATTCTACGTGTGCTCTATGCTTGGTATCCGAGATTTGATTCCTACTAGGTGTGACATTTGCTCTTAACAAGGAATCCAAAAATTTGAGGGGATCTAATTATGCAAGAATCATGCCAAAATTTTTCCTATACAAATAATTCTAGACCTAAACAAGAAAGTTCCTGCGTGGAACTCCCCCGACAATTGAATGACACATTGTCCTCAATGTAGGAGGACCAAGGCTACTATACCAACGAGAAAAATAGACATCGATGACCACCGTGGTAAAAGAAAATTAAAACACTTCAATAAAAAATACAAGATAAGGCCTCAATGGCCACACATTACAAAATGAACATAATAGCACAAGATCTCAACATAGCAATAAACTGATGTCAAGATAAAAACAACACAACACAACATGTCAATGCAATCAATCGTCAATATATAAATGCAACCCTCTATGAGCGCATTCCATATCAAAAATCAAATTCATCAAGACATAAACAAGAATAACACAACACATGACTCAAGACATAAACATGAAAATAATTAAAAGAAATAAGGAGGTAAGGAGTACTCTCTAGTATGGAGCCGAGGAAGGCCGATCGATGGTTCTACATCCTCTTCAATGTAGGTGTCGCCCAGTAGCATCGCCTGTCTGGTGGCAGTTTTGTACCATTCGGCGTCAGGTCTCGCTGCCAAATAGTTTGTGCAGGAAAGCTGTTGATCAGCGTCTAATTACGTGTTGTCAGATTTCTCAGAAGTTCTGGGGAATCTAGACTTTGCTCAGCCGCCACTTGGCAGCCTCCACTGTCATTCGGCATATTGAGCCGCTCGGCAGTTCCCTCGCCACTCAGCATCTACGGGTAGTTTGAAGCTTGACCTTCTCCTTGACGTGCTGTAATTTTCCTAGCATCCAAAACCAAAAGTAACTAAAAAATGCATGAGAAATTAAAAGATTGGTTTGCCTCCTAACAAGTGCTTATTTTAAGTCTTAACCTCGACTCTCACAAAATTTTCTCAAGGAAGATCATCCAAGAGAACTGGCATAGGACCGGGATCCAAATCACCATGGAAATGAGGCTTTAAATGCAAACAATCATAAAGATTAGCTCGAATCCATTGGAACAAAGAACTTATCAATAGACACTATTGAGGCCAGCAATCGTATAGAAGCAGCTTCTTATCCGTTACAAATCTCAAAAAGGTAGTTAAGTGCCAATCAACAAAAGAGTCAATAGCACACACTTTGATCACATGATTGAGAGGGGTTTCATTTACACCAAGAATCAACCAATCCCAACCAAGAGTTGGAGATTTTTTAATATTCAAGGTCAGGTATTTTACCTTCACTTACCGTATCCAAGATTAAAGGTATAGCAAATCTTCTTGGATCTTAAAATCGGGTGGAATGCTGTGGCAGATGACACGATAATCTTCCTTGGATGTGGTGTCTTCTTTCTCCTTTATGTTTTCAATATTCACCATAACCTCGGTTGAGCTACAGTCATGCACATCAGAATGGGCACTAGTTGTGAGCTCTTTGACCTTTTTTATGCTCTCTCAATCCTTTTTGGTGCTCTCTCAATCTCGATCTCCTTTTTTTCCTCCTTTTTTTCGTCTTCCTTTGAAACATGCGTTGTTAGGACCACATGCTTTCATTGGATTATTTTGTCTACCTTCTTCTTTTCCTTGTAATCCAGCCACTGAAATATGTGAGTCTGTTGATTATATAAAGCTTGTGGTAATGGCGCGCCTAATCATATATACCCCTTGGGTCACATGTATAAATATTCTACCATCAGATATCTAACGGGTGCCTAATCATCAAAATAAATAGTCCAAATTCGACTCTAAATTGTACGGACAAAAAGTGAAGTCCTTATCTATTGGAAATTGGCATATAAAGTTGGTAATAGGCCAAACTTTGTGGAATTTTAACAAATAGTTTTATTTGATAAAAATCAAATTACGTTACAATTTTGGAATCTACATTTTATGTACGTAATACTAGTGTATTTATTTTCTCAAATTTAATTTCAGATGAATGAGAAATTAATTCCTAAAGTTGTAACCTAAAGTTAGAATTTCCAAGGAGGAGGGGACCCCAATCCCACATTGGAGGTGGGAGGAAAGTAAACTCATTTTATAAGGAGGTGTCCTTTTGGTAGCTAGAAATGAGTGGACCACCAGGAAAGGTAACTTGGACATGATGTGAGGATGGTGCCAAGCACAATCCAAGTGAGCATGCATACACGTACGCACACGTGCATGTGCGCATGACACATTGGGCGCTTGAGGCGTATTGGGCCCTTTGAGGTACACTTTGAACTTTGCACGTATGCATCATCACGAGGAGCTGGAGGAGCCTTAAGATTTTTATCCAGAATGGGTGCCTCATGAAGGAGTGCGAGTATATGCCTAGCCGAAAGGGTGCTTGTCCAAAATGCCCACCGAAGAGTTACGAGCAAACTGCCTGGCGGAAGGGGTGTCTAGAGGGCTGGCCAAGCCACATTCGTGCCCTTTGGAAGTACAGAATGCCACATTCGTGCCCCCACAGAAGAGCCTGCTGCCAACCCTCCGTAGCCTATAAATAGGCCTACTTCCCTCACTCCCAAATTATCCCAACAACTCATAGCATAACATTTATTTAGCAATAGTTTTTCTCTTCTCTCTCTCTCTCTCTCTCAAGAAAATTCTGAGTATCCAAAGGTTCACTGAGGCTTCGAGAATTATTGTGCTATAAACTTGAAGTAAGAAAATTATTGTATCTTGGGGACGATTGTTGTAGCCTGTAAGTACTTAATATAGGGCAATCTTGTCTTACAGAGAAAGAGTTAAAGTCTTTTCCAGACTTTAGATCCTAATCAAGTACACCATCCTCCGGTTAACAACAATCAGAAGATGAGATTTGTGTACTTAAAGATGGCATCATCAAGCTCTGCTTTGACATCAGTCCTGACGGTCCCAAAAATTGTCCACGCCAAAAGGCCGGCAAAGTTTACGGCACGGAGTTCAAGAGGTAGAAATAGAAGATGTTATTCTACCTGACAATGCTAAACCTAGTTCGATTCTTAAAGGAAGAAGCCCCAAAGGTGGCGGAGAATGAGGCTGATCAACAACAGATCAATGCTCTGGAAGCTTGAGTTATAGCAATTTTCTATATCGTAACTACATCTTGAATGGATTGGACGACACCCTTTACAATGTTTATGTAGTAACCACGACTGCAAAAAAATTATGGGATTCCCTGGACAAGAAGTACAAGATGGAAGATGCTGGGTTGAAGAAATTCATCGTTGGGAGATTTCTCGACTTCAAGATGGTAGATTCCAAAAAGGTCATAGACCAAGTTGCAACTGATTCTGCATGAGATTCATACCGAATGAATGCAACTGAGTGAGTTCGTCCAAGTGGCGGCACTAATTGAAAAGTTACCACCCATGTGAAAGGATTTCAAGAACTACCTCAAGCATAAATGGAAGGATATGGGGCTTGAGGACCTGAACGTGAGACTGAGGATTGAGGAAGATAATCGAAAGTCCAAAATCAAGAATAGTAGGACAGACTCTGAGGCCAAGGTACATCTGGCTGAAAGAGGTACAGACAAGAAGAGGAAGAAGTCCGGCAACAAGCAGGAGAAGTAAGAGTTAAAGCAGAAGAAGGCCAAGAAGATCAAGGAAAACTGCTTCAACTACGACAAGCTCAGTCACATAGCAAAGGATTGTCGTCTACCAAAGAAGAACAATCATGAGAAAGCTAATTTGGCTGAAGATCTGTCTGAGTTATATTTATCCACCGTGGTGTTTAAAGCAAGTTTGGTGAATAACCTAAGAGAGTGGTTCATCGATACAAGGGAAAGGGTTACCTAGATAAAAGGCTCTTCAAGTTGAATGTAATAACTGTACAACGTTCTTTTAAGGGCCAGAATAAAGTTGTTAATTCTTCTTACTTGGTTGAGTGTTCTAACTTATGGTATGATAGATTAGGACATGTAAATTTAAGCTCACTAAGAAAGTTGGTAAGTTTAAATTTATTATCTAAACTAGAGTTTAACCCAAACAATAATTTTGAAGTATGTGTTGAGGAAAAAATGGCCAAACCACGTTTCCATTCATTGGAAAGAAGTACAACACCTTTAAAGTTAATTCATACCGACATTTACGATATGAAACACGTGCAAACTAAAGGTAGGAAAAAGTATTTCTTCACATTTATTAATGATTGCACAAGATACTACTACGTATATCTCTTGAGAAGAAAGGACAAAGCTTTAGAAGCCTTTAACAGGTATAAGAATGAGGTTGAAAATTAACTTAGCAATAAAATCAAAATAATTCGAAGTGGTAGAGGGGGAGAATATGTAGCTCCTTTTGAAAAATTCTGCCAACAAAATGGCATTATTCATCAGACAACTGCTCCATACTCACCTCAATCAAATGGCATAGCTGAACAGAAGAACCAAACTCTCAAGGAGATGATGAATGCTATGTTGATTAGCTCGGGCTTACCCCAGAACCTGTGGGGGGAAGCTGTGCTCTCAGCTAACCACATTCTAAATAAATTGCTATACAAGAAAAGGGACAAAACCCTATATGAACTATGGAAAGGGAGAAAGACTTCCTACGGTTACCTTAAAGTGTGGGGGTGCCTAGCTAAGGTAGAAGTACCTAAGCCTAAACAGGTGAGAATAGGACCCAAAACCATTAATTACATCTTTATCAGATATTCTTACAACAGTAGGGCGTATCAATTTCTAGTGCACAAATCTGAAAATCCTGAAGTAAATGAGGGAACGGTTATAGAATCAACGAATGTGATATTCTTTGAGAATACTTTTCCTAATAAGGAAAGAAAAGAAGTAAGTTCTAATAAGAGGACTTATTAGGCTGCATAAGGTTCTGATCAAGATACTTAGGAACCTAGATATGGTAAGAGGACCAAGGTAGCCAAGTCATTTGGTCCAGATTTTCTGACATACATGTTAGAAAATGAACCTAGGACAATCCAAGAGGCATTGTCTAGTCTAGATGCTCCTCTCTGGAAAGAAGCTATCAATAGTGAGATAGAGTCCATCATGCAAAACCACACATGAAAAATTATAGATCTACCACCAAGTTACAAACTTTTAGGTTACAAGTGGATCCTTAAAAAGAAATACAAAGCTGATGGATCAATCGATAAGTACAAAGTTCGGTTGATAGCTAGAGGATTCAAACAGAAGGAAAGATATGATTACTTTGACACGTTTTACTCGGTCACAAGAATTACATCTATTAGAGTGCTTATAGCCTTTCCAGCTCTTTATAACCTTGAGATACATTAGGTAGATGTAAAAACAGCTTTCCTAAATGTAGAACTGGAAGAGGAGATATATATGGAACAACCTGAAGGATTTGTTGCCACCAGATAAGAGCATAAAGTATGCAAACTGGTCAAGTTATTGTACGGACTGAAAGAGGCACCGAAACAATGGCATGATAAATTTGACAGAACAAT
The DNA here is from genome assembly GCA_963995505.1 of Hypericum androsaemum. NCBI lineage: Eukaryota > Viridiplantae > Streptophyta > Magnoliopsida > Malpighiales > Hypericaceae > Hypericum > Hypericum androsaemum. The sequence goes on along the minus strand of OZ023181.1, from coordinate 13,953,430 downwards.
GATGTCAAATGGCTTTAAGATCAATAAGTGTGATAAATGTATATACATTAAAGGCACAGTTGATGCTTGCATGATTGTATGTCTATATGTAGACGATATGCTAATCATGGAAAGCAGTAATGATCTTATCATAAAAACTAAGAATATGTTAAGAAACAACTTTGATATGAAAGATATGGGTCTAGCTGATGTAATACTAGGGATCAAAATCTCTAGGACGACTGAAGGAATTGTCTTGTCACAATCTCATTATATTGAGAATATACTGAAGAAATTCGAAGCTTTTGACAAACCTCTGGCTAAGACTCCGGTAGATCTGAATCTATATTTAGCTAAAAATAGAGGGGACCCAGTATCTCAATAAAAATATGGAAGTATCATTGGGAACCTGATGTACTTGACAAATTTTATACGCCCTGATATTGTATATTCAGTTAGCAAGCTTAGTACAAGCAATCCAGGAAAGGATTACTGGCTAGCTGTGGAAAGGGTCCTAAAGTACCTAAAATATACTTTGAGCCATGTCATATTTATACTAGATGTCCAGCTGTATTGGAAGGATACAGTGATGCAAATTGGATATCAGATACTAAAGACTCCAAATCTACTAGTGGTTACGTGTTCACCATAGGTGGAGGAGCGGTGTTTTGAAAATCTTCTAAACAAATGTGCATAGCTCGATCTACCATGGAGTCAGAGTTTATAGCACTAGATAAAGCTGGGGAAGAAGCTGAATGGCTCAGAAACTTCCTAGAGGATATTCCTTGTTGGAACAAACCTGTGCTTCCTGTATTGATAGCATGTCAGCAATCAGGAGAGCACAGAGTACTATGTACAATGGTAAGTCTCGACACATCCGTATGAGACATAACACCGTTAGACAGTTGATCTCTGGTGGTGTAATTACTATTGATTATGTGAAGTCCAAAGACAATATAGCTGATCCTTTGACGAAATGAATCAACAGAGATCAAATATATAATGTAGTAAAGAGAATAGGGTTAAAACCCACACATTAAAAATGTTCATAGCGGTAACTCAACCATGATTAGTGGAGATCTCACAAACTTGGTTCAATGAGATAACTAAGTTATGGATAGTTAAGATGATTACTTGGAACCCATCCCATTCTCAGAAGCTACCCAAGTACTAACCTGCAGAGGTGTGGTTAGGTTAAGTGTCTAGGCTTTCAATGATTCCTATACCAGATAAAGGTATAGTATGGCAGAATACTCCTGATAGGAGATCACCAATATTAGTGTGAAATGAGGCCGCTTCAAATAAAAAAATTATTGGCATCCAAGATAAGGTCCATGGCTGAAACGAACACAACGTGAGAACTAAGGATATTAGAGATATTATTGTGTATACATTATTATCTTGGTTTACATCAAAAGCTGACCAATTCAAGACATTGCGATTACTGAGCATCAAGTAAATCCAATAGTATCTTACTAGAGAAGGTTCAAAGCCGAAAACTACCTATCTCGATGGAATAATAATTTGTCAAATTTTTTTTAAAGCATGCACTAATCATCATTCATGTGGGAGATTGTTAGAAATTGGCATATAAAGTTGGTAATATACCAAACTTTGTACAATTTTAACAAACAGTTCTATTCGATAAAAAAAATTAAATTATAATTTTGGAATCTACGTTTCGTGTACGTAATTGTAGTGTATTTATTTTCTCAAATCCAATTTTGGATGAATGAGAAATTATTGCCTAAAGTTGTAACCTAAAGTTGGAATTTTCAAGGAGGAGGGGACACCAATCCCACATTGGAAGTGGGAGCAAAGGAAACTCACTTTATAAGGAGGTGTCCTTTTGGTAGCTAGGAATAAGTGGACCACTAGGAAAGGCAACTCGGACATGAAGTGAGGATGGTGCAAAGCACCATCCATGCGTGTGCGTGTGCGCATGGCGCATTGGGCGCATTGGGTGCTTTCAGGTGCACTTTGTACTTTGCACGTACACATCGTCACGAGGAGCTGGAGGAGCTTTAAGATTTTTGCCCGATTCCAGAAAGCTACAAGCTGTTTGCTAAGCTGCCGAAAGGATGCCTCACGAAGGAGTGCGAGTATATGCCTAGCCGAAAAGGTGCTTGTCCAGAATACCCACCGAAGAGTCACGAGCAAACTGCCTGGCCGAAGGGGTGCCTCACGAAGGAGTGCAAGTATATGCCTAGCCGAAAGGGTGCTTATCCAGAATGCCCACCGAAGAGTCATGAGCAAATTACCTGGCCGAAGGGGTGTCTAGAGGGCTAGTCAGGCCACATTCATGCCCCTCGGAAGTGCAGAATGTCACATTCGTGCCCCCTCGGAAGTGCCTGCTTCCAACCCTCCGTAGCCTATAAATAGGCCTGCCCCCCTCACTTCCAAATTATCCCAACAACTCATTGCATAACATTTCTTTAGCAATAGTTGTTCTTTTCTCTCTTTCTCTGTCAAGAAAGTTCCGAGTATCCAAAGGTTCGCCGAGGCTTCGAGAATCGTTGTGCTACGAACTTGAAGTAAGAAAGTCGTTGTATCTTGGGGACGATTACCGTAGCACGTAAGTACTTAATACGGGACAATCTCGTCTTACGAAGAAAGAGTTAAACTCTTGCTTCGACTGTAGATCGTAATCAAGTACACCATCCTCCGGTCAACACTACCCAATCTGACTTCTTCCACAAAACATTTAATCAACAGTTTATATTTGACGTGTTGTAAAAATAATAAAATTTTCTCGGTACTTTTGGATCCGCGATTATCCCAATTTTCGTTTTCCTGGCTTTAATTTTCGTTTGTTCTCTGAACCTCGGGAGGTAGTTGCAGACAAAAATAAAACGTGAGCTCGGCCGTTGGCTATCTGGGAATTGTTTTGTGGCCGGTGACCCACATTTTCCCTTTCAAGTTACCCGAAAGCTTTGGTTCTATCGTCATTTCAGGAAGCGGGCTACCCGTTTGGGGTTCAACTTCAGATTAGATCAGATGGAGCTCAACATCTTTTTTATTAAAATATATACATTTTTTAACAAAGAGAATTTTTTTATGATCATAGCTTAAATGTGGTAATCTAGCTGGCCCAAATTATTTTCCTTTAGCCAATACTATTATTTTGGAACTTATAAAAAAATACTATTATTTTAGATAGCATAAAACTTTGATCTCTTAAAGATTTTTTGTTTGTTTATTTTTCAAATATCTTTAAGTTCAAATCTTATGAATATAAAAAAAATCATTAGAAAAATTACACATGTTAAATATGCACGATAGTACTCGATTCTGAATAAGACCGAGAACTTCAATTGTCAAATATCTACTTAAGAATGTATCATTGAGTGTTCTATCTTGATTAAGATCACCCAGATTCCGTAAAATATTTAGTGAATATATAAAATATATACGTGCATTGCGGATGGTTTCTTTTTGACGGACTTTGTACCCCAATTTATTATGTTTTGAGTGTTTGAGGGTTGTACTTTCACTCGAGAGTTATGATTCCACGCCTCATGAAAAAAATAACTTCTATCTCTTAGCTCTTTTCTATACAATTCCAAAATTAGTTTAGTACATTCATGAACAATTACCTAAGAATATTATTTCACAACATAAGGAAAAACATGGGGAACCAGCAGGATCAGTGGCTGAACTGAAAAAAATGAGGTTTCATTCCAAAATGAGGGCCTCCAGTTGGACCTTACTTGGTTGGATCATTAATAAGCTTTGCCAGTACCTTCCCAAGGATAAGAGAAGGATAAATTAATAAGAAGGGCACCAAACTAACAAAATTGTTGAACACCTACCTCTTCGGGTTCAGAGAAAGGCTCATAAATGAGAGATCCACGAGGTGAAGGAGGTTGCATTGGCTTTCATATTGAAAAAATAAAACATTATTTTTCTTGGAAAGTAAAATTCTAGGTAAAATATCTAGAACCTGGTGTTTGGTAAAATGTTGAGCCCAGTAGGGGACTGAACACCTCCATCTTCATAAGCCTTCTTCTGCAGTGCAGTTAACAAAACATTCTCCTGGACTGCAAGATCACAAACAGAACTAAAAGGAGGTGATTGTCCTCCAACTCACAAGGCTCATAATGGGAGAAGTCCAAAGCATTAGAATTCGCATCCTGCATAACTGTAGCATGTGAAATCACAATGTCCATAGTATCCTCTTTATTCAAAATAGATGAAGGATGCTCTCCTGCTGGAATAGTGGGTTTTCAATGATTGAGCTCGCTGACTTCTGTACCGTCGCTTTCGTAGAATCATCCTCCCCGCCTAGAGCAGCAAATGCATTTGACATAGAAAGTTGTTTCATTGCCAAATCAGCCACTAATGTCTGGCTAGTCATATCTCGAATCAGCTTACTACCCGCTGCAGCAATAATCTCCCTGCCAAATTTCGTAACCTGAATGGAGGATCCCGAGGTAGCCAGCTCCACACCCATGCACGTGGCAGTTTCATCCTCCTCAACAATCTCACCGTCTTGACGCAATAAATAAAAAGGGTTTGAAGTCGAGACACCATCTACCTTAGAGCCAACCACCAAAGCCGGGGAGAGGACAAACCTCGAGACCTGCGCGACACTAGATTTTTTGCGTTGCCAATACTGTCAGTTGGAGCCTCTGATTTACCATGACATTGTATAGCAGGAGCAACCTCAGGCATCGCACATTGATCACGAGCAAGCTCCTCCTTTTGTGCCTGCGTCCTTGTGACCAAAAACCCCACAGTGGGTGCAAAAATCAAATAACACTTGCACCACATAGCTCACACCAGACAACACCAACAAAACCTCCTTCCTCAAGGGCTTAGACATGTCCACTTCAACAGGGACACGAACCACGGCACCATTAAAATGATTCAAAGCATCTGAATCTCGTTGAAAGGGGTCTCCCACCGCAGCCACTTGACTAAAGACAATATCATTTGTCATTGGTGGGGACTTGGGTAGTCCCCAACTATGGGGAATAACTCAAACCAATATCACTACACATTCAAACCAATATCACTTCACATTCAAACCAATATCACTTCATATGTAAACTAGCGTCTTCCAAATCAATATTACTTCACATGCAAACCAATATCACTTCACATGCAAACCAATAACACCTGATAGGTTATTGACCATCAGATTTAAAGATAATCAAATCTGACGGCCCAAAATGTAGTCCCCACCTGTGGACAAATTTTCTTTAGTCCCCACTCATCCGGTCTCACCCATACCTAATCCCTCCAAACTCACCCATACCTTAGCAAAAGATGAAACAACCTTGGAAGGTTTGAAGAAGGGAACCCAAGGGTGCAAGTACAACTTTCCTTGAGATATCTTCCAAATTCTCATTTGCCAAATCTCCTCCCGCAGCTATTCTGAGTCAAATTAAAATCCAAAATAACAAAATCCAAGAGAATTCATATTTCAAGCTTCAGTCTTCCAAACAGACGCAATGGCATTACACAAATTAAAAGTAGAGCAAGGTTTGGAACCCTTTGGCATTATCAACCTCCCAATGAAAGCTCGGGACCCCAAGCTCTCACAAATAGCTGAGCTTTCCTCACTCAACACAACCTCAATCTGATCACCATTGAGAGCAGGCTTGATATAGTTACCTGTGTTGACCATGTTTGTGTGTGACGGACAGTAGCTGAACTTTTGGTTTGGGGGCGCGTGGGTTTCATTCCCACTTTTGGAAAATTTGGATCATTTCTTGATTTGTGCGTGCCATCTTTGCACAGAGATCATGCTAATCTTCTCTATATCGTTCTAAGATGACTTTATATTGTTATATTATGTTATTTCTATTACTTGACATAAAACCTTCACTTTTTTTATAAGTAAACTTTATATTCACCTCGCATATTTACACCAAAATTGCTAGTGTGTACTCAAGCTTCTCCAAAACCTACCGAAGTTACCAATAAACATAAAGCCTTCACTAAGTCCAAAATTTTTCAGTTTGAAGGGCCATGACATTCTCCGCAAATGGTTAGTTATGAATGCTGGCGAACACTGGATCTGTAAACATTAACTTAGATGCCTCCTGGAAATCACTCGATATTTTAGACGGTATGGCTGCAGTTGTTCTTGATCACCTGGGGAAGCTCATCTGCACTAGGTAAATGATCTATTTTTATATGACCTCCCTATCTAAGTAGTGAAATGCTGTGTTTAATCGTTTTAAATAAAACATTAGTGGTTCCCTAGCTACTGATATTTTAACTTTTTAAAATTTTTATATCAATAATTATGTCTTACAATAATTAAACTATACATTTTTGTCATCGTGTCTTAAGATAGGCAATTAAGTGGCCAATATTAGGAGACATGTCCCTTCCCTGGTAGTGTAGTAGCACTCTCTTAGGCATCTGACGACGTCCCGTCAGATGTCACCCCATTTGAAAAGAAGTTTGGCCCCTCCTCTCCCCTGATTTCATTCATCATCGTTTCCCTGTTTGATCCCCAACCCTTCATTTGTCAAAAATAATATTAATTCTATTACAATTTTATATTTGCACTTAGATATTATATCGCTACTACTGACTTGAAGTTTCGTTATTTACAAAAGAATTGAAAGATATTACTTATTAGCTTCGTTTTTTATTCTCTGTTATTTACTATTTAGTAGCCATTTGTGATTTTGATGCGATTGGACGTGTGATCGCAGTTCTAAAAAATTTCGTGAGCGAGCATCTTAGAAAGGACAATGCCAATCAACTCTATCTTCTCAAACTTATTTTCTGATTACTTGGCAACGAGGAAAAGAAACTCTTCTTGTGAGATAGTGCAACTGTTTTATTCTTTTAAAGGTACTTTTATTCAATTAGTTTTTGGTCAGGAAAGATATATCTTTGCATTGTTTGAATGAAAAGGAATAAAAATTATATACATAAATATAATTCAAACAAGAATATGGTAGAAAGAAATTGGAAGAAGAAGAAACATTATTATTCAACAAAAAAAATTTCATTCTCTAATATTTGCAATCTCATTAGATATTTATATTACTTTGACCAACTTCGATCACCCTTACGCACTAGAAACTCACTCCCCCATTCTTATCTCCTTAATCTGCCAGAATTATTGATAAAGAAAACCCCACAAAAAGCCAACCTCTCTCTTCCCCTCCAAGAACCAAACTGTAAAAAAAACCCAATTAACCCCTCCTCTTTAGTTCAAGTAAATCCTCAAGCTAGCTAATGGACTTCCACGATAAGGAGCAAGAGGACCACGAGGAAGAAGAAGAAGAAGAGGAGGAAGAAGATGATGTAGCAGGAGACGAAGAAGATGATGACTCCGACGCTCCCCGGACCACCTACAAGAACACCGTGAGCAACCTGACCTGACTAGCGGTGCAGGCCACGGAGGCGGCGGCGGCAGGGGGTTGGGGTGGCGGGGGTCAGCTAGCGGCGATGATGATCTGTCAATGATACAAACTTAAGTCGGTGACCGGCACTAAACATCATCTTTTTTAGTCACATAAGAAATCTAGCCAGCCTCAAATATATTCAAATTCTCTCATATTATAAACCATTAAACGTCAAATTTAAAACTTAATTATCTTTAGTTTCAAATACCAAATTTATAATATAAGCTAAGCTTTGTTTTATTAAACAAACTTCATATATTCTTAATAATTATACATTCCCAAGATCAATGACAAATCATATGACTACGGAGCTTCTAGATCAAAGAGAAAAATACAAACGAGAGATCTTAAAACCAGACCCGAAGAACAAAGTGGACTAGACACGATCAGAATAGATCTCTGGACCAATATAACTCATGTAAGAGTTCCAGCAAAATTGCTGAGAGGGGAGAGTGAGTGTTTGAGGAAACACTCTGTAAATAGATAGAACATAACATATCGGTTATGTCAAATACATGTGGGAGAGACATAACTTAACTATGTCCCACATCATTCAAGACAACACTAAAATGCATACTAATTATATGACCCCCCATACACACACACAAAAATGGACAAGCTACGTGACGTCCCATACCATCAAGCAACTTGTCCAATAAACACATAATCACATAGTCAACAAATGGTGAGCTCTAAACAGATTTAGACGGGCCACTTCCTCTCCGACACAAGGATATCAACATGGCCATCAGATCTCCATCATCATAATCACATACTAAGTATATTGCAGTAAATTAGGATATCTCCAAACTATGTGCACATAGACTAACATCCCTGGTTAGCACGGGAAAACCTGTCCAGTTCTCACAAAAAACAAACATAACATACCCATCACAAAACCAAAGGTCCAAGACGATATCCAAAGGAACTGGACATGTCACACCCTCACAAATCGACCCCAAGTTAGGAAAAATATATTCTCTATCTGGCCACATAGATATACCACTTATGTCACCCACCAATCTATGTATAGTCAAATGTATCACATAATCACATGACCACAATATCTTATTATATATATATATATATATATATATATATTCGCCATTGTCTAATCTCTCTAATTCTCCTTCTATTAATTTTCCCTTACTTTACCTCTTAATACTCTTGTTCATTAAACAAATAATCTAACTTGAAAACTCTACCTCGTAATCACTTATCATTTCTCATTCCCTTTATCTGTCATCTTTTTCTTCTTCACTTAACTTTCTACTAATTCATTTTATCTAATAGCTATTGCCATATTACGAGAATTAACATTAGAAGAATTGAAGATTACCTTACCCAAGTGATTTATTATGTCTTCCTAAGCTAGATGCACATGTCATTTCTTTCCCTCCTTTTCTCCATTATTTTCCTCTTATTTTCTTTTCATTGTGTAGTCATCTTATTGCTTTCTAATATTGGCTTCTGTCAAACCTTTACAAGTGAAATGCTTTTAACTTCTCGGCCATGTAAATACACCTCCTCTAATGTTTACCTTGATGTGTCATGAGTGAAATTCTCCTAGTCCATCCACGTTACCTTCTTTTACTTTATCTTATTGTTGCCACGTTTTGCTTCAACTCTTCACTTATCCTTATAGTTTTTCCTTTATTTTTGTTAACCTTAACTTTTCATTGTTCTCTATTTTTTTATCTTTGCTTAAAAAATTTAACCAGATTGAGTGGTCACGTTTCCAAGTTGTATTGTCGTATTTTTTTATAAATATTATACCTAGTTACACTTAATAAGGATTGAACTTGTTGGAAAAAAAATGTGAGAGAATGTTGATCGATCTCGTGACGGCCCGGAGTGCTCGTCCCAAGGTCGGTCTAATGCTAAGCGTAACAGGGGTGGCCGAAGCCGAGACTATCAACTAAGCTAACCTAAGATAAAATCCAAAGCTTGAGAGAAACTTTGTGTGTGATTTTTGTGATGTCCTTTGCCTTCCCTGACGCCCTGCTTATATAGAGGAGGTAGACTGACCCAGCCTTCCACTTTGCCTTGTCCTACTCGCACTCAAAGACTCTGAACTCATCCTCTTGCAACGCTTATCCTTATCAGACCTAGAATTTTCTCAAGCCTTATCCTTATCAGACCTGGACTTCTCTCCAGAAAGCTCTCCCATCCTTGGCGGCCAATTGCTTTTCCCAAGTCTGTCGCCATCTCTCACTCTAACGACCTAAATATCTCAGACTCTCCATGCTTATCCCGTCCTTCACAGAGCCCATTCTATCTCTGCCTCTTGAGAGTCCAACTGTGCTCAGCCTCTTTAAACCTCTTGAGAATCTAGGCTTCCAGATGTGTCAGCCTTCCTAGGTCTCCATGCCATGGGGCATCACTCTTCGTAGTCGAACCCAAAAGTGACAACCCCCTTGTCAAGAAGGAAAACTCGCCGACTTCCCCTAGCTAGCTTCCTTTGCCCGAAGGGAAGCTTCGCCAACTCCTCTTACCCAGAGGAAAAAATTGCTAGCTTCCCCTACGCTGAGGGAAGCATTGCCAACTCCCCCTTCCAAGAGGAAAAATTCCTAATTAATCCCTTCCTGAAGCAAAAAGTACCAATTACTCCCTTCCTAAAGGAAAATTTACCAATTCCTCCTTTCCCAGAGAGAAAAGTTATTAGCTCCCCTTTCGAAGAAAAAAAATTACCCACCACTCTCTTCCCAAAGGAAAAAGTACCAATTACTCCCTTCCCAGAGGAAAAAGATACCCGGGCATACCAACGATTCTTCACCCAATACAGAGACATATTTTGAGCTTCAACAATGATTGCCCGAATTAGGATATGAGTAGTAGTAGGTTGAATATGCTTGACTAGGGGCACTTGGCTTTTGCTTGGTCTGGCCAAACTCGGCCTACTTTGTTTCTCTCTAATCGAAGTTGATCTTACGAGTTTGCCTAGTCGAAGTTAGTTGGGGTTGGTCACACCTCCCTCTAGCCAAAGTTGGCTTGCCCTTCACAGTCCTTTGCCTAGACATAATTGACCATGCCTCTAACTAGTTGAAGCCATCTTATAGACCAACTTCCACTAGTTGAACTCATCTTAAACCAGCTTCCCCTAGTTGAAGTTGACCAAAACTACTCACACTTTGCCTAACTAGAGTTGATCAAAGTTAGCTTTCTCTAGCTGGGGTTGACTTAGTACACCTTTTCCTAACATATATTTTTCACTTCAACAATGCCCCCCACATGTTAACACTTCGGTACGGTCAGGCGAGAAGTATTGACATGTAGCTTTTTAAACCTTTTTGACCTTTGATGAGCTAGTATTGTTTCTCTATTCAAAGGTCTTTCGTCTATAGCTTGGCATCACCCAGTTTACTTGGAGAGGGGTCAAGATTATCTATTTTAAGGAGCACCAGGGTTCTAGGGTCCTTAAAAATGAACTCGGCCACTTCATGCTGTTACAAGGCGTAGACCTCTGATCGCCTTGCTAGCTCTTCTCTTGTTGTGTTAATCACGAAAGGTAAGCCTAAGGGCTTGCCTCTCAGGGACGATGTTGGCAGGTCGATCAAAAGAAGGGATCTCCCATTTAATCAAGCTTGTATATCTAGCAATTTGGCCATCTAGGTCGCTCTATGCCACGCTTGTTGGTACGATGGAGCCATCATAGAAGGCCACTTCAACACAGTTCGTGGCTACCTCGAGGGGGTCCTCATCAGTAGCTACGACTTTCACATTCCCATTGGGCTTTACTTGGATTAAGAACTAATGGAGAGAGGACGGGATGACCTGGCCTGCATGGATCCAATCCCTCCCCTGTAGGCCATTGTAGGAGGTCTTCACCTCAATGATGAAAAATGAAACCTCCCAAGTGAAAAATCCTATAGTGACTTCAACAACGTGTACTCCTAGAGGGCGAGTACATTTACCGATAAAGTCAGTCATCATCATGTCTATTGGACCCAGCTTCTCATTCTCCTTGTTCAGCTTCTTGAGGAGCGAATAAGGGAGGATATTAATTATTGCCCCACTGTCAATGAGGACCCTATTGATCGGCTTGTCAAAGATGTGAGCAGAGATATAAAGTGGCTTTAAATGCTCACACATCTTTCGGATAGGCCTGGGTATTGTGATAGTGTCGCTGAAGTCCTCCATCACAGGCACAGCTAGGGCCTTGTCCCCAATCTCCAGTTCCATCACGTCTTCTTCAATCACATCTACCTCAAGGTAGCTGGGTTGGTCTTCTTTTGGCCCAAAAATGGCCGGGAAGGTGAAGACCATGTTGATCGAGAGATCCCGGTCTTCTTCTCTCTTGCTATCTTCCAGCTCTATGACGTAGGGACGTCCAAGTGCATCCATCTACCATCTAAGGCGTCCAAGTTCAATATAAGGAGAAGTGGGCGTCCACATTCGTCCGTTGGCTGACTTAATGAATAAATGACTTTCAAAGTCTCTCATTAGTGATCTGATTTAATAAGAATGCATGTATGTAAGTGCATTTATGAATGTATCCCGTTTCCCTTAGAACCTTATAAAAAAAGGGGAATGTTTATGTAATAAACACATTCAGAAATAACATCAGAATCATCAAGACTTTGTCTTTTCATCTTAGGGTGTGTCCCTTGGTTTGAGTTCGTTCTTACTGCCCTTGGCTGGCCGTCCTTTCTTGGACAAACTTCCATCACGTTGACGGAAGTCACGTATGGTTGTATTTATCCGAATTTCACTTCGATTCCGCTACGCTATGTCAGGTGGTATCAGAGCTCCATTTCAGGTCCGATCACACTTCTCTTTGAGGCGTGATCACGAACATACGCACCCTATTAGCCCCATTAGACAAGTCATCCATAAGGCATCGCGACCCTACTGGTCCTTGCCTCGCTCACAACGAGTTACCCATTCCTAGCCTAAATAACCATCCACAAGGCATCGTGACCCCACTGGTCCTTGCCTCGCACATCTTGTGCTATCTTTTCTAGTCCTTAACCGATCAATCACGATGACTGATCCGGAAACAACAAAGCGTTTAGGTGATTTGGAAGCAACCATGCAAGAAGTTCTACGTCAATTGCGCAATTTGGCAGTGCAACCACCGGCTACCATGGGAGACAACGCAAGGGAAGATGAAGGCGAGGAGGATCGTGATGACCTTGACTCGGTGCATACGCTACCGATCAGAGGAGGATGTGGAAATAGAGGGGGACGAGGTCGTGGAGGAGATGGAGGACGAGGTGCGCGAAGAGACGCCTATAGAGGAGAAGAAAGAGGTTTTGGCTATCCTCAACGAGTGGATCGACCATTCAAGATGAACATTGAAAAGTTCTATGGTGATGTAGACATAGAAGCTTTCTTGAATTGGTTGGATTCAGTGGAGAAGTACTTTGATTGCATGGATCTAACGGAAGAGCAAAAGGTCAATTACGTGGCCTTCAAGTTAGAATCCGGGGCTGCTGTTTGGTGGAGGAAAGAACAAGAATCTAGAAGGAGACGTGGAGAACATCCTATACGGGATTGGCCTTCAATGGAACAGGCTTTGAGGGCAAGGTTCTTACCCGTGGATTACCACCAATCCCTTTACTTGCAATTCTTATCTTGCTCTCAGGGAAATCGCTCGGTGGATGAGTATACGGCTGAGTTTATGAGGTTGGCTGCCCGGAATGATGTGGAGGATAATGAAGACCAACAGATTGCTCGTTACATTGATGGTCTAAACTATGAGGTGAAGAGCAAGATGGAGTTTGATACGTTCTTGTACTTTCAGGATGCTTGTCTTAAGGCAAGGAAAATTGGAGCAACATTGAAGAAGAAGAGAATGGTTCCAAGTCGTTTTTCCAATCCAAGTCAGTCCACCACTACTCCTAGAAGTGGATTTGACAAGGGTACGACGCAAGCAAGTGATCCAAAGACTCAACCAAAGCCCAAGACGGTTCCCGAGTAATCTCAGAGAAAAGGGAAGGCGGTGGAAACTAACTCGGCAATCAGGTGCTTCAAGTGCAACGCACTGGGGCAGAAGTTCACGCAATTGAGCATACGTGAAGATTCTGAAGAGCAAGTTGGGGCTTTCCTATGTGCTCCCGTAGATGAAGGTGAAGATGGAGAAAAGGAGGATTCAGAAGATGAGGAGGCAGAATATTGTGGAATCATACGCAAATTTGCTCTAGCTGCTCACAAAGTGGAAGACTCGCAATGCCACAATCTTTTTCGCACACGCTGCCATGTGGGAAAAGATGTTTGTGACGTGATCATTGATGGGGGAAGTCAAGAGAATTTTATTAGTGGCAAAACTGTGGAGAAGTTGGGTTTGAAGGTTACACCTCATCCTACACCGTATACTATTGGGTGGGTTCAATCTGGTGGAGGACTCCAAGTGAACTCAAGGTGTACCGTTCCCTTTTCAATTGGCCAATATTCAGATGAGGTTACTTATGATGTGCTTGAAATGGATGCTTGCAACATTCTCTTCGGCAGACCGTGGGAGTTTGACAATAAAGCGGTGCACAAAGGTCCAGAAAACATCTATGAAATCCGGAAAGATGGGAAGCAGTTTACTTTGCTTCCAAGGAAGCCTGGTCTTAGCAAGTCAAAGCCAAATGATGTCCGTCGGATGGTGTCGGTAGTCACTACCACTAAAGAGTTGCAAGACTCTTTAAAAGAGATTGGCTGGTGCTATGCTTTTGTTATGAAAGATGTTAATCAAGACCAAGAAGCAAGCGTGGTTAGCATCCCTCCTAAGGTGGCTGACCTTCTTAAGGAATTCCATGAGGTTATCTTGGAAGACCTTCCCAAGGGTTTACCACCCTTGCGAAATATTCAACATCGGATTGACCTTATTCCGGGTTCAACTTTGCCTAATCTACCACATTACAGGTTGAGTCCTAAAGAGAATCAGATTGTGAGAGAAAAAGGTGCAAGAATTATTAGACATGGGCTACATTCAAGAAAGCCTTAGTCCTTGTGGTGTTCCTGCTCTCTTGGTGCCTAAGAAGGATGGTTCATGGCATATGTGTATTGACAGCCGTGCGATTAACAAAATTACCATCGGGTACAGATTTCCAATTCTGCGGTTGAATGACATGTTGGATAACCTAAGCGGATCAGTTATTTTCTCCAAGATCGACTTGAGAAGTGGTTACCATCAGATCCGCATAAGGCCTGGAGATGAATGGAAGACCGCTTTCAAGACCAAGGATGGGTTGTATGAATGGCTGGTCATGCCATTTGGTCTGACAAATGCTCCAAGCACCTTCACGAGGTTAATGCATCAGGTATTATGACCTTTTCTTGATAAATTTGTGGTCGTATACTTTGATGATATTCTTGTGTATAGCAAATCAGAAGAGGAGCATTTGGTTCATCTAAAAGATGTGTTCACCGCGCTCCGTACTAATCATCTATTTGCCAACTCGAAGAAGTGCATATTTTGGCAAGATGAACTCCTATTTCTTGGATTTGTGGTAGGCAAGGAAGGAGTGCAAGTTGATCAAGCCAAGATCGAGGCAATTCAGTCTTGGCCTACTCCGATAAATGCAAGTCAGATCAGAAGTTTTCTTGGCTTGGCAACCTTTTATCGTCGTTTCATCAAGGGTTTTAGTACTGTTGCTGCCCCACTTACTTCTCTTCTCAAGAAGCAAGTTCCTTTTGTGTGTGATGGAGAGGCGGAGTGTGCTTTCCGTCAACTCAAGGACGCACTGAGCTCAGCGCCCGTGCTTGCCTTACCTAATTTTGGTAAACTTTTTGAAGTGGATGTGGATGCTTCTGGACTTGGTATAGGGGCTGTGTTGTCTCAAGAGAAACGTCCTATTGCCTTTTTCAGCGAGAAGTTAAGTGATCATCGACAGACTTGGTCCACGTACGAGAAGGAGTTCTATGCTGTGTTCCGTGCCTTGAAGAATTGGGAACATTACCTGGTTGGTAAGGAATTTGTCTTATACACGGATCATAGAGCTCTAAAATTTTTGAATGATCAATCTAAGTTGTCCAATCATATGCATGCTCGTTGGACCACTTACTTACAGAAATTTCCTTTCCGAATCACGCATAAAAGTGGCACTCAGAATGTTGTGGCTGATGCTTTGAGTAGGAGAGTCACTTTACTTACTGAATTGAGGGGTTCCATTACCGCCTTTGATAGTCTACGTGATTCGTATGCTGAAGATGAAGATTTTTCTGAGATTTGGTTGAAATGCGAGAAAGGAATTGGCCACGAAGATTATTTTGTGCATGATGGTTTTCTGATGAAAGGCAATCAGCTTTGCATTCCTAAGACCTCGTTGCGTGATCATTTGGTTTGGGAAATGCATGGTGGAGGCCTCTCGGCTCATTTGGGTTGGGACAAGACTTTGGCTGCCTTGGCCGAACATTTTTATTGGCCAAAGATGAGAACAAAAGTTGGCAAGGTGGTGAAGCATTGTCGTGTATGCCAAGAAACGAAGGGTACCATGCAAAACACGGGATTGTATACTCCTTTACCAATCCCGAAGAACATTTGGGAAGATCTCAGCATGGACTTTATCCTTGGCTTACCTCGTACCCCGCGTGGTACAGATTCTATTTTTGTTGTTGTTGACAGGTTGTCCAAGATGGCGCATTTTGTTCCGTGTAAGAAAATAACCGATGCTCATGGTGTGGCCAAACTGTTCTTTAGAGAGGTGGTGCGACTTTATGGTGTACCAAGGACGATCACTTCTGATCGGGACACGAATTTCCTTACAAGTTTTTGGAAGACTTTGTGGCGGATGTTTGATGCAACCTTGCAATTTAGCACCACCGCTCATCCTCAAATTGATGGACAAACCGAAGTTACCAACCGCACACTTGGAAGTCTCTTGCAGAGTCTTTGTCATGAGAGGCAACGTCAATGGGATTTGGCCTTGCCTATAGCTGAATTTGCATACAATGGAGCTGTTCACAGGTCAACGGGACACTCACCATTCTCCTTAGTCTACACCAAGGTTCCGAATCACTTGGTGGACATTTCGTCCGTTTCCAAGCCTAATCGTGCTAATCCGGCAGCTGTGACTTATGCCGAGCACGTGAACTCAGTGTTGGAAGCCGTCAAGAAAAGGCTAGAAGCTACTAATCAAAAGGAGAAGGCTCGTGTTGATAGGCATCGACGTGTGCAAATATTTCAGCCTAGTGAGGAAGTTATGGTTTATTTCAGGAAGGAGCAGATGCCCGCCAATATGGGTGGAAAACTTCAGGCTAAGAAGTATGGACCTTACAAGATTTTACGACGGGTAAATGATAACGCCTATGTTGTTGATCTTCCTGACGAGTTTGGTGTGTCCAAGACGTTCAATGTTGCTGACTTGACACCTTACTTTGACCCTCTTCCCTCACCATCCCGGTTGGCCGCTCGGGACTAGCTTGTTCCTAAGGAGGGGCGGATGACGTAGGGACGTCGAAGTGCATCCATCTACCATCTAAGGCGTCCAAGTTCAAGATAAGGAGAAGTGGGCGTCCACGTTCGTCCGTTGGCTGACTTAATGAATAAATGACTTTCAAAGTCTCTCATTAGTGATCTGATTTAATAAGAATGCATGTATGTAAGTGCATTTATGAATGTATCCCGTTTCCCTTAGAACCTTATAAAAAAGGGGAATGTTTATGTAATAAACACATTCAGAAATAACATCAGAATCATCAAGACTTTGTCTTTTCATCTTAGGGTGCGTCCCTTGGTTTGAGTTCGTTCTTACTGCCCTTGGCTGGCCGTCCTTTCTTGGATAAACTTCCATCACGTTGACGGAAGTCACGTATGGTTGTATTTATCCAAATTTCATTTTGATTTTGCTACGCTACGTCACTCTACCTCCTCATTCTCGTTGTCTTCACGAATACATTGTCTTACCCTCCATCTCATGTATTCTTTCTCGTTACTAGGGCTAACTTCCTATCTCAGCTTCTCATCTTCATCGTCTAGGCCAGGAAAGCTCGGTAACTTTCCCTGACTAGGGAGACTGTGTAGCTTCAGCTTCTCATAGTTCCCGACCTTCACATAGGCTGGGTCTAGGTCAACTATGTCTCTTTTCTCATCGAGATAATTGCTGACGTTGTTGTTTTCAGTGGAGGCACTGCCCTGACTCGGCTTCTCGTTAGGGCCATCATCCATCTTCAGCTTCTTGAAGGCCCCAAGCTTTGTCTAGCTTAAGTTTAGATCAACTATGACCTCCCTTTGTGGGCTCATTGGCTCCTTCGGTGAAGAGTTATCTCTGGGGAGTACCTGACTCTTAACCTTGGGTACCCACATCTTCTTGTTCATCTTTTCCTAAGGTCAGTGTACCTCTTTTCCTTCACGTATGATCTACCTTTATCACACTCTCCACTCGGTGTTCTTGCTTTATCAGACTCCATCATCAGTACTTTGCTCTCGCCATATTTTGGGACTTCAACTTCTATAAGATGACCTCTCTTGAAAGCCACATGGCATTGTACCACGGGAAAGGTCAACATAGCTTCTTGCATCTCTATCAGAGCCTTGTGTCCAGCTAGTTATCTCTCAAGGTCCTTTGCGATCTACTTCTGGGCTTGGACCTTCCTCTTGAGGCGACACCTCTAAATTTTTATCAAGACTTCTGGTGCAGGTGGCTCAGGTGCAAGTTTCTTTTCTCCAAGTCGATGGAAGATATCTTATTGTTGGCTAGGATCTTACTAGAGGTCCACCTTGATGCGAGGATGGTGAACCTTCCAATTATCATTGAACACCCTTGGTAGAAGTACTTGGGTGTCCTCGATTGTTGATTCTCTTGATGCTGGCCTTGCCTCCCGAGGTCTCCCTCAGGTCCTTTTGAGGGCCTTCCCCCCTGATTATCTCCCTCAAGTCTCTTCGAGGGCCTTGCCCCCCGAGTGTCTCCCTCAAATCTCTTCAAGGGTCTTGCCCTCCGAGTGTCTCCCTCAGGTCTCTTTGAGGGTTTTCTGCCCTGAGTGTCACCCTCAGGTCTTGTAGGGGTGTCTTTTCTTGTCTGGGCTTGCTTTTCTTCTCACTCCTCCTAAGGCCAACCATTGAGAGCGGAGTCGTGAAGGAGGCTGTTTGTAGTGACTCCTTGGCAAAATTTAATCGGCCTTCTCTGATTGCTTGCTTGATCCGGTTTCAAAAGACCACACAATTGGCCATATTGTGAGACTTCTTTGCGTGCCACTTGCAAAATCTCATGGGCTTCAGCTCCTTCTTGTTCATGATCTTGTGGCCCTGTGGTAGGGTAATTTGGCCGTTCTTGAGCAGGTTGTCAAAGATCTCATCAGCCTTGGTCACCTCAAATGAGTACTCCTTTCCAACCTCATTAAGATCCTTGGGTTGATGAGGTTGGGTGCTGGGGCGAGTGAACTCGTTAGGTACCGTCACCTTATTTTGAACGAGGCTCTTGCACTCGTAAGGCTTGCCTTTAGTAAGTTCAGCCACCATCTCTTCAGCAATCAAATCCTCTTCCTAACCAAGCTCGCTATCTAAGTGATCAATCTTTAGAGTAGGGTCATAGGAGTAGGTACCCTTAGAGAAGACCGCCCTCTTATCTTTCTCATTAATCGGCTATTGAGCACCAGTAGCCTTCTGTGTCAACTCAGAGAGATCTCAAAATCTTTCAACTCTGAGCTTCTTCTAGAGGAGGTAGGCGAGCCCTTGCAAGGCTAAGGATGTTAGGTTAGACTTCGATAGGTTGGTTGGGCATCTGTTCTTCACCTTTCAAAAGTAGATTATGAACCTCTCTACTGACTCGCCCTCAAGTTATTGCATGTGGGCAAAATCCGAGATGGTTATGGTCAGTTCTGCCCTATAAAATTGATTATGGAACTTTTAATCCATCTTTACCCAACTCGGCACCGAACACGGAGGGAGGCTGATATACCAAGTGAAGGCTGTCTTGGTAAGGGCCATTGTGAACTGACATAGACGGCAGGCGTCGCTGGATGAGGTTTCACCACACTGGATGATGAACCTCACCAAGTGTTTCACTGATGATTTATTATCTTCACCCGAGAATTGAGTAAAGTTTGGGATGCGGTATCCCCTTGGAAAGGCTTCCCTGTCATAGAATTCAGGGTTTGGTGAACCTAGGGCATGGGGTATGCCTTGCTTCGACCCCTATATCCCTAAGTACCTCAGCGACCAGCTCCCTTTGATGTGCCATCTAATATTCCTGTCGAGGTTCTTGATTATGGTCATGTTGCTCCCTAGGAGATAGGTCTTCTACATCCTCGATGGGAGGTAGTAGCCGATCTTCCCTTGCTTGTGTACCCCCGTACATTAATTATTTATTGACAGGGTAGTCGACTTCTTCTTTCTTAAACTCTGCTCTTCTTTGCTGTGCATATTGCTGCTACGGAGTCTGAGGAGGAGCAATGGTGTCAAAAAGGGGGTTGCTTTGGGTATTCACTCTTCCAAAGGTGTTACACCTAGTATTAACCCTAGAAGAGTGTGTCTAGTATCGACCTCGATCTATTTGGACGTTTCTTGTCCTTGCTCCAGTGTTCTTATAGTACTCAGAGTTGTTTGTACCTTGAGTCCCCCTATTGGAGGAAATTTGGAGCGAGGAGTACATAAGGATTTCCGCTGATTGGTTCTGGTTGATTACTCATGATGTGCCTTAGTTGAGCGTATGCTCCATGGGTGATGGGATACAGACACATTTCCCATTACTCATAGCTTCGAATACCCTAGCAGTTATAATGGGTGCTATAGTTTGGTTGAGGAAATCAATGTATGGTCTTGGTGTTCTCTAGCCTCCTAATGGATCAAATCATCTACGTAGTCATAGACCTTATCAATCTTGTTGGAGATCTGATGAAGATACTCCTCGCTGCGCTGATAGATCCTTTCGAAGTGATCTTGAGTCTCATCGCTTGTCCACTTGTGATCGGCCATCATTTGATCTAGCCGTGTGACTATGACCTTGAGTATTTTAGCAACGTCTTGATCAGCCAGCTCCTCAGAGGATCCCACATTGATGGTGTTCCTCCCATTATCCGTCTGAGTAGTAAGAAGAGCAGGTCCTTAATATGAGCGATGTTGGTGGAGTTCCTCCTACCAGGTTGTCAGTCAGGAAAATTGGCTCCTTGAGGTGAGCCGTATTGGTAGTATTCTTCCCAACGAGCTGTTGAGAAGAGAGTGGTGCTGTGTCCTTGCTCTTGGTCATCTTGATCAGAGTAGGTTAAACTGCCTTCTCAGACGTCCTCCTAGGTGCCACTGAGCGTGCCAAAACCAATGTTGGGGAAAAAATGTGAGAGAACATCGATCGATCTCGCGACAGCCTGGAGTCCTTGTCCCAAGGTTAGTCTAACGCTAAGGGTAACAGGGGTGGCCGAAGCCGAGACTATCAACTAAGCTAACCTAAGTTAGAAGCCGAAGTTTGAGAGAAACTTTATGTGTATGATTTGTGTGATGTCCTTTGCCTTCCTCGATGCCCTGCTTATATAGAGGAGGTAAACTAACCCATCCTTCCTCTTTGCCTTGTCCTAGACGTACTCAAAGACTCCAAACTCATCTCCTTCCAACGCTTATCCTTATCAGACCCAAAATTCTCTCAAGCTTTATCCTTATCAGACCTGGACTTTTCTCCAGAAAGCTCTCCCGGCTTTGGCGGCCAATCGCTTTTCCTGGGTCCATCTCCATGTATGACTCTAATGACCTGAGTATCTCAGACTCTCCATGCTTATTCCGTCCGTTATGGAGCCCATTCTCTCTCTGCCTCTTGAGAGTCTGACCGTGCTCAGCCTCTTTAAAGCTCCTGGGAATCCAGGCTTCCTGACGTCCTGGCCTTCTTAGGTCTCCATACCATGGCCGGCATCACTCTTCGTAGTCGAATCCGAAAGAGCCAACCCCTTGTCAAGAAGGAAAACTCACCAACTTCCCCTAGCTAGCTTCCCCTACCCGAACGGAAGCTTCGCCAACTCCTCCTACCCAGAGGAAAAAATTGCTAGCTTCCCCAATCACTGCCAACTCCCTCTTCCAAGAGGAAAAATTACCAATTAATTCATTCCTGAAGGGAAAAGTACCAATTTATCCCTTCGAAAAGGGAAAATAATCAATTCCTCCCTTCCCAAAGGGAAAAATTTTTAGCTCCCCCTTCCAAGAGGAAAAATTACCGAGCACTCCCTTCCCATATGGAAAAGCACTAATTACTCCCTTCCCAGAGGAAAAAGTTACCCTGGCATACCAACGACTCTTCACCCAATCCTGAGACATATTTTGAGCTTCCTGAACTAGGATAGGAGTAGTAGTAGGTTGAATATGCTTGACTAGGGCCACTTGGATTTTGCTTGGTCTGGCCGAACTCGGCCCACATTCCCTCCCTCTAGTCGAAGTCGATCTTGCAACTTTGCCTTGTCGAAGTCACTTGGGGTTGGTCACGCCTCCCTCTAGCCGAAGTTGTCTTGTCCTTCACACTCCTTTATCTAGATATAATTGATCATGCCTCTAACTAGTCGAAGCCATCTTATAGACTAACTTCCACTGGACTCCTTAGCTTATCCTAAGACATATTTCGAGCTTCCTGACATTGACATTTGTGTTTCCGTGAACAATATTATAACTGCCGGGTTTTTCTTACCAAGTCTTATTTACTTTTAGCTTGCCACGTTTTGATATTTTCTTTTGTTCAATTCTATTTTTTTTAATATTTCGATGAACTTGCTGGAGACTTGGCTAGCTTTAATCCATCTCTAACTTACTTAAAAATATTCGGGTCATATATTATCTTACCAAATAATCTAAAATATTTGATTAAATTCAACTAACTTTCTTGATATAGTTGGGTATTACATGATCAGGTACAAAGAGTGCACCCTGGATACGGAAGCACGTGGTGGATAATTACTGCGAGTTTTTGCAGTCCGGAGCGGAGGGCACCCTCGACGCCCTCATCTACGCCGCCTAAACCTGCCACCGCAACTTCCACTGCAAAGACAACAACAACAACCAAATTCCACTGCCCCAAAGCTATACCACCGCCAGGTTCGGGTAGGGGCCATGCCAGCACGACCGCTGGCGTTGCCCCCACCAAGCGAAGGGTGTGGGAATGAGGTGGAGAATAATAATAATAATAATAATAATAATAATAATAATAATAATAATAATAATAATAATGCAGGTGGTAGGAGCAACAGGAAGAGGCATATGACGAAGTTCACGCAGGAGCATAGGGAAAAGATGCTGGCACTGGCAGAGAAGCTGGGGTAGAGTACACAGAAGAACGACGAGGCCAAGAGGCACTTCCTCAAGGTCTGGATGCACAACAATGAGCACACCCTTGGTAAGGAACCTTAGCTAGGTTTAACTAAGTTATGTAGTATACATAAGAGAGAGTGAAGTTAAAGGGGAGATGAGAGGAAGGTGTCACATGCCAAAACTTTCCCTCACAAGTTAACCCGTGCGGCATAATCTTAGGCCCTTGAGAAGTTTTTCAGTGCCAAATGGATGTGGTGGGTTTGATTTGATTTGTAGGAGTAACTAGCTTAGCTAGTTTTTGAGGGGTATAGACCATTTCATTTCATTCGAATAGTTAAAAAACATTGGTACAATCATTAAAATATAAATCGATCCAAACTAGCTAGCACACCTAATACTCCAACCGTACAATAGCACAGAAAGAGCACTATCCACCTAGTCCCACCACTTTTCACCTGGCCCTACAAACAAACTACTCTATCTACTCACCGAAGGTCCAAAAATGCACAATAGCACGAGGACACTACCCACCTGAGAAAAAACTACCATGCAACACATAGATTTCTCCTCTCGAAAGATGTTGCAGCCGTCGACCTCGATAAAAATCTATTCCAGGTAACCCGCCCTCACCAGGAAAAAACTGGAATCAGGAAAAGAGTGCATCGCGGTAAAAATTCACTTTAGTGAATACACTGCAAAAAGCTGAAATACTACGTGTTGTCCCATTTTACAACCATACCCAAAGATACAGCCCTCACCACCCCTGTCCGAACACCCATACCCATCACATTTCCAACCTGTGAAGCGAACATTAGGAAAGTCTAGTCTGCTACCAAGACCTCAGTGATAGCCGTCTCTAGCACTCCCTGTGCCTCTTCAAAAGATATATTCCTAAAAACTATTTTGTTTCGCACTTTCCAAATGCTCCACTACCAAACTGCTCTCCGACCTCTTTCAGACTCATCTTGAGCTGCAAAAAGAGATGTACAAGCCTGGACCAGATTTGTACCTTGCAAATCCCGAGCATCAATCCCTGCTTTCATCCACAAGAACCATGTAACCTCACACTCAAAGAAGAGATTGGAGCCCATCTCCCCACTTATAGCACAAAAGGGACATTCGACATCAACCTCCAGACCCCTTCTTTCTAAGTTAACTCGACGAGGGAGGTTGTTATCCAACAACCTCAATACAAAGGTCCGAACCCGGGGGGCACCTTTGGTTCCACACGCGTTCCCATGCGCACAGCCAACTTAAAATTGTCCCACCGTGCTTGAAGATCGACATAGTATCCTGATCTAACCGTATAAATGCCATCCTTATTATGCGGCCAACAAAAAATATCCTTTGGTAGCTGGGAACTGACCTGAATCACAATGATCCGCTGAATATCCTCCTCTATAAAAAGACGCTAAAGACGATCTCTATTTCACTCGCTCGACCCTTCCACCAATAGTTAAGCAACATGCCAAAAAGATTTCATCCCTGGGAAAGTGTATCTCAGATGATCCAACTCGATTCCAAGAATCCACCTGCTGTCACAAATGGCCACATTAGTGCCATTGCCAATTCTCTACTCAATATTAGGAGCTAATAGAGCCACTCTATCTCGTATACTCCTCCAGATATAACTCAGTTTATACCCTAAATTTGTTGTCTGAATAGCCCCCCTCGGGTAATACCTAGCTTTCAGAACTCTTGTCGGTAAGGAATCAGGTGCACAAAGGAGCCGCCAAGTCTGTTTGGCAAGCATTACCCTGTTTGAATTAATGTTTTAAAACTCATGGTCGGACTTGCGGCCCGACTGGTTCGACCACCACCTGAGAGAAATCCTGGGTTATTTTTTGTGCAAAACTTAGAGATTGGTTGAACCGTCCAAATTTTGGGAGGATTGGACCGTTCACCAATTTGGTTGAACCGGGTAAACCGCTAGTAAGAAAAGAGTTGGAAAAAAATATGTCATCCAAAGTAAAACGACCAAAAATTAGAAACCCTCAAATCCCTAATTTCCCAAGTTCCAATAGAGAAAATAACGGACCTATCATCATTGGAGTATCTCTGCTTGCTGGGTATTTGAAGCGATTGAGGTGGAGAGAGATTGATTATATTGGCTTTGTATGTAGATTAGGACTGAACAGAGAAACCCTAATGGAGAGTTGGTATAAGGAGAGGGAGGTTTATTTAGAAGATGATAGATTTTTTTGAGAAGGATTTAAAAGATAAGAGATGGATTCTAGAACATGGGTATGGATTGGGTACGGAATGCCACTATTCCGAACCGTTTGGAATGAAGACACGCGGGGACTTTTTTGCAAACGCGCTAAAATATGGGACCAAAATAAAAAAAGTCATGCACAAACACAGGCCGGATATAAATGCCATTATCACATAACTGCGCATGCCAATATCACATAACTGCGCATGCCAGTATCACATAACAGTGCATGCCAGTGTGACCTTTTTGCAAAAATGCTAAAATATGGGGGACCAAAATGAAAAAAACTATGCGTGCCATTATCATCAACGGGGACTTGCCGTTTTCACAAAAATAAATGCCATTATCACATAACTGCACTTGCCATTATCACATAACTGCACTTGCCATTATCACATACCTACGCTTGCCGCTGCGGTCCCTCTTCACTCCAAACCGTACGGAATCAATTCCTTCACTCCGTACCCAATCCAAAGCCCTAGAACATCCCTGATCTCACCCCTAAAAAAAAGAACATCTTTGTTCTCAAGTTTCAAGACAGACAAACTGGTTTCCCCTTGAAAAATCAAAAGAACACGTGGACCATAGAAAAGATAGAAGCCTTCTTTAAAAAAAATGTAGAAGGACCAGAAGAGCTTTAGCTCCACCGGAACAGGCCCAAACCCATGATCTCGTCAATAGCCAGGAACTAATAGGATTAAAAAGTACCGATCTAATAGGCGGCTCGACCGAGTGGACCGGGTGAACTGTAAATATGAAAAATTTTGGGTTATATTTCGGGTCGATTTTAAAAACATTGGTATCATGTACTCAGTGGAAATTGGAATGAGATGTAATGATATGACGGCAAATATCATTAGTAACATATTTCTTCTAATGATTTTGATGGATGTTTTCACTTTTAGTATTCATTGAAAAGAATAACATTCAAACGGTTCCATCTACAAAAGTGATACCTTCATGGGACCATAAATCTTTTGCTAACAAGATTAAAACAGAAAATGGATACAAAATTATGTTGTTTACTTTGAAAGTATTTTTCTTGTGGCTTGTACAATATGGATTAGTAGTATACGGGTGAGGTTATATAGGCACATGTCAACTAGAATGACCAAATGAGTCAATAAATGAGCAATCCAACCATGACCCTCCCTATCAGACATTGTTCCGTAATACGAAAACATCTTTATATGGTTAACAAAATCCTAAAAATGGAACAAATGATCCAAATGAGAAACAAACACAGACTTTATGGGGCACTCCAATTTCTAGGGGAATGTCTTAATTTAAGTCACCTATATTCATTGAACCAACGAACAATAAAAGTAATTTCAATCTGGTCAAGTAGAAAAAATAATCTTCTTAAAACATATACTTTTTCGTTATAATTGTCACCTCAACAAGTTCTGGATGAGTTCTTCATGATCCAGTACAGAATACCATTCTCAATGCCCTTCCAACTATTAGAAGCTCATGTTCTCGTGGATCACAATTTAATAATTTATACAGAATACAAACACATGTTATCACTCATTTCTTATATTATGAGAACTCACCAGTGACATCAAGAACCCCAACAATCGGGTTCATCAAGATGTTCCCGTGTAACTTATCCTCTTCATCATATGATATATTTGTTGGATTATTTAATCTAATCTCAATCCATAACCCAAGATCTCATGTAAATTATCAAGACAGACTTAATACGGAAGCGTACCTGAATCCATAGCGGAGAACTTGATCGAGAAAGATGGGTTAGCCTTCCAGGTTATGACGTGCCTTAGAGAATTCCTTTAGTTTTCTCTAACCTAATCTCAATGGGAAGAATAGTGTGGCGGCATGTCTAACCCGGAGACCATAACCCTACTTATATAAGGAGAAAACCCTTATTCTTGTAAATTATGATTTTGCCCATAACAAAACTGCAATATACCTAATATCTCTACACATTAAAGGTCCACACCCTATTAGATACATTAAAGCCCGAATACTTATTTGATCACTTTCGAGTGGGCTCAACCGAACATGACAGCCCATTATATGATTATTTCACATATAAGCCCAATGTTGGATTAATGATCCAACAATCTCCCACTTGGGCTATATGTGTAACCTTATAATCATGTAATAGATACCTTATTGAGCTCATTTTGCTGTCATTACTGAAATGCATCTATAACCAATCTCGTCCATCAATCATATCAACATAGGATCAAAGAAGCCTTTGTTACATTCATTTTCGTAACTCGACCCAACAATGGTCACAATGCGATATAACTGAATGACTTAGATTATGATGTGGATGTGTAGCATGAAAATTTCATGTAATGTGACCTAAATATGTCTATTTTCAACTGGTCCAACCTTAAAACTTTAGTGAGATCAACCAAATAAAATCAGAGTATGGATAAAAACTACAAACTGTATTTCTGCAGAAAATAACCTCAAAATATCCATAAACTAAAATAACCAAAACATATCCATCAGAACATCCAAATTACAAACTCCCACTAAAAACTAAATATCCTCAATGAAGACAACACACATACGAGCTGTATGCTCATGAAACACCTTGGGTGTCAATCCCTTTGTAAGCGGATCCGCAATCATGGAGTTTGTCCCAATATGTTCTATAGACAACTGACCATCCTGAATTCTTTCTTTAACAACTAGGAACTTGATATCTATATGCTTTGACTTTGTAGAGCTCCTATTGTTATTAGAATACATGACTGCGGACTTGTTGTCACAATATAGTTTGAGAGGTTTTTTAATGCCTCCCACTATGCGCAGTCCAGTGACAAAATTTCGCAGCCACACTCCTTGACTAGATGCCTCATTACATGCTATGAATTCTGCTGCCATGGTAGAAGATGTTGTAATTGACTGTTTAGCACTCTTCCAGGAGACTGCTCCTCCAGCAAGCAGAAAGACATAACCAGATGTAGATTTCATGGTATCTTGGCATCCAGCATAATCAGAGTCAGAGTATCCAACGACATCAAGTTGATCTGACCTCCTATATATGAGCATGTGTCCTTTTGTTCTCTGTAAGTACCTCATGACTCTTTTGACTGCTTTCCAATGATCTAATCCTGGATTACTCAAATATCTACCCAACATTCCTGTAATGAACGCAATATCCGAACGCGTACAAACTTGAGCATACAGCATTCTTAGGACACTGTTCGAGACTAAACTTGTCTCCCTTAGCCACAGGGGTATCACCTGGTCTGCAATCTTACATGCCATATCTCTTAAGAACCTTTTCGATATAGGTCTTTTGTGATAATCCAAGAATACATCGAGAACGATCTCGGTATATCTGAATTCCTAAAACAAAAGAAGCATCACCAAGATCTTTCATCTCAAAATTCTTAGCTAGAAATCTCTTGGTGTCATGCAAAAGCTCAATATCGTTGCTGGCAAGCAAAACGTCATCAACATACAAAACCAGAAAAATATGTTTGCTCCCACAGAACTTATGGTATATGCATTCATCAACCAAATTTATCTTAAAACCATAAGAGCTAATTACTTGATAAATTTAAAATACCATTGTCGAGATGCTTGCTTAAGTCCATAGATGGATTTATTAAGTTTGCAAACCATAGACTTTGGATCTCCAGAAATAAAGTTTTCTGGCTCCACCATATAAATTGTTTTCTCAATGTCGCCATTGAGAAAAGCTGTTTTAACATCCATCTGATGCAACTCAAGATCAAAATGTGCCACTAATGCCATTATAACCCTAAAAGAGTCCTTCGAAGAAACTGAAGAGAAGGTTTCTTTATAGTCAATACCTTCTTTTTGTGTGAAACTCTTTGCAATAAGACGAGCCTTATATCTTTCTACATTACCCTTCGAATCTTGCTTGGTTTTAAATATCCTTCGCTCCTTCAGGTAACGAGACAAGATCCCAAACGTCATTGTCCTTCATAGATTTCATCTCTTCATTCATGGCATTTATCCACTCTAGAGATTTAGAACTTTCCATGGCCTTTTCGAAGTTGATTGGATCATCTTTCTTTACGCCAATGTCAAACTCATGTCCAAGGAGAAATACAAGATAATCATCTGATAATGGATTCCTTCTTTCTCTAGTGGATCTTCTTAATGGCATAGGTTCTTGAGGTGGTAGAGCTTGTTCATCAAGAATGATTACCTCATTTTGAATGGGAGGTTGTTCGACATTCTCCTCTTGAGGTTCTGTATTTCCTTCTTGAGCAATGACAGGTATTAAAACCTGCACATTGTCACAAGGAATATTGGGAATCGTGCTTGATTCCTCCTCAAAAGAAATGTCCCTTACTTGATCTTCCCCCCCAAGCTCAACATCCTCAAAGAACTGGGCATTTCCCGACTCAAAAATTGATCTAGATGTGAGATCGTAGAACTTATAACCCCTGGATCTTTCAGAGTAACCAATAAAATAGCAGCTAACCGTCCTTGAGTCCAGTTTCTTTTCATTGGGCCTGTAAGGCCTTGCCTCAGCTGGACATTCCCAAATATGAAAATGGTTCAAACTAGGTTGTTTGCCTGTCCAAATTTCATATGGAGTTTTGGTTGTTGTCTTAGTTGGAACTCTGTTCAGAATGTATGCTGTAGTCTTTAGTGCCTCTCCCTAGAGCGATTCAGGTAAAGTAGAGTGAGAAATCATACTCCTTACCATGTCCTTAAGCGTTCTATTTTGTCTTTCAGCAACACCATTCATAGCAGGTGAGCCAGGTATGGTGTACTGTGGGACGATACCGCATTCCTCTAGTAATCTAGCAAACGGTCCTGGACGTTGTTCACCTGAACTATCATATCTACCATAGTATTCACCACCACGGTCAGATCTGATACTTTTAATCCTTTTGCCTTGTTGATTTTCAACTTCGGCTTTAAAACTTTTGAACACGTCCAATGACTGTGATTTTTCACTTATCAGATATAAGTAGCCAAACCTTGAAAAATCATCTGTGAATGTTATAAAGTATTGTTGACCATTCCAAGCTGGTGTTGGAAATGGCCCACATATATCTGTATGGATTAAATCCAAAACATCCATAGCTCTATTGGCTTCATATCTTCTTTGATGGGTTGTCTTTCTCTTTATACAATTAATGCAAATGTCAAAATATGCATAATCTAAAGGGTCTAAAATTTTGCTTGACACTAATCTTTCTATCCTCTTTCGAGAAATATGACCTAACCTTTTGTGCCATAGCGAAGCCGAATTCTCATTTGTCAGTTTTCGCTTATGAGGTCGTATACTTAATTGCAGGGACTGGTTATATGAAGCGATTGTATCGATTGAATATAGATTATCGTAAACTGAAAAAGAACCAGAACCAACCAAATTTGAATCATGAAACAAGCTGAATTTTCTATTCCCGAAAGAGCAAGAATAACGAGATTTGTCTAATGCGGGAATAGAAATTAAATTCCGTCTAAATGACGGTACCACAAATATTTCCAAAAGATCCAGATAGTATCTAAAAGGCCCTATCGCTTCAACCTCAGCTGACTTGCCATCGCCCACATAGATGAGTCTTTCAGCATCACTTGGCTTTCGGCAATTCAGGCAACCCTGCATAGACACACTTACGTGAGTAGTAGCACCAGAGTCTATCCACCAAGTGTGTCCAGGCACCGAAGTTAAATTAACTGTAGTACAACCCAAGTTAAGAAGCATACCCTTCTTAGCACGCCAAGCGTGATAATTAGTGCACTGCTTCTTCATATGTCCTTCAGCTCCACAAAAGAAACAACCTTTGCCATCAGCTTTCTTTTCTTGTTTCTTCTCTGGTGCTCTGTCTGCAACATCCTTCTTCCTTTTCTTGCCTTTGTCCTTATGGGCAAAAGCAACATTAGCAACATTTATCTTATCTAACTTCATCCTTTCCTCTTCCTGGACACAGTGAGAGATGAGCTCATTCAGAGACCAGGTCTCTTTCTGACAGTTATAGCTCACCTTAAATTGACTGAACTGTGCCGGAAGAGATATTAAAACCAGATGCACCAACAAGTCCTGAGAGATCTCAAGCTTGAGGGCTTTCAGCTTTGAAGTTATGTGAGACATCTCCATGATGTACTCCCTGATGTTGCATTTACCCTTATACCTCATTGAGATAAGGTTTGTCAAGAGCGTACCAATTTTAGCCTTTTCGTTCTCGACAAACTTTGTCTCAATATCGGCAAGGAATTTCTTAACTGTCAGAATTTTTTCTGACGTAGTGTCCCTAAATGCCTCAGGAATGGCTTTCTTTATGATCATCATGCACATCCTGTTTGACCGCTCCCACTTTTCCATCTCCCTCTTTTGTTCAGAGGTACTCTCAGCTGTTATAGCTGCAGGGCAATCAATCCTTATAGCAAAATCCAAGTCCATAACACCAAGAACTATAAGGATATTCTCCTTCCAGGACTTGAAATTTGTGCCATTTAGCATGGGGATCGAATTAATGTTGGCAGAAATATTCGCAGGATTATTCATAGCTAAATCAGAGAACATTAAAAAAAACTCACATTAGCTTTAAACTGAAATAGTAATAAATTCAAATAATAATATATCCCATTTCAAGACATCGAACACTCCATTAATATTTTATCTTTGGACAAAATACTAACTTGTAAGTGATATCTTGCTGTAGTAATTTAACATTGACAATAATGACATGTCAAATAATAAACCTTCCTTTGGGCCGATTTAATATTCACATGCAAAACCAAAAATTATCACATGTTCATCACCACACTAGTATATGCAAATTCACAATAAATATTTATCTACCTTTGAGCCGATAAATATTTACAGAAATTGCATATACACAACCTTTTGTATTTTATCACGAACGATTTTCACAATAGAGGTCACTTTGGCGACGTATTGTATCAACCGATCCACTTTAAAATACATATAAATACCTTATATTTGAATTTAATACACAAAATATACTGGTGTTCAAGAAAATACTGAATAAGCCATACATAATGTAATAGCTTTTATTTTCCTTGAATTATATGCATACATGTAACTGTCACACGGCATCACTAATTAATATCAACAACAGTAGTGATATTATATTATAACGAATAGTTCAAGAACATGTATACAGTACATTAATCTGAATCCATACATAGAGCCCACGATCTTGAACTACGTACTGATCAATATTATAAATAGATCGACATCATGATCATACCCATACATTAAAACTGAATCAAATGGAATTAAATCATGCGAGATCAATTCATAATCCTAACAGATCAACAGATCAGATCAGTAACATTCGACAAAACCTGACCCCTTTTCCTGATTTGCGGCTTCGTCAATTAAAAATTATAACAAAACCCATGAGAGGAACAGGAAACGGTTTCTTATGTGACAAACCCAATTTTGCTTAATCGACCAAATTAAGCCCAAATCAGTAACATCCGATAGCGACCAAATTTCACAGAAATCGGATTGAATCAAGGAATTATCATATCGATCTTCATATCTTAATAATCTAGCATGAGAGGCTCTGATACCACTTGTTAGATTATTTAATCTAATCTCAATCCATAACCCAAGATCTCATGTAAATTATCAAGACAGACTTAATACGGAAGCGTACCTGAATCCATAGCGGAGAACTTGATCGAGGAAGATGGATTAGCCTTCCAGGTTATGACGTGCCTTAGAGAATTCCTTTAGTTTTCTCTAACCTAATCTCAATGGGAAGAATAGTGTGGCGGCATGTCTAACCCGGAGACCATAAGCCTACTTATATAAGGAGAAAACCCTTATTCTTGTAAATTACGATTTTGCCCATAACAAAACCGCAATATACCTAATGTCTCTACACATTAAAGGCCCACACCCTATTAGATACATTAAAGCCCGAATACTTATTTGATCACTTTCGAGTGGGCTCAACCGAACATGACAGCCCATTATATGATTATTTCACATATAAGCCCAATGTTGGATTAAGGATCCAACAATATTTTCATAACCTTGAATCACTAGAGCTTATTTTTGCTGATTCAATATTCAAAATATTGGGAAAACATGTTCTATAGAACAATAAAATTTGAAACAAATAATATTATTGATATTTTTTATTTTGGAAGTCCTTTGGCTACGACGACAACAACTTATTCCCATGGTCCTATGGCGAAACTTGTTTTAAATGTTGTGGATTCATAATATTATGCTACGCATCATAAAGTGAAAAAGCTTGAGAGTAAGAAACCTAGTGAAAATGGATAATTTTTTGGTCTGATTGAAAATACAGGTCTAATAAAACGAAATGATCAAGTCATGCTGTAAAACGAAAATGAGAGCAGCATCAAGAGGTGACAAAGTCATTCGTTAGTACTCACAATATACCAAATGATCATATAGCTTTTCTAGAAGCAACCCTATAAATTTAATAATGGAGTCCAAGAGGCAAAGTCAAATTTTGAGTTTGTTAGTGGACCCTCTGAAATTACTTCCCTACTAAAATAATTGCAAACTTCACTACAACAATGCATGTTGTCTGTAATTGAAAACTACCGAGTCTAATTTCCAAAACAACAGTTCTAAAACCAGCCAACATATCGTACCAAAAT
Organism: Hypericum androsaemum; assembly: GCA_963995505.1. Lineage (NCBI taxonomy): Eukaryota > Viridiplantae > Streptophyta > Magnoliopsida > Malpighiales > Hypericaceae > Hypericum > Hypericum androsaemum. Next base: position 13,920,132 of record OZ023181.1, on the reverse strand, counting down.
CAATAACAACGTCAAAATTCAGGGCTACATTCACCCTCAATGTACCACGAAAATCAAAATAGAACTCTTCCAATATTTTCATGAAATCTTTATGCGCCAAAATGACAATACTGAGGCCCACCATAAACATTCCTAGAGGTACTTGTTACATCATCATTCATACCCTCCCTTTCTCTTCCCTGACCAAAATAACCCCTACAAGCTAGCATACACTCTTCGTAATTCTTCTCCTACAGATTTATTTTTTCCTTTATGATCATGAGTTTGTGAACGGTATTTGTTAGTATATATGTCCTAGAGATAATCCTAGTAAAGACATTGTACTTAATTACATTCAGTTATTTTGTATTATTGATTTATAATACACGGCATTACACTTATGAATATAATGTTTGATTATTTGCATATATTCATGTTAGTGTTCCCATGAACTAATATTGTCATTGAGAATGTGAGATCTCAGATGACCATGAACATGGTTCTTAAACAACCACAATCAATGATCATCGAGAATGAGATATCGATGACGCGATTGAGATTGGTGTGCGATCTGCATCATATCCTTAGAGGATGTAGTGGTTCTCAAAACTACGAAATACTAGAAATTTTGTGATGGATGCACATATACTTTAGAGAGTATTGGCATGCCCGACCGAGAAACTGTTTGGTGTATTCTATTTATGTGTCTACGGAAATATCGGTTTGTGGAGTAGTACAATAGTCCTCTGACTTGAACTCAATACGCACGACATGTACGGAGTGATGGGCTTTGACTATGACCAACGCTTGCACTCCTGACGCGATAGATTTGGCATGTGTTGGGTACATCATAATGTACATGTGCATGGTAGTTCAGTCAAGAATAAGATTCATTCTTCAAATAGACTTTGAGAGAATACTTATCTTCTCATAACTAATTGGATCGTTAGTCATTAACCAATGCACGTCACTTTTAGAATGTTGTCTAAAAGTGACAATAAAATCAATTAGTAGAATGAGATAATATGATTAAGTTCTTTGAATAGAAACTTAATCATGTTGAAGACTTAATCGTGTATTCGTGAATGAAAGGACCGTATCACTGTGAGCTTCACGTTATAGGTAGTTGCAGTATCTTGGCAACATACCTCATATGTTGAGATTGTCTGGTTTATTGTCTAAGGTTCGATTAAGACCATTAGTTCGACTAATCGCTTGACATGTGAGGGCCTATGGGTCACACAACAAGTAGTCTTACTTTACAAATTAAAACTAGTTAGATTAAATATTGATTTGATCAAGAATATTTAATCGATAAAGAAATATTATAATTCTATTAGATGGAATTATAATTATACATATTTAATTATGTTGTATTTAATTAAATAATAATATATATAGTAAAATCTATTAGAAATTAGACATGTTGACTAGGTCAAAAAAATAATAGAATGGGTCTCAAAGGCCAAGTGTGCGTTAAGGACACCCAAATTTAAACTTGGTGGCCACGTCAACTACTCCTAATGTGCTAAGGAGTTAGTTGATAAATTTTCTATATATATGTCTTCTGTTTCTAGGTTTAATTGTACGACACAATTAACCTAAACGCACAGATTTTTTCTAACTATTTTCGATAAAGAATTCTTCCAGCGAATTTTCGAAGATATCAACTATCAAGAGTTCATAGACGAAGATTACGTGGATACCATAGTTGAGGATTCGATCTGCAAATCACTGTAAGAATTCTCTAACTATATTATTATCCTGATTTTATGTTATACAACCATGATAAGATATTCGGTATTGGCGAGAATTTTAAGTTTTCGCTGCTGCGAACTCGAGGTTTGTACTCATAAATTCCAATAATTGGTATCCGAGCTAGGCTAATTTTATGGCTGTATACATAAATATCTGTGTTTCTCGACTTTGTATATATATAACTGGTATATATATTGAAAAAAAACTGCGAAGCAAACTTTGCGAACAGAGGAGTCGAGTGGTCCTCCTTGGAGGCAATCAGACAACGGGGACGAACACGGGCTGAGGGACGACAATGAATCAGAATGATGAGTGGTCCACCTTGTTATCGAGCCCTGCATCTTCTTCGATTCTAGGCAAGCCCCGCCTTGTCGTTGAGCTCCACCGAGTCGTGCTCGTCCCATTTTAGGCATCGTCGGCGGGCGGTGATGATCGGAACGGTGTCGATCATATTTTATTGCTTAGGGACTATACTGTAATTTGTACTAGGGGCATCCCTTGAAAATTTGATATTTTTAAGGGACCTCTATGTAATTTAAGAAATCCAAAATTGCAGATTTGCCTTTGGGGTGGTTCTAAAATTTTGAAATTTTCTAGTTAATTACAGTTTGGTCCCTAGTTTAATCTTAAATTTGCAATTTTTTTCTGGTTAATTACGGGACTTATCTGTAAATTTGCTAGTCTAGAAAATTATGGTTTGATCCTTGGACATTTATAAATTACAGTTTGGCCTTGGATGTTTATGAAATTTCCAAATTTGCTGGTTAATTGCAATTTGGTCCATAGACTAACAGACAAATCTGAATTTGATTCAAGTAACTATTTACGAAGGCTTTAAAATACACGGTCTGACCGAAAGTTCAACCACCTGGATCATGATTCAGGAAAAAGGGCATACCAGCATTGGGCTAAAAAATGCCAACCTTACGAACTGGACAAATTCTGGTCTGACCGGGCAGTTTGGTCAAAAATTTGACCCAAATTTATCTGGTTCGTAAGGTTGGATAAAAAAATAGGATATAAATGCAAAATTAGAACTTATATTCCTCTATCTCACCAAAAAAATGTGCGTGCCCTAATTTTTCCCCCACTTTCACGAATCACGACTCCCTCGCCGGTGGGTTCGCCTAGCCGTTGATGCCCTAAGCTCAGGTACCTCTCTCTCTCTCTCTATTTGGGTTCATCATTGACCTCGGAGTCCTAGGATCTGAGGCGATGTTGACGAGCACTGGGCGAGGAAGGCCGTCTGGGACCCGAGGTGATGTCGAATTCTGATTGGTGAATTCTTAGTGGGTTAATAGCTTTATTCGTTGTCTTGTTCTGTTGATTGAATTGTTTTGGTCTATGGGTAGATGGATTGGTTTTATTTCACTCGAATTTGGAACTACCTGCTCAATGAATTGTTTTGGTCTTTGTCATGTTCCTTTCTTTTGGTGGCTGTAGTTTTTTTGACAAAGGCTTGGTGGGCCTTAGTTGCTATTTTATCCAAATCTATGGTTCCCAAACCTTTTTCTGTAGCCCACATGTGTACTATTGTACTACAAATATATCTAAAAAAATAATGTATAAGTAAAAAAGTATATGATCTGACTGGTCAGATCACCAATTAGACCAGTCAGACCACAACCCAGAGAGCAGAGCGGGTCGCTCTCCAATCAGACCGCATCCAGTTGTTTACATTTAATTTTCTGAGTTGGATCTCATGAAATATTATGTGAACTATTAATGGATCCTGTTTAAGCAATTTAAATACCCCGACGTGAAATATTCCTCAAACTTAAATATGATTTTCATGTAAAATGAATGATGTCTTTCGTTATAATTAAGAAAAACTGAGATTTTGCTCTATAGTATTTAAGACCAAAGTCTTTTGCTTAGAACTATGTCTTAAGGAACTCTTATAAGGACATGCAAATATCGTCATATGATGGTTGTAAACCACCTAAGTTATTTTATTAGCCAAAGCAAGAAAATAATGAGGGGACATCAATTAGACTGGGTTTGATAACTAGAAATTGTAGGAATTGTAATTGGTACAGACCTACCAGTTCTGCTGTTACAGTCACCAGCCAAAGCAGGGGTTGTGAGAGTAGGAATGTAGATCCTAGTCCACTAAGATTTGTATTAGATATAAATATGTACTCTTTTGATGAGGTCCTTGACTTTGTGAAAATAACAGAGACAAAATAAAGCTAAAGGCCGTGTTTATTTTGATTGCTCAATGTTGATAATAAGAATTATGTGTTTTAATTTCCGTTTTAATTTTATTTCCTTAGGTGTGGTGAATTGGCTAACATGTCATTGAGATTTGTACTAAAATCGAACAAGTTGACTTGGCACCGAAATATGCATTTGGTGCTAAGGAAAGAAAGAATTGAGTACATGTTGGACACGGCCATCCCTGTTACCCTAGCGGTTGGTTCTCCTGAACTTGCTATGTTTGACGTGGAAGCCCAGAAGAAGCATTAGGATGATGCGAAGTAGGTGCAGTGTGTTACATTGCTTGGTACGACTATGTCTGAGCTATATAACATATTTAAGACTTTTGAAGGTACTAATTCGAAGGAAAGGAACGTGCTCATGGTGGGCTCCTCTTCTGGCTCTGTGTTTAAAGGCAGAAAAAAGCAGAAGAATAAGGCTAAGGATAGTTCTAAGCCCAAGTTCCTTAAACTTAAGGGTGCTATTCAAAAGAAAGAGCAGGCTGACAAGGATGTATACCTCTATTACAAGGAGAAGGGCCACTAGAAGAGAGACTGCAAAGTTCTGGCTGCTGAGAACAAGGCACTAGGTGTCTATAGCTCTAGAATAGGTATGTTTGTTATTAAGATAAACATGTCCACTAATAGATCCAACTGCTGGGTATTAGATACCAGATGTGGCTCATACATTTATACGAATGTTGAGGGTCTCAAAGACAGCAGGGCGGTTAGACCGGGCGAGATCACCCTATGCTTGGAAAATGGAGCACAGGTTGCTGCCGAACGTGTAGGGACATATAGTATAGACTTACCCAGTGGGTGTAAATTAGAACTTAATAATTGTTATTTTGTTCCGTATATTACTAAAAATATTATTTCCATTCTATTGTTGGACATTAAAGGTTTTTCCTTCCATTTTTCTAATAGTAGTTGCTACTTTACGTTAAATGGTATTGTTTATGGAAATGCCTCTCTTTTGGATGGTTTATATTTGTTAAATAGTGGACATGATGTTCTTAATATACAAAATAAGAAGCTCAAATTAAGTAATCAGAAAAATTCCACCTTCTTTTAGCATTGTAGACTTGGTCATGCCAATGAGGAAAGAATTGCAAGGTTAAGAACGTTAGACTACTTAACCCCATTTGACTTTAAGTCTTATAAAAATTGTGAATCTTGTCTCAAAGGTAAAATGACTAACAAACCCTTTACTGGGAAAGGGGTAAGAGCCAAAGAAGTGCTAGAGCTGGTTCACAGTGACGTGTGTGGACTACTACCCAGTCTAGAAAGGGGGGGGGGTTCAGATACTTCCTTACTTTTACTGATGACCTCTCTAGGTATGGGTATGTGTTTCTTATGAAACACAAATTTGAGGCCTTTGAGAAGTTCAAGAAATATAAAGCAAAAGTAGAAAAACAACTTGGGAAGAGTATTAAGACTCTTTGGTCAGATCGAGGAGGTGAATACATTAGCCATGAATTTCTGGATTATTTAAAGTTACATGGGGTCCAATCACAATGGACACCTCTTAGAATATCACAAATGAATGGGGTGTCCGGATTGAGGAACCAAACCCTGTTAGACACGATAAGGTCTATGATGAGTTTCTCCTCTCTTTCAAATTCTTTGGGGTTATGCACTTTGAACCTTAATCTCCATTCTGAATAGGATCCCATCTAAATCAGTTGAAAGCACATCATACGAGTTATGGTGTGGCAAGAAGCATCATTCTCACATATCAAGACGTGGGGTTGCCCTGCGTATATGGAAAAGATGCTCATTGATAAGTTAGAATCCAAGGTGAAAAGTGTTACTTTGTTGGTTATCCTATGGAAACAAAAGGATATTATTTCTATCTTCCTGAGAAATAAGGTTATTATTTCTAGACAGGCGACGTTCTTTGAAAATGGCTATATCTTTAAAAGATAAGGTCGTAGAAAGATAGAGCTTGAAGAAATTCAAGAACAATAAAGTAATACTAGGGTTGAAAATTTGTCAGATAACCACGACAAGGAATCAATGGGAGCATTCAGTGATTCTCACGGTGGGAGTCTTTCACTAGGTAATAGTCTTCCAGCCAGTGGGAGTATAGTTAGGGATAACTCGCATGCGCAAGATACCCCAATTAGACTAAATGATAACAATTTGGACATTGTTCAATCTCCTGCTTACAAAATGCGCAAAAGAATCATTCTTGAGAATTCTCTTGGCGTTGATCAGATCATTGCACAAGAACCTCTTCATGATTAGAATGAATAGACTGAACAAATACAACTCCGTAAGTCTACTAGGATTCGTCGTTCATCAGTCAAGTTTAGTTTCCTCATGGAGGAACATGACGATATGGAGACCCCGGACAAGGATGAACCTAAGACTTATACTGAAGCGATGTTAGAAATCAATTCAGGGAAGTGGCTAGAAGCTATGAAATTCGAGATGGACTCGATGTATACAAATCAAGTATGGGACTTGGTGGAATTGCCTGACGGGTTAGTCCCATCGGCAGCCTGAAGAAGACCGATGCAGATAGCAAAGTGCAAACCTACAAGGCTAGGTTGGTGGTAAAGAGTTATAAGCAATTCGAGAGCATTGATGATGAGGTAACCTTTTCACCAGTTGCAAAGATCAAGTCCATTCGGATTTTACTTGCTATAGCTGCATACTATGATTAAGAGATTTGGCAGATGGATGTCAAAACAGCTTTTCTTAATGGGAATCTCGAGGAGAAAGTGTTTCTGACACATCTAGAAGGTTTTATATCCAAGTTAAATCCAAAATTAGTATGCAAGCTACAAAGATGTATTATGATAACACTTGTGTGATTGCACAAGCAAAGGAACCAAGATCCAACAACAGAAATAAGCATGTACAAAGGTGCTATCACTTGAGCCGAGAGATCATAGCGAGAAAGAAAATAGAATTAGAACGTATTCTCACAGAGGATAACCTGGCTGATCCTTTCACCAAATCGCTTTTTGTTCAAAAGTATGCCATGCACTTTGAGAATCTGGTTGTTAGACATATGGGTGATTGGCTCTAGGCTAAGTGGGAGATTGTTGGTATATATGTCCTACAGACAATCCTAAGAAGGACATTGTACTTGATCATATTCAGTTGTTTCGTATTATTGATTTATAATACTCGGCACTACACTTATTGAATATAATGTTTTATTTTTTGCGTATATTCATGTTAGTGTTCCCATGAACTAATGTTATCATTGAGAATGTGAGATCTCAAATGACTATGAACATGGTTCTTAAACAGCCACAATCAATGATCATCGAGAATGAGATATCGATGATGCGATTGAGATTGGTGTGCGATCTGTATCATATCCTTGGGGGATGTAGTGGTTCTCAAAACTACGAAATAATAAGTATTTCATGATGGATACATATATACTTTAGAGAGTATTGGCATGTCCGACCGAAAAATTATTTGGTGTATGCTATTTACGTTTCTACGAGAATATCGGTTTGTGGAGTAGTACAATAGTCCTCCGACTTGAGGTCAATACACACAACTTGTACGGAGTGATGGGCTTTGACTATGACCAATACTTTAGATACGGCATGTATTAGATACATCATGTGTTGGGAATGGTGTCTAAAAGTGACAATGTGATAAATTAGTAGAATGAGATAATATAATTAAGTTATTTGAATAAACACTTAATCATGTTCAAGACTTAATCGAGTATTCATGAATAAAAGGACCGTATCACAGTGAGCTTCACATTACAGGTAGTTGTAGTATCCTCGCAACGTACCTCATATGTTGAGATTGTCTAGTTATTGTCCATACTAGCTAAGCGTAAATTGGTTGAAGGCTTGCCAAGCTTATCATTTGATAAGAATAAACTCTGTGAGACACACGCCAAAGGGATGCATGTTAAATCATCATTTAAACCAAAACATTGTTTATCTACTTCTCGACCATTGGAGTTGATCCACATAGATTTATGTGGACCAACTCGGATACAAAATCTTGGAGAAAAACACTATGGGTTTGTATTTTGTAGATGATTACTCTAGGTTTACTGGGGTATTCTTTCTAAGATTAAAAAGTGAAGCAACCAATGTATTTATCAAGTTTTGTAAGAAAGTGCAAAATGAGGAAAGTACCAGGATCATAAGTGTAAGGAGTGATCATGGAACTGAATTTGAGAACAAAGAGTTCGAGAATTTCTGTGATCAAAATAGAATTAGCCATAATTTCTCTGCTCCTAGAACACCGGAACAAAATGGGGTTGTTGAAAGGAACGACAGAACGTTAGAAGAAATGGCTAGGACTATAATCTATGAGTGTAATATGCCAAAGCATTTTGGGCGGAGGCTGTCAATACTGCTTGTCATATTATAAACAGAAGCTCCATTAGATTGTTGCTAAAAAAGACTCCATATAAGCTATACAATGAAAGAATGCCAAATATTAGTTACTTTCCCGTATTTGAGTCTAAATGCTTTGTGCACAACAATGGCAATGAGCACCTTGGAAAATTTGATGCTAAAAGTGATGAGGCTATAGTCAACAAGTAAAGCAGCAAGGCAGAAGAATCCGTACATGTCTTGTTTGATGAACAAGCCTTGATACCTAGAAAGGAAGTTGCTGACCTTTCTGATGAGGAGAAGGATGAAGAGCTTATTAGTACAAATGATGATAAACAGGAGGAAGGTCATCAAAGATCATACCCTCACATAGGTAATAGGTGATCCACATGAAGGTATACTTACTCGAAGAGCAATCCATAATACATGCAAGCATCTTGCATTTTTATCTCAAGTTGAACCTAGAGATATAAGTGATGCTATAGATGATGAATTCTGGATGATTGCTATGCATGAAGAGCTAAATTAATTTGAGAGAAGTAACGTGTGAACACTTGTTCCTAGACCAGTTGATCATCTGTGATTGGCACTAAGTGGGTCTTTAGGAACAAGATGGATGAAAATGCAATAGTAACTTGAAATAAGGCTAGTCTTATAGCATATGGCTATCCTCAAGAAGAGAGAATAAATTATGGTGAAACATTCACATCTGTTGCTAGATTAGAACCTATTCGATTACTTTTAGCATTTGCATGCCATATGGACTTCAAACTTCAGTAAATGGACGTTAAGAGTGCATTTTGGTATTGTTAAAAAGGGTGTCTATATTGAAGAAGAACCTGTTTTGAAAGATTTGATAAGCCTAATCATGTTTATCGTTTAAACAAAGCTTTATATGATTTGAAACAAGCTCCTAAAGCTTGGTATGAAAAGTGAAGTGGCTTTCTAATAAAAAAGGATTTTAAAAGGGTAATGTTGATACAACGTTATTCATTAAGGGTGAAAACAATAATTTGTTACTTGTGTAAATATATGTCGATGATATTATTTTTGGTGCAACAAATGATTCTATGTGCAAGGATTTTGGTGAAACCATGCAAAAAGAGTTTGAGATGAGTATGAGGGGAGAATTGAAAGATTTCCTTGATCTTCAAATTAACCAATCTAAAAGGAGAATTTTCATAAGTCAAACTAAGTATATCAAAGATATTTTGAAGAAGTTTGACATGATGAAACTAAATGAAATGGGATGAGAAAGGTGTTCCATTTGATCAATCGAGGTATGATTGGATCCCTACTTTATTTAATTGCCAGTCATCCTGATATATTATTTAGTGTTTGCATGTGTGTTAGATTTCAATCTACTCCCATGGAAACTTACTTTATGGCTGTTAAAAGGATATTTAGATATTTAAAAGGGACAACCGACATGGGTATTTAGTATCCTAAGGAAAGTAGATTTGAATTGATTGGATATTATGATGCCGATAATAGAAGTTGTAAGCTGGATAGGAAGAGTACATCAGGAACATGCTAATTTCTTGGAAGCATGTTGATATCATTGATGCGAATCACAAAGTAATGGATCAGATTTTCATGGGGTCTAGCAGAGCTGCAAATGATGTTGGTCAAGTGCCAATTAGACCTGTTACAAGAGCACGTACACAGCGATTCAAGTCTTAACTTAATGGGCTGATTTTTAAGCTTACATCAGAGAGTTGGGCTCAAGCAAATTTATTAAAGTCCATGGATGAAGAGCCACAAATTTATTGAAATGAAAGTCCTTTGAAGTGAAAAAGATGAAGATTGAAGCAAAGATTCTGGAAGATCACAAGTTATTGCTTTAAATCAGATTGGTGCCCAAAGAACCATTGTTCTACAGTCCAAGAAGAGTTTCTGTGTTTGGTGGTTCCAAATAGATCCAAGGGAGGGATTAACGAGCGGAAAAAGGCAAGAGTGGTGAGGATATTAGAGTGAGTAAAAACAAATTTGTTTGAGCAAAACACGAGAGAATTGAGTGCATCATATTTTTTAGTGTAAACACATGAGGGAGAGAATTGGTGAGGTCCATTTTTTTTCTAACCTTATTTTATTTACAGCCAAGCATATCTAATAATAGTAACGAAGAAGGTGTTCCTGGTTGGTTTGATCCAAAGTTTCACATGGATGCTTTGATGAGTGAGATGAGGCGACTGGTGAAGAATGGGTTGGAGGAGATGAATGTACGAATTGACAAGCTAGAGAAAAAATTGGAGCTGTCACAAGAAGTTTCTCATGTGCGTAGCGCGAGATTAGCTCAACCATTAGAAACTAGGCGTAGAGACGATGGAGATGTGGGAGCTGGGTTTGATGATGATGATGGTGATTCAATTGTTGGCAGTAGGAGACATGGCAGAATTTCTAGTGAAACTAGAAATAGAGGAGATGGCAATCTGGGCAGTATTAAGATCAAGAATCCTTCGTTTCAAGGAATGTCTGACCCGGAAGCTTATCTTGAGTCGGAGAAGAAGATGGAGTTTATCTTTGATTGCAAAAAATATTTGGAAGCAAAGAAGGTAAAGCTAATTGTAACTGAGTTTTCTGATTATCCTCTAACTTAATGGGACCAGCTTATTACAACTAGGAGGTGGAATAGAGAGATCCCATTGGAGACTTGGGAGGAGATGAAAATGGTGATGAGATAACGGTTTGTACCAAGTCACTATTATCAAGAGTTATACAAGAAGCTACAAGGTCTCAAACAGGGCAGCAAGAGTGTGAGGATTACTATAAGGAGATGGAGATGGTTATGATCCGAGCTAATGTTGAAGAGGATCGAGAAGCCACAATGGCTAGGTTCTTATGTTGATTGAACCCTGAAATTCAAGACAAACTTGAGATATAACATTATGTGGAATTAGAAAACATGGTGCACATGGCCAACAAGGTTGAACACCAACTCAAAAGAAGGAGTAGTTCGCATGCAACCCATAACCTCGGTTCTTCTACATGGAAACCAAACTATGCAAAGATGATGGAAAAGCCACAAATGCCCAAAGTGGAGCATAAAATAGAGAGTACCAACCATGCTTCTCAATGTAAGATGGATACTTCTACTTCTAAAAATCATGACATTAAGTGTTTCAGGTGTCAAGGAAGGGGACACGTTGCAAGTCAATGTCCCAATAAATATATCATGGTGATGCAAGATAATGAAGAGATCGAGACCGACAATGAAGATGAAGAAGATGACATGCCGTCATTGGAGGATGTTTCTGAGGAGGAGTATTCAGCTCCTGGTTCATTAACATTGGTGGCAAGGAGAGCATTGAGCTTGTAAGTAAATGAGGTTGATGAAGTACAGGAGGAGAACATCTCTCACACTAGGTGCTACATCAAGGACAAGGTATGTAGTATGATTGATGGTGATATTTGTACTAATGTTGCAAGCACAATAATGGTGGAGAAATTGGGACTGCCTATGCTAAAGCATCCTAGGCCATACAAGTTGCATTGACTGAAAAATAGTGGTGAGATAAGGGTGAACAAGCAAGTGTTAGTTGCATTTCGGATAGGTAAATATGAAGATGAGGTTTTGTGTGATGTAGTGCCAATGAAAGTGGGACACTTATTGCTAGGGTGGCCACGGTAGTTTGATAGGCGTGTGAGGCATGATGGATTCACAAACAAACATTCTTTTGTACTCAACGAAAGACTAGTCACTCTTGTTCCATTGACACCACAACAAGTATATGAGGATCAGATAAGATTACAAAATTAGAGTGATGAAACGATACAGAATGAGAGTTAAAAAGAAGCCAAAAAAAATAAGGGTGAAACAAAAAAAAGAAAATTGATCATTGAGAGAAAATTTGGGGGACAAGAAAAGAGTTTATATGCAAGAGTGAGCGAAATCAAGTTAGCAATGTTTTCAAAAGAGCCAATGATTGTACTTAGGTACAAAGAGGTATTTTTAACCACTAACAAATTGGATCATGCTTTGCCAAGTATTGTTGTCACTCTTTTGCAGGAGTTTGCTGATGTCTTTCCCGAGGACCTACTACCAAGGTTACTACAAATACGGAGAATCAAACATCAAATTGACTTTATTCCAGGTGCAGCAATTCCAAACCGACCAGCCTATAGGAGCAATCCGGAGGAGACAAAAGAGCTTCAACGAAAAGTAAATGAGTTGTTGGAGAAAGAATATGTGAGAGAGAGCATGAGTCCTTGTGCTGTTCTAGTTTTACTTATGTCAAAGAAGGATGAAACATAGAGAATGTGAGTTGATTGTCGAGCCATCAACAACATAACGGTAAAGTATCATCATCCTATTCCTCGTTTAGATGATATGTTGGATGACCTGCATGGATCTTGTGTGTTTTCTAAGATTCATTTTGAAAGTGGTTATCATCATATTAGAATGAAAGAAGGAGACGAGTGGAAAACTATCTTTAAAACAAAATATGATTTATACGAACGGATGGTCATGCCTTTTGGTTTGTCTAATGCTCCAGGCACTTTTATGAGACTCATGAATCATATTTTGCGTCCATTTATAGGCAGATTTTTTGTCGTCTATTTTGAAGATATACTTATGTATAGCAAAATCTTAGATGATCATGTAGTACATTTGAAATCTATTTTGGATGCACTTAGGAAGGGCAAGTTAATTGCTAATAATGAAGAAGTGTACTTTTTGCACAAACAAGCTTGTGTTCATGGGATATCTTGTTAGTGCTTAAGGTATACAGGTTAAAGAAGAGAAGGTACGTGCAATCCAAGATTGGTCAAGTCCCACAAATGTAGCTAATGTAAGGAGTTTTCATAGACTTGCTAGCTTCTATCAGAGATTCGTGAAAGATTTTAGTAGCATCGCTGCACCACTTACTGAAATGATCAAGAAGAATGTTGGATATGGGGAGAAGAATAGGAAAAAGCGTTTCAACTAATCAAAGGGAAGTTGACAAATGCACCTTTGTTGTCTTTACCTAACTTTTAAAAACATTTGAAATTGAATGTGATGCTTCAGGTGTTAGTATAGGCGCTGTTCTTATGCAAGAAGGACGACCAAATGCTTACTTTAACAAAAAATTAAGTGGGGCAGTCTTAAACTACCCAACTTATGACAAGGACTTCTATGCATTGGTTCGACCTTTGGAAACATGGCAACACTATCTATGGCCTAAGGAGTTTGTGATACACACTGGCCATGAATCATTAAAATATTTGAATGGTCAACACAAGCTGAACAAAAGGCACGCACGTTGGGTGGAGTTCATTGAGATGTTCCTGTACGTCATTCGATATAATCAAGGTAAGGAGAATGTGGTTGCTAATGCCCTTTCGCACATGTATGCATTACTTTTTACTCTTGATGCAAAATTACTTGGCTTTGAACACATTAAAGAGTTATATGCTGATGATAAAGACTTTGATGAGGAATACCGAGCTACTGAGAAGTTCGCATTTGGAAAGTTTTATAGGCCAGATGGATTTCTATTCAGAGAAAATAAGTTATGTGTTCCTATTTATTCTATGCGAGAGTTATTAGTTCATGAATCTCATGGTGGAGGATTAATGGGGCATTTTGGAGTTGCGAAAACTTTGCAAATTTTGCAGGAGTATTTTTATTGCCACATATGAAGAAAGACATTGAGAGAATATGTGGTAGGTGTGTCACATGTCGGCAAGCTAAATCTCGTGTGCAACCTAATAGTTTGTATACTCCTTTGCCGATTCCTAGTGAACCTTGGATTGATATTTTGATGAATTTCGTGTTAGGGCTCCCTAGGACTAAACATAGAAGAGATTCAATTTTTGTGGTTATGGATAGATTCTCTAAGATGGCTCACTTTATTCCATGTCATAAAACTAATGATGCTTCTCATATTGCTGACTTGTTCTTTAAGGAGGTTGTGAAACTACATGGTATGCCTAAAACAATTATTTTTAATAAGGATGCAAAGTTCTTAAGCTATTTTTGGAAGACTTTGTGGTGCAAGCTATTTACTAAGCTCTTATTTTCTACTACTTTTCACCCACAAACTGATGGTCAAACAATAGTGGTTAATAGTACATTATCTACTTTGTTGAGGGCAATCATTAAGAAGAACATAAAAATATGGGAAGAGTGTTTACCACATGTTGAGTTTGCCTACAATCGATCTGTTCATTCTGCTACTCAGTTTTCTCCTTTTGAAATTGTGTATAGATTTAATCCTTTGACTCCATTTGATTTAACTCCTTTACCACCAACTGAGCGTGTTAATTTAGATGGCAAAAAGAAGGCTGAGTTTGTCAAACAGATTTACAAGAAAGAAAGGTTCAACATTAAGCGATGAACTGAGCAATATGCAAAATAAGAAAACAAGGGGAAGGTCTTTTCAACCTGGAGATTGGGTTTGGTTGCATATGCGAAAAGAACACTTTTCAGCACAAAGGCATTTCGAGTTACTTCCAAGAGGAGAAGGTCTTTTCCAAGTGATCGAAAGAATTAATGACAACGCCTACAAGTTGGATTTACCTGGTGAGTATAATATGAGTAACACTTTCAATGTTTCTGACTTGAGTTTGTTTGATGTAGGCAATGAAGATTTGAGGACAAATCCTTTTTAAGAGGATCGGAATAATGTGAATCATAAAGAAATGAATCAGATTGGCATTGGGTCTAGTAGAGCTGCAAATGATGTTGTTCAAGTACCAATTGGACCTGTTACAAGAGCACATGAAAAGCGCTTCAAGTCTTAACTTAATGGGCTGATTTCCAAACTTACGTCAGAGAGTTGGGCTCAAGAAAATTTATTAAAGTCCATGGATCAAGAGCCACAAAATTTAGCTAGGTTTATGACAATAATACATGTTCTAGAAGGCCATTCCAGTAAGAAAGATCCAGAACAGTGATTTTCTCTAATTAGGCATTCTATTTAGGAAATAAAATTTTAGCTATGAGTGTTGTTTAGGAAATCAATTCCATCAAGTTTTGGCTTGCTTGTCATATTTTGGCCTTCCTATAAGGCTTAGATTTGAATCCTTTATAGTTTCCCTTTCCAGCTTCCTTTTTAGGAGATGTTTGATTAGGAATCTCTTTGTAATATTGAGCTTATTTATAGAGACTTATGCAATAAGAATTGGCAGAATATTTTGATCCAAAAAATGAGCAAGTCTCTTCCTTGGTTCTACAAAACTTCTCGAACACAGCGGAGCAATTTTGTTGAGTTCTACTTCGACTTATCAAGCGGATCACCATCACTATTTGTAGCATCATCGACATATCAAGGTTCTTTGTTTCAACTCAAGCAGCGGGTTGCGATCTTAATACCAAGATTCTTGTTTGGTTATGAGCATCGGGTCAAGATCTCCATCATAATTTGATGTAGAATGATCTTGGATTTCAATGCTTCGTGGACAGGACTCGCGCATCGTTGGCAGAGTTCGTCCTTCTTGCATAAGAACAATGCCTATATAGCTGAGGCGGGGTATATCTCTGCTGAAAGTTGATGTTTTCAACTTCTATGAATGAAGCAACAACTCCAAGATTACATTACGAATTTCAATAAAATACTAATTATGTATGATAATACTAGTGCTATTTACTTTACTAAAAATCTGGTGCAACATTCTCGCACCAAGTACATTGAAATTAGGCATCACTTTCTTAGAGATCATAATTAAAATATTTCGTTGGTCTTCAAATTAACCAATCTAAAAGGGGAATTTTCATAAGTCAAACTAAGTAAATCAAAGATATTTTGAAGAAGTTTGACATGATGAAGCTGAATGAAATGGGCACTCCTATGGCTACTAACACAAGGCTAGACAAGGATGAGAAAGATGTTCTATTTGATCAGAAGAAGTATCGAGGTATGATCAGATCCCTACTTTATTTAACTGCCAGTCAGCCTGATATACTATTCACTGTTAGCATGTGTGCTAGATTTTAATTTAGTCCCATGGAAAATCACTAAATGGCTGTTAGAAGGATATTTAGATATCTAAAGGGGACAACCGACATGGGTATTTGACATTGTTTTCAAAAATGACCCAGAGAGCGACCCAAATTTTGGTCCGTTCTCTGGGTCGACTGGTTCGACCGATCAGACTGGTGGTCAGACCAGAGGTTTATATATATATATATATATAGTAAATAATAGGTTTAAAAATTAATATTCTCAATATATTGGTCAATTTATTTCATATTTAGTATATTATCTTTGTTGATTTAGTTTATTTTGTGTTAATTTAGAAAAATTAAATTTATAATCTAATTTTTTTTAATTTTTTAAGGTTGGGCTAGATGAATTCTTGATTTTTTGGTTCAATTTTCGATCAAACCTAACGAACTAGAATTTTTCGGGTCAAAAATCTGAGCCAACTGCCCGGTCTGACCAGAAATCATCCAGCTCGTTAGGTAACCGTTCGTACCTAATTTTTTGACCCATTTAAGGCTCTGATTCATGGTCCGACTGATATCTGATGCCAATCTAATTGGATATTCTGATGCCGATTATGGAGGTTGCAAGCTGGATAGGAAGAGTACATCAGGAACATGCAATTGCTTGGAAACATATTGATATCATAGTTCAGCAAGAAGCAAAATTCTATGTCTCTCTTCACAGCTGAGGCGGAGTATATCTCTGCTGGAAGTTGTTGTTCTCAACTTCTATGGATGAAGCAACAACTCCAAGATTACGGTATGAATTTTAATAAAATGCCAATTATGTGTGATAATACTATTGCTATTTGCCTTACTAAAAATCCGGTGCAACATTCTCGCACCAAGCACATTAAAATTAGGCATCACTTTCTTAGAGATCATGTCGAAAAGGGCGATATAGAGCTAGATTTTGTATGCTCAGAAAATCAATTAGTGGATATATTTACCAAGCCCTTGATTAAAGGAGATTTATTAGGATAAGGAGAGAATTAGGACTTACATGTGATGGACTAAGAGATCTTCTCAACCGTTGCAAAGGACCAATGGACGATAACCGTCGACTGTCACATTATAATGGCTAATCTTTGGTGTCCCTTCAACTGATTTGGTGTCACATTATACTACTTTTTTTAAGTTCATAATAATCATCTTCTACCTCTCTCCATCCTTTCTCCTCCTCAACCTCCACTTCTTCACTTTCCCAAGGGTTTCTAAAAAACTCTCTCTCTTTCTCTCTCTAGGAAGATGAGTGTTCAAGTAGCCTACAGGGTCTTCCCAAGCCTCAAAAACCACCGAAGAAGAAGAAGAATTCAGTGGATTCTTGGTTGAAAGAGAAAGAAAAGGCTTCCACTACTCCGACTCTAGAAAGGGGCGAGTCCTCCAAGTCAAACCCTGAAACCAAACTCCATTCAAAAAGAAAAACTTGCCACTCTCTTCAAAACCAACCAGAGATGGAGGAAGAGAGGCATGCAGGGGAGTAAGCAGAGGAAGTACTACTTCCTGTACTCATGAAAGAAGTTAAAAGAAAAACCCCCATAGTCGAGCCACCAGAGAAGAAGGTGTGCAAGAAGCAAAGGGAGATTGTCAAGTTGTGCAAGCGGAAAAGATCCTCTTCCAAGGACGAGCCTAAGGCAAAGAGGGTCAAGCCCTCCTCAGAAGAAATGGGTTCTTCCTCTTCTAGAACCTCTAAAAGAAGGGCGGTTCATGAAAATGAAGACAATAAAGATGATACTGAGGCCACTTTAACTGATGATACCTTTGGGAGAAGGTGTACACCCAAGTCTCACAAACCAGTAATTATTCATCCCGTCTATAAGAACTTTCTGTTCAAGCATGAAGAATTTCTTGAACGATTCAATATACTGAGTTTTAAGAAGGTCATTCGAATAATAAACTGGGGCAATCTGTTGCCCAAAGGTTTTGGTGAGAGGACTAAAGAGTGGTTACAAGTGTCTGATTTATTAGGTCTAACGATGATATGATGTGGGATTAATGCAGACAAAGTGACAGAATTCTATGCTACCTTGTTAACCCATAGACGCCTAGCACCTAGAGAAACTGGAGGATCTAGGTATGATGCTAGGGCTTTACAATGGTTTCATGGGAAGGATTTCTACATGGTCACTCCTCAGGATTTGGGGGAGATGTTTGGAGTAAGATGTGAAGGGCTAAGTTAGCCAAATTCATGAATAAGAGGTTGTAAGGGTTGGAAACATAGGATGAGGTCAGTGAGACTGCGTTCAAAAAGGTTGAAGTGAACTATAGAGCCACCATCATATATGATGCTGAGTTCAAGATGATTCAACATTTTATCTCCACAACTATCTTCAACAAGCCCTCCAACACCAGTGCCATCTCCAATCAAGAGATAAACCTCCTTAAGCATATGTGGGCCAAGAACAAGATCAATGTTGCTGAGTTTCTAATCTGCAAGACCAAAGCAGTAGCAAAGGAGCCCAAACAGTTTCTTCCTTATGTGAGGATCATATATTCTATCCTAGTTATGGTTGAAATATGTGAACATCTAGATAAATGAGTTGTTCCTAAGGATGTTTACAACTATGCAACATTGCAAAGCATTTGAGTGAAGCAGAAAGATGGGAAATGAATGAACAGTAATAGAAGGAATGCTATTCTGTCCATTAAGAGAAGGACTGCTCAGTTAGAGAAAAGAAAGGGACTCACTCTCAAGGGTTCCTCCAACAAGGTTATGTTTCTAGCTGCCCAAAGCTGAAGCCACCCATGCCTACTGATAAGAAGATGAAGAAGGATATACTTTCTTTGAAGAAGCAAGTTATAAAGTTGCAGAAGAGATACAAGAAGATGTAGCATGAGATAATGATGCTGAAGGCCCAGGCTGGATCCTCCAATCTAGCTTCTTCTCCTCAGCCTGAAGATTAGCATCCTGCCAATGGACAACACTAACTCCTCTCCTCAAAAATATGCAGATCTTATTCTAGAAAGAGATCATTCTTCTTATGTTAGTGCCTCTCCAGATTATCATATTTTAGATGAAGAAGAATAAGAGGTCACTGCTCTCAAGAAAGAAATCCAAGTTACAGGTATGCAAGATAAGGAATCCTCTTCGCCACTTGAACAAGTGGTTGGCTCCTTTGTGGGACTTCAGAAGTCTCCAATCCCCACACCAACACTAGTATCACAAGTTTTTCCCTTCGCTCCAAGCTTATAATGCACTGATTTATCTAAGAAGACAAAAAAGCAAGGTATCTATCACCCCAGTAACTCATAAGTTATTTGCTGAAGTTTGCCTTTCTGATAAGGGCACTTTAAGGGGGAGAAGAAGACCTGGCTAAGAGGAAGGAAAGAGAAGAAGAAGCTACAATAGAAAATATTGCAGCATCACAAGAAGAAGCTATTCCTGAGAAAGAAGCTCAGGAAGTTGAAGCTGTTGCTGAAGAAGAAAGCCAAACTGCAGTCCTCGACACTGCTGCTGTTGCTGCACAGATCATCATCAAAGCAGCTGATGAGGATGCAAGGAAGAGAAAGGGCAAGGGCATTGACGCAGCCCCAGAGAAGAAGACTGGCTCAACTTTAAGATTCAAAACCTCGTTGACAGAGAAGCCCATACAGAAGAAGAAGAAGAAGAAGAAGAGTCTCACCCAGTCCCCACCAAAGGCCAAGAAGGCCTCTTCCTCTGCTGTCTCGAAGAAGAAAAAAGAACCATCCACTGTCTTTCAAAGAGCCTTCTTCATAGGTAAAAATTGGGATAAGAGTTCCTCTGAGTTAATCAAAGATGATGTCTTTGGTCATGAATCAGATGATGAAAAAGGTTGTGGAAGAGATGCAGTGATGATGATTTTTATTGATCTGCTCCACTCCTCGAAACAAACACTTTGAATATCTGTTGATCTTTTGAGCTTGGGATGCAAATTTTTATATATTCCTATTGCTGTTATGTTTGTTGGATAATTGCTTAGTACCTTTGTCTATGCTAATTGCTACTACTACTTATCATATTCTACATTGGGCACATGTTAGTCTACGACTTACGTCTTGCATGAATGTGTTAGGTCTTAATAGCTTTTGATGCACTATGCTTAAATCAAATTTGTGATGGCTCATGTTTGTCATGGACTTAAGCCTATCCCAAATGATCTAACATAATTATTGAGTGCATATAGACAGGGGGAGCACGATAAGTGAGGAAAACTTAATCGACAAAGATTATGGGAGAGCATTAGCAAAATTCTGATAAAAGTTGTCTTTATAAAAAAGGGGGGAGATTGAAAATGCCTTAGTGTTTTAATTAAGTGAATATCAGAGTTCGGTTAAGTATGATCAAGAAAAAGGCTACACATAGTAGTACACTGATCATATACTCATTTATCTTTAAGTACTACAAAATACCAGTCATGATCAAAGAGATAAAGATGTATATCGAGAGATCAGTCATAAGTTACGCGGACTTAACTTTCAAGTTAATGACTCTTTTCTTTAGACTAAGTTTATTCTTACATAAGGTCATAAACTTATCTTTCGGGTGATCTCTGATATCTGTGTGAAGTCTAGAGTCAATGAAGACGCTTTATAATTTGGGTTGTTAAGAATTTTCCTAAGTCTGATTCAAGTCTTTACTTGCACATTCTAGTTAAAGCTTGACCAAAAGATCTAGATATTTATCCTAATGCAAGTTCAAATTTGAATCTTACCAAGATCAAGATGATTAAGGCTTTTACCTGCCGTATAAGAACCTTGCCATGGATTGGTTCCTTGGTTGTTAAAGCACTCTTATATAGATTAGAGAGATTAACCTTTGGAAGAGTTTTATAATCATCTTAAGGCAGTCCACGTGATTGGATAGCTGCCCAAAATGAATCACTCTTTTTTCCAAGATATAATCGATTAAATTATATTTATTTTATACTAATATAACTCGATACAAAAGAGGTTTTGAAAGCTTTGTTGTCTTTGTTTGTAACAGCTATTTTTATCAACCCAAAGTCGACGTCAACTCAAGTCAGCCTAGGAAGAAAGGTGTTGGCTACTTTGCTAGCAAATAAAGGCTTCTCTTCCCAACGGCTACCCACGGCATGGAAAGGGTACTTGAAGAATTGCTTGGAGAGCAAGGTCTAATGGCTACAAAGCATCAAAGGAAGAGAAAAGGGTGTCTTGTGGCTGTCTTATTTTACAGAAACAACCAACCTTGCTTGTCAAGTGTCCAGCCATCAAGTACAACGAGCACCTATCAAGCTAGAAAGGAGGAGTAACAGTTAACTAATGTGACAAGGCTCCAGCTGGTTCTTTTCTCCATTTCAAAGGAGACATTGAAGACTTGGAAGATAGGTTAAAATGTGTGTATAAATAAAGGCAAGCTGAGCAAGAAGAAGGTGCCAAGCAATTGAGAGCTTTCAAAGACAAAATCAAAGATTGAATGGAGAGAAGAGTGAGATTCAAGAGCCACTACCTGCTGCCATTATATCAAGCAATCATGAAACCATTAGCAAGCCTTTAAAGTGTGAAATCTTTGTCTAATATCCATGGTTTCTAGTGAGCCATCAAAACTAGAAGTGGTGGCTAGCCGTCGTCCGTTAAAGCTAGTGTATGAGTAAGGTTTCTAGTGAACCTTGAAAAATAGAGGTTTCTAGTGAGCCTTGAAAACTAGAGGTTTCTAGTGTGCCTAGAAAACTAGAGTGGTAGCTAGCCGGAGCAAGTTAAAGTTAGTGTATTGCTGAGGTTGCTAGTGAATCTGGTAAAACTAGTACGGTAGCTAGCCGGAGTCTGTTAAAGCTAGTGGTTGTAAAGGTTGCAAGTGAACCCGTGAAAACTTGTGGTATACTCTTATATTTTTATTGGTGTAATAAAAAGTGGGAGTACAGTTGAAGAGTGGATGTAGGCTTAAGTGAATCGATCTGAACCACTATACATCTGGGGTCATTTATCTCTATCTCTATTCTCATTTTTGTTAATAAGCTAAGTACTGAAGAAGTCAGAAAAATTGTCACATACCTAATTCAACACCCCCCCCCCCCTCTTAGGTTGCTTATTGGACATATATGATGATATCAATCTCTAGTATGTCTCAGTAGGTAAAAGGTCATTATCTCAATAAAGACTTATGTCCGAAAATACCCACCATATAAAGGATGAAGTGAATGTCCTTTATGTATATGCTGTGGATAATCTCAATCCAAGAATAGCATATTGGCAAGTGTCAAGGAAATTATGAAGTATTTTTGCACAACTGTAAAATACTCATTGTGTTATCAAGGCTAACACTCTATATTGAAGTTTGATACTAGTGTCTCTTGGGCATTGGATGTGGACGAACGAAAATTTACAATGGGATATTTTTCTTGAAAATTAGAGTCGCTATCTCGTGGGTAGCAAGAAATAGACTTGTGTCTATCTCTATGTCAATTATGAAAGCTTAATATGTAGCTTTCGTTTAAGCAAGAAGTGGTATGGTTAAAGAGAGTCTTAAAACTTTTATATCCCTAACCACTTCAGAAGAACTAGTGAGTATGTTTTGCAATATGGTTGTGTGTAAAGAAATGAACATAAAACACGTATCTATAAGAGATATGAAAGTATATCAAATGGCTAGGGGTGTACCTAGAGACGTGTTTGAGAAATATGTCAGGTCCCAAGATTTGCTATAGATATTTGTTTTGTTCTTATCGTGAACATTGAATTCGCCATTCAACGAGATTGTTACTATTTTGATAATATGAATGTGAATGTTAATTTGAACAATATTTACTATAATGCATGTTAGACAGAGAATTAGCTCACTTACATGGGTGTTTACCTCAGTGGGAGTCATAAGTTGATCTAAAATGAGATGAGGCAGTTTTAGAACATCATCAATTATCGAGTGTCTGTTCTAAAATATGAATGTCGTCTTGCTCAACTACATGAAAGGGTCTTGTTAAAGTGCAAGATTATTTATAGTGCAAGCAATAGGTTCTGGATCAAATATATTTTTTGAACTTATAGGATTATATATAATCCAAATAATAAGTAAGTGAAACTTGCCATAATTCTATCTTGATAGTCTGAAGTAGTCTTTGGGTAGACTAAATCTATTATTTGTGAACATCGAGGCTCATGCTCTAGTATGGTATTTTTTGTAAAAGACATGCGCTTCTTTTAGAGGAAAGAACACCATAACACATGGATTGTGTTGTGTGTGCTTTTCGACCTATGGATGGAAAATTAATTTATTACAAAGCAATTTTAGTTTCTCTAGTGTGAGACCAATTTCGAAAATTGTGGTTTCCAGATATACCCTTAAGATCTTTAACATATTTTGAAGTATGATTCAGTGTCGCTTGATTAGAAAGTCTTTAAACGGTAATGGTTTAGATTCGACCTGGCAAGGCTGACTAGAAAAGTAGCTAGATTATGATGGAAGAAATATAGTTAGAAGAGAAGGTTCTTTATCGATCACATTCTAGAAGCTTGATGGTTCACTGACCGATATATTGTGTTCAGAATAATACAATAGTGAACACGAATAGATTATTTTAAAAATCACATATGAAAACAGGGAATGTGAGATAAGACCTAGGGTAAGGCATATTTTAAATGATGGAGGTGAGGTGCTAATCGAGATGCTATCATCCAAGTGGCCGTAAGATCTATATGTCAAACACGAAAATGAGAGAATACATTGATTATGGTCAATAATGTGTGAGAGGAAGATGTTAGTAATATCTACCCATGATTATCCAAAGATTCAATAAAAAGATTTGAGATATCTAGTAATTTAAAATGAGATTTTATTGGGTAGAGTTGGTTATTGAGATAAGAGATGAGAGATGAGGAGAAACATGGATGGAAAAACACACAGAGAAAAGGAACACTCCTTCTCTCTCTAACTTCTCTTTGAGAAAGTACCAGGTTTTTAGGCTGTGGAATTCTATCCCTACTTCTTTCATATGTGAGCAGGGATTAACAAGTGACGAACCTCTATCAAAAATCCTGTGAAGAGCTCGTTTGAGTGGATTCGGCACTACAACAACTAAGTTTTCATTATGCCTTTTATTATTTCAATGATTTGTTCATTGTTTTTGGTTTATTTATGTAATTAAGATTATATATGCACAAATAATAAAACATCAACACCATAAGATAAACCCGGGGAAAAAATAGTCATCAACTATAATTGTTGGAAAATAAAAAAACCATCCTACTAGTGAAAGCCAAAGGTAAAAACGTAAAAGATAAAATGTGGAAATAAAAAGAACAAAAAATTATAATCAACCATGTTGCAAAAGCTACCTTGCTAATAGTGCTAAATCAAGAGCTAATAATTATTAACAATATAGTTTGATACAATAAATAAAGAAAATGTGGGAGTAACACCATTGATAGAATAATTGTTGTTAGTGTTTCAAGCAATTGATGTAGATATAAATGTTTGTTGGTAGTGTTTCATCAACTCTTTTTTTGAACAAGAAAGATTAGGGTTAATGTAACTAATTATAATAAGATAAAACAATCACACAACAATCTGAACGTAATCACATTTTCGTCAGTGTTCTAGTGTCAGGGGATGGAACCCAGCTGCTGTAATGTGACCAACCTGCAATAATGGGTTTACAAGGCCCAACTCACTACAACTACTTAAATAATTATGGCTCACATGGCCCAACTTATAAACAGACGTAACAAGCTAAAACAAAGACACGGTCCAAGGCCCACACGACTTGGCTAATCAAGCCTTCTTTTCCCCTTCTCTGCTTGCCTCTCTCTCCCCTCCTCCATCCCCGTTCACATCCGCGCCTCATCACCTTCCTTCAAAACTATTAGTCAATCTTCTTGACCACGAAAGTATCGATCAAGACGAGGCTGACTTTAGATTCGAACGTGTCTCTATTATAGCCAGGGGCGTTAATGGACATGATATTGGCCATTGTGGAGTTGTAGTCCGGGTGGTTTTCGGAGTACCAAAGCTCCACCAGCCGTTGGAAAGAGGCCGCGCACCTTGAGGTCCACTTGGACGAACCTCAGCAGCGCATAATCGTCCTTTTTGAATGCCGCGATGGTGCAGTAAGCGACTCTGAGGTTGGCCGGCATGTCCTTGAGCACCCCTGCGATTCGATTATGCACTTTGTCGCAGGCCCAATAACGTGAAAAGTCGACCGCTCCCAGGTCTCTAAGGAGCTTTTGGTAGGCCTCTGACTAGATCCACCAGTCTCACTCCACAAAATTTTCGTAAATCACATCCTCAAAAATGCTCTCGTAGTAGTGCCTGAACCCTTTCACACAGAGGCTAATGTGCTTGACGAAATGGGCATGGCTTTGGATATGACGACGCATCTGGGTTTAGAAGAACGGAGACCCATCTTCTTCTTCTTCTTTAAAGGCTACTGATGCGATTTCGGTTTTACTTTTTAATATGTAGGAGATGGGACTCAGTTTTTTTTAACAAGTATGAGATGGGACTTAGGTTTCATCATGATCTTAACTTTTAATCAAACCATTGTTAGTGTCTGAAGCCTAAAATTTGAATCATGGGCATAACTCATTATCAGATCATTATCCAATTAATAAAACCACTACTATATCTGACATTTCTTAAAAGCATAAACTTTTTTATTGTTATTACAGTAAAACTACTCTAAAATGATGTTGGGACCCAAAAAAATTATCATTTTAGAGAGGTTATCATATAAGAGAGGTTTACATTTTTTTTCTACAAAAAATATTTTGTTTGTATTAAGTCATCAAAAAACTATAAATAAATTATAATTATTTCTTTCACCAAACTCAAGTCTCTAAATAATATATTAATAAAAATTACAAATATTATCTCATAGAAAATAATAATTAGTCATGAAATAACTAAAATGTCAGCTTATAGAGTTATTCAAATACTACACTCAATTGAAATATATTTTTACAGCAAGACGGCAATCATAAAGACTATTTGAAGATAATTCAAAAGATGATTGGTGATGTAAAAGTTATTAAATAAGCAAATCTAGCACAAACTAGCATCTCAAATTATTTTTCCAATTCGTAAAAAGTATGTAAAAATATATGTATTTATTAAAAAAATATCACTTTATGCAAAAATTGGGACCTAAATTTTACACTAATATTTTCTGAAAAAGTATTAGTTATTACGATAGAAAAGTTATTAAATTTTTACACTGGTCCTGACTCGGGATCGAAACTTTTCATCAATTTAGAGAGGTTATCACTTTAGAGGAGATCACTTTACAGAGGTTTTACTGTATTTAAGCATTTATGCGTGGTTGCTGTTTAATTTGCTTGTTTGATTTTTGTTACATTTGTTTGTTTATAAAATAGGTACCTAAGTTAAGTGATAATTATGAGATCTTAATAAAGTATGTCATGATTGAAAAAATATAGAACTAATATAATGTTATTGTCGAAAAAAGTTTTTAGAGAAGCGATCAGGAGAGCGACCCGCTTCGCTCTCTGAATTGTAGTCTGATCAGCCCAGCTGGTTGGGTCACTGGTCAGACCAAAAAAATTATTTGATATTATTACATTTATAAAGCATAATATTACCAACCCAAACAAGTCACCATTCACGTCCATCCTTTTTTATCCCTCCCTAATTTTATCCCTCTCACGGCTAATTAATTTAATCTTCCAACTCCAGAATCATTAAAAAAATCTTTTTAACTCTCACACCCAATTAACTTAAGTCCAACCCTAATTTCTTTTTGTTCCTTTTGTGGTCCCTGGGTATAAAGTTTCCTCATGGAATCTAATCTTGATGAAAGTGCTATTTTGGCTGATATGCTTCGTGAGGCAGATCTGCTTAAGTATGGTCCAGATATTCCCCTTTCTCCAAATGTTGAGCTGGTAGATTGGGAACCAGAGCTGACTCTGGTCGGGAAGATTATCTCCTCTCGTACCTCCCAGATCCCCTTTCTCAAAGCCTGTGTTGCCCGCTCATGGGGGATGTCCTTGGAGAACTTGAACATCGCTGTGCTGGCCCCAAATCTGTTTTCGTTCTCCTTCAAGCTGGTGGAAGATAAAAATCGGGCTCTAAACAATGCTCCTTGGTCTGTAGATGATCAACACCTGATCCTTAAGGCTTGGGATCAGGGAGAGCCATGGGAATCTATCGATTTCTCTCTGTCATGTTTTTATATCCAAGTTCATGGTCTACCGCGCAATATGATTAGCCATGAGACAGCCGTGATGATTGGAAGACTATTGTTAGCGGGGTTCCGTATCCCTCGTTCGGGGAGGGATCCATGGTTAATCACCTTTAATTATGAAAGGCTTCCAGAGTTTTGCTTCTTTTGTGGAAGGCTTGGACACTCTGATCGTTTCTGTTCGATGGATGGCCGGATGGCTGAGCTTCTCAAAAGCATGGCAGCTAAGGACCGCCCTTTTGGTGCCTGGATGCGGGTGACTTCCTTCTCTTCTAGAAGGGCGGTGCCTCGTCCGCGAAGGGCCTCTCCTCCTCGTGGTGGAAGGGCTATATTGGCTTTAACTCCTCCTCCATCTGCGCTGTCGTCATTACTGGTTCCTCCCCTCTCTGGGTGTCCAGCTTCTTCTTCTTCAAGGCAGGCCCCTAGGCCTAGGAAGGAGGTGATGGAGGATGAAAATAGTGGGGGTGTTGTTCTCCAAAATACCCTTGCTAGAACTACTGTTAACTCTTCTTCGGAAATGGGGGACAAATTGGTAAAATCCCTCTCGGATTTTTCCTTGAAGTCTGCTGTCATGTCCGGGTCCCGCTCAAGTGGCAGTGGGGTGATGATCTCTGGGCCCTCTTCACCCAGTCCCCCTGCTACCAAATCTCTGCTGATTTTGGATGGGCCGATACTGTCAACATCTTCGAGCCCTGTGCCATCTAGTTCTCTTCTAACTAGATCGGATGAAATGAGGAAATTTTATACCCGCAACTGCTTGGAAAACAAAAAGGGAGTTTCTGGTTCTCCTCAAACTTCCTGGCCCACTGTTCAAGCCCACTTGGTCCCAATTCAACCCTCACCTCTTCACAATGTTCTTAGGAGGAAATTACCTCTTACCCTTACCATCTCCCCTCTTAGCGAACCCTTTCTCTCCAATTCACCAAAGAGGAAAAATTCCGCAAATTCAGCTAAACCTAGCCCTAAATCCACCAAAAAATCAAAATTAGGTCTTACTAATCTTTCCAATGTGTTGCCTCCCCCTTCTTCTTCTATTTTGCAGGTCCCTCCCGGTGGATTTGCGACCGGTCTCTCTTCCCCGGTGTTCCCTCGTTATACCAGGGCAAGGAAGGGCCTTTCATCGAAGGGCTCCTCTCGTCGGGGCAAGCCTCCTACTATTGGAGACTCTGAACTGTCGGTGGTGGTTTCATCAGACCCTCCTCCTCCTAGCGAGTCTATTTCCTCTGTATCGGTGGTGCTTTCTTTGATTCTGGAGTTGTCCGTGCCTCTTGAGGGGTGGACTTCTTCACCCATTGATGCTCCAGTCCCTCAGGGTGCGTGCCCCCCAGGTATGTCTCCTCTTGAATCATCTCGGGTGATAGGTCTCCTATCACCCGATAACAAATGAGTATTATAAGCTGAAACTATAGGGGTTTAGGTCGCACCCTTACAGTTCAAGTGTTGAAGGACCTGGTTCGTAATTTTTCTCCTAAACTTGTGTTCTTGATGGAGACGAAACAACAGCAGAAGTTGCTGGAAAAGATTTGACGAAACTGTAGATTTTCTCAAAGCTTTTATGTTGATCCCCTGGGGAAAGCTGGGGGATTGGCATTGTGGTGGACTGACGAGCTTGCTTTGGACGTTTTGGATTGCTCTAGGAATTTCATTGATGTTGCTTGTAAATTTGTTTCTTCAGATTTCAATTGGTTTTGTTCTTTTGTCGACGGGGAACCTGACGCTTCTAGTAAACGTAGCTTTTGGAGGAATTTTCAACACATCCTCAAGCCCTCCTCGCTCCCTTGGCTCTGTATCGGGGACCTCAATCTAATTTCCAACCCAGGGGAGAGGTTGGGAGGTAGGCCTCCTGACTTGTGGCAATCTAACCTTCTCCTTGATTTTATTCAGGAAGGTGAGTTACTTGATCTGGGCTTTAAAGGTTCCCATTTTACTTGGTCGAATCTTAAGGACGGTAACTCTAACATTCTGCAGCGGTTAGATCGGGCTCTTATTAATGCTAAATGGTGGGATTTATTCCCTAATGCCCAATTAATTCATGGTGTGATTCATAGGTCTGATCATTGTCCTTTGATTTTGAACACCGTTTTTCCTAGAATTAATAAAAGGCCCTTTAGATTTGAAGAATTTTGGACTCGAGAGCCTGGTTTTTTTGATGTTATTGAACATGCTTGGTCGCATCCCTTCTCGGGTCCCCCTCCTCACATTTTTAGGAGGAAGATTTCTGGTTGTTCTAATGATTTGATCTTATGGAGTAGAAATCTCAATGAAAACAGGAAAGCCAGGATAAAAGTCTTGACGTGCCAACTTCAGTTAATCCAACAAACTGACCATGCACGACAATGCAAATTCAAGGAGGCAAATATTAAGCGTGAACTAGCTGGCCTGTTTGAGGTTGAGGAAATCTTTTGGCGACAGAGGTCCCGCATTCTCTGGTTGAATTGGGGTGACAAAAACACCTCCTTTTTCCATACTACCTCTACTCATAGGCGACAGGTAAACCAAATTGTGAAGTTAAAGGATCCTAATGGTGTTTGGATTGATGATGATTCTCAGTTAGTTTCTCTAATTCAAAATCATTTTCAATCTTTATACTCACATTCTTCCACGGCTGATCCTTCTCTCATTCTTAGATGCATACCTGAGCTTGTTACTTCTGACATGGCTATTGACTTATCTAGGCCACTCTGTGATGAGGAGATTAAACGTGCAGCTTTCGAGTTGGGGGGAACCAAGTCTCTTGGGCCTGACGGATTTTCTGGCATCTTTTACCAGAAATTTTGGAGTGTGGTTTCCCCTGATCTGATTGCTCTTGTGAAAAATTTATTTGTTTCCTCGACTATCCCGCACGATCTGAATAAAACCTATATTTGCTTAATTCCTAAGTTCCTGTGCCCGACTGATATTCATGGTTATAGACCAATAGGACTGTGTAATTTTGCGTATAAGTTTTTCTCTAAAGTCCTTACTAATCGCTTGAGCCCTTGGATGCCTCAGTTGATTTCTGATAGCCAAGGTGCGTTCGTTAAGGGGCGATGTATTCAGGATAACATTTTGATTGCCCATGAAGCTTTCCATTGCCTTAGGACTTCTTCTAGAAAGAAGTTCAATTCTATGGCCATCAAGTTAGATCTCAAGAAGGCTTACGATTTGGTTAATTGGGATTTTCTTGAAAATATCATGATTAAACTTGGGTTCCCTACTCATTTTCTGAATTGCATTATGAGTTGTGTTCGAACTACCTCTTTCAGTGTGTTATTCAATGGCTGCCCTCTTCCTTGGTTCAACGTGAAAAGGGGTATTAGACAGGGAGACCCCCTCTCTCCCCTTTTGTTCCTCTTTGTCTCTGATTCTTTCGCCCATTTTGTTAATTCTGCGAAAGTTGTTGGCAATATTCAGGGTTTTGCGTGTAATAGACATTGTCCTATCCTCACACATGTTCTTTTTGCATATGACACACTTCTCTTTGGGAGAGCATCTGTAGGGGAGGCTAGGAACCTTAAAATTTTGTTAGATCAGTTCGTGGAGATTTCTGGCCAGCAGATCAACTTCCAGAAGTCTAGTGTGTTCTTCTCTAATTTTGTATCTGATTCGAACATGCTTGACATTTTGAATATTCTCCAGATGGTTCGTATGCAGGCTGATGATAAGTATCTGGGCCTCCCTTCTATTTGGGGGAGATCCAAAAAGGAGGCCCTGAATTTTCTACTTGAAAGAATGCGGAAGAAAACCTTAAGCTGGAAGCAAAAGCTTCTTTCCCAGGCTGGGAGAGGGGTTTTACTTAAATCTTTTCTTGCTGCTATTCCTACTTATGCTATGCAGTGCTTGTTATTGCCTTCTACGTTTTGCACTAAACTTAATAGCCTTATGGCTAATTTTTGGTGGTCGGGAGAGGGAGAGGGTAATAAGATTCATTGGCTTAGTTGGGAGAAGCTCTCCCTCTCCAAGTCTGATTGTGGTCTGGGTTTTATAGACCTCAGATTGTTCAATTTATCTTTGCTTGCGAAACAAATTTGGCGTTTGTTAACTAATCAAAACTCGCTTTGCTTCAGAATCCTTAAGGGTCTATATTTTCATGATTCTGATTTGTTGACTGCTTCTAAAGGTCGCAGGCCTTCCTGGATGTGGTCTAGCCTGATGGAGGGAAGAGATACTCTTTTGAAGGGACTCCTCGTTAGGATTGCAGATGGAAAATCTACTGATCTTTGGCGTGATCCCTGGCTGCCATCCTTGCCAAACTTCAAACTTTTTCACAGATTTTCCTCTCCTTCCTCTTTGTCATTTGTCTCAGATTTGATATGTCATTCTACTAGAAGCTGGAAGAATGATCTGATCTTGAACTTGTTTAATCCTACTGAACAACAGGCCATCCTTGACATCCCTCTTAGCAGGGTTATGAGTCGTGACAGGTTCGTTTGGCAGCATTGTGACGATGGCATTTTCACTGTCAAAAGAGGTTATAATTTCCTCAAAATGCAGCAGATGCTGGTAAGCCAGGCTCTTCCTTTGGGTGTCTCTGTTGGCTCTTCTTGCTGGAAAAGAATTTGGAAGCTACAGATTCCCCTGAAAGTTCAGAACTTTATTTGGAGACTTGCTCAGAATGGGATTGCCTCTGCTGCCAACTTATTTCGCAGACATTTATCTTTGTCCCCTATATGTCAAGTGTGCTTTGAGGATGAGGAATCCATCTTGCATATGCTTTTTATCTGTCCTCATGCTCGTGCTTCTTGGCATTGCAGTCCCTTGGGTCATTTGTTTGATCTTTCTTTGCATACTACTTTCAAGGATTGGCTGATTTTTATTATGGACTTGTTACATTCGGCTGATAACTTGCCTCATGTTTCTTTTGCTATGCAATTATGTTGGAGCATCTGGTTATCTAGGAATAAGTTTATCTTTGAAGGTACCCGTATCGATCCGGTTTTGACTACATCACTTGCCTCTCATTTCTGCAATGAATATTTGCAGGTGACAGGTACGACATTTGCTAGCTGCGCTCGTGAATCGCAGATACAAGTTTCATGGATTGTTCCTGCTCAAGGTATCCTGAAATTCAATTGCGACGCTTCCTGGGTGGAGACCTCCTCTCCTGCTGGAATTGCTGTGATTGCCCGCAACTTTCGAGGCCAGGTCTTAGCTGGTCAGTTTGATTTAGCCCTTGCTTCTTCGCCTCTGGAAGCTGAGTTGAGGGCTATTGCTTTGGCTATTTCTATGATCCACAAGGATCACCCGCTCGTTCAGACTTGTATTGAGACGGACTGTCGCCTGGCTTTCTTGTTCTTACAAGATATTCACTCAAGAGTCCACTGGAAGTTGGATTATTTAGTCAACGACATCCGCCTTTTGCTCTCTCAGTTACCACTTTGTACTCTGACCTTGATTTCCCGTTCACAAAATCAAGCCTCTGATTGGCTTTGTAAGCAAGTAAGGGTTGGTGGTCTTCCTGATAATTGGATGTGTGTTCATCCTCTAGCACTTGATGTGCTGCTGTATAGTGACTTTCCCACTTAAGGGTTTCTCTTTCAATATATGGCTACGTAGTCTCTTTCAAAAAAAAAAGGAAACTTCTGGTCATCGTTGTCCTCTCCTAGTTCAATAGTTCAAGGGACATATATTTTTCATATTTTAGATATGCAACCATCATAAACATATATTATCATATTGTATGAAAAACTTAGTGAGTGTAAAAAATGTATGCTTCATATCTAATTTATTGATAATAAAGGTCCGATATTTAGCTATAAAAAAAAGTTTAAACAGTTGAAACGTCTTTAGGTTCATTGGCTTAACAGATCAAAATGCTTTAGGACCATGTCGCTCTGTTAGAATATAACCGGAAGAAGTCCCCAAGTACTTCGACTCAGCAGAAGAAAGGGAAACTGATCAATTACTGTACAGGGAAGACCACCTAGGTTGCTAAGATGGCTTCCAATCACCATTTTGGAAGCAATTCCAGAACAACTTGGAGATGATACTCATTCTTACCATAAAAACGCTATATTCTGCTCCGAATCAAGCACATCAAGAAGCATCGAGACGATCGATTAGCAAAAAGTTGTAAGATAGAAGCAAACAACAACATATGCAAACATGGCAGCAGTGATCATTAAGAGGTACGTCCAGATTCTGGATGTATCATTTAGAACTACAGCAAGAAGGACTAGGAAACAAAACAGTTAACTAATTTCCCCAACTATCCAATGACCGAGTGTCCGTGAGCTCTATAACACCTAGTTACATTTTCCACGGGAATCGTAAAGAATGCCTGATGTACCATTTACCAGATTGTTCCGCGGCTGTAGAGAGCCATGTATCAGCAGGAATACAAGCTACGGGGATTCTGCATCCCACAGATTAAACTTCCTGTGCTCGCAACGCATCCAGAAGGAATGTTACAGCATTGTTGTAATTTAAGAAGCCCATGAACCAGAATTCATGATTATCAACGGAAATGACCTGGATGTATTTCTCGGCAGAATTTGTCCTGCTAGATGAAGGATTAACAGCTTTAAGTTGATGTAATGGGATCACGACCTGCATTACACGAAGGATCAAGTGTCAGAGTACAATTGCTGTAAATATGTAACAATGTAAGATCAATCAATGACAGATGAATGCGAGAAGTGGGCTATAAATCAAGTAGCGCAACAAGAAAAGAGCAAACTGGCAACCTTACGTCGCATCATTCTCGTGTCAGCCACAGGCACGAAGTAAAAGCAGCTAGTTGTGAACTTAGTTACTGTCACCAAAATCTCTTACTGCGGCATTCCGGAATCTGATTTGTATAGGATTTATTTAGATATGCCCTCTTACAATTAGGTTTATCTTCCCGAGCAGAAGAACATTGAGGTCTAGATGAGCAAGAAACCGAGAGTATATTACATGGCAGAAAATAGGATAAGGAACAACTTTCTGACCAGAAAAAAAAACCAGAAGTGAAAAGGATAATACAACAACAAAAGCCTTGCTACCATGAATGGAGTTGGCCATAAGAACCCTAGCACCCAAGTAAGCTTTGTAATGTGGTAAACCCTCAGTAACTACCATATGATAGAAGTACTCAGAACAATGTTTGATGTCAAAAGCAGCTTTTACGAGCTCTGTATTTCAGATAATACACAAGCATGGCAAGCCAATGACAGAACATAAGAGAAGCCTTCAACAACAGAGAAAGACGACCTATTGCTCTCATTGGTAACGAGTGAACTTGGAAAACACCCAATATCATGTGAGGAAACGACACAATGCTCCCTTAGAAAACGGGAACCTTGCTGCCCAAATGCTGCCTGGTTTCTGCAAACGGGGGAGAACGGTGTGGACATTTGTCAAGTCCATGTGAGCTTCTTGCAAACAGACTCATGACCGATAGTCAGTAGTGGATAAACTCACCACTGAGCAACATAATGATTCCTAACAGCCAAAAATCGAAGAACCTCAAAGCTGCCGAGGAATATGAAGGAAATTTTTGACCTAGGCTATTCGACTATCGTTCCACATCCGACCACAATATAAATTACAATGCAGATCGGCTGACTCCAGAGTTTGTGAACCCATCTAGAGTCGGTAAAATCCATAGGCCTGATTTGAATATAGAGCTCATGGAGCTAAAGTATCCCATAATGCAAGAAACTATGGGAAATTTAGAGCCTTGAAATGTGGTTCAGTTTGTAAAGTATGCAACCAAGTTCATGCAGCTTTACACAAACATATATGATGAGACATTTGGATAATGTACCAAGAAGCAAATGCCAAGCAAAATCCTCGGGATGCAATGAAAGGTCATAGCAAGGTTCCCACTTATGCTTGCTGCATGAACTGTAGCATTAAACAAGCTTCAGAGTCAGGATACATAATTTTACCTTATAGTAGCTCCATTCGGTTTCATCACCTGCCTTATAGGAGAGGGGACTATCGCTGCAAAATGCAACCTTAGCTGTGGAGACATACAAAACACCCATAACCGGACCAGCAGATGTCGACAAGTAACAAGCAAATGAATTCACAAGTTGTTCGTCTGGAACTGTCTCAAAAGTTTGCTGAAAAATCTTTTCATAACCACCCTCAGCAAGGACCTTAGTACCCTGTGCGATTCTTCCTAGAGCACCATCACTAAAGCTAGGGGCTGTCTTCACTGTATTGAAACATGAAAGTCATGAGCAATAGCTCCCGAAACTAATAAATCGAAGCAAAAAAGGAACAACCAAGTCATTCAGATTGAGAATACAGAAGCTGCATTGATCAACAGTTAACTGCCACTGGTGGCCATTTACTACAAATCCAAACCGACAAGCACAATGATGAATAATATCTCTATCCCAAAAGCATGACAGTAGGGCGAAAAAATATCCATCCCACAGACAAGAGATGAAGAAAGTGTTCTCCACGGACGCATGCTATCTTTTACAAGTTCTTAACTACCCGATCTCGCGTTAAAAGGACAAGGATCCATCTCTCACATATCCATTTCTCTACTGCATCTAGTTCTTCCAAAGCAAATCACAAGTTGAAGTTTCATCGAATCACTAATAATCGTCACATGAGCACCTAACCAATGATACTAAACTATTATCAGCAAGCCACCAAAAGCAACGACACCTTCCCCAAGAACCTAATCAATCGGTTAAGAGCGCGATCATCAGCCAGGCAGCCTCAAACCTCTACCAAACCTTAATCACAATACATGCAATAACCAAGCAGCATTTCAAAGTTTAAACTCATCCGAAACAAACAACAATCATCGGGAATTCGATAAGCTATAACGAACGATACAGGGGGGAGAATGCTCACAATGCTGCCACGTGTTGCCGGCGAGATCCTCGGCCTTCTTCGTAGCCTCTCCCATCTTCTTCCCCCATCTCCCTAGCACGTCCTTAACGGACACAACCGTCTCTGCGTCCCATCACATCCAAAAGAAAAAAAAGAAGAAACCGTCAGATTCGATTCAATAATATCTTTATCGCCTAAGAACGGGTGTAAAAAAAATTCCCAATCCACTTGCCTTTGAAGGAGAAGTTACGAGTGGCAGCCAAACCAGGAGACGACGTGACGTAGGGGTTGGATCCGTCGACGTCCACTCCCCTGTTGAGGCTACGCTCGTTCACGTCATCGACCGGAGGAGTAGGAGGCGATTCCGACACCAGCTCCGGGTTCCATCTCACCGACTTCCGCACGGATCCAGACCGGCCGGGCGCTTCTAGATCGTGCAGGTCGGCCTTCGCGTCTTCCCCGTTCGCCCGCAGGTTCGGGTTCGGGTCGTGATCTGCCGGAAGCGGCGGAGCCTCGGGGTCGGCGTTGGAAGGTGGAGGAGGAGGATGGTGCTCCGGTTGCCGTAGTTGATCGTCCATTTCTTTATTCACTTTCCTTTTCGCTTACTCTCCTCTCCTCTCTCCTTTCTTTTTTTTTTCCTTTTTCCTTTTCTTTTCGAAAACAGTGAGATCAACCTCCTATATAAATTAAAAATAATAAGTTCTAGTACCACAGAAAAATCGGGCAAATTACTCTCACATCCCTGTACTTTGGTTAGCCTCCTCCTAGGGTCCCTGGATTTTGAAAAATGATTTTTCCGTCCCTAAGTTTTGATGATAATAGACTCTCGGGTCCCTGGAGCCGGAATATTTCATATTCTACGGCGAACTCCCACCTGAAATGACCAAAATACCCTCCTACTAAAAAAAACTCTTTTCTTCCCCTTCTTCTTCCTCCCCTTTTCTCTCTCCCCCTCCTCCATCTTCAACCACATCTTCATCTACAACCCCCTCCCAGAAAACCAATTAAACATCCAAAAATTTTAATTAATTAAACACCCATGAACATCCAATTAAACACCAAACAAATTAGAGATGGATGGCCGCGGGGCGGAGGAGCAGAAGGTGAAGGAGAAGCGGTGTTGGCGGGCGGAGCGAGATCAAGTGTTGGCCGCCACGTCTTTATAAAAACCCTATCCATTTTCCACCTCATCTCACTTCCTTCCAACTCCAAACTCCCAACACACTCTTTCACCTCTCTGACCTTCGCTAATACTCTTCATTTCCCGAACCACTCATGGACCCCACCGGCACCGTCATCTTCGCCACCGTCGGCAGATACACGTACGGCTTCGACATCTTCTCCATCTCCACCGCAAATGACGCCGTCCCGTCCGAGTCCCGCCTCACCGATGGCGCATCCGTCAACTTCAACGCCCAGTTCCTAGATGACAACAAATCTGTCATCTTTGTCTCGGAAAGAACCGGGTGTCCCAGAATCTACCTCACCTCTCCCAGCCACGCCAAGCCGGTCCCCCTCCCGTCCGCCCCCTCCAGCCTCTTCCACGACCGACCGGTCGTCTGCAACAACACCTTGTACTTCATCTCAGCCCACGAGGACCCCGGTCGTCCATTTCGGAGCTGATCCGCACTCTACTCCTGTTGAAGAGGCATGAATGAAGAAGAAGTTTTAGAAGTTTTTTGGTTTCTGGGATTGAAGTGGAGGAATAAGAAGATGGAAGATGAAGTTCTTTTACTTTTAGCGAAGATAAGATTGAGTTGGATGGAAATTTATTTTTTTGTAAGGGTTTTTTTTTGTCGTTTTCTTTTTTTTAATAGGAGGGCATTTTGGTCATTTCAAGTGGGGGTTCACCGGAGAAAAATAAATATTCTGGCTAAAAGGACCCGGGAGTCTATTATCATCAAAACTTAGGGACGGAAAAATCATTTTTTAAAATCCAGGGACCCTAGGAGGAGGCTGACCAAAGTACAGGGATGTGAGGGTAATTTGCCCCAGAAAAATCAGTCTAGCCGTAACCAAGCATTCTAGCTAAAGAACCATAAGGCACTTCATCGATCTGAAAAATAGAATCTCCTCTTTTGAGGTTGTGACTGCCGACCTCAGTAAAATCCTCAACCTCTATTTTTCCCTTTTTCCTTTCCCCTTCGCGTTTGCGGGAAATTGAAATTCTCTCGTTTGCTTTTCTTTCTGATTTAACTTTTCTTCTCTCTAAATTAATTAATTAATTAAATTGTGTTTACTAATAATTTCGATCTGGTCCAGGTCGGGTTGTGGTAGTGGCCCCATTTTCCAAGACGTTTCACTTTTTTATTATTTTTCTTAAAGTGAAAGTTGCACTTGACCGAGTCTACTATTTATTTATTACTCTTCAAAAAAAAGTCAAATTTTATCATTTTGGAATGGAAGTCAGATTTAATTTAGATTCAAAAGGAAAAGAATTCTATAAGTTATTCTTATAGAGAAATATTGGTTGGAGCCATCGCTTTCACTAGTTGAGCTAATCCAGTACAAGATCGTTTTATGAGCAAAACTGGGGTAGTTTAGCTAAAGCTTAGGTGTCGCCTATCTTGCATTTTCTTGCCCTTTCGTGCCCTTTCCTTCCCCTTCTTGCCTTATCTTGTCTTCTCTTACATTTTCTTTCGTTTCTTGCTTTTTCTTGCCTTTTCATGCATTTCCTTTCCTTTTCTTTCCTTTTCTTAGCTTATCTTGCCTTTCTTGCCTTATTTTAACTTTTCTTGCCTTATCTTTTCTTATCTTGCCCTTTCTTTTTATTCCTTGCCTTTTATAGCCTTTTCATGCATTTTCTTGCATTTTCTTTCCTTGTCTTGGCTTTTCTTACCTTATCTTACCTTTTCTTGCCTTTTCTTTCCTTTTCTTAACTTTTCATGCATATAACTTGCATTTTCTTGCCTTTTCTAGCTTTATCTTGCCTTAATTTGCATTTTCTTGCATTTTCTTGCCTTTTCTTGTCTTATCTTACCTTTTCTTGTCTTTTCTTTTCTTATCTTGGCTTTTGTTGCCTTATCTTACCTTATCTTACTTTTTCTTTCCTTTTCTTGCTTTTTCTTGCCTTTTCTTGCCTTTTCTTGTAATGTGTTGCATTTTCTTGCCTTTTCTTTTCTATTCTTGCTTTTTCATGCCTTTTTTTTTTACCTTTTCTTGCCTTTTCTTGCCTTTCTTTTTTATTTTATTTTCCTTTTTTTATCTTTTCCTGTCTTTTCTTGTCTTATCTTGACTTTTCTTGCCTTATCTTTATTTTCTTGCCTCTTCTTGCCTTTTCATGCCTCTTCTTGTCTTTTCTTGCCTTTTCATTCATTTTCTTGGCTTTTTTTGCCTTTTCTTGACTTATCTTTCCTTTTCTTGCCTTATCTTGCCTTACTTGCCTTTTCTTTATTTTTTTGCCTTTTTCTTGCCCTATCTTGCCTTTTGTTTCCTTATCTTACCTAATCTTACCTTATCTTGCCTTTTCTTACCCTATCTTGCTGTTTCTTGCATTATCTTGCCTTCTCTGACCTTTTCTTACCCTATGTTGCCTTTTCGTTCATTACCTTGCCTTATATTTCCTTTTCTTGCCTTTTATTGCCTTATATTTCCTTTTCTTTCCTTATCTTGTCTTTTCTTGACTTATCTTTCCTTTTTTTACCTTTTCTTGCCTTTTTCTTTTCTTGCCTTATCTTGCCTTTTTTTGCCTTTTCTTACCTTATCTTACCTTTTCTTTCCTTTTCTTGCCTTTTCTTTCCTTATCTTGGCTTTTCTTACCTTGCCTTACCTTTTCTTGCCTTTTCTTGCTGTATGTTGCCTTTTCTTGCTCTTTCTTGTCTTATCTTACCTTTTCTTATCTTTTCTTTCCTTTTCTTAACTTTTCTTGCCTTATCTTGGCTTTTCTTGCCTTATCTTACTTTTTCTTTCTTTTTCTTTCCTTTTCTTGCCTTATGTTGCCTTTTCTTATCGTATATTGCATTTTCTTGCCTTTTCTTTCCTATTCTTGCCTTTTCCTACCTTTTCTTGCCTTTTCTTTTCTTTTATTGCCTTTCTTTTTTGTTTTCTTGCCTTTTCTTGTCTTATCTTGACTTTTCTTGCCTTTTCTTACCTTTTCTTTGTTTTCTTCCTTCTTCTTGCCAATTCATGCCTCTTCTTGCCTTCTTTCCTTTTCTTGGCTTTTCTTACTTTTCTTGCCTTATCTTAACTTATCTAGCCTTTTTTTGCCTTATCTTAACTTATCTAGTCTTTTCTTGTCTTTTCTTTTCTTTGCTTTTCTTGCCTTATCTTTGCTTTTCTTGCCTTTTCTATCCTTATGTTGTCTTTTCCTATCGTATGTTGCATTTTCTTGCCGTTTATTGACTTTTCCTGCCTTATCTTGTCTTATCTTGCCTTTTCTTGCCTTATCTTTTCTTTTCTTACGTTATCTTCCTCCATTTTCTTGCCTTATCTTCCTCCCTTTTCTTGCCTTATCTTGTCTTATCTTACTTTTTCTTAACTCATCTTGCCTTAAGTTGCCTTTTTTTGCCGTATCTTACCTTTTCTTGCCTTTACTTTCCTTTTCTTTGATTTTCTTTCCTTATCTTGGCTTTTCTTGCCTTATCTTACCTTTTCTTGGCTTTCTTTCATTTTCTTGCCTTTTGTTGCCTTATCTTGCCTTTTCTTGTCGTATGTTGCATTTTTTTTCCTTTTATTGCCTTTTCTTTTCTTTTATTGCCTTTTCCTACCTTTTCTTGCCTTATCATGCCTTTTCTTTTTCTTTCCTTTTCTTGGCTTTTCTTGTCTTTTCTTGCCTTATCATTCATGTTCCTTGCCATTTCTGGCCTTATCCTACCATTTCTGGCCTTTTCTTGTCTTTTCATGCCTTTTCTTTCCTTTTCATGCCTTTTCTTTCCTTTTCTTTCCTTTTGTTGCCTTATCTTGCCTTTTATTGCCTTATCTTTCCTTTTCTTACCTTATCTTCCCTTTTCTTGCCTTTTCTTTCATTATCTTGCCTTCTCTTACCTTATGTTGCCTTTTCATTCATTATCTTGCCTAATCTTTCCTTTTCTTGCCTTATGTTGCCTTTTCTTGGCTTATCTTGGCTTTTCTTGCCTTATCATACCTTATCTTTCCTTTTCTTTCCTTTTTTGCCTTATTTTGCCTTTTCTTGCCCTATGTTAAATTTTTTTTGCCTTTTCTTTCATTTTCTTGCCTTTTCATGCATATACCTTGTCTTTTCTAGCCTTATCTTGCCTTTTCTGGCCTTATCTTGCCTTTTCATGCCTTTTCCTTGCCTTTTCTTGCCTTATCTTACAATTTCTTGCCTTATCTTGCTTTATCTTGCCTTATCTTGCCTTATCTTTCCTTTTCTTAACTTGTCTTGCCTTATCTTGGCTTTTCTTGCCGCATCTTACTTTTTCTTGCCTCATCTTACTTTTTCTTGCTTTTTCTTTCCTTTTCTTCCCTTTTCTTGCCTTTTTTTTCGTATGTTGCATTTTCTTGACTTTTCTTACCTTTTCTTGCCTTTTATTTCCTTTTCTTGCCTTTCTTTATTTGTTTTCTTATCTTTTCTAGCCTTTTCTTGTCTTTACTTACCTTTTCTTGCCTTTTCTTTGTTTTCTTGCTTCTTCTTGCTCTTTCATGCCTTATCTTGCCTTTTATTTCATTTTCTTGGCTTTTCTTGACTTTTCTTGCCTTATCTTAACTTGTCTTGCCTTATCTTAACTTTTCTTGCCTTATCTTTCTTTTTCTTGTCTTTTCTTTCTTTTTTTGCCTTATCTTGCCTTATGTTATCTTTTCTTACCTTATCTTGCCTTTTCTTACCTTATCTTGCCTTTTCTTACCCTATCTTGCTTTTTCTTGCCTTTTCTTTTATTATCTTGCCTTCTCTTACCTTTTCTTACCTGAAGTTGCCTTTTCGTTCATTATCTTGCCTTATCTTTCTTTTTCTTGCCTTTTCATTCCTTATCTTATCTTATCTTGCATTTTTTTGCCTTATCTTTCATTTTCTTATATTTTCCTGCCTTTTCTTGCCTTATCATGCCTTTCCTTGCCTTTCCTTTCCTTTTCTTGCCTTTTCTTGCCTTACCATACCTTTTCTTGCCTTTTCTTTTCTTTCCTTTTCTTGCCTTTTCTTACCTTTTCCTTGCCCTTTCTTTCCTTTTCTTGCCTTTTTTATCCTTATCTTGCCTTTTCTTATCGTATGTTGCATTTTCTTGCCTTTTATTATCTTTTCTTTCCTTTTCTTACATTTTCCTACCTTATCTAGCCTTTTCTTGCCTGATCTTGCCTTTTCCTTTCTTTTCTTGCCTTATCTTGCCTTTTTTTCCTTTTCTTACCTGTTCCTATCTTTTCTTGCCTTGTCTTGCCTATTCATGCATGTTCCTTGC
Source organism: Hypericum androsaemum (assembly GCA_963995505.1). Classification (NCBI taxonomy): domain Eukaryota; kingdom Viridiplantae; phylum Streptophyta; class Magnoliopsida; order Malpighiales; family Hypericaceae; genus Hypericum; species Hypericum androsaemum. The sequence goes on along the minus strand of OZ023181.1, from coordinate 13,877,736 downwards.
CTTTTCTGGCCTTATCTTACCTTTTCATTCCTTTTCATGCCTTTTCTTGCCTTTCTTTTTTGTTTCCTTGTCTTTTCTTGTCTTATCTTGACTTTTCTTACCATATCTTGTCTTTTCTTACTTTTTCTTTCATTATCTTGCCTTCTGTTACCTTTCTTATCTTATGTTTCCTTCTCGTTCATTATCTTGCCTTATCTTTCCTTTTCTTGCCTTTTCTTGCCTTATCTTTCCTTTTCTTGCCTTATCTTGTCTTATCTTGCCTTTTCTTGCCTTATCTTTCCTTTTCTTAGCTTTTCTTGCCTTTTTTTGCCTTATCTTAACTTATCTTGCCTTTATCTTGCCTTTTCTTGTCTTTTCATTCTTTTTCTTTCCTTTTCCTGTCTTTTCTTGCCTTTCCATGCCTTTCCTTGCCTTTTCTGGCCTTATCATACATTTTCTTGCCGTATCTTGGCTTTTATTGCCGTATCTTACCATTTCTTTCCTTTTCTAGCATTTTTTATCCTTATCTTGCCTTTTCTTATCGTATGTTGCATTTTCTTGCCTTTTCTTTCCTTTTCTTACATTTTCTTGCCTTGTCTAGCCTTTACTTACCTGGTCTTTCCTTTTCCTTTCTTTTCTTGCCTTTTCCTACCTTTTCTTGCTTATCTTGCCTTTTTTTCCTTTTGTTGGCTTTTCTTTTCTTTTCTTGCCTTATCTTGCCGTATGTTCTAATTTCTTGCCTTTTCCTGCCTTTTCTTACCTTATCTTGCATTTTCTTTACTTTTCTTGGCTTTCCTTATCTTTTCTTGCCTTATCTTGCCTTTTCATGCCTAGTCCTTGCCTTTTCTGGCCTTATCTGGCCTTTTCTATCTTTTTCTTCCCTTTTCTTGCCTTTTCATGCCTTTTCCTTATCATTTCTCACCTTTTCTTGCCATTTTTTTGCCTTTTCTTGCCTTATCTTACCTTTTTATGCCTTTTTTTGGATTTTCTTGCCTTATCTTGGCTTTTATTGCCTTATCTTACCTTTTATTTCCTTTTCTTGCCTTTTTTATCCTTATCTTGCCTTTTCTTATCGTACGTTGCATTTTCTTGCCTTTTCTTTCCTGTTCTTACATTTTCTGGCCTTATCTAGCCTATTCTTGCCTGGTCTTGCCTTTTCCTTTCTTTTCTTGCCTTTTCCTACCTTTTCTTGCCTTATCTTGCCTATTCATGCACGTTCCTTGCCTTTTCTGGCCTTATCTTGCCTTTTCTCTACTTTTGTTTCCTTTTCATGCCTTTTCATACCTTTTCTTACCTTTTCTTGTCTTTTCATGCATTTTCATGCATTTTCTTTCCTTTTCCTGGCTTTTCTTGCCTTTGTATGCCTATACCTGGCCTTTTCAAGCCAATACCTTGCCTTTTCTGCCCTTATCTTACATTTTCTTACCTTTTCTTGCCTTATCTTACTTTATCTTGTCTTTTCTTGTCTTATGTTAAATTTTCTTGTCTTTTCTTTCCTTTTCTTAGCTTTTCTTGGCTTTTCTTGGCTTTTCTTGCCTTATCTTACCATTTTTTGCTTTTTCTTTCCTTTTCTTGCCATTTCTTATAATATCTTACATTTTCTTACCTTTTATTGCCTTTTCTATCATATTCTTGCCTTTTCCAGTCTTTTCTTTGTCTTATCTTGACTTTTCTTGCCTTATCTTGTATTTTCTTACATTTTCTTTGTTTTCTTGCTTCTTCTTATTTTTCATGCCTTTTCTTGCCGTTTCATGGCTTCTCTTAACTTTTGTTGCCTTATCTTAACTTATCTTGCCCTTTCTTGCCTTATCTTTCCTTTTCTTGACTTACCTTGCCTTTTCTTGCATTTTCTTTCTTTTATTGCTTTATCTTGCCTTTTCTTGCCTTCTACTGCCTTTTCTTGCATTTTCTTGCTTTTTTATCATTATCTTGCCTTTTGTTTCCTTATCTTACCTAATCTTTCCTTTTCTTACCATATCTTCTCTTTTCTTACTTTTTCTTTCATTATCTTGCCTTCTGTTACCTTTCTTATCTTATGTTTCCTTTTCGTTCATTATCTTGCCTTATCTTTCCTTTTCTTGCCTTTTCTTGCCTTATCTTTCCTTTTCTTGCCTTATCTTGTCTTATCTTGCCTTTTCTTGCCTTATCTTTCCTTTTCTTAGCTTTTCTTGCCTTTTTTTTGCCTTATCTTAACTTATCTTGCCTTTATCTTGCCTTTTCTTTCTTTTTTTGCCTTATTTTGCCTTTTCTTGCCTTACCATACCTAATCTTACCTTATCTTGCCTTTTCTTACCCTATTTTGCCTTTTCTTGCTTTTTCTTTCATTATCTTGCCTTCTCTTACCTTTTCTTACCTTATATTGCCTTTTCGTTCATTATCTTGCCTTATCTTTCCTTTTCTTTCCTTATCTTGTCTTATCTTGTCTTATCTTGCCTTATCTTTCCTTTTCTTACCTTTTCTTGCCTCTTCCTTTGCTGGCCTTATCTTGCCTTTTTTTGCCTTTTCTTACCTTATCTTGCCTTTTCTTTCCTTTTCTAGCCTTATCTTGGCTTTCCTTGCCTTACCTTTCCTTTTCTTGCCTTTTTGTGCCTTATCTTGCTTTTGCTTGCTATATGTTGCATTTTCTTGCCTTTTCTTGCCTTATCTTAGTTTTTCTTGTCTTATCTTACCTTTTCTTGTCTTTTCTTTCCTTTTCTTAACTTTTCTTACCTAATCTTACCTTATCTTGCCTTTTCTTACCCTATTTTGCCTTTTCTTGCTTTTTCTTTCATTATCTTGCCTTCTCTTGCCTTTTCGTTCATTATCTTGCCTTATCTTTTCTTGCCTTATCTTTCCCTATCTTTCCTTATCGTGTTTTATCTTGTCTTATCTTGCCTTATCTTTTCTTTCCTTACCTTTTCTTGCCTCTTCCTTATCTGGCCTTATCTTGACTTTTTTTGCCTTTTCTTACCTTATCTTGCCTTTTCTAGCCTTATCTTGCCTTTCCTTATCTTACCTTTCCTTTTCTTACCTTTTTGTGCCTTATCTTGCCTTTTCTTGCTATATGTTGCATTTTCTTGCCTTTTCTTGCCTTATCTTGACTTTTCTTGTCTTATCTTACCTTTTCTTGTCTTTTCTTTCCTTTTCTTAACTTTTCTTGCCTTATCTTGGCTTTTCTTGCCTTATATTACTTTTTCTTTCTTTTTCTTTCCTTTTCTTACCTGTTCTTAACTTATGTTGCCTTTTCTTATCGTATGTTGCATTTTCTTTCTTATTCTTGCCTTTTCCAGCCTTTTCTTGCCTTTCTTTTTTGTTTTCTTGTCTTTTCTTGTCTTATCTTGACTTTTCTTGCCTTATCTTGCATTTTCTTACCTTTTTCTTTGTTTTCTCCCTTCTACTTGCCTTTCCATGCCTTTTCTTGGCTTTTCTTAACTTTTCTTGCATTATCTTTACTTATCTTGCCTTATCTTTCTTTTTCTTACCTTATCTGACCTTTTCTTACCTTATCTGGCCTGCCTTTTCTTACCTTATCTTACATTTTCTTGCCCTATCTTGCCTTTTTTTGCCCTATCTGGCCTTTTCTTTACTTATCTTGCCTTTTCTTTCATTATCTTGCCTTCTGTTACCTTTTCTTACCTTATGTTGCCTTTTCGTTCATTATCTTGACTTATTATTCCTTTTCTTGTCTTATCTTTCCTTTTTTTTCCTTATCTTGTCTTATCTTGCTTTTTCTTGCCTTTTTTGCCTTTTTTGCCTTATCTTGCCTTTTCTTTTCTTTTCTTTTCTTGACTTTTCTTTCCTTATCTTGGCTTTTCTTGCCTTACCCTACCTTTTCTTGCCTTTTCTCTCATTTTCTTGCCTTATCTTGCGGTATGTTGCATTTTCTTGCCTTTTATTGCCTTTTCTTTCCTTTTCTTGCCTTTTCCTGCCTTTTCTTGGCTTATCTTGCATTTTCTTTCCTTTTCTTGGCTTTCCTTATCTTTTCTTGCCTTATCTTGCCTTTTCATGCATGTTCCTTGCCTTATCTGGCCTTTTCTGTCCTTTTCTTCCCTTTTCATGCCTTTTCCTTACCTTTTCTTGTCTTTTCTTGCCATTCTTGCCTTTTCATGCCTTATTTTGCCATTTCTTGGATTTTCTTGCCTTATCTTGGCTTTGATTGCCTAATCTTACCTTTTCTTTCTTTTTCTTGCATTTTTTTATCATTTTCTTGCCTTTTCTTATCGTATGTTGCATTTTCTTGCCTTTTCTTTCCCTTTCTTACATTTTCCTGCCTTGTCTAGCCTTTACTTACCTGGTCTTTCCTTTTCCTACTTTTTCTTGCCTTATCTTGTCTTTTCTTGTTTATCTTGCCTTTTTTTCCTTTTATTGGCTTTTCTTTTCTTTTCTTGCCTTATCTTGCCTATTCATGCATGTTCTTTGCCTTTTCTGGCATTTTCTTGCATTTTCTTTCCTTTTCTTACATTTCTTTCCTTTTCTTACCTTATCTTGCCGTATGTTCCATTTTCTTGCCTTTTCTTGCATTTTCCTGCCTTTTCTTACCTTATCTTGCATTTTCTTTACTTTTCTTAGCTTTCCTTGTCTTTTCTTCCCTTATCTTGCCTTTTCATGCCTAGTCCTTGCCTTTTCTGGCCTTGTCTGGCCTTTTCTATCTTTTTCTTCCCTTTTCTTGCCTTTTTATGTCGTTTACTTACCATTTCTCGCCTTGTCTTGCCATTTTTTGCCTTTTCTTGCCTTATCTTACCTTTTTATGCCTTTTCTTGCCTTATCTTACCTTATCTTGCCTTTTCTTGCCTTATCTTTCCTTTTCTTGCCTTTTTTGCCTTATCTTGCCTTTTCTTGCATTTTCTTTCTTTTTTTTGCTTTATCTTGCCTTTTCTTGCCTCTTCTGGCATTTTCTTTCTTTTTTTCTTTATCTTGCCTAATCCTACCTTATCTTTCCTTTTCTTACCATGTCTTGTCTTTTCTTGCTTTTTCTTTCATTATCTTACCTTCTGTTACCTTTCTTACCTTATGTTTCCTTTTCGTTCATTATCTTGCCTTATCTTTCCTTTTCTTACCTTTTCTTGCCTTTTCCTTTTCTTGCCTTATCTTGCCTTTTTTTGCCTTTTCTTACCTTATCTTGCCTTTTATTTCCTTTTCTTGTCTTATCTTGCCTTATCTTACATTTTCTTACCTTATCTGGCCTTTTCTTACCCTATCTTGCCTTTTCTTGCCTTATCTTGTGTTTTCTTTCATTATCTAGCCTTCTCTTATGTTTTCTTACCTTATGTTGCCTGTTTCTTCATTATCTTGCCTTTTCTTTCCTGTTCATGCCTTATCTTTCCTTTTCTTTCCTTACCTTATCTTATCTTTCCTTTTCTTCCCTTACCTTTCCTTTTCTTACCTTTTCTTGCCTTTTTTACCTTTTCTTGCCTTTTCATTCCTTTTCTTGCCTTTTCATTCCTTTTCTTGGCTTTTCTTACCTTTTTTTGCCTTATCTTTCCGTATGTTGCATTTTCTTGAATTTCATTGCCTTTTCTTTCCTTTTCTTACCTTATCTTGCATTTTCTTTCCTTTTCTTGGCGTTCCTTGTCTTTTCTTGCCTTATCTTGCCCTTTCATGCATGTTCCTTGCCTTTTCTGTCCTTTTCTTTCATTTTCTTTACTTTTCATGCCTTTTCAATTCCATTTCTTTCCATTTCCTGCCATTTCTTGCCTTTTCTTGCCTTATCCTGCCTTTTCTCTGATTTTCTTACTTTATCTTAGGTTTTCTTGCCTTATCTTACCTTTTCTTTCCTTTTCTTGCCTTTTTTATCCTTATCTTGCCTTTTCTTATCGTATGTTGCATTTTCCTGCCTTATCTAGCCTTTTCTTGCCTGATCATTCCTTTTCCTATCTTTTCTTGTATTTTCTTATCTTTTCATGCCTTTCCAAGCCTTTTCTTTCCTTTTCTTATCTTTTCTTGCCTATACCTTGCCTTTTCATGCCTTTTCTGGCCTTATCTTCCCTTTTCTTGTCTTATCTTACCTTTTCTTTTATTATCTTTTCTTTCATTTTCTTAACTTATCTTGGCTTATCTTGGCTTATCTTACTTTTTTCTTGCCTTTTCTTGCCTTATGTTACCTTTTCTTATCTTATGTTGCATTTTCTTGCCTTTTATTGCCTTTTCTTTCCCATTCTTGCCTTTTCCTGCCTTTTCTTTCCTTTTCTTGCCTTTCTTTTTTGTTTTCTTGTCTTATCTTGACTTTTCTTGCCTTTTCTTACCTTTTCTTTGTTTTCTTCCTTCTTCTCACCTTTTCATTCCTTTTCATGCTTTTTCTTTCCTTTTCTTGGCTTTTCTTGACTGATCTTGCCTTATCTTAACTTATCTTGCCTTATCTTACCTTTTCTAGCCTTATCTTTCCTTTTCCTTCTTTTTATTGCCTTAACTTGCCTTTTCTTTCTTTTTTTGCCATATCTTGCCTTATCTTACCTTTTCTTACCTTATCTTACCTTTTCTTACCTTATCTTGCCTTTTCTTACCATATCTTACCATTTCTTGCCTTATCTTGGCTTTTCTTGGCTTTTCTTGGCTTTGCTTTGCTTTCCTTTTCTTGCCTTATCTTGCCTTTTGTTGCCTTTTTCTTGCCTTATTTTCTTTCTCTTGCCTTATTTTCCTTCTCTTGCCATATTTTGCCATATTTTGCCTTTTCTTGCCTCTTCATGCCTTTTCTTATCTTTTCTTTCATTTTCTTGCCTTTTCTTGTCTTTTCTTGCTTTATCTTTCCTTTTCTCTCTTTTTCTTTCCTTTTTTAGAATTTTCTCGCCTTTTCTTGTGTTTTCTTGCCTCTTCATGCCTTTTTTTTATCTTGCCTTTTCTTACATTTTCTTGCCTTTTCTTGCATTTTCTTGCCTTTTCTTGCATTTTCTTGCCTTGTCTTGCCTTATCTTACCTCTTCATGCCTTTTCTTGTCTTTTCTTTTCTTTCCTTATCGTGCCCTTTCTTGCCTTTTCTTGCAATTTTCTTGCATTTTCTTTCCTTTTTTTTACCTTGTCTTGCCTTTTCTTACCTTTTCCTTAGTTTGTCTTGCCTTTTCTTGCATGTTCTTTTCTTTTCTTGCCTTATCTTGCACTTTCTCTCTTTTTCTTTCCTTTTCTTGCCTTGTTTTTCCTTTTCTTGCCATTTCTTTCCTTATCTTGCCTTTTTTTCCTTTTCTTGCCTTTGTTGCATTTTTTTATTTTTTTTTCTTTTCTTGCCTTTTCTTTCTTTTTTTTGCATTATCTTGCCTTCGTCTGCGTTATCTTGTCTTTTCCTTGCTTTTTCTTGCCTTTTCTTTCCTTCTCTTGCCTTTGTCTACGTTATCCATCCTTTTCCTTGCTTTTTTTTGCCTTTTCTTTCCTTATCTTGCTTTCTCTTGCCTTTTTCTCCTTTTCTTTTTGTTTCTTGCCTTATCTTGCCTTTCTTGCCTTTTCTTTCCTTATCTTGCATTTTCTTCCCTTATCTAGTCTTTTCTTTCCTTTTCTTGTCTTTTCTTGCTTTATATTTCCTTTTCTCTCCCTCTCTTTCCTTTTCTTGCCTTTTCTTTCCTTATGTTGCCTTTTTTTTGCCTTATCTTACCTTTTTCTCTTTTTCTTGTTATTTCTTGCCTTATCTTGCCTCTTCTTTCCTAATCTTGCCTTTTCATCCCTTATATCGCCTTTACTTGGCTTTTTTTGCCTCATCTTTCCTTTTTTTTCAGTGTCTTGCCTTTTTTCGCCTTGTCTTATCAATTGTTGCATTTTCTTTCCTTATCTTGCCTCTTCTTGTCTCTACATGTCTTTTCTTGTCTTGTCTTTCCTTTTGTTGCCTTTTTCTTGCCTTATTTTACCATATCATGCCTTTTCTTATATTTTCTTTCCTTTTCTTGCCTTTTCATGCTTTATCTTTCATTTTCTCTCTTTATCTTTCCTTTTCTTGACTTTTCTCACCTTTTCGTGTGTTTTTTTGCCTCTTCATGCCTTTTTTTTCCTTATCTTGCCTTATCTTGCATTTTTTTGCTTTGTCTTGCCTTATCTTGCCTTTTCTTACCTCTTCATGCCTTTTCTTGTCATTTCTTTCCTTTTCTTAACTTATCTTGCCCTATTTTACCTTTTCTTGCCTTATCTTACCTTTTGTTGTCTTTTTCTTGCCGTTTCTTGCCTTATTTTTCCTTATCTTGCCTCTTCATGCCTTTTCTTGTCTTTTCTTTCCTTTTCTTGCCTTTTTCTTATCTTTTCTTGCTTTATCATTCCTTTTCTCTCATTTTCTTTCCTTTTCTTACCTTTTCTTGCCTTTTCTTTTTTTTTTCTTGCCTCTTTATGCCTTTTTTTCCTTATCTTCCCTTTTCTAGCCTTATTTTGCATTTTCTTGCCTTGTCTTGCCTTTTTTTCCTTGTCTTGCCCTATCTTGCCTTTTCTTACCTCTTCATGCCTTTTCTTGTCTTTTCTTTCCTTTTCTTGCCTTATCTTGACCTATCTTGCCTTATCTTGCATTTTCTTGCCTTTTTCTTGCCTTATCTTGCCTCTTCATGCCTTTTCTTGTCTTTGCTTTCCTTTTCTTGCCTTTTCTTGTCTTTTCTTGCTTTATCATTCCTCTTCTCTCTTTATCTTTCCTTTTTTTCCTTTTCTCGACTTATCTTACATTTTCTTTTCTCTTCATGCCTTTTTTTCCTTATCTTGCCTTTTCTAGCCTTATCTTGCATATTCTTGCGTTGTCTTGTCTTCTTTCGCCTTGTCATGCCTTATCTTTCCTTTTCTCTCTTTATCTTTCCTTTTCTTGCCTCTTCATGCCTTTTTTTTTCTTATCTTGCATTTTCTAGCCTTATCTTGCATTTTCTTGCCTTTTTTGCCTTGTCCTACCTTATCTTTTCTTTTTTACCTCTTCATGCATTTTTTTTGTCTTTCCTTGCCTTATCTTGCCCTATCTTGCATTTTGTTGCATTTTTCTTGCATTTTCTTTCCTTTTCTTGCCTTTCCTTTTCTTGCCTTATCTTGCCATTTCTAGCATTGTCTTGCATTTTCTTGCCTTTTCTTACCTTTTCCTTTGGTTTGTCTTGCCTTTCCTTGCCTTATCTTGCCTGTTCTTGTCCTTTCTTGCCTTTTCTCTCTTTTGCTTGCCTTTTCTTGCCTTGTTTTGCCTTTTCTTGCCTTTTCTTTATTTTCTTGCCTTTTTCTTCCCTTTCCTTTCCTTATCTTGCCCTATCTTGCCTTTCCTTGCATTTTCTTGCATTTTCTTTCCTTTTCTTTCCTTTTCTTGCCTTTACTTTCTTTTTCTTGCCTTTTCTTATCTTTCCTTGCCTTTTCCTTTCATTTTCTTGCCTTTTCTTGCCTCATCTTACCTTTTCTTTCCTCATCTTTCCATTTCTTGCCTTTTCTTGCATTATCTTGTCATTTGTTTGCTTTTTTGCCTTTTCAAGCTTTTTCTTGCCTTTTTCTTTTCTTTTCGTTTCTTGCCTTATCTTGCCTTTTCTTCCCTTATCTTGCCCTTTCATGCCTTATTTTGCCTTATCTTGGCTTTGCTTGCCTCTTCATGCCTTTTCTTGTCTTTTCTTTCTTTATCTTTCCTTTTCTCTCTTTTTCTTTCCTTTTCTTGCCTTTTCATTCCTTATCTTGCCTTTTTTTTGCCTTATCTTACCTTTTTCTCTTTTTCTAGTTGTTTCTTGCCTTTTCTTTACTAATCTTACATTTTCATTCCTTATTTCACTTTTTCTTGCCTTTTTTTTGCCTTGTCTTATCTTTTCGTGTCTTGCCTTTTTTTTGCCTTGTCTTATCTTTTCTTGCATTTTCTTTCCTTATCTTGCATTTTCTTTTCATTTCATGTCTTTTCTTGTCATGTCATTCCTTTTCCTGCCTTATCTTGCTTTTTGTTGCCTTTATCTCGCCTTATCTTTCCTTTTTCTTGCCTTTTCTTCTCTTTCCTTGCCTTATTTTACTTTATCTTACCTTTTCTTGCCTCATCATGCATTTTCTTATATTTTCATTCCTTTTCTTGTCTTTTCATGCTTTATCTTTCATTTTCTCTCTTTTTCATTCATTTTCTTGACTTTTCTCGCCTTTTCGTGTGTTTTCTTGCCTCTTCATGTCTTTTTTTTTCCTTATCTTGCCTTATCTTGTATTTTATTGCCTTGTCTTGCCTTACCTTGCCTTTTCTTACCTCTTCATGCCTTTTCTTGCCTTATGTTGCCCTATCTTGCCTTTTGTTGCCTTATCTTACCTTTTGTTGCCTTTTTCTTGCCTTTCCTTGCCTTATTTTCCCTTATCTTCCCTTTTCTTGCATGTTCATGCCTTTTCTTGTATTTTCTTTCCTTTTCTTGCCTTATCTTGTCTTTTCTTGCTTTTCTTTCCTTAAAGGCAAGATAACGTAAGAAAAGACCAGAACATGCAAGATAAGGCAAGGAAAAGTAAGACAAAAAAAGGAAAAGGTAAGAAAAGGCAAGAAAATGCAAGATAAGGCTTGAAATGGCAAGACAAGGCAAGAAAAGGCAAGACAAGGCAAGAAAAGGAAAGAAAAGGTAAGAAAAAGGCAATAAAAGGAAAGATAGGGCAAGATAAGGTAAGAAAAGGAAAGAAAAGACAAGAAAAGGCATGAAGAAGTAAGAAAAGGCAAGATAAGGCAGGACAAGGCAAAAAATGCAAGACAAGGCAAGAAAATGCAAGATAAGGCTAGAAAAGGCAAGATAAGGAAAAAAAGGCCTGAAGAGGCAAGAAAACATAAGAAAAGGCGAGAAAAGGAAAGATAAAGAGAGAAAAGAAAAGATAAAGCAAGAAAAGACAAGAAAATGCAAGAATAGACAAGAAAAGGCATGAAGAGGCAAGAAAAGGCAAGATAAGGCAAAATAAGGCAAGAAAAAGGCAAAAAAAGGGAAGATAAGGCAACAAAAGGCAACAAAAGGCAAGATAGGGAAAGATAAGGCAAGAAAAGGAAAGAAAAGATAAGAAAAGGCATGAAGAGGTAAGAAAAGGCAAGATAAATCATGACAAGGAAAAAAAATGCATGACAAGGCAAGAAAATGCAAGATAAGGCTAGAAAAGGCAAGATAAGGTAAAAAAAGCATAAAGAGGCAAGAAAACACAAGAAAAGGTTTCCTTGTTTTGCCTTTTCGTTCCTTTTCTTGCCTTTTCTTATCTTTTCTTTCCTTTTCTTGCCTTTTTCTTTGCTTTTCTTGCATTTCCTTGCTTTATCTTGCCTTATCTTGCCTTATCTTGCCTTTCCTTGCCTTTCCTTGCCTTTTCTTTCCTTATCTTTCCTTTTCTTGCCTTATCTTGCCTATACTTTCTTTTTCTTGGCTTTTCTTTCCTTATCTTTCCTTTCCTTACCTTTCCTTGCATTTTCCTTTCTTTTCTTTGCCTTTTCTTGCCTCATCTTGCTTTTTCTTTCCCAATCTTGCCTTTTCTTGCATTATCTTACAATTTCTTTCCTTTTCTTGCCTTTTTCTATTTTCCTTTTCGTTTCTTACCTTTCTCACCTTTTCTTTCCTTATCTTGCCTTTTCTTCCCTTATCTTGCCTTTTCTTGCCTTATCTTGTCTTTTCTTGCCTCTTCATGGCTTTTCTTGTCTTTTCTTTCCTTTTTTTGCCTTTTCTTGTCTTTTCTTTCCTTTTTTTGCCTTTTCTTGTCTTTTCTTGCTTTATCTTTCCTTTTCTGTCTTTTTCTTTCCTTTTCTTGCCTTTTCTTTCCATATCTTGCCTGATCTTACCTTTTTCTCTTTTTCTTGTTGTTTCTTGCCTTATCTTGCCTTTTCTTTCCTAATCTTGCCTTTTCATCCCTTATCTCACCTTTTCTTGCCTTTTTTGCCTTATCTTGCCTTTTCATGTCTTTTCTTGCTTTATCTTTCCTTTTCTCTCTTTTTCTTTCCTTTTGTTGCCTTTTCTCGCCTTTTCTTGTATTTTCTTCTCTTTATGCCCTTTTTTTCCTTATCTTGCCTTCTCTAGCCTGATCTTGCATTTTCTTGCCTTGTCTTCCCTTGTCTTACCTTTTTTACCTCTTCATGCCTTTTCTTGTCTTTTCTTTTCTTTTCTTGCCTTTTCTTGCCCTATTTTGCCTTTTGTTTCCTTTTGTTGCCTTTTCTTGGCTTTTGTAAGGTTTTTCTTGCCTTATTTTGCCTTATCTTGTCTCTTCTTGCCTTTTCTCGCCTTTTCTTGTATTTTCTTGCCTCTTTATGCATTTTTTTTCCTTATCTTGCCTTTCCTAGCCTTATCTTGAATTTTCTTGCCTTGCCTTGCCTTTTTTTGTCTTGTCTTCCCTTATCTTGCCTTTTTTACCTCTTCATGCCTTTACTTGTCTTTTCTTTCCTTTTCTTGCCTTATCTTACCCTATCTTGCCTTTTGTAGCCTTTTTCTTGCCTTCTTTTGCTTTATCTTGCCTTTTCTTGCCTCTTCATGCCTTTTCTTATCTTTTCTGTCATTTTCTTGCCTTTTCTTGTCTTTTCTTGCTTTATCTTTCCTTTTCTCTCTTTATCTTTCCATTTCTTTCCTTTTCTTTCCTTTTCTCGCCTCTTCATGCCTGTTTTTCCTTATCTTGCTTTTTATAGCCTTATCTTGCATATTCTTGCCTTGTCTTGCCTTTTTTTTCCTTGTCCTGCCTTATCTTGTCTTTTCTTGCCTCTTCATGGCTTTTCTTATCTTTTCTTTCCTTTCTTTCCTTATCTTGCCTTTTATTGCTTTTTTCTTGCCTTTTCTTACCTTTTCTTACCTTGTCTTGCCCTTTCTTGCCTTGTCTTGCCATTTCTAGCCTTGCCTTACATTTTCTTGGCTTTTCTTTCCTTTTCTTTGGTTTTGTCTTGCCTTTCCCTGCCTTGTCTTGCCTGTTCTTGTCTTTTCTTACCTTATCTTGCCTTTTCTCTCTTTTTCTTGCTTTGTTTTGCCTTTTCTTGCTTTTTCCTGCCTTTCTTGCCTTTTCTTGCCATTGCTTTCCTTTTCCTGCCTTTTCTTCCCTTTCCTTGCCATTCCTTGCCTTATCTTGCCTTATTTTGCCTTTCCTTTCCTTTCCTTGGATTTTCTTGACTTATCTTTCCTTATCTTTCCTTTTCTTGCCTTTACTTTCATTTTCTTGCCTTTTCTTTCCTTATCTTTCCTTTTCGTACCTTTCCTTGCCTTTTCCTTTCCTTTTCTTGCCTTTTCTTGCCTCATATTGCCTTTTCTTTCCTCATCTTGTCTTTTCTTGTATTATCTTGCCATTTCTTTCCATTTCTTGCCTTCCCATGCTTTTTCTTTCTTGTTCTTGCCTATTATTGCCTTTTCATGCCTTATCTTGCTTTTTCTTGCATTATCTCTCCTTTTCTTGCTTGTTGTTCCCTTTTCTTGCATTTTCTTGCCTTTATCTTTCCATTTCTTACGTTATCTTTCTTTTTCTTGCCTTTCCTTGCCTTTTCTTCTCTTTTCTTACCTTTTATTGCCTTTTCTTTTCTTATCTTGACTTTTCCTTGCATTTTCTTGCCTTTACTTTTCTTATCTTGCATTTTCTTGCCATTTCTTGCCTTGTCTTGCCTTATCTTGCCTTATCTTGCCCAATCTTACCTTTTCTTGTCTTATCTTGCCTTTTTTTTCCCAATCTTGCCTTTTCTTGCCAATCTTGCCTTTTTTACCTTATCTTGCCTTATCTTGACTTTTTTTTCCTTATCTTGCATTTTCCTTGCCTTTTATTACCTTTTTTGGCATTTTCCTTGCCTTATCTTGCCTTATCTTGCCTTTTCTTTTCTTATCTTGCCTTTTCCTTGCCTTTTTTTGCTATTTCTTGTCTTTTCTTTCCTTTTCTTGCCTTTTCTTCCCCATCTTGCTTTTTGTTGCCCTATCTTGCCTTTTCTTGACTTACCTTGCCTTATCTTGCCTTATCTTGCAAGATAATGCAAGAAAAGGCAAGAAACGCAAGGAAACGGTAAGATACAGAAAAAAAAGGAAGACAAGGCAAGACAAGGCCAAAAAAGACAAGAAAAGGCAACATAAGGAAAGAAAAGCCAAGATAAGGAAAGAAAAGCCAAGAAAATGAAAGAAAAGGAAAGAAAATGCAAGACAAGGAAGGAAAAGCCAAGACAATACAAGAAAAGGAAAGAAAAGGCTAGAAAATGCAAGATAAGGAAAGAAAAGCCAAGAAAATGCAAGATAAGGAATGAAAAGGCAAGAAATGGCAAGGAAAACGCTAGATAAGGAAAGAAAAGGCAAGAAATGGCTAGGAAAATGCAAGATAAGGCAATAAAAGGCCAAAAATGATAAGAAAAGGCAAGGAAAATGCAAGATAAGGCAAGAAAAGGCACGAAAGGTAAAGAAAAGGCAAGAAAATGCAAGATAAGGAAATAAAAGCCAAGAAATGGCAAGGAAAGGCAAGATAAGAAAAGAAAAGACAAAATAATGCAAGAAAAGACAAGAAAATGCATGAAAAGGCAAGAAATGGCAAGCAAAATGCAAGATAAGGCAAGAAAATGCAATAAAAGATAAGAAAAGGTAAGAAAAAGGCAAGACAAGTCAAAAAAAGGCAAGATAAAGAAAGAAAGAGCAAAAAAAGCAAGAAAAGACAAGAAAAGATAATAAAAGGCAAGAAAAGGCAAGCTAAGGCAAGATAAGACAAGAAAAGGCAAGGAAAAGGCAAGAAAAGGAAAGATAAGGCAAGAAAAGGCAAGATAAGGCAAGAAAAGGCATGAAAAAGAAAGATAAGGCAAAGAAAGGCAAGGAAAAGGCAAGATATGGAAAGTAAAGGCATGATAAAGCAAGAAAAGGTAGGATAAGGAAAAAAAAGATAAGATAAGGCAAGACAAGGCAAAAAAAAGCAAGAAAAGGCAAGATAAGGCAAGAAAGGCAAGAAAAAGGCAAGATAAGGAAAGAAAAGTGAAGATAATGCAAGAAAAGGCAAGAAACGCAAGGAAAAGGTTAGATAAGAGAAGGAAAGGCAAGATAAGGCGAGGAAAATGCATGAAAAGGAAAGAAAAGGGAAGGAAAAGGCAAGATAAGGAAAAAAAAGGTAAGGGCAAGGCAAGAAAAGGTAAGATAAGGCAAGAAAAGGCAAGAAAAAGGCAAGATATTAAAAGAAAAGGCCAGAAAAGACAAGGAAAGACAAGAGAAGGCAAGAAAAGGCGGGGAAAAGGGAGGATCAGGTAAGAGAAGGAAAGGAAAAGGCAAGATAAGGAAAGTCAAGGCAAGATAAGGCAAGAAAAGGCAAGAAAATGCAAGATAAGGTAAGAAAGGGTAAGAAAAGGCAAGGAAAAGGCAAGGAAAAGGCAAGAAAAGGCAATAAAAGGCAAGAAAGATAAGAAAAGTTAGGCTAAGGCAAGAAAAGGCAAGGAAAAGGCAAGATAAGGAAAAAAAAGGCAATAAAAGACAAGAAAAAGAAAGAAAATGTAAGAAAAAGCAAGGAAAAGGCAAGATAGTTAAAGAAAAGGCAAGATAAAATAAGAAAAGGTAAGAAAATGCAAGTAAAGGAGAGAAAAGGCAAGAAAAGGAAAGAAAAGTAAAGAAATGTAAAGAAAAGGCAAGATAAGGAAAGAAAAGGCAAGGAAAATGCAAGAAATGTAAAGAAAAGGCAAGATAAGGAAAGAAAAGGCAAGGAAAATGCAAGAAATGGCAAGAAAAGCAAGGAAAAGGCAAGATATGGCAAGAAAAGATAAGATAAGGAAAGAAAATGAATGAAAAGGCTAGAAAAGATAATAAAAGGCAAGAAAAGTGAAGATAAGGCAAGAAAAGGTGAGAAAAGGCAAGGAAAAGGCAAGATAAGGGAAGAAAAGGCATGAAATGGCATGAAAAAGGCTAGGAAAAGGCAAGATTAGGAAAGAAAAGGCTAGATAATTCAAGAAAAGGCAAGAAAAGCAAGATAAGGAAGAAAAAGACAAGATAAGGCAAGACAAGGCCAAAAATGATAAGAAAAGGCAAGATAAGGTAAGACAAGGCCAAAAATGACAAGAAAAGGCAAGATAAGGAAAGAAAAGGCAAGATACGGAAAGAAAAGCCAAGAAAAGGCAAGAAAATTAAAGAAAAGGTAAGAAAATGCAAGATAAGGAAAGAAAAGCCATGAAAAGGCAAGAAAGGAAAAGAAAAGGCAAGAAAATTTAAGATAAGGAAAGAAAAGGCAAGAATTGGCAAGGAAAAGGCAAGATGAGGAAAGCAAAGGCAAGAAAAGGGAAGAAAAGGGAAGAAAAGACAAGAAGAGGCAGGAAAAGGCATAAAAAGGCAAGAAAAGATAAGAAATTGGAAGAAAAGGCAAGGAAAATGAAAGATAAGGAAAGAAAAGGCAAGGAAAAGGCATGATAAGGCAAGGAAAAGGCAAGATAAGGAAAGAAAAGGCATGATAACGATAGAAAAGACAAGATAAGAAAAGGAAAGGCAAGAAAAGGCAAGGAAAAGATAAGATAAGGAAAGAAAATACAAGATAAGGCAAGAAAGGGCAAGAAAAGGCAAGAAAAAGCAAGAAAAGGAAAGAAAAGATAATAAAAGGCAAGAAAAGGCAAGTTAAGGCAAGAAAAGGCAAGGAAAAGGCAAGATAAGGAAAGATAAGGCAAGAAAAGACAAGAAAAGGTAAGAAAAGGCAAGAAAAGGAAAAATAAAGAAATAAAAGGAAAGATAAGGCAAGAAAGGGCAAGAAAGTAAAAGAAAAGGCAAGCTAAGGCAAGATAAGGAAAGAAAAGGCAAGGAAAAGGCAAGATAAGGAAAGAAAAGGCAAGAAAAGGCAAGAAAAGGCAAGTTAAGGCAAGAAAAGGCAAGAAAAATAAAGATAAGGCAAGAAAAGGGAAGGAAAAGACAAGATATGGAAAGTAAAGGCATGATAAGGCAAGAAATGGAAAGATAAGGATAGAAAAGGCAAGATAACGCAAGAAAAGGTAAAAAATGCAAGGAAAAGGTAAGATAAGGAAAGAAAAGGCAAGATAAGGCAAGACAAGGCAAACAAAAGGAAAGATTATGCAAGAAAAAGCAAGTAAAATGCAAGATAATGCTGGACAAGGAAAAAAAAGGAAAGAAAAAGCAAGAAAGGCAAGGAAAAGGCAAGAAAAAGGAAAAAAAGTCAAGATAATGCAAGAAAAGATAAGAAATGCAAGGAAAAGGTAAGATAAGGAAAGAAATGGCAAGTAAGGCAGGGTAAGGCAAGATAAAGAGAAGGCAAGGAAAAGGCAAGAAAAGGTAAGAAAAGGCAAGATAAGGCAAAAAAAGGCAAGAAAAAGAAAGAAAAAGGCAAGATATTAAAAGAAAAGGCCAAAAAAGATAAGAAAAGGTAAGATAAGAAAAGAAAAGATGAGAAAAGGCGAGGAAAAGGGAAGATAAGGCAAGAGAAGGCAAGGAAAAGGCAAGACAAGGAAAGACAAGGCAAAATAAGGCAAGAAAATGTAAGAAAATGCAAGATAAGGTAAGAAATGGTAAGAGAAGGCAAGGAAAAGGCTAGACAAGGCAAGGAAAAGGCAATAAAAAGCAAGAAAAGACAAGAAAAGGTAAGCTAAGGCAAGATAAGGCAAGAAAAGGCAAGGAAAAGACAAGAAAAGTTAAGATAGCGTAAGAAAATGCCAGAAAAAGAAAGAAAAGGTAAGAAAAAGCAAGGTAAAGTAGAGATAAGGAAAAAAAGGCAAGATAATGCAAGAAAAGGAAAGAAAAGGCAAGAAAATGTAAGAAAATGCAAGAAAATGAGAGAAAAGGCAACAAAAGGCAAGGAATGGCAAGGAAAATGCCAGATAAGGAAAGAAAAGGCAAGTTAAGGCAAGAAACACAAGGAAAAGGTATGATACAGAAAGAAAAGGCAAGATAAGGCAAGACAAGGCCAAAAAAGACAAGAAAAGGCAAGATAAGGAAAGAAAAAGCAAGTTACGGAAAGAAAATCCAAGAAAAGGCAAGAAAATTAAAGAAAAGGCAAGAAAATGCAAGATAAGGAAAGAAAAGCCATGAAAAGGCAAGAAAGGAAAAGAAAAGGCAAGAAAATGTAAGATAAGGAAAGAAAAGGCAAGAAATGGCAAGGAAAAGGCAAGATAAGGAAAGCAAAGGCAAGAAAAGGCAAGAAAAGGCATGAAAAGGCAATAAAAGATAAGAAAAGGCAAGAAAAGGCAAGGAAAATGAAAGATAAGGAAAGAAAAGGCAAGGAAAAGGCATGATAAGGCAAGGAAAAGGCAAGATAAGGGAAGAAAAGGCATGATAACGCTAGAAAAGACAAGATAAGCAAAGGAAAGGCAAGGAAAAGACAAGATAAGGAAAGAAAATGCAAGATAAGACAAGAAAGGGCAAGAAAAGGCAAGAAAAAGGCAAGAAAAGGTAAGAAAAGATAATAAAAGGTAAGAAAAGGCAAGTTAAGGCAAGAAAAGGCAAGGAAAAGGCAAGATAAGGAAAGATAAGGCAAGAAAAGGCAAGATAGGCAAGAAATGGAAAGATAAGGGAAGAAAAGGCAAGGAAAAGGCTAGATTTGGAAAGAAAAGGCATGATAAGGCAAGAAAAGGAAAGAAAAGACAAGAAAATGCAAGATGAGGAAAGAAAAGGCAAGAAAAGGTAAGAAAATAAAAAGAAAAGGAAAGAAAAGCCAAGCAAAGGCAAGAAATGGAAAGAAAAGGTAAGAAAATGCAAGATAAGGAACGAAATGGCAAGAAATGGCAAGAAAAAGGCAAGATAAGGAAAGAAAAAGGCAAGATAAGGCAAGAAAGGATAAGAAAAGGCAAGAAAAGACATGAAAAGGCAATAAAAGGTAAGAAAAGACATGAAAAGGCAATAAAAGGCAAGAAAGATAAGAAAAGTTAGGCTAAGGCAAGAAAAGGCAAGGAAAAGGCAAGATAAGGAAAAAAAAAGCAATAAAAGACAAGAAAAAGAAAGAAAAGGTAAGAAAAAGCAAGGAAAAGGCAAGATAGTTAAAGAAAAGGCAAGATAAAATAAGAAAAGGTAAGAAAATGCAAGTAAAGGAGAGAAAAGGCAAGAAAAGGAAAGAAAAGGAAAGAAATGTAAAGAAAAGGCAAGATAAGGAAAGAAAAGGCAAGGAAAATGCAAGAAATGTAAAGAAAAGGCAAGATAAGGAAAGAAAAGGCAAGGAAAATGCAAGAAATGGCAAGAAAAGCAAGGAAAAGGCAAGATATGGCAAGAAAAGATAAGATAAGGAAAGAAAATGAATGAAAAGGCTAGAAAAGATAATAAAATGCAAGAAAAGTGAAGATAAGGCAAGAAAAGGTGAGAAAAGGCAAGAAAAGGCAAGGAAAAGGCAAGATAAGGGAAGAAAAGGCATGAAATGGCATGAAAAAGGCTAGGAAAAGGCAAGATTAGGAAAGAAAGGCTAGATAATTCAAGAAAAGGCAAGAAAAGCAAGATAAGGAAGAAAAAGACAAGATAAGGCAAGACAAGGCCAAAAATGATAAGAAAAGGCAAGATAAGGTAAGACAAGGCCAAAAATGACAAGAAAAGGCAAGATAAGGAAAAAAAAGGCAAGATACGGAAAGAAAAGCCAAGAAAAGGCAAGAAAAGGTAAGAAAATGCAAGATAAGGAAAGAAAAGCCATGAAAAGGCAAGAAAGGAAAAGAAAAGGCAAGAAAATTTAAGATAAGGAAAGAAAAGGCAAGAATTGGCAAGGAAAAGGCAAGATAAGGAAAGCAAAGGCAAGAAAAGGGAAGAAAAGACAAGAAGAGGCAGGAAAAGGCATAAAAAGGCAAGAAAAGATAAGAAATGGCAAGAAAAGGCAAGGAAAATGAAAGATAAGGAAAGAAAAGGCAAGGAAAAGGCATGATAAGGCAAGGAAAAGGCAAGATAAGGAAAGAAAAGGCATGATAACGATAGAAAAGACAAGATAAGAAAAGGAAAGGCAAGAAAAGGCAAGGAAAAGATAAGATAAGGAAAGAAAATACAAGATAAGGCAAGAAAGGGCAAGAAAAGGCAAGAAAAAGCAAGAAAAGGAAAGAAAATATAATAAAAGGCAAGAAAAGGCAAGTTAAGGCAAGAAAAGGCAAGGAAAAGGCAAGATAAGGAAAGATAAGGCAAGAAAAGACAAGAAAAGGTAAGAAAAGGCAAGATAAGGCAAGAAAAGGAAAAATAAAGAAATAAAAGGAAAGATAAGGCAAGAAAGGGCAAGAAAGTACAAGAAAAGGCAAGCTAAGGCAAGATAAGGAAAGAAAAGGCAAGAAAAGGCAAGAAAAGGCAAGAAAAGGCAAGTTAAGGCAAGAAAAGGCAAGAAAAATAAAGATAAGGCAAGAAAAGGGAAGGAAAAGACAAGATATGGAAAGTAAAGGCATGATAAGGCAAGAAATTGAAAGATAAGGATAGAAAAGGCAAGATAACGCAAGAAAAGGTAAAAAATGCAAGGAAAAGGTAAGATAAGGAAAGAAAAGGCAAGATAAGGCAAGACAAGGCAAACAAAAGGAAAGATTATGCAAGAAAAAGCAAGAAAAATGCAAGATAATGCTGGACAAGGAAAAAAAAGGAAAGAAAAAGCAAGAAAGGCAAGGAAAAGGCAAGAAAAAGGAAAAAAAGTCAAGATAATGCAAGAAATGATAAGAAATGCAAGGAAAAGGTAAGATAAGGAAAGAAATGGCAAGTAAGGCAGGGTAAGGCAAGATAAAGAGAAGGCAAGGAAAAGGCAAGAAAAGGTAAGAAAAGGCAAGATAAGGCAAAAAAAGATAAGAAAAGGTAAGATAAGAAAAGAAAAGATGAGAAAAGGCGAGGAAAAGGGAAGATAAGGCAAGAGAATGCAAGGAAAAGGCAAGACAAGGAAAGACAAGGCAAAATAAGGCAAGAAAAGGTAAGAAAATGCAAGATAAGGTAAGAAATGGTAAGAGAAGGCAAGGAAAAGGCTAGACAAGGCAAGGAAAAGGCAATAAAAAGCAAGAAAAGACAAGAAAAGGCAAGATAAGGCAAGAAAAGGCAAGGAAAAGACAAGAAAAGTTAAGATAGCGTAAGAAAATGCCAGAAAAAGAAAGAAAAGGTAAGAAAAAGCAAGGTAAAGTAGAGATAAGGAAAAAAAAGGCAAGATAATGCAAGAAAAGGAAAGAAAAGGCAAGAAAATGTAAGAAAATGCAAGAAAATGAGAGAAAAGGCAACAAAAGGCAAGAAATGGCAAGGAAAATGCCAGATAAGGAAAGAAAAGGCAAGTTAAGGCAAGAAACACAAGGAAAAG
Organism: Hypericum androsaemum; assembly: GCA_963995505.1. Classification (NCBI taxonomy): domain Eukaryota; kingdom Viridiplantae; phylum Streptophyta; class Magnoliopsida; order Malpighiales; family Hypericaceae; genus Hypericum; species Hypericum androsaemum. Next base: position 13,856,764 of record OZ023181.1, on the reverse strand, counting down.
GTATGATACAGAAAGAAAAGGTAAGATAAGGCAAGACAAGGCCAAAAAAGACAAGAAAAGGCAAGATAAGGAAAGAAAAAGCAAGTTACGGAAAGAAAATCCAAGAAAAGGCAAGAAAATTAAAGAAAAGGCAAGAAAATGCAAGATAAGGAAAGAAAAGCCATGAAAAGGCAAGAAAGGAAAAGAAAAGGCAAGAAAATGTAAGATAAGGAAAGAAAAGGCAAGAAATGGCAAGGAAAAGGCAAGATAAGGAAAGCAAAGGCAAGAAAAGGCAAGAAAAGGCATGAAAAGGCAATAAAAGATAAGAAAAGGCAAGAAAAGGCAAGGAAAATGAAAGATAAGGAAAGAAAAGGCAAGGAAAAGGCATGATAAGGCAAGGAAAAGGCGAGATAAGGGAAGAAAAGGCATGATAACGCTAGAAAAGACAAGATAAGCAAAGGAAAGGCAAGGAAAAGACAAGATAAGGAAAGAAAATGCAAGATAAGACAAGAAAGGGCAAGAAAAGGCAAGAAAAAGGCAAGAAAAGGTAAGAAAAGATAATAAATGGTAAGAAAAGGCAAGTTAAGGCAAGAAAAGGCAAGGAAAAGGCAAGATAAGGAAAGATAAGGCAAGAAAAGGCAAGATAGGCAAGAAATGGAAAGATAAGGGAAGAAAAGGCAAGGAAAAGGCTAGATTTGGAAAGAAAAGGCATGATAAGGCAAGAAAAGGAAAGAAAAGACAAGAAAATGCAAGATGAGGAAAGAAAACGCAAGAAAAGGTAAGAAAATAAAAAGAAAAGGAAAGAAAAGCCAAGCAAAGGCAAGAAATGGAAAGAAAAGGTAAGAAAATGCAAGATAAGGAAAGAAATGGCAAGAAATGGCAAGAAAAAGGCAAGATAAGGAAAGAAAAAGGCAAGAAAGGATAAGAAAAGGCAAGAAAAGACTTGAAAAGGCAAGAAAAGGTAAGAAAAGACATGAAAAGGCAATAAAAGGCAAGAAAGATAAGAAAAGTTAGGCTAAGGCAAGAAAAGGCAAGTAAAAGGCAAGATAAGGAAAAAAAAGGCAATAAAAGACAAGAAAAAGAAAGAAAAGGTAAGAAAAAGCAAGGAAAAGGCAAGATAGTTAAAGAAAAGGCAAGATAAAATAAGAAAAGGTAAGAAAATGCAAGTAAAGGAGAGAAAAGGCAAGAAAAGGAAAGAAAAGTAAAGAAATGTAAAGAAAAGGCAAGATAAGGAAAGAAAAGGCAAGGAAAATGCAAGAAATGTAAAGAAAAGGCAAGATAAGGAAAGAAAAGGCAAGGAAAATGCAAGAAATGGCAAGAAAAGCAAGGAAAAGGCAAGATATGGCAAGAAAAGATAAGATAAGGAAAGAAAATGAATGAAAAGGCTAGAAAAGATAATAAAAGGCAAGAAAAGTGAAGATAAGGCAAGAAAAGGTGAGAAAAGGAAAGAAAAGGCAAGGAAAAGGCAAGATAAGGGAAGAAAAGGCATGAAATGGCATGAAAAAGGCTAGGAAAAGGCAAGATTAGGAAAGAAAAGGCTAGATAATTCAAGAAAAGGCAAGAAAAGCAAGATAAGGAAGAAAAAGACAAGATAAGGTAAGACAAGGCCAAAAATGATAAGAAAAGGCAAGATAAGGTAAGACAAGGCCAAAAATGACAAGAAAAGGCAAGATAAGGAAAGAAAAGGCAAGATACGGAAAGAAAAGCCAAGAAAAGGCAAGAAAATTAAAGAAAAGGTAAGAAAATGCAAGATAAGGAAAGAAAAGCCATGAAAAGGCAAGAAAGGAAAAGAAAAGGCAAGAAAATTTAAGATAAGGAAAGAAAAGGCAAGAATTGGCAAGGAAAAGGCAAGATAAGGAAAGCAAAGGCAAGAAAAGGGAAGAAAAGACAAGAAGAGGCAGGAAAAGGCATAAAAAGGCAAGAAAAGATAAGAAATGGCAAGAAAAGGCAAGGAAAATGAAAGATAAGGAAAGAAAAGGCAAGGAAAAGGCATGATAAGGCAAGGAAAAGGCAAGATAAGGAAAGAAAAGGCATGATAACGATAGAAAAGACAAGATAAGAAAAGGAAAGGCAAGAAAAGGCAAGGAAAAGATAAGATAAGGAAAGAAAATACAAGATAAGGCAAGAAAGGGCAAGAAAAGGCAAGAAAAAGCAAGAAAAGGAAAGAAAAGATAATAAAAGACAAGAAAAGGCAAATTAAGGCAAGAAAAGGCAAGGAAAAGGCAAGATAAGGAAAGATAAGGCAAGAAAAGACAAGAAAAGGTAAGAAAAGGCAAGATAAGGCAAGAAAAGGAAAAATAAAGAAATAAAAGGAAAGATAAGGCAAGAAAGGGCAAGAAAGTACAAGAAAAGGCAAGCTAAGGCAAGATAAGGAAAGAAAAGGCAAAGAAAAGGCAAGATAAGGCAAGAAAAGGCAAGAAAAGGCAAGTTAAGGCAAGAAAAGGCAAGAAAAATAAAGATAAGGCAAGAAAAGGGAAGGAAAAGACAAGATATGGAAAGTAAAGGCATGATAAGGCAAGAAATGGAAAGATAAGGATAGAAAAGGCAAGATAACGCAAGAAAAGGTAAAAAATGCAAGGAAAAGGTAAGATAAGGAAAGAAAAGGCAAGATAAGGCAAGACAAGGCAAACAAAAGGAAAGATTATGCAAGAAAAAGCAAGAAAAATGCAAGATAATGCTGGACAAGGAAAAAAAAGGAAAGAAAAAGCAAGAAAGGCAAAGAAAAGGCAAGAAAAAGAAAAAAAAGTCAAGATAATGCAAGAAAAGATAAGAAATGCAAGGAAAAGGTAAGATAAGGAAAGAAATGGCAAGTAAGGCAGGGTAAGGCAAGATAAAGAGAAGGCAAGGAAAAGGCAAGAAAAGGTAAGAAAAGGCAAAAAAAGGCAAGAAAAAGAAAGAAAAAGGCAAGATATTAAAAGAAAAAGCCAAAAAAGATAAGAAAAGGTAAGATAAGAAAAGAAAAGATGAGAAAAGGCAAGGAAAAGGGAAGATAAGGCAAGAGAATGCAAGGAAAAGGCAAGACAAGGAAAGACAAGGCAAAATAAGGCAAGAAAAGGTAAGAAAATGCAAGATAAGGTAAGAAATGGTAAGAGAAGGCAAGGAAAAGGCTAGACAAGGCAAGGAAAAGGCAATAAAAAGCAAGAAAAGATAAGAAAAGGTAAGCTAAGGCAAGATAAGGCAAGAAAAGGCAAGGAAAAGACAAGAAAAGTTAAGATAGCGTAAGAAAATGCCAGAAAAAGAAAGAAAAGGTAAGAAAAAGCAAGGTAAAGTAGAGATAAGGAAAAAAAGGCAAGATAATGCAAGAAAAGGAAAGAAAAGGCAAGAAAATGTAAGAAAATGCAAGAAAATGAGAGAAAAGGCAACAAAAGGCAAGAAATGGCAAGGAAAATGCCAGATAAGGAAAGAAAAGGCAAGTTAAGGCAAGAAACACAAGGAAAAGGTATGATACAGAAAGAAAAGGCAAGATAAGGCAAGACAAGGCCAAAAAAGACAAGAAAAGGCAAGATAAGGAAAGAAAAAGCAAGTTACGGAAAGAAAATCCAAGAAAAGGCAAGAAAATTAAAGAAAAGGCAAGAAAATGTAAGATAAGGAAAGAAAAGGCAAGAAATGGAAAGGAAAAGGCAAGATAAGGAAAGCAAAGGCAAGAAAAGGCATGAAAAGGCAATAAAAGATAAGAAAAGGCAAGAAAAGGCAAGGAAAATGAAAGATAAGGAAAGAAAAGGCAAGGAAAAGGCATGATAAGGCAAGGAAAAGGCAAGATAAGGGAAGAAAAGGCATGATAACTCTAGAAAAGACAAGATAAGCAAAGGAAAGGCAAGGAAAAGACAAGATAAGGAAAGAAAATGCAAGATAAGGCAAGAAAGGGCAAGAAAAGGCAAGAAAAAGGCAAGAAAAGGTAAGAAAAGATAATAAAAGGTAAGAAAAGGCAAGTTAAGGCAAGAAAAGGCAAGGAAAAGGCAAGATAAGGAAAGATAAGGCAAGAAAAGGCAAGATAGGCAAGAAATGGAAAGATAAGGGAAGAAAAGGCAAGGAAAAGGCAAGATTTGGAAAGAAAAGGCATGATAAGGCAAGAAAAGGAAAGAAAAGACAAGAAAATGCAAGATGAGGAAAGAAAAGGCAAGAAAAGGTAAGAAAATAAAAAGAAAAGGAAAGAAAAGCCAAGCAAAGGCAAGAAACGGAAAGAAAAGGTAAGAAAATGCAAGATAAGGAAAGAAATGGCAAGAAATGGCAAGACAAAGGCAAGATAAGGAAAGAAAAAGGCAAGATAAGGCAAGAAAGGATAAGAAAAGGCAAGAAAAGGCAAGAAAAGGCATGAAAAGGCAAGAAAAGGTAAGAAAATGCAAGAAAAGGCAAGATAAGGAAAGGAAAATGCAAGATAAGGCAAGAAAAGACAAGAAAATGTAAGATAAGGCAAGATAAGGCAAGAAAAGGAAAAATAAAGAAATAAAAGGAAAGATAAGATAAGGCAAGAAAGGGCAAGAAAAGGCATGAAAAAGGCAAGAAAAGGCAAGGAAGTACAAGAAAAGGGAAGCTAAGGCAAGATAAGGAAAGAAAAGACAAGGAAAAGGCAAGATAAGGAAAGAAAAGGCTAGAAAATGCAAGATAAGGCAAGAAAAGGCAAGAAAAATAAAGATAAGGAAAGAAAAGGCAAGGAAAAGAAAAGATATGGTAAGTAAAGGCATGATAAGGCAAGAAATGGAAAGATAAAAATTGAAAAGGCAAGATAACGCAAGAAAAGGCAAAAAATTAAAGGAAAAGGTAAGATAAGGAAAGAAAAGGGAAGATAAGGCAAGACAAGGCAAAAAAAAAGGAAAGATTATGCAAGAAAAAGCAAGAAAAATGCAAGATAAGGCTGGACAAGGAAAAAAATGGCGAGAAAAGGCAAGAAAGGCAAGAAAAAGAAAAAAAAAGTCAAGATAATGCAAGAAAAGACAAGAAATTTAAGGAAAAGGTAAGATAAGAAAAGGAATGGCAAGTAAGGCAGGGTAAGGCAAGATAAAGAGAAGGCCAGGAAAAGGCAAGGAAAGGTAAGAAAATGTAAGATAAGGCAAAAAAAGGCAAGGAAAAGGCAAGAAAAAGTAAGGAAAAGGCAAGATATTAAAAGAAAAGGCCAAAAAAGATAAGAAAAGGTAAGATAACTAAAGAGAAAATGAGAAAAGGTGAGGAAAAGGGAAGATAAGGCAAGAGAAGGCAAGGAAAAGGCAAGATAAGGAAAGACAAGGCAAAATAAGGCAAGAAGAGGCAAGAAAATGCAAGATAAGGTAAGAAAAGGCAAGGAAAAGGCAAGGAAAAGGCTAGACAACGCAAGGAAAAGGCAAGAAAGGCAATAAAAAGCAAGAAAAGACAAGAAAAGGTAAGCTAAGGCAAGATAAGGCAAGAAAAGGCAAGGAAAAGGCAAGAAAAGCTAAGATAGAGCAAGAAAATGCCAGAAAAAGAAAGAAAAGGTAAGAAAAAGCAAGGTAAAGTAGAGATAAGGAAAAAAAGGCAAGATAATGCAAGAAAAGGAAAGAAAAGGCAAGAAAAGGTAAGAAAATGCAAGAAAATGTGAGAAAAGGCAATAAAAGGCAAGAAATGGCAAGGAAAAGGCAAGTTAAAGCAAGAAAAGGCAAGTTAAAGCAAGAAAAGGCAAGAAAAAGGCAAGATAAGGAAAGAAAAGACAGGGAAAATGCAAGAAAAGGTAAGAAAAGGCAAGATAAGGAAAGATAAGGTAAAATAAGCCAAGAAAAGGTGAGAAAAGGCAAGAAAAGGCAAGGAAAATGCAAGATAAGGGAAGAAAAGGCAAGAAAATGAATGAGAAGGCAAGAAAAAGGCTAGGAAAAGGCAATATAAGGAAAGAAAAGGCTAGATAATGCAAGAAAAGGCAAGAAACGCAAGGAAAAGGCAAGATAAGGAAAGAAAAGCCAAAAAAGGCAAGAAAATGAAAGAAAGGCAAGAAAACACAAGATAAGTAACCAAAAGCCAAGAAAAGGCAAGAAAAGGAAAGAAAATGCAAGATAAGGAAAGAAAAGCCAAGAAAAGGAAACCAAAGGCAAGAAAATGCAAGATAAGGAAAGAAAAGGCAAGGAATAGGGAAGGGTAAGAAAATGCAAGATAAGGAAAGAAAAGCCAAGAAAAGGAAACCAAAGGCAAGAAAATGCAAGATAAGGAAAGAAAAGGCAAGGAATAGGGAAGGGTAAGAAAATGCAAGATAAGCAAAAGAAAAGGCAAGGAAAAGGGAAGATAAGGAAAGAAAAGGCAAGATAAGTCAAGAAAGGGCAAGAAAAGTTAAGAAAAATACAAAAAAGGCAAGAAAAGGCAAGAAAAGATAATAAAAGGCAAGAAAAGGCAAGCTAAGGCAAGATACGGCAAGAAAAAGAAAGTTAAGGCAAGAAAAGGCAAGGTAAGGCAAAAAAAGTCATGAAAAGGCAAGAAAAGGAAAGGAAAAGGCAAGATAAGGAAAGAAAAGACTAGATAAGGCAAGCAAAAGGAAAGTGAAGGCAAGAAAAATGCAAGAAAAGGCAAGAAAAGGCAAGGAAAAGGCAAGATAAAGAAAGAAAAGGATAGATAAGGCAAGAAAAGATAAGATAAGGCAATACAAGGCAAGAAAAAACAATAAAAGGCAATAAAAGGGAAGATAAGGCTAGAAAAGGCAAGATAAGGCGCGAAAAGGCGCAAAAAAGCAAGAAAAGGTAAGATAAGGGAAGAAAAGGCATGAAAAAGTTAGAAAAAGCCAAGAAAAAGGCAAGATAAGGAAAGAAAAGGCAAGATAATGCAAGAAAAGGCAAGAAACGCAAGGAAAAAGTAAGATACGGAAAGAAAAGGCAAGACAAGGCGAAAAAAGACAAGAAAATGCAAGATAAGGAAAGAAAAGCCAAGAAAAGGCAAGAAAAGGCAAGAAAATGAAAAATAAGGAAGGAAAAGGCAAGAAAAGGAAAGAAAATGCAAGATAAGGAAAGAAAAGCCTAGAAAAGGAAAAAAAGGGCAAGAAAAGGCAAGAAAAAGGTAAAAAAAGGCAAAGAGGCAAGAAAAGGCAAGAAAAGATAGTAAAAGGCAAGAAAAGGCAAGCTAAGGCAAGATAAGGCTAAAAAAGGCATGGAAAAGGCAAGATAAGGAAACATAAGGCAATATAAGGCAAGAAAAGGCAAGAAAAAGAAAGATAAGGCAAGATAAGGCAAGATATGGAAAGAAAAGGCATGTTAAGGCAAGAAAAGGAAAGATAAGGAAAGAAAATGCAAGATGAGGAAGCAAAAGGGAAGATAAGGCTAGAAAAGGCAAGATAAGGCAAGAAAAGGTAAGAAAAAGCAACAAAAGGAGAGAAAAAGCAAGAAAAAGCAAGAAATGGCAAGGAAAAGGCTAGATAAGGAAAGAAAAGGCAAGATAAGGCAAGGAAAGTCAAGAAAAGAAAAGAAAAGTAGAGAAAAGACAAGATAAGGAAAAGAAAAGGCAAGATAAAGAAAGAAAAGGCAAGAAATGGCAAGGAATGGCAAGGAAAATAGATGATAATGCAAGAAAAGATAAGAAAAGGCAAGAAAAGGCAAGAAAAGGCAAGGAAAAGGCAAGATAAGGCAAGGAAAAGGAAAGAAAAGGAAAGAAAAGGCATGTAAAAGGAAAAAAAGGCAAGAAAACATAAGATAAGGCAAGAAAAGGCTAGAAAGGGCAATAAAAGGCAAGAAAAGATAATAAAAGACAAGAAAAGGGAAGATAAGGCAAGAAAATGCAAGATAAGGCATGAAAAGGTGAGAAAAAGTAGGAAACGACAAGGAAAAGGCAAGATAAGGCAAGATAAGGCATAAAAAAGCAAGAAAAAGGCAAGGAAAAGGCAAGATAAGGAAAGAAAAGGTAAGATAATGCATGAAAAGGCAAGAAACACAAGGAAAAGGTAAGATACAGAAAGAAAAGGCAAGATAAGGCAAGATAAGGCCAAAAAGACAAGAAAAGGCAAGATAAGGAAAGAAAAGGCAAGATCAAGAAAGAAAATCCAAGAAAATACAAGATAAGGAAGGAAAAGCCAAGAAAAAGCAAGAAAAAGCAAGATAAAGAAAGAAAAGCCAAGAAAATTCAAGAAATTGCAAGATAAGGAAAGAAATGGCAAGGAAAAGGCAAGATAAGGAAGGAAAAGATAGGACAAGGCAAGAAAAGGCAAGAAAAGACATGAAAAGGAAAGAAAATGTATGAAAAGGAAAGAAAAGGTAAGGAAAAGGCAAAAAAAGGTAAGAAAAGACAAGAGAAGGCAAGGAGAAGGCAAGCTAAGGCTAGAAAAGGCAAGGAAAAGGCAAGATAAGGAATGAAAGGGTAACATAAGGCAAGAAAGGGCAAGAAAAGGCAAGAAAAAGGGCAAAAAGGCAAGAAAAGACAATAAAAGGCAAGAAAAGGAAACATAAGGCAAGAAAAGACAAGAAAAGGAATGATAATGCAAAAAAAAGGAAGATATGGAAAGAAAAGGCATGTAGAGGCAAAAAAAGGAAAGATAAAGAAAGAGAAGGCAAGATAAGGAAGAAAAAGGTAATAAAATGCAAGAAAAGGAGAGAAAAGGCGAGAAAAAGCAAGAAATGGAAAGGAAAAGGCTAGATAAGGAAAGAAAAGGCAAGAAAAGGTAAGAAAAGATAAGAAAAGTAAAGAAAAGGCAAGATATGGAAAAGAAAAGGTAAGACACAAAAAGAAAAGCCAAGAAAAGGCAAGATAAGGAAAGAAAATCCAAGAAAAGGCAAGAAAATACAAGATAAGGAAATAAAAGCCAAGAAAAGGCAAGAAAACGAAACAAAAGGCAAGAAAATGAAAGAAAAGGCAAGAAAATGCAAGATAAGGAAAGAAAAGGCAAGAAATGGCAAGGAAAATGCAAGATAAGGAAAGAAAAGGCAAGATAAGGCACGACAAGGTAAAAAAAGGCAAGATAAGGCAAGAAAATGCAAGGAAAAGGCAAGATAAGGAAAGAAAATGCAAGACAAGGAAGCAAAAGGCAAGATAAGACAAGATAAGACAAGAAAAGGCAAGATAAGGCAAGAAATACAAAAAAAAGGAAGAAAAGGTAAGAAAATGCTAGAAAAGGAGAGAAAAGGCAAGAAAAGGCAGGAAATGGAAAGGAATAGGCTATAGGAAAGAAAATGCAAGAAAAGACAAGAAAAGTCATGAGAAGGCAAGAAAAGAAAAGGAAAAGGCAAGAAAAGGAAAGAAAAGGCTAGATAATGCAAAAAAGGCAAGAAAAGGCAAGGAAAAGGCAAGACAAAGAAAAAAAAGGGTAGATAAGACAAAAAAAATAAGAAAAGGCTAGAAAAGGCAATAAAAGGCAAGTAAAGACAATAAAAGACAAGAAAAGGGAAGATAAGGCCCGAAAAGGCGAGGAAAAGCAAGAAAAGGCTAGGAAAAGGCAAGATAAGGGAAGAAAAGGCATGAAAAAGCAAGAAAAAGGCAAGGAAAAGGCAAGATAAGGAAAGAAAATGTAAGATAATGCAAGAAAAGGCAAGAAACGCAAGGAAAAGGAAAGATACAGAAAGAAAAGGCAAGACAATGCCAAAAAAGACAAGAAAATGCAAGATAAGGAAAGAAAAGCCAAAATAAGGCAAGAAAAGGAAAGAAAAGGCAAGAAAAGGAAAGAAAAGGCAAGAAAATGCAAGATAAGAAAGGAAAATCCTAGAAAAGGCAAGAAAATGCAAGATAAGAAAAGTAAAGCCAAGAAAAGGAAAGCAAATGCAAGAAATTACAAGGTAAGGAAAGAAAAGGCAAGAAATGGCAAGGAAAAGGCAAGATAGGGAAAGATAAGGCAAGAAAAGGCATAGAAAGGTAAGAAAAGGCAAGAAAAGGCAAGGAAAATGCAAGATAAGGCAAGAAAAGGCAAGAAAAAGGCAAGGAAAATTCAAGATAAGGCAAGAAAAGGCAAGAAAAAGGCAAGAAAAGGAAAGAAAAGATAAATTAAGGCAAGAAAAGGCATGGAAAAGGCTAGATATGGAAAGAAAAGGGATGATAAGGCAAGAAAAGGAAAGGAAAGACAAGAAAATGCAAGATGAGGAAAGAAAAGGCAAGAAAATAAAAAAAATAAGGAAAGAAAAGCCAAGAAAAGGCAAGAAACAGAAAGAAAAGGTAAGAAAATTCAAGATAAGGAAAGAAATGGCAAGAAATGGTAAGAAAAAGGCAAGATAAGGAAAGAAAAGGCAAGATAAGGCAAGAAAAGGCAAGAAAGGACAAGAAAAGGCAAGAAAAGGCAAGATAAGGCAAGGAAAATGCAAGATAAGGCAAGAAAAGGCAAAAAATGGCAAGAAAATGCAAGATAAGGCAAGAAAAGGAAAAATAAAGAAATAAAGGAAAGATAAGGCAAGAAAGGGCAAGAAAAGGCATGAAAAAGGAAAGAAAAGGCAAGAAAGTACAAGAAAAGGCAAGCTAAGGCAAGATAAGGAAAGAAAAGGCAAGGAAAAGGCAAGATATGGAAAGAAAAAGCAAGAAAAAGAAAGATAAGGCAAGAAAAGGCATGATATGGAAAGTAAAGGCATGATAAGGCAAGAAAAGGAAAGATAAGGATAGAAAAGGCAAGATAACGCAAGAAAAGGCAAAAAAATGCAAGGAAAATGTAAGATAAGGAAAGAAAAGGCAAGATAAGGATAGACAAGGCAAAAAAAGGAAAGATTATGCAAGAAAAAGCAAGGAAAATGCAAGATAAGGCTGGACAAGGAAAAAAAAGGCAAGAAAAGGCAAGATAAGGCAAAGGCAAGAAAGGCAAGATAAGGCAAAGGCAAGAAAGCCAAGGAAAAGGCAAGAAAAGGAAAGAAAAGTAAAGATAATCCAAGAAAAGATAAGAAATGCAAGGAAAAGGTTAGATAAGGAAAGAAATGGCAAGTAAGGCAGGGTAAGGCAAGATAAAGAGAAGGTAAGGAAAAGGCAAGGAAAGGTAAGAAAAGGCAAGATAAGGCAAAAAAAAGGCATGGAAAAGGCAAGAAAAAGGAAGGAAAAGGCAAGATATTAAAAGAAAATGCAAGAAAAGGCCAAAAAAGATTAGAAAAGGTAAGATAAGTCAAGAAAAGATGAGAAAAGGCGAGGAAAAGGGAAGATAAGGCAAGTTAAGGAAAGACAAGGCAAGATAAGGCTAGGAAAGGCAAGAAAATGCAAGATAAGGTAAGAAAGGGTAAGAAAAGGCAAGGAAAAGGCTAGACAAGGCAAGAAAAAGGCAAGAAAAGGCAATAAAAAGTAACAAAAGATAAGAAAAGGCAAGAAAAGGCAAGGAAAAGGCAAGATAAGGCTAGAAAAGGAAAGATAACGCAAGAAAATGCCAGAAAAAGAAAGAAAAGATAAGAAAAAGCAAGGAAAAGTATAGATAAGGAAAAAAAAGGCAAGATAATGCAAGAAAAGGAAAGAAAAAGGCAAGAAAGGGTAAGAAAATGCAACAAAAGAAGAGAAAATGCAACAAAAGGCAAGAAATGGCAAGGAAAATGCCAGATAAGGAAAGAAAATGCAAGTTATGGAAAGAAAAGGCAAGCAAAAGAAAAATAAGGAAAGATAAGGCAAGATAAGGCAAGAAAAGGCAAAAAAAGACAAGGAAAATGCAAGAGAAGGCAAGAAAAGGCAAGAAAAAGGAAAGATAAGCCAAGAAAAGTTAAGATAATCCAAGAAAAGGAATGAAAAGGCAAGAAAAAGCAAGATAAGATAAGAAAAGGTGAGAAAATGCAAGAAAAGGCAAGGAAAATGCAAGATATGGGAAGACAAGGCAAGAAAATGAATGAGAAAGCAAGAAAAAGGCTAGTAAAAGGCAAGATAAGGAAAGAAAAGCCAAAAAATGCAAGAAGTTGAAAGAAAAGGCAAGAAAACACAAATAAGGAACGAAAAGCCAAGAAAAGGCAAGAAAAGGAAAGAAAATGCAAGATAAGGAAAGATAAGGAAAGAAAAGCCAACAAAAGCCAAGAAAAGGAAACCAAAGGCAAGAAAATGCATGATAAGGAAAGAAAAGGCAAGGAAAATGGAAGATAAGCAAAGAAAAGGCAAGATAAGTCAAGAACGGGCAAGAAAAGGTAAGAAAAATACAAAAAAGGCAAGAAAATATAATAAAAGGCAAGAAAAGGCAAGTTAAGGAAAGATAAGGCAAGAAAAAGAAAGTTAGGCAAGAAAAGGCAAGAAAAGGTAAAAAAAGGCATGAAAAGGCAAGAAAAGGAAAGGAAAATGCAAGATAAGGAAAGAAAAGACTAGATAAGGCAAGCAAAAGGAAAGAGAAGGCAAGAAAAATGCAAGAAAAGGCAAGGAAAATGCAAGATGAAGAAAGAAAAGGCAAGATAAGGCAAGAAAAGATAAGATAAGGCAATACAAGGCAAGAAAACACAATAAAAGATAATAAAAGGGAAGATAAGGCAAGAAAAGGCAAGATAAGGCACGAAAAGGCGTGAAAAAGCAAGAAAAGGCAAGGAAAAGGTAAGTTAAGGGAAGAAAAGGCAAGAAAAAGTAAGAAAAAGGCAAGGAAAAGGCAAGATAAGGAAAGAAAAGGCAAGATAATGCATGAAAAGGCAAGAAATGCAAGGAAAAAGTAAGATACGGAAAGAAAAAGCAAGAAAAGGCAAGATAAGGAAAGAAAAGGCAAAAAAAGGAAAGGAAAATACAGGAAAAGGCAAGAAAATGCAAGGAAAAGGCAAGATAATGAAAGAAAAGTCAAGAAAAGGCAAGATAAGGTAAGGTAAGGCAAGAAAAGGCAAGATAGGGCAAGATAAGGCAAGAAAATGCAAGATAAGGAATGAATATGTAAGAAACGGCAACGAAAAGGCAAGACAAGGAAAGAAAAGGCAAGATAAGGCAAGAAAAGTCAACAAAAGATAAGAAAAGGCAAGAAAAGAAAGGAAAAGGCCAGAAAAGGCAAGAAAAGGGTAAGATAGGGAAAGAAAAGGCAAGATAATGCAAGAATAGGCAAAAAAACTCAAGGAAAGGGTTAGTTAAGGAAAGAAAAGAAAAGGCAAGATAAGGCAAGACAAGGCAAAAATAGGCAAGATAAGGAAAAAAAAGGTTAAGATAATGCAAGAAAAGGCAAGAAAATGCAAGAAAATGCAAGAAAAGAAAAGAAAAGCCAAGAAAAGCCAAGAAATGGCAAGGAAAAGACATGATAAGGAATGAAAAGGCAAGATAAGGCAAGAAAAGGCAAGAAAATTCAAGAAAAGGCAAGAAAATGCAAGAAAAGGAAAGAAATGGCAAGGAAAAGGCAAGATAAGGATAAAAAAGGTAAGAAAAGATAATAAAAGGCAAGAAAAGGCAAGTTAAGGCAAGATAAGGCAAGAAAAGGCAAGATAGGCAAGAAATGGAAAGATAAGGCAAGAAAAGGCAAGGAAAAGGCTAGATTTGGAAAGAAAAGGATGATAAGGCAAGAAAAGGAAAGAAAACACAAGAAAATGCAAGATGAGGAAAGAAAAGGCGAGAAAAGGCAAGAAAATAAAAAAAATAAGGAAAGACAAGCCAAGAAAAGGCAAGAAACAGAAAGAAAAGGTAAGAAAATGCAAGATAAGGAAAGAAATGGCAAGAAATGGCCAGAAAAAGGCAAGATAAGGAAAGAAAAAGGCAAGATAAGGCAAGAAAAGGCAAGAAAGGAAAAGAAAAGGCATGAAAAGGCAAGAAAAGGTAAGAAACTGCAAGAAAAGGCAAGAAAAGGGAAGGAAAATGCAAGATAAGGCAAGAAAAGACAAGAAAAGGTAAGAAAAGGCAATATAAGGCAAGAAAAGGAAAAATAAAGAAATAAAAGGAAAGATAAGGCAAGAAAGGGCAAGAAAGTACAAGAAAAGGCAAGCTAAGGCAAGATAAGGAAAGAAAAGGCAAGGAACAGGCAAGATAAGGAAAGAAAAGGCAAGAAAAGGCAAGTTAAGGCAAGAAAAGGCAAGAAAAGGTAAGTTAAGGCAAGGAGAGGGAAGGAAAAGACAAGATATGGAAAGTAAAGGGATGATAAGGCAAGAAATGGAAAGATAAGGATAGAAAAGGCAAGATAACGCAAGAAAAGGCAAAAAATGCAAGGAAAAGGTAAGATAAGGAAAGAAAAGGCAAGATAAGGCAAGACAAGGCAAACAAAAGAAAAGATTATGCAAGAAAAAGCAAGAAAAATGCAAGATAATGCTGGACAAGGAAAAAAAAGGAAAGAAAAGGCAAGAAAGGCAAGGAAAAGGCAAGAAAAAGAAAAAAAAGTCAAGATAATGCAAGAAAAGATAAGAAATGCAAGGAAAAGGTAAGATAAGGAAAGAAATGGCAAGTAAGGCAGGGTAAGGCAAGAAAAAGAGAAGGCAAGGAAAAGGCAAGAAAAGGTAAGAAAAGGCAAGAAAAGGCAAAAAAAAGGCAAGAAAAAGAAAGAAAAAGGCAAGATATTAAAACAAAAGGCCAAAAAAGATAAGAAAAGGTAAGATAAGGAAAGAAAAGATGAGAAAAGGGGAGGAAAAGGGAAGATAAGGCAAGAGAAGGCAAGGAAATGGCAAGATAAGGAAAGACAAGGCAAAATAAGGCAAGAAAAGGTTAAAAAATGCAAGATAAGGTAAGAAAGGGTAAGAAAAGGCAAGGAAAAGGCTAGACAAGGCAATGAAAAGGCAATAAAAAGCAATAAAAGACAAGAAAAGGTAAGCTAAGGCAAGATAAGGCAAGAAAAGGCAAGGAAAAGACAAGAAAAGTTAAGATAGCGTAAGAAAATGCCAGAAAAAGAAAGAAAAGGTAAGAAAAAGCAAGGTAAAGTAGAGATAAGGAAAAAAAAGGCAATATAATGCAAGAAAAGGAAAGAAAAGGCAAGAAAATGTAAGAAAATGCAAAAAAAAGAGAGAAAAGGCAACAAAAGGCAAGAAATGGCAAGGAAAATGCCAGATAAGGAAAGAAAAGGCAAGTTAAGGCAAGAAAAGGCAAGAAACACAAAGAAACGGTATGATATAGAAAGAAAAGGCAAGATAAGGCAAGACAAGGCCAAAAAAGACAAGAAAAGGCAAGATAAGGAAAGAAAAAGCAAGTTACGGAAAGAAAATCCAAGAAAAGGCAAGAAAATTAAAGAAAAGGCAAGAAAATGCAAGATAAGGAAAGAAAAGCCATGAAAAGGCAAGAAAGGAAAAGAAAAGGCAAGAAAATGTAAGATAAGGAAAGAAAAGGCAAGAAATGGCAAGGAAAAGGCAAGATAAGGAAAGCAAAGGCAAGAAAAGGCAAGAAAAGGCATGAAAAGGCAATAAAAGATAAGAAAAGGCAAGGAAAATGAAAGATAAGGAAAGAAAAGGCAAGGAAAAGGCATGATAAGGCAAGGAAAAGGCAAGATAAGGGAAGAAAAGGCATGATAACGCTAGAAAAGACAAGATAAGCAAAGGAAAGGCAAGGAAAAGACAAGATAAGGAAAGGAAATGCAAGATAAGACAAGAAAGGGCAAGAAAAGGCAAGAAAAAGGCACGAAAAGGTAAGAAAAGATAATAAAAGGTAAGAAAAGGCAAGTTAAGGCAAGAAAAGGCAAGATAAGGAAAGATAAGGCAAGAAAAGGCAAGATAGGCAAGAAATTTTTTTTTGTAAGATTAGTTAGGTGTCTTAATTTCTTGTTCCACACTGACCATACATGCCTTCTAAAAGGCTAGATTTGGAAAGAAAAGGCATGATAAGGCAAGAAAAGGAAAGAAAAGACAAGAAAATGCAAGATGAGGAAAGAAAAGGCAAGAAAAGGTAAGAAAATAAAAAAAATAAGGAAAGAAAAGCCAAGCAAAGGCAAGAAACAGAAAGAAAAGGTAAGAAAATGCAAGATAAGGAAAGAAATGGCAAGAAATGGCAAGAAAAAGGCAAGATAAGGAAAGAAAAAGGCAAGATAAGGCAAGAAAGGATAAGAAAAGGCAAGAAAAGGCATGAAAAGGCAAGAAAAGGTAAGAAAATGCAAGAAAAGGCAAGATAAGGAAAGGAAAATGCAAGATAAGGCAAGAAAAGATAAGAAAATGTAAGATAAGGCAAGATAAGGCAAGAAAAGGAAAAATAATGAAATAAAAGGAAAGATAAGGCAAGAAAGGGCAAGAAAAGGCATGAAAAAGGCAAGAAAAGGCAAGGAAATTCAAGAAAAGGCAAGCTAAGGCAAGATAAGGAAAGAAAAGACAAGGAAAAGGCAAGATAAGGAAAGAAAAGGCTAGAAAATGCAAGATAAGACAAGAAAAGGCAAGAAAAATAAAGATAAGGCAAGAAAAGGCAAGGAAAAGACAAGATATGGAAAGTAAAGGCATGATAAGGCAAGAAATGGAAAGATAAAAATAGAAAAGGCAAGATAACACAAGAAAAGGCAAAAAATTAAAGGAAAAGGTAAGATAAGGAAAGAAAATGGAAGATAAGGCAAGACTAGGCAAAAAAAAGGAAAGATTATGCAAGAAAAAGCAAGAAAAATGCAAGATAAGGCTGGACAAGGAAAAAAATGGCGAGAAAAGGCAAGAAAGGCAAGAAAAAGAAAAAAAAGTCAAGATAATGCAAGAAAAGACAAGAAATGCAAGGAAAAGGTAAGATAAGAAAAGGAATGGCAAGTAAGGCATGGTAAGGCAAGATAAAGAGAAGGCCAGGAAAAGGCAAGGAAAGGTAAGAAAAGGTAAGATAAGGCAAAAAAAGGCAAGGAAAAGGCAAGAAAAAGTAAGGAAAAGGCAAGATATTAAAAGAAAAGGCCAAAAAAGATAAGAAAAGGTAAGATAAGTAAAGAGAAAATGAGAAAAGGCGAGGAAAAGGGAAGATAAGGTAAGAGAAGGCAAGGAAAAGGCAAGATAAGGAAAGACAAGGCAAAATAAGGCAAGAAGAGGCAAGAAAATGCAAGATAAGGTAAGAAAAGGAAAGGAAAAGGCTAGACAACGCAAGGAAAAGGCAAGAAAAGGCAATAAAAAGCAAGAAAAGGCAAGAAAAGGTAAGCTAAGGCAAGATAAGGCAAGAAAAGGCAAGGAAAAGGCAAGAAAAGCTAAGATAGCGCAAGAAAATGCCAGAAAAAGAAAGAAAAGGTAAGAAAAAGCAAGGTAAAGTAGAGATAAGGAAAAAAAGGCAAGATAATGCAAGAAAAGGAAAGAAAAGGCAAGAAAAGGTAAGAAAATGCAAGAAAATGAGAGAAAAGGCAAGAAATGGCAAGGAAAATGCCAGATAAGGAAAGAAAAGGCAAGTTAAAGCAAGAAAAGGCAAGAAAAAGGAAAGATAAGGCAAGAAAAGACAGGGAAAATGCAAGAAAAGGCAAGAAAAGGCAAGATAAGGAAAGATAAGGCAAAATAAGCCAAGAAAAGGTGAGAAAAGGCAAGAAAAGGCAAGGAAAATGCAAGATAAGGGAAGAAAAGGCAAGAAAAGGAATGAGAAGGCAAGAAAAAGGCTAGGAAAAGGCAATATAAGGAAAGAAAAGGCTAGATAATGCAAGAAAAGGCAAGAAACGCAAGGAAAAGGCAAGATAAGGAAAGAAAATCCAAAAAAGGCAAGAAAATGAAAGAAAGGCAAGAAAACACAAGATAAGTAACGAAAAGCCAAGAAAAGGCAAGAAAAGGAAAGAAAATGCAAAATAAGGAAAGAAAAGCCAAGGAAAGCCAAGAAAAGGAAACCAAAGGCAAGAAAATGCAAGATAAGGAAAGAAAAGGCAAGGAATATGGAAGGGCAAGAAAATGAAAGATAAGCAAAAGAAAAAGCAAGGAAAAAGGAAGATAAGGAAAGAAAAGGCAAGATAAGTCAAGAAAGGGCAAGAAAAGTTAAGAAAAATACAAAAAAGGCAAGAAAAGGCAAGAAAAGATAATAAAAGGCAAGAAAAGGCAAGCTAAGGCAAGATAAGGCAAGAAAAAGAAAGTTAAGGCAAGAAAAGGCAAGGTAAGGCAAAAAAAGTCATGAAAAGGAAAGAAAAAGAAAGGAAAAGGCAAGATAAGGAAAGAAAAGACTAGATAAGGCAAGCAAAAGGAAAGTGAAGTTAAGAAAAATGCAAGAAAAGGCAAGAAAAGGCAAGGAAAAGGCAAGATAAAGAAAGAAAAGGAAAGATAAGGCAAGAAAAGATAAGATAAGGCAATACAAGGCAAGAAAAAACAATAAAAGACAATAAAAGGGAAGATAAGGCAAGAAAAGGCAAGATAAGGCGCGAAAAGGCGCAAAAAAGCAAGAAAAGGTAAGATAAGGGAAGAAAAGGCATGAAAAAGTTAGAAAAAGGCAAGGAAAAGGCAAGATTAGGAAAGAAAAGGCAAGATAATGCAAGAAAAGGGAAGAAACACAAGGAAAAAGTAAGATACGGAAAAAAAAGGCAAGACAAGGCGAAAAAAGACAAGAAAAGGCAAGATAAGGAAAGAAAAGCCAAGAAAAGGCAAGAAAAGGAAAGCAAAGGCAAGAAAATGAAAAATAAGGAAGGAAAAGGCAAGAAAAGGAAAGAAAATGCAAGATAAGGAAAGAAAAGCCTAGAAAAGGAAAAAAACGGCAAGAAAAGGCAAGAAAAAGGTAAAAAAGGCAAAAAGGCAAGAAAAGGCAAGAAAAGATAGTAAAAGGCAAGAAAAGGCAAGCTAAGGCAAGATAAGGCTAGAAAAGGCACGGAAAAGGAAAGCAAAGGCAAGAAAATGAAAAATAAGGAAGGAAAAGGCAAGAAAAGGAAAGAAAATGCAAGATAAGGAAAGAAAAGCCTAGAAAAGGAAAAAAACGGCAAGAAAAGGGAAGCAAAAGGTAAAAAAGGCAAAAAGGCAAGAAAAGGCAAGAAAAGGTAGTAGAAGGCAAGAAAAGGCAAGCTAAGGCAAGATAAGGCTAGAAAAGGCACAGAAAAGGCAAGATAAGGAAACATAAGGCAAGATAAGGCAAGAAAAGGCAAGAAAAAGAAAAATAAGGCAAGATATGGAAAGAAAAGGCATGTTAAGGCAAGAAAAGGAAAGATAAGGAAAGAAAATGCAAGATGAGGAAGCAAAAGGGAAGATAAGACTAGAAAAGGCAAGATAAGGCAAGAAAAGGTAAGAAAAAGCAACAAAAGGAGAGAAAAGGCAAGAAAAAGCAAGAAATGGCAAGGAAAAGGCTAGATAAGGAAAGAAAAGGCAAGATAAGGCAAGGAAAGTCAAGAAAAGAAAAGAAAAGTAGAGAAAAGGCAAAATAAGGAAAAGAAAAGGCAAGATAAAGAAAGAAAATGCAAGAAATGGCAAGGAATGGCAAGGAAAATGCATGATAATGCAAGAAAAGATAAGAAAAGGCAAGAAAAGGCAAGGAAAAGAAAAGATAAGGAAAGGAAAAGGCAAGATAAGGAAAGAAAAGGCATGTAAAAGGAAAAAAAGGCAAGAAAAGGCAAGAAAACATAAGATAAGGCAAGAAAAGGCTAGAAAGGGCAATAAAAGGCAAGAAAAGATAATAAAAGACAAGAAAAGGGAAGATAAGGCAAGAAAATGCAAGATAAGGCACGAAAAGGTGAGGAAAAGCAAGAAACGACAAGGAAAAGGCAAGATAAGGAAAGAAAAGGCAAGATCAAGAAAGAAAAGACAAGAAAATACAAGATAAGGAAGGAAAAGCCAAGAAAAAGCAAGATAAGGAAAGAAAAGCCAAGAAAAGGCAAGAAATTGCAAGATAAGGAAAGAAATGGCAAGGAAAAGGCAAGATAAGGAAGGAAAAGACAGGACAAGGCAAGAAAAGGCAAGAAAAGACATGAAAAGGCAAGAAAATGTATGAAAAGAAAAGAAAAGGTAAGGAAAAGGCAAAAAAAGGTAAGAAAAGACAAGAAAAGGCAAGGAGAAGGCAAGCTAAGGCTAGAAAAGGCAAGGAAAAGGCAAGATAAGGAATGAAAGGGTAAGATAAGGCAAGAAAGGGCAAGAAAAGGAAAGAAAAAGGACAAAAAGGCAAGAAAGGGCAAGAAAAGGAAAGAAAAAGGACAAAAAGGCAAGAAAAGACAATAAAAGGCAAGAAAAGGAAACATAAGGCAAGAAAAGACAAGAAAAAGAATGATAATGCAAAAAAAAGGAAGATATGGAAAGAAAAGGCATGTAGAGGCAAAAAAAGGAAAGATAAAGAAAGAGAAGGCAAGATAAGGAAGAAAAAGGTAATAAAATACAAGAAAAGGAGAGAAAAGGCAAGAAAAAGCAAGAAATGGAAAGGAAAAGGCTAGGTAAGGAAAGAAAAGGCAAGAAAAGGTAAGAAAAGATAAGAAAAGTAAAGAAAAGGCAAGATATGGAAAAGAAAAGCCAAGATACAAAAAGAAAAGCCAAGAAAAGGCAAGAAAAGGCAAGATAAGGAAAGAAAATCCAAGAAAAGGCAAGAAAATACAAGATAAGGAAATAAAAGCAAAGAAAAGGCAAGAAAATGAAACAAAAGGCAAGAAAATGAAAGAAAAGGCAAGAAATGGCAAGGAAAATGCAAGATAAGGAAAGAAAAGGCAAGATAAGGCACGACAAGGTAAAAAAAGGCAAGAGAAGGCAAGAAAATGCAAGGAAAAGGCAAGATAAGGAAAGAAAATGCAAGACAAGGAAGCAAAAGGCAAGATAAGACAAGATAAGACAAGAAAAGGCAAGATAAGGCAAGAAACAGGAAGAAAAGGAAGAAAAGGTAAGAAAATGCTAGAAAAGGAGAGAAAAGGCAAAAAAAGGCAGGAAATGGAAAGGAATAGGCTATAGGAAAGAAAAGGCAAGAAAAGACAAGAAAAGTCATGAGAAGGCAAGAAAAGGAAAGGAAAAGGCAAGAAAAGGAAAGAAAAGGCTAGATAATGCAAAAAAAGTAAGAAAAGGCAAGGAAAAGGCAAGATAAAGAAAGAAAAGGCAAGATAAGGCAAAAAAAGATAAGAAAAGGCTAGAAAAGGCAATAAAAGGCAAGTAAAGACAATAAAAGACAAGAAAAGGGAAGATAACGCCCGAAAAGGCGAGGAAAAGCAAGAAAAGGCAAGGAAAAGGCAAGATAAGGGAAAAAAAGGCAAGAAAAGGCATGAAAAAGCAAGAAAAAGGCAAGGAAAAGGCAAGATAAGGAAAGAAAATGTAAGATAATGCAAGAAAAGGCAAGAAACACAAGGAAAAGGAAAGATGCAGAAAGAAAAGGCAAGACAATGCCAAAAAAGACAAGAAAATGCAAGATAAGGAAAGAAAAGCCAAAATAAGGCAAGAAAAGCCAAGAAAAGGCAAGAAAAGGAAAGAAAAGGCAAGAAATGGCAAGGAAAAGGCAAGATAGGGAAAGATAAGGCAAGAAAAGGCATTGAAAGGTAAGAAAAGGAAAGAAAAGGCAAGGAAAATGCAAGATAAGGCAAGAAAAGGCAAGACAAAGGCAAGAAAAGGAAAGAAAAGATAAATTAAGGCAAGAAAAGGCAAGGAAAAGGCTAGATATGGAAAGAAAAGGCATGATAAGGCAAGAAAAGGAAAGGAAAGACAAGAAAATGCAAGATGAGGAAAGAAAAGGCAAGAAAATAAAAAAAATATGAAAGAAAAGCCAAGAAAAGGCAAGAAACGGAAAGAAAAGGTAAGAAAATGCAAGATAAGGAAAGAAATGGCAAGAAATGGTAAGAAAATACAAGATAAGGCAAGAAAAGGAAAAATAAAGAAATAAAAGGAAAGATAAGGCAAGAAAGGGCAAGAAAAGGCATGAAAAAGGAAAGAAAAGGCAAGAAAGTACAAGAAAAGGCAAGCTAAGGCAAGATAAGGAAAGAAAAGGCAAGGAAAAGGCAAGATAAGGAAAGAAAAAGCAAGAAAAAGAAAGATAAGGCAAGAAAAGGCATGATATGGAAAGTAAAGGCATGATAAGGAAAGAAAAGGAAAGATAAGGATAGAAAAGGCAAGATAACGCAAGAAAAGGCAAAAAAATGTAAGGAAAATGTAAGATAAGGAAAGATAAGGCAAGATAAGGATAGAGAAGGCAAAAAAAGGAAAGATTATGCAAGAAAAAGCAAGGAAAATGCAAGATAAGGCTGGACAAGGAAAAGAAAGGCAAGAAAAGGCAAGATAAGGCAAGAAAGGCAAGGAAAAGGCAAGAAAAGGAAAGAAAAGTAAAGATAATGCAAGAAAAGATAAGAAATGCAAGGAAAAGGTTAGATAAGGAAAGAAATGGCAAGTAAGGCAGGGTAAGGCAAGATAAAGAAAAGGTAAGGAAAAGGCAAGGAAAGGTAAGAAAAGGCAAGATAAGGCAAAAAAAAGGCATGGAAAAGGCAAGAAAAAGCAAGGAAAAGGCAAGATATTAAAAGAAAATGCAAGAAAAGGCCAAAAAAGATAAGAAAAGGTAAGATAAGTCAAGAAAAGATGAGAAAAGGCGAGGAAAAGGGAAGATAAGGCAAGTTAAGGAAAGACAAGGCAAGATAAGGCTAGGAAAGGCAAGAAAATGCAAGATAAGGTAAGAAAGGGTAAGAAAAGGCAAGGAAAAGGCTAGACAAGGCAAGAAAAAGGCAAGAAAAGGCAATAAAAAGTAAGAAAAGATAAGAAAAGGTAAGCTAAGGCAAGATAAGGCAAGAAAAGGCAAGGAAAAGGCAAGATAAGGCTAGAAAAGGAAAGATAACGCAAGAAAATGCCAGAAAAAGAAAGAAAAGACAAGAAAAAGCAAGGAAAAGTACAGATAAGGAAAAAAAGGCAAGATAATGCAAGAAAAGGAAAGAAAAGGCAAGAAAGGGTAAGAAAATGCAAGAAAAGAAGAGAAAATGCAACAAAAGGCAAGAAATGGCAAGGAAAATGCCAGATAAGGAAAGAAAATGCAAGTTATGGAAAGAAAAGGCAAGCAAAAGAAAAGATAAGGAAAGAAAAGGCAAGATAAGGCAAGAAAAGGCAAAAAAAGACAAGGAAAATGCAAGAGAAGGCAAGAAAAGGCAAGAAAAAGGAAAGATAAGGCAAGATAAGCCAAGAAAAGTTAAGATAATTCAAGAAAAGGAATGAAAAGGCAAAAAAAAGCAAGGTAAGGCAAGAAAATGCAAGCAAAGGCAAGGAAAATGCAAGATTTGGGAAGAAAAGGCAAGAAAAGGAATGAGAAGGCAAGAAAAAGGCTAGTAAAAGGCAAGATAAGGAAAGAAAAGCCAAAAAATGCAAGAAGATGAAAGAAAAGGCAAGAAAACACAAATAAGGAACGAAAAGCCAAGAAAAGGCAAGAAAAGGAAAGAAAATACAAGAAAATGCAAGATAAGGAAAGAAAAGCCAAGAAAAGCCAAGAAAAGGAAACCAAAGGCAATAAAATGCATGATAAGGAAAGAAAAGGCAAGGAAAATGGAAGATAAGGAAAGAAAAGGCAAGATAAGTCAAGAACGGGCAAGAAAAGGTTAGAAAAATACAAAAAATGCAAGAAAATATAATAAAAGGCAAGAAAAGGCAAGTTAAGGCAAGATAGGGTAAAAAAAGGCATGAAAAGGCAAGAAAAGGAAAGGAAAATGCAAGATAAGAAAAGAAAAGACTAGATAAGGCAAGCAAAAGGAAAGAGAAGGCAAGAAAAATGCAAGATAAGGCAAGGAAAATGCAAGATGAAGAAAGAAAAGGCAAGATAAGGCAAGAAAAGATAAGATAAGGCAATACAAGGCAAGAAAACATAATAAAAGACAATAAAAGGGAAGATAAGGCAAGAAAAGGCAAGATAAGGCACGAAAAGGCGTGAAAAAGCAAGAAAAGTCAAGGGAAAGGTAAGATAAGGGAAGAAAAGGCAAGAAAAAGTAAGAAAAAGGCAAGGAAAAGGCAAGATAAGGAAAGAAAAGGCAAGATAATGCATGAAAAGGCAAGAAATGCAAGGAAAAAGTAAGATACGGAAAGAAAAAGCAAGAGAAGGCAAGGAAAAGGAAGGATAAGGAAAGATAAGGCAAAAAAAGGAAAGGAAAATACAGGAAAAGGCAAGAAAATGCAAGGAAAAGGTAAGATAATGAAAGAAAAGTCAAGAAAAGGCAAGATAAGGTAAGGTAAGGCAAGAAAAGGCAAGATAGGGGAAGATAGGGCAAGAAAAGGCAAGATAGGGGAAGATAGGGCAAGATAAGGAATGAATATGTAAGAAACGGCAACGAAAAGGCAAGAGAAGGAAAGAAAAGGCAAGATAAGGCAAGAAAAGTCAACAAATGATAAGAAAAGGCAAGAAAAGAAAGGAAAAGGCAAGAAAAGGCAAGGAAATGGTAAGATAGGGAAAGAAAAGGCAAGATAATGCAAGAAGAGGCAAAAAACTCAAGGAAAGGGTTAGTTAAGGAAAGAAAAGAAAAGGCAAGATAAGGCAAAAATAGGCAAGATAAAGAAAAAAAAGGTTAAGATAATGCAAGAAAAGGCAAGAAAATGCAAGGAAATGCAAGAAAAGAAAAGAAAAGCCAAGAAATGGCAAGGAAAAGGCATGATAAGGAATGAAAAGGCAAGATATGGCAAGAAAAGGCAAGATAAGGCAAGAAAATTCAAGAAAATTCAAGAAAAGGCAAGAAAATGCAAGAAAAGGAAAGAAATGGCAAGGAAAAGGCAAGATAAGGATAAAAAAGGTAAGATAAGGTAAGATAAGGCAAGAAAAGGAAAGATAAGCCAAGAAAAGGCAAGGAAAAGGCAAGAAAAGGAAAGAAAAGGCAAGAAAAGCAAAGATAAGGCAAGAAAAGTCAAGGAAAAGGCAAGAAAAGGAAAGAAAAGGCGAGATAAGGCAAGAAAAGAGAAGATAAGGCAAGAAAAGGCAAGGTAAGGCAAGAAAAAGCAAGATAGGGCAAGAAAAGGCAAGATAGGGCAAGAAAATGCAAGATATGCAAAGATAAGGCAAGAAAAGGCAAGGAAAAGGAAAGAAAAGGCCAGATAAGGCAAGATAAGACAAGATAAGGCAAGATAAGGCAAGATAAGGCAAGGTAAGGTAAGAAAAGGCAAGATATGGCAAGAAAAGGCATGATAGGGAACGATAAGTTAAGAAAAGGCAAGAAAAGGCAAACAAAGCCAAGAAAAGGCAAGGAAAAGGTAAGAAAATGCAAGATCAGGAAAGAAAAGGCAAGATAAGGCAAGAAAAGGCAAGAAAAGGAAAGAAAAGACAAGAAAAGGCAAGAAAAGGCAAGATAAGGCAAGAAAAGGCAAGAAAAGGAAAGAAAAGACAAGAAAAGGCAAGATAAGGCAAGAAAAGGCAAGAAAAGGCAAGGAAAATATAAGGCAAGAAAAGATAAGAAAAGGCAAGATATGGCAAGAAAAGGCAAGATGAGGCAAGGTAAGGCAAGAAAAGGCAAGATAGGGCAAGATAAGGAATGATAAGGCAGGAAAAGGCAAAAAAAGGCAAGAAAAGGCAAGGAAAAGGCAAGAAAAGGCAAGAAAAAGGCTAGATAAGGAAAGAAAAGGCAAGATAAGGAAAGAAAAGGCAAGAGAAAGGCAAGATAAGGAAAGAAAAGGAATGATAAGGAAAGATAAGGAAAGAAAAGGAAAGAAAAGTCAAGAAATGGCAAGGAAGAGGCAAGATAAGGAAAGAAAAAGCAAGATAAGGCAAGAAAGGGAAAGAAAAGTAAAAAAAAGGGAAGAAAAGACAATAAAAGGCAAAAAGCCAAGAAAATGCAAGCTAAGGGAAGATGAGGCAAGAAAAGGCTAGGCAAGGAAAAGGCAAGAAAAGGCAAGAAAATGCAAGGAAAGGCAAGAAAAGGCAAGAAAATGCAAGGAAAAGCAAGAAAATGCAAGGAAAAGGCAAGAAAAGTTAAGGAAAAGGCTAGAAAAGCAAAGATAATGAAAGAAAAGGCAAGATAAGGAAAGAAAAGGCAAGAAAAGTTAAGAAATGGCAAGGAAAAGGCAAGATAAGGACAGAAAAGGCAAGAAAGGAAAAGATAAGGCAAGAAAAGGCAAAGAAAAGGCAAGATAAGGAAAGAAAAGGCAAGGAAAAAGCAAAATAAGGAAAGAAAAAGCAAGATAACGCAGGAAATGGCTAGAAATACAAGGAAAAGCTAAGGTAAGAAAAGAAAATGCAAGATAAGGCAAGACATGGCAAAAATAGGCAAGATAAGGCAAGTAAAGGTAATGAAAAGGCAAGATAAGGAAAGAAAAAGGTAAGATAAGTCAATAAAGGGCAAGGTAAGGCAAGAAAAGGCTAAAAAAGGAAAGAAAAGGCAAGAAATGGTAAGGAAAAGGCAAGCTAAGGAAAGAAAAGGCAAGATAGGGCAAGAAAAGGCAAGATAAGGCAAGACAAGGCAATGGAAGGAAAGAGAAGACAATAAAAGGCAAGAAAAGGCAAGGAAAAGGCAAGATAAGGAAAGAAAAGGCAAGAAAAGGCAAGAAAAGGCGAGGAAAATATAAGGCAAGAAAAGATAAGATAAGGCAAGATAAGGCAAGAAAAGGAAAGAAAAGGCAAGAAAAGGCAAGATAAGGAAAGAAAAGGCAAGATAATGCAAGAAAAGGCAAGGAAAGGCTAAAAAATGAAAGAAAAAGCAAGAAATGGCAAGGAAAAGGCAAGATAAGGAAAGAAAAGGAAAGATAAGGCCAGAAAAAGGCAATAACAGGAATGAGATGACAATAAAAGGCAAGAAAAGGCAAGGAAAAGGCAAGATAAGGAAAGAAAAGGTAAGATAAGGCAAGAAAAGGCGAGGAAAATATAAGGCAAGAAAAGATAAGATAAGGCAAGAAAATGAAAGAAAAGATTAAAAAAAAGGCAAGAAAAGGCAAGAAAAGGCAAGGAAAAGGCAAGATAAGGCAAGATAAGGCAAGAAAAGGCAAGGAAAATATAGGAAAAGGCAAGGAAAAGGCTAGATAACGAAAGAAAAGACAAGATAAAGCAAGAAAAGGTTAGATAAGGTAAGGTAAGGCAAGAAAAGGCAAGATAGGGGAAGATAGGGCAAGATAAGGCACGAAAATGCAAGATAAGGAATGAATAGGTAAGAAACGGCAAGGAAAAGGCAAGATAAGGAAAGAAAAGGCAAGATAAGGCAAAAAAAAGCAAGATAAGGCAAGAAAATTCAAGAAAAGGTAAGAAAATGTAAGAAAAGGCAAGAAATGGCGAGGAAAAGGTAAGATAAGGATAAAAAAGGCAAGATTAGGCAAGAAAAGCAAAGAAAAGATAAGAAAAGGCAAGGAAAAGGCAAGATAAGGAAAGAAAAGGCAAGATAAACAAAGATAAGGCAAGGAAAAGGCAAGATAAGGAAAGAAAAGGCCAGAAAAGACAAGATAAGGCAAGAAAAGGCAAGATAAGGCAAGGTAAGGCAAGAAAAGGCAAGATAGGACAAGAAAAGACAAGACAGGTCAAGAAAAGGCAAGATAAGCAAAGATAAGGCAAGAAAAGGCAAGATACGGCAAGAAAATGCCAGATAAGGCAAGGTAAGGTAAGAAAAGGAAAGATAGGGCAAGAAAAGGCAAGATAGGGAACGATAAGTTAAGAAAAGGCAAGAAAAGGCAAACAAAGCCAAGAAAAGGCAAGGAAAAGGTAAGAAAATGCAAGATCAGGAAAGAAAATGCAAGATAAGGCAAGATAAGGAAAGAAAAGGCAAGAAAAGTCATGAAATGGAAAGGAAAAGGAAAGATTAGGAAAGAAAAGGCATGATAAGGCAAGAAAAGGAAAGGAAAAGGAAAGATTAGGAAAGAAAAGGCAAGCTAACGTAAGAAATGGCAAGAAACACAAGGAAAAGGTAAGTTAAGGAAAGAAAAGGCAAGATAAGGCAAGACAAGGCAAAAACAGGCAAGATAAGGTAAGAAACGGTAAGGAAAAGGCAAGATAAGGAAAGAAAAAGGTAAAATAAGGCAAGAAAGGGCAAGAAAATGCAAAAAAAGGAAAGAAAAGGCAAGAAATGTCAAGGAAAAGGCAAGATAAGGAAAGAAAAGGCAAGATAAGGCAAGAAAAGGAAAGAAAAGACAAGAAAAGGCTAGAAAAAGCAAAGAAAAGGCAAGATAAGGCAAGAAAAGGCAAGGAAAATATAAGGCAATAAAAGACAAGATAAGGCAAGATACGGCAAGAAAAGGCAAGATGAGGATAGGTAAGGTAAGAAAAGGCAAGATAGGGTAAGAAAAGGCAAGGTAAGGAAAGATAAGGCAGGAAAAGGCAAGAAAAGGCAAGGAAAAGGCAAGAAAAGGCAAGAAAATGGCAAGATAAGGAAAGAAAAGGCAAGATAAGGAAACAAAAGGCAAGAAAAGTCAAGAAATGGCAAGGAAGAGGCAAGATAAGGAAAGAAAAGGCAAGAATGGGAAAGAAAAGTAAAAAAAAGGCAAGAAAAGACAATAAAAGGCAAAAAGCCAAGAAAAGCCAAGCTAAGGGAAGATGAGGCAAGAAAGGGCAAGAAAAAGGCAAGACAAGGAAAGATAAGGAAAGAAAAGGCAAGGAAAGGCAAGGAAAAGGCAAGAAAAGGCAAGAAAATGCAAGGAAAGGCAAGAAAAGGCAAGGAAAAGGCAAGAAAAGGCCAGGAAAAGGCCAGAAAAAGAAAGATAATGAAAGAAAATGCAAGATAAGGAAAGAAAAGGCAAGAAAAGTCAAGAAAAGGCAAGGAAAAGTCAAGATAAGGACAGAAATGGCAAGATAAGGCAAGAAAAGAAAAGATAAGGCAAGAAAAGGCAAGGGAAATGCAAGATAAGGCAAGGAAATGGCAAAATAAGGAAAGAAAAAGAAAGATAATGCAAGAAATGGTAAGAAATACAAGAAAAAGGTAAGGTAAGAAAAGAAAAGGCAAGATAAGGCTAGACATGGCAAAAACGGGCAAGATAAGGCAAGAAAATGTAATGAAAAGGCAAGATAAGGAAAGAAAAAGGTAAGATAAGGCTATAAAGGGCAAGATAAGGTAAGAAAAGGCTAAAAAGGAAAGAAACGGCAAGAAATGGCAAGAAAAGGCTAAAAAGGAAAGGAAAGGCAAGAAAAGGCAAGAAAGGGCAAGATAAGGCAAGAAAAGGCAATAAAAGGAAAGAGAAGACAATAAAAGGCAAGAAAAGGCAAGGAAAAGGCAAGATAAGGCAAGAAAAGGCGAGGAAAATATAAGGCAAGAAAAGACAAGATAAGGGAAGATAAGGCAAAAAAGGAAAGAAAAAGCAAGAAAAGGCAAGGAAAAGGCATGATAAGGAAAGAAAAGGCAAGATAAGGCAAGAAAACGCAAGGAAAATACAGGAAAAGGCAAGAAAATGCAAGGAAAAGGCAAGATAATGAAAGAAAAGGCAAGATAAGGTAAGGTAAGGCAAGGCAAGAAAAGGCAAGATAGGGGAAGATAGGGCAAGATAAGGCAAGAAAATGCAAGATAAGGCAAGATAAGGAATGAATAGGTAAGAAACGGTAAGGAAAAGGCAAGATAAGGAAAGAAAAGACAAGATAAGGCAAGAAAAGGATACAAAAGATAAGAAAAGGCAAGAAAAGAAAGGAAAAGGCAAGATAAGGCAAGAAAAGACAAGGAAAGGGTAAGATAGGGAAAGAAAAGACAAGATAAGGCAAGAAAATGTAAGGAAAAGGAAAAATATGAAAAGAAAAGGCAAGATAATGCTAGAACAGGCAAGAAACTCAAGGAAAGGGTTAGTCAATGAAAGAAAAGAAAAGGCAAAATAAGGCAAGACAAGGCAAAAATAGGCAAGATAAGGTAAGGAAAAGGCAAGATAAGGAAAGAAAAAGGTTAAGATAACGCAAGAAAAGGCAAGGAAATGCAAGAAAAGAAAAGAAAAGGCAAGAAAATACAAGAAATGGCAAGTAAAATGCATGATAAGGAAAGAAAAGGCAAGATAAGGCAAGAAAAGGCAAGATAAGGCAAAAAAATTCAAGAAAAGACAAGAAAATGCAAGAAAAGGCAAAAATGGCAAGGAAAACACAAGATAAGGATAGAAAAGGTAAGATAAGGATAGAAAAGCTAAGATAAGGCAAGAAAAGGAAAGAAAACATAAGAAAAGGCAAGGAAAAGGCAAGATAAGGAAAGAAAAGGCAAGATAAGCAAAGGTAAGGCAAGATAAGGAAAGAAAAGGCCAGATAAGGGAAGAAAAGACAAGATAAGGCAAGAGAAGGCAAGATAACGTGAGGTAGGGCAAGAAAGGGCAAGAAAAGGCAAGAAAAGGGAACGATAAGGCAAGAAAAGGCAAGAAAAGGCAAGCATAGGCAAGAAAAGGCAAGGAAAAGGCAAGATAAGGAAAGAAAATGCAAGATAAGGCAAGATAAGGAAAGAAAATGCAAGAAAAGTCAAGAAATGGAAAGGAAAAGGCAAGATTAGGACATCAAAGGCAAGATAAGGCAAGAAAAGGCAAGAAAAAGATAGATAAGGCTTTAAAAGCAAGGAAAAGGAAAGATAAGGAAAGAAAAGGCATGATAAGGCAAAAAAAGGCAAGGAAAACTCAAGATAAGGAAAGAAAAGGCAAGATAACGCAAGAAATGGCAAGAAACATAAGGAAAAGGTAAGTTAAGGAAATAAAAGGCAAGATAAGGCAAGACAAGGAAAAAATAGGCAAGAAAAGGCAAGAAAAGGTAAGGAAAAGGCAAGATAAGTAAAAAAAAGGTAAGATAAGGCAAGAAAAGGCAAGAAAGGGCAAAAAAAGCAAAAAAAGGAAAGAAAAGGCAAGAAATGTCAAGGAAAAGGCAAGATAAGGAAGGAAAAAGCAAGATAAGGCAAGAAAAGGCAAGATAAGGCAAGACAAGGCAAGAAAAGGAAAGAAAAGACAAGAAAAGGCAAGAAAAGGCAAGATAAGGCAAGAAAAGGCAAGGAAAAATAAGTCAAGAAAAGGCAAAGAAAAGGCAAGAAAAGGCAAGGAAAATATAAGGCAAGAAAAGACAAGATAAGGCAAGATAAGGCAAGATACGGCAAGAAAAGGCAAGATGAGGTAAGGTAATGCAAGAAAAGGCAAGATAGGGTAAGAAAAGGCAAGATAGTGCAAGAAAAGGCAAGATAAGGAAAGATAAGGCAAGAAAAGGCAAGGAAAAGGCAAGAAAAGGCAAGAAAAAGGTATGATAAAGAAAGAAAAGGCAAGATAAGGCAAGATAAGGAAAGAAAAGTTAAGAAAAGTCAAGAAATGGCAAGAAAAGGCAAAAAGCCAAGAAAAGGCAAGCTAAGGGAAGAAAGAGAAAGAAAAGGCAAGATAAGGCAAGAAAGGAAAAAAAAAGTCAAGAAAAAGGCAAGAAAAGATAATAAAAGGCAAAAAGCCAAGAAAAGGCAAGCTAAGGGAAGATGAGGCAAGAAAGGGCAAGTAAAAGGCAAGACAAGGAAAGATAAGGCAAGAAAAGGCAAGAAAAGGCAAGGAAAGGCAAGAAAAGGCAATGAAAAGGCAAGAAAAGGTAAGGAAAATGCCAGAAAAGGAAAGATAATGAAATAAAAGGCAAGATAAAGAAATAAAAGGAAAGAAAAGTCAAGAAATGGCAAGGAACAGGCAAGACAAGGACAGAAAAGGCAAGATAAGGCAAGAAAAGGCAAGAAAAGAAAAGATAATGCAAAAAATGGCAAGGAAAAGGCATGAAAATGTAAGAAAAGGCAAGAAATGGCAAGGAAAAGGCAAGACAAGGATAGTAAGATAAGGGAAGAAAATGCAAGAAAAGGAAGGAAAAGACTAGAAAAGGCAAGGAAAATGCAAGATAAGGAAAGAAAAAGCAAGATAAGGCAAGAAAAGGCAAGGAAAAAGCAAGATAAGGAAAGAAAAGGCCAGATAAGGCAAGAAAAGATAAGATAAGGCAAAAAAAGGCAAGATAAGGTAAGGTAAGGCAAGAAAAGGCAAGATAGGGCAAGAAAAGGCAAGATAGGGAATGATAAGGTAAGAAAAGGAAAGATAAGGCAAGCAAAGGCAAGAAAAGGCAAGATATGGAAGAAAATGCGAGATAAGGCAATATAAGGAAAGAAAAGGCTAGAAAGGGAAAGGAAAAGGCAAGATAATGACATAAAATTTAAGATAAGCCAAGAAAAGGGAAGAAAAGGCAAGAAAAAGATAGATAAGGCTTTAAAAAGCAAGGAAAAGGAAAGATAAGGAAAAAAAGGCAAGATAAGGCAAGAAAAGGCAAGGAAAAGGCAAGATAATAAAAGAAAAGGCAAGATAACGCAAGACAAGACAAAAAAGGCAAAATAAGGCAAGAAAAGGTAAGGAAAAGGCAAGACAAGGAAAGAAAAAGGTAAGAGATAAGGCAAGAAAGGGAAGAAAATGCAAAAAAAATGAAAGAAAAGGCCTTAAATGTCAAGGAAAAGGCAAGATAAGGAAAGAAAAAGCAAGATAAGGCAAGATAAGGCAAGAAAAGGCAAGAAAAGGCAAGAAAAGGAAATTAAAGATAAAAAAAGGAAAGAAAAGGTAAAGGAAAGGCAAGATAAGGGAAAAAGGCAAGTAAATGGCAAAATAAGGAAAGAAAAAGAAAGATAACGCAAGAAATGACAAGAAATACAAGGAAAAGGTAAGGTAAGAAAAGAAAAGGCAAGATAAGGCAAGACATGGCAAAAATAGGCAAGAAATGGCAAGGAAATGTAATGAAAAAGCAAGATAAGGAAAGAAAAAGGTAAGATAAGGCAATAAAGGGCAAGATAAGGCAAGAAAAGGCTAAAAAGGAAAGAAAAGGCAAGAAATGGAAAGAAAAGGCTTAAAAGGAATGAAAAGGCAAGATAAGGCAAGAAAAGGCAAGAAAAGGCAAGGAAAGGCAAGAAAAGGCAATGAAAAGGCAAGAAAAGGTAAGGAAAATGCCAGAAAAGGAAAGATAATGAAATAAAAGGCAAGATAAACAAATAAAAGGAAAGAAAAGTCAAGAAATGGCAATGAAAAGGCAAGATAAGGCAAGAAAAGGCAAGAAAAGGCAAGAAAAGAAAAGATAATGCAAAAAATGGCAAGGAAAAGGCATGAAAATGTAAGAAAAGGCAAGAAATGGCAAGGAAAAGGCAAGACAAGGATAGTAAGATAAGGCAAGAAAATGCAAGAAAAGGAAGGAAAAGACTAGAAAAGGCAAGGAAAATGCAAGATAAGGAAAGAAAAAGCAAGATAAGGCAAGAAAAGGCAAGGAAAAAGCAAGATAAGGAAACAAAAGGCCAGATAAGGCAAGAAAAGATAAGATAAGGCAAAAAAAGGCAAGATAAAGTAAGGTAAGGCAAGAAAAGGCAAGATAGGGCAAGAAAAGGCAAGATAGGGAATGATAAGGTAAGAAAAGGAAAGAAAAGGAAAAAAAGGCAAGATAAGGCAAGAAAAAGGCAAGATAAAGGCAAGATAAGGCTAGAAAGGGAAAGGAAAAGGCAAGATAATGACATAAAATTTAAGATAAGCCAAGAAAAGGGAAGAAAAAGATAGATAAGGCTTTAAAAAGCAAGGAAAAGGAAAGATAAGGAAAAAAAGGCAAGATAAGGCAAGAAAAGGCAAGGAAAAGGCAAGATAATAAAAGAAAAGGCAAGATAACGCAAGACAAGACAAAAAAGGCAAAATAAGGCAAGAAAAGGTAAGGAAAAGGCAAGACAAGGAAAGAAAAAGGTAAGAGATAAGGCAAGAAAGGGAAGAAAATGCAAAAAAATGAAAGAAAAGGCATTAAATGTCAAGGAAAAGGCAAGATAAGGAAAGAAAAAGCAAGATAAGGCAAGATAAGGCAAGAAAAGGCAAGAAAAGGCAAGAAAAGGAAATTAAAGATAAAAAAAGGCAAGAAAAGGTAAAGGAAAGGCAAGATAAGGGAAAAAAAGGCGAGGAAATGGCAAAATAAGGAAAGAAAAAGAAAGATAACGCAAGAAATGACAAGAAATACAAGGAAAAGGTAAGGTAAGAAAAGAAAAGGCAAGATAAGGCAAGACATGGCAAAAATAGGCAAGAAATGGCAAGAAAATGTAATGAAAAAGCAAGATAAGGAAAGAAAAAGGTAAGATAAGGCAATAAAGGGCAAGATAAGGCAAGAAAAGGCTAAAAAGGAAAGAAAAGGCAAGAAATGGAAAGAAAAGGCTAAAAAGGAATGAAAAGGCAAGATAAGACAAGAAAAGGCAATATAAGGCAAGAAAAGGCAATAAAAGGAAAAAGAAGACAATAAAAGGCAAGAAAAGGCAAGGAAAAGGCAAGATAAGGAAAGAAAAGGCAAGATAAGGCATGAAAAGGCGAGGAAAATATAAGGCGAGAAAAGACAAGATAAGGCAAGATAAGGCAAGAAAAGGAAAGAAAAAGTAAGAAAAGGCAAGGAAAAGGCAAGCTAAGGGAAGAAAGGGAAAAAAAAGTCAAGAAAAAGGCAAGAAAGGGAAAGAAAAGTCAAGAAAAATTCAAGAAAATACAATAAAAGGCAAAAAGCCAAGAAAAGGCAAGCTAAGGGAAGAAGAGGCAAGAAAGGGCAAGTAAAAGGCAAGACAAGGAAAGATAAGGCAAGAAAAGGCAAGAAAAGGCAAGGAAAGGCAAGAAAAGGCAATGAAAAGGCAAGAAAAGGTAAGGAAAATGCCAGAAAAGGAAAGATAATGAAATAAAAGGCAAGATAAAGAAATAAAAGGAAAGAAAAGTCAAGAAATGGCAAGGAAAAGGCAAGATAAGGACAGAAAAGGCAAGATAAGGCAAGAATAGGCAAGAAAAGAAAAGATAATGAAAAAAATGGCAAGGAAAAGGCATGAAGATGTAAGTAAAGGCAAGAAATGGCAATGAAAAGGCAAGACAAGGATAGTAAGATAAGGCAAGAAAATGCAAGAAAAGGAAGGAAAAGACAAGAAAAGGCAAGGAAAATGTAAGATAAGGAAAGAAAAATCAAGATAAGGCAAGAAAAGGCAAGGAAAAAGCAAGATAAGGAAAGAAAAGGCCAGATAAGGCAAGAAAAGATAAGATAAGGCAAAAAAGGCAAGATAAGGCAAGGTAAGGCAAGAAAAGGCAAGATAGGGCAAGAAAAGACAAGATAGGACAAGAAAAGGCAAGATAGGGAATGATAAGGTAAGAAAAGGAAAGATAAGGCAAGAAAAGGCAAGAAAAGGCAAGATATGGAAGAAAATGCAAGATAACGCAATATAAGGAAAGAAAAGGCTAGAAAGGGAAAGGAAAAGGCAAGATAATGACATAAAATTTAAGATAAGCCAAGAAAAGGGAAGAAAAAGCAAGGAAAAGGAAAGATAAGGAAAAAAAGGCATGATAAGGCAAAAAAAGGCAAGGAAAAGGCAAGATAATAAAAGAAAAGGAAAGATAACGCAAGACAAGACAAAAAAGGCAAAATAAGGCAAGAAAAGGTAAGGAAAAGGCAAGACAAGGAAAGAAAAAGGTAAGAGATAAGGCAAGAAAGGGAAGAAAATGCAAAAAAATGAAAGAAAAGGCATTAAATGTCAAGGAAAAGGCAAGATAAGGAAAGAAAAACCAAGATAAGGCAAGATAAGGCAAGAAAAGGCAAGAAAAGGCAAGAAAAGGAAATTAAAGATAAAAAAAGGCAAGAAAAGGTAAAGGAAAGGCAAGATAAGGGAAAAAAGGCAAGGAAATGGCAAAATAAGGAAAGAAAAAGAAAGATAACGCAAGAAATGACAAGAAATATAAGGAAAAGGTAAGGTAAGAAAAGAAAAGGCAAGATAAGGCAAGACATGGCAAAAATAGGCAAGAAATGGCAAGAAAATGTAATGAAAAAGCAAGATAAGGAAAGAAAAAGGTAAGATAAGGCAATAAAGGGCAAGATAAGGCAAGAAAAGGCTAAAAAGGAAAGAAAAGGCAAGAAATGGAAAGAAAAGGCTAAAAAGGAATGAAAAGGCAAGATAAGGCAAGAAAAGGCAATAT
Source organism: Hypericum androsaemum (assembly GCA_963995505.1). Lineage (NCBI taxonomy): Eukaryota > Viridiplantae > Streptophyta > Magnoliopsida > Malpighiales > Hypericaceae > Hypericum > Hypericum androsaemum. The sequence continues at coordinate 13,821,467 of OZ023181.1, read as the reverse complement.
AAGGCAAGAAAAGGCAATAAAAGGAAAAACAAGACAATAAAAGGCAAGAAAAGGCAAGGAAAAGGCAAGATAAGGAAAGAAAAGGCAAGATAAGGCATGAAAAGGCGAGGAAAATATAAGGCGAGAAAAGACAAGATAAGGCAAGATAAGGCAAGAAAAGGAAAGAAAAAGTAAGAAAAGGCAAGGAAAAGGCAAGATAAGGAAAGAAAAGGCAAGAAAAGGCTAGGAAAATACAGGAAAAGGCAAGAAAATGCAAGTAAAAGGCAAGATAATGAAGGAAAAGGCAAGAAAAGGCAAGATAAGGTAAGGTAAGGCAAGGCAAGAAAAGGCAAGATAGGGCAAGATAGGACAAGATAAGGCAAGAAAATGTAAGATAAGGCAAGATAAGGAATGAATAGGTAAGAAACGGGAAGGAAAAGGCAAGATAAGTCAAGAAAAGGCAAGATAAGTCAAGAAAAGGATACAAAAGATAAGAAAAGAAAGGAAAAGTCAAGATAAGGCAAGAAAAGGCAAGGAAAAGGTAAGATAGGGAAAGAAAAGGCAAGTTAAGGCAAGAAAACGTAAGGAAAAGGAAAAATATGGAAAGAAAAGGCAAGATAACGCAAGAAAAGGCAAGAAACTCAAGGAAAGGGTTAATTAAGGCAAGAAAAGGCTAGAAAAAGATAGATAAGGCTTTAAAAGCAAGGAAAAGGAAAGATAAGGAAAGAAAAGGCATGATAAGGCAAGAAAAGGCAAGGAAAACTCTAGATAAGGAAAGAAAAGGCAAGATAACGCAAGAAATGGCAAGAAACACAAGGAAAAGGTAAGTTAAGGAAAGAAAAGGCAAGATAAGGAAGACAAGGTAAAAATAGGCAAGAAAAGGTAAGGAAAAGGCAAGATAAGGAAAGAAAAAGGTAAGATAAGGCAAGATAAGGCAAGAAAGGGCAAGAAAATGAAAAAAAAGGTAAGAAAAGGCAAGAAATGTCAGGGAAAAGGCAAGATAAGGAAGGAAAAGGCAAGATAAGGCAAGAAAAGGCAAGATAAGGCAAGAAAAGGGAAGAAAAGGAAAGAAAAGACAAGAAAAGGCAAGAAAAGGAAAGAAAAGTCAAGGAAAATATAAGGCAAGAAAAGGCAAAGAAAAGGCAAGAAAAGGTAAGGAAAATATAAGAAAAGAAAAGACAAGATAAGGCAAGATACGGGAAGAAAAGGCAAGATGAGGTAAGGTAAGGCAAGAAAAGGCAAGATAGGGCAAGAAAAGGCAAGATAGTGCAAGAACAGGCATGATAAGGAAAGATAATGATGGAAAAGGCAAGAAAAGGAAAGGAAAAGGCAAGAAAAGGCAAGAAAAAGGTAAGATAAGGAAAGAAAAGGCAAGATAAGGCAAGATAAGGAAAGGAAAGGCAAGAAAAGTCAAGAATTGGCAATAAAAGGCAAAAAGCTAAGAAAAGGCAAGCTAAGGGAAGAAAGGGAAAGAAAAGGCAAGATAAGGCAAGAAAGGGAAAGAAAAGTCAAGAAAAATTCAAGAAAATACAATAAAAGGCAAAAAGCCAAGAAAAGGCAAGCTAAGGGAAGAAGAGGCAAGAAAGGGCAAGTAAAAGGCAAGACAAGGAAAGATAAGGCAAGAAAAGGCAAGAAAAGGCAAGGAAAGGCAAGAAAAGGCAATGAAAAAGCAAGAAAAGGTAAGGAAAATGCCAGAAAATGAATGACAATGAAAGAAAAGGTAAGATAAGGAAAGAAAAGGCAAGATAAGGACAGAAAAGGCAAGATAAGGCAAGAAAAGGAAAGAAAAGAAAAGATAAGGCAAGAAAAGGCAAGAAAAAGGCATGAAAATGTAAGAAAGGGCAAGAAATGGCAAGGAAAAGGCAAGATAAGGATAGTAAGATAAGGCAAGAAAAGGAAAGAAAAGGCAAGAAAAAGAAAGAAAAGATAAGAAAAGGCAAGGAAAATGCAAGATCAGGAAAGAAAAGGCAAGATAAGTCAAGAAAAGGCAAGGAAAAAGCAAGATAAGGAAAGAAAAGGCCAGATAAGGCAAGAAAAGATAAGATAAGGTAAGAAAAGGCAAGATAAGGCAAGGTAAGGCAAGAAAAGGCAAGATATGGCAAGAAAAGGCAAGATAGGGCAAGAAAAGGCAAGATTAGGAACGATAAGGTAAGAAAAGGAAAGAAAAGGCAAGCAAAGGCTAGAACAGGCACGATATGGAAGAAAATGCAAGATAAGGCAATATAAGGAAAGAAAAGGCTAGAAATGGAAAGGAAAAGGTAAGATAATGACATAAAATGCAAGATAAGGAAAGAAAAGGCAAGAAAAGGCAAGAAAAGGCAAGAAAAAGCTAGATAAGGCTTTAAAAAGCAAGGAAAAGGAAAGATATGGAAAGAAAAGGCATGATAAGGCAAGAAACGGCAAGGAAAATGCAAGATAACGTAAGACAAGACAAAAACAGGCAAGATAAGGCAAGAAAAGGTAAGGAAAAGGCAAGATAAGGAAAGAAAAAGGTAAGATAAGGCAAGATAAGGCAAGAAAGGGAAGAAAATGCAAAAAAATGAAAGAAAAGGCAAGAAATGTGAAGGAAAAGGCAAGATAAGGCAAGAAAAGGAAATTAAAGATAGGAAAAGACAAGAAATGGCAAGAAAAGGCAAGTAAAATATAAGGCCAGAAAATACAAGATAAGTTAAGATAAGGCAAGAAAAGTCAAGATGAGGCAAGGTAAGGCAAGAAAAGGCAAGATAGGGGAAGAAAAGGCAAGATAAGGAAAGATAATGCAGGAAAAGGCAAGAAAAGGTATGGAAAAGGCAAGAAAAAGGCAAGATAAGGAAAGAAAAGGTAAGATAAGGCAAGATAAGGAAAGAAAAGGCAAGAAAAAGTAAGGAAAAATCAAGATAAGCAAAGAAAAAAAATAAGAAAAGGCTAGAAAATGCAAGAAAATGAAAGAAATGGCATGGAAAAGGTAAGATATGGATAGAAAAGGTAAGATAAGGCAAGAAAAGGAAAGAAAAGATAAGAAAAGGCAAGAAAAGGCAAGGAAAAGGAAGATAAGGAAAGAAAAGGCAAGAGAAGGCAAGATAAGGCAAAAAAAGGGAAAGAAAAGATAAGAAAAAGGCAAGAAAAGACAATAAAAGGCAAAAAGCTAAGAAAAGGCAAGATAAGGGAAGATGAGGCAAGAAAGGGCAAGAAAAAGACAAGACAAGGAAAGATAAGGAAAGAAAGGGCAAGAAAAGTAAAAAAAAAAGAAAGAAAAGGCAAGAAAATGCAAGAAAAAGCAAGAAATGCAAGGAAAAGTTAAGATAAGGAAAGAAAAGCTAAGATAAGGCAAGACAAGGCAAAAATAGGCAAGAGAAGGCAAGAAAAAGTAAGGAAAATGCAAGATAAGGCAAGAAAAAAATAAGATAAGGCAAGAAAATGCAAGAAAATGCAAGAAAATGAAAGAAAAGGCAAGAAATGGCAAGGAAAAGGTAAGATAAGGATAGAAAAGGTAAGATAAGGCAAGAAAAGAAAAGAAAAGATAAGAAAAGACAAAAAAAGGCAAGGAAAAGGAAGATAAGGAAAGAAAAGGCAAGATAAGGCAAGAAATGGAAAGAAAAGTCAAGAAAAAGGACAGAAAAGACAATAAAAGGCATAAAGCCAAGAAAAGGCAAGCTAAGGGAAGATGAGGCAAGAAAGGGCAAGAAAAAGGCAAGACAAGGAATGATAAGGAAAGAAAGGGCAAGAAAAGGCCAAAAAAGAAGAAAGAAAATGCAAGAAAATGCAAGAAACGCAAGGAAAAGTTAAGATAAGGAAAGAAAAGGCAAGATAAGGCAAGACAAGGCAAAAATAGGCAAGATAAGGGAAGAAAAAGTAAGGAAAATGCAAGATAAGCAAAGAAAAAAATCAAGAAAAGGCAAGAAAATGCAAGAAAATGAAAGAAATGGCAAGGAAAAGGTAAGATAAGGCTAGAAAAGGCAAGAAATGGCAAGGAAAAGGTAAGATAAGGATGGAAAAGGTAAGAAAAGGCAAGAAAAGGAAAGAAAAGATAAGAAAAGACAAGAAAAGGCAAGGAAAAGGAAGATAAGGAAAGAAAAGGCAAGATAAGGCGAGATAAGGCAAGAAAAGGAAAAAGAAGGAAAGAAAAGACAAGAAAAGGCAAGGAAAATGCAAGATAAGGAAAGAAAAGGCAAGAAAAGGCAAGGAAAATACAGGAAGATAAGGAAAGAAAAGGCAAGTAAAAGGCAAGATAATAAAAGAAAAGGCAAGATAGGGCAAGATAAGGCAAGAAAATGCAAGATAAGGAAAGATAAGGAAAAGAAATGGCAAGATATGGCAGAAAAGGCAAGAAAAGATAAGGAAAAGGTAAGATAGGGAAAGAAAAGGCAAGATAACGTAAGAAAAGGCAACATAACGTAAGAAAAGGAAAGAAAATGAAAAAAAAGAAAAAATAAGGAAAGAAAAGGCAAGATAATGTAAGAAAAGGCAAGAAACTCAAGGAAAAGGTAAGTTAAGAAAAGAAAAGGCAAGATAAGACAAGACAAGGAAAAAATAGGCAAGAAAAGGTAAGGAAAAGGCTCGATAAGGAAAGAAAAATGAAAGATATGGCAAGAAAAGGCAAGATAAGGCAAGAAAAGGCAAGGAAATGCAAGAAAAGAAAAGAAAAGGCAAGAAAAGGAAAGAAATGGCAAGGAAAAGGCAAGATAAGGAAAGAAAAGGCAAGAAAAGGAAAGAAAAGGCAAGAAAATGCAAGAAAAGGTCATAAATGGCAAGGAAAAGGCAAGATAAGGATAGAAAATGTAAGAAAAGGCAAGATAAGGCAAGGAAAAGGCAAGATAAGGAAAGAAAAGGCAAGATAAGCCAAGATACGGCAACAAAAGGGAAGGAAAAAGCAAGTTAAGGAAAGAAAAGGCAAGATAAGGAAAGAAAAGGCAAGCTAAGCCAAGATACGGCAACAAAATGCAAGGAAAAGGCAAGTTAAGGAAAGAAAAGGCAAGACAAAAAAAAGTAAGATAAGGCAAGAAAAGGTAAGGAAAAGGCAAGGTAAGGAAAGAAAAAGGTAAGATAAGGCAAGATAAGATAAGAAAAGGCAAGAAAATGAAAGAAAAAGGAAAGAAAAGGCAAGAAATGGCAAGGAAAAGGCAAGATTATGAAAGAAAAGGCAAGATAAGGCAAGAAAATGCAAGATAAGGCAACATAGGGCAAGAAAAGGAAAGATAAGGAAAGAAAATGCAAGATAAGGCAAGATAAGGAAAGAAAAGGTAAGAAATGGCAAGGAAAAGGAAAGATAAGGAAAGAAAAGGCAAGATAAGGAAAGAAAAGGAAAGAAAAGACAAAAAAAAGGTAAGAAAAGGAAAGGAAAAGGTAAGATAAGGCCAGAAAAGGCAAGGAAAAGGAAAGTTAGGGAAAGAAAAGGCAAGATAAGGAAAGAAAAGGCAAAGAAAAAGAAAAATAAGGAAAGAAAAGGAATGATAAAGCAAGAAAAGGAAAAAACTCAAGGAAAAGGAAAGTTAACGAAAGAAAAGGAAAGATAAGGCAAGACAAGGCAAAAATAGGCAAGATAAGGCAAGAAAAGGTAAGAAAAATGCAAGATAAGGAAAGAAAAAGGTAAGGAAATGCAAGAAAAGGATTGAAAAGGAAAAAAATGCAAGAAATGGCAAGGAAAAGGCAAGATAAGGCATCATTAAGATAGAAAGGGTAAGATAAGGCAAGATAAGGCAAGAAAAGGCAAGAAAAGGAAACAAAAGACAAGAAAAGGCAAGGAAAAGGCAAGATAAGGAAAGAAAAGACAAGATAAGGCAAGAAAAGACAAGATAAGGCAAGATAAGGCAAGGTAAGGCAAGAAAATGCTATAAAAGGTGAGATAGGTAAGAAAAGGTTAGATAGGGAAAGATAAGGCAAGAAAAGGCAAGGAAAGAGCAAGAAAAGGCAAGGAAAAGGCAAGAAAAGGCAAGGAAAAGGCATGATAAGGAAAGAAAAGGCAAGATAAGTCAAGATAAGGAAAGAAAAGAAAAAAAAAGCATGAAAATTCAAGAAATGGCAAGGAAAAGGCAAGATAAGGACAAAAAAGGTAAAGATAAGGCAAGAAAAGGCAAGAAAAGGCAAGAAAAGACAAGAAAAGGTAAGGAAAGGCAAGGAAAAGGCAAGATAAGGCAAAAAAAGGCAAAGAAAAGGCAAGATAAGGAAAGAAAAGGCAAGTTAACGCAAGAAATGGCAAGAAACAGAAAGAAAAGGTAAGTTAAGTAAAGAAAAGGCATAATAAGGCAAGACAAGGCAAAAATAGGAAAGAAAAAGTAAGGAAAAGGCAAGATAAGGAAAGAAAAAGGTAAGATAAGGCAAGATCAGGCAAGAAAAGGCAAGATCAGGCAAGAAAAGGATAGAAATGATAGGAAAAGGCAAGAGAAGGCAAGGAAAAGACAAGATAAGGAAAGAAAAGGCAAGATAAGGCAAGAAAAGGCAAGGAAAATATAAGGCAATAAAAGACTAGATAAGGCAAGAAAAGACAACATAAGGCTAGAAAAGGCAAGATAGGGCAAGAAAAGGCAAGATAGGGAACGATAAGGTAAGAAAGGGCAAGAAAAGGCAAGCAAAGGCAAGAAAAAGCAAGGAAATGGCAAGAAAAGGCAAGATATGGAGAGAAAATTCAATATAAGGCAAGATAAGGAAAGAAAAGGCAAGAAAAGTCAAGAAATGGAAAGGAAAAGGCAAGATACGGACATAAAAGGCAAGATAAGGCAAGAAAAGGGAAAAAAAGGCAAGAAAAGGCAAGAAAAAGCTAGATAAGGCTTTAAAAAGCAAGGAAAAGTAAATAAAAGGCATGATAAGGCAAGAAAAGGCAAGGAAAAGGCAAGATAAGGAAAGAAAAGGCAAGATAACGCAAGAAATTGCAAGAAACACAAGGAAAAGGTAAGATAAGGAAAGATAAGGCAAGATAAGGCAAGACAAGGCAACAATAGGCAAGATAAGGCAAGAAAAGGTAAGGAAAAGGCAAGATAAGGAAAGAAAAAGGTAAGAAAAGGCAAGATAAAGAAAAGGCAAGATAAGGCAAGACAAGGCAATAACAGGCAAGATAAGGCAAGAAAAGGTGAGGAAAAGGCAAGATAACGAAAGCAAAAGGTAAGATAAGGCAAGATAAGGCAAGAAAGGGCAAGAAAATGTAAAAAAAGGAAAGAAAAGGCAAGAAATGTCAAGGAAAAAGCAAGATAAGGAAAGAAAAGGCAAGATAAGGCAAGAAAAGGAAATAAAATATAAGAAAAGGTAGGAATAGGCAAGACAAGACAAGAAAAGGCAAGAAAAATATAAGCCAAGAAAAGACAAGATAAGGCAAGAAAAAGCAAGATGAGACAAGGCAAGGCATGAAAAGGCAAGATAGGGCAAGAAAAGGCAAGATAGTGCAAGAAAAGGCAAGATAAGGAAAGATAAGGCAGAAAAAGGAAAGAAAAGGCAAGGAAAAGGCAAGAAAAGGCAAGAAAAAGGCAAGATAAGGAAACAAAAGGCAAGATAAGGAAAGAAAAAGCAAGATAAGGAAAGAAAAGGCAAGAGAAGTCAAGAAATGGCAAAGAAGAGGCAAGATAAGGAAAGAAAAGGCAAGATAAGGCAAGATAAGGCAAGAAAGGGAAAGAAAAGTCAAGAAAAAGGCAAGAAAAGACAATAAAAGGCAAAAAGCCAAGAGAAGGCAAGCTAAGGGAAGATGAGGCAAGAAAGGGCAAGAAAAAGGCAAGACAAGGAAAGATAAGGAAAGAAAAGGCAAGAAAAGTAAAAAAAAAGAAATAAAAGGCAAGACAATGCATGAAAAAGCAAGAAACGTAAGGAAAAGTTAAGATAAGGAAAGAAAAGGCAAGATAAGGCAAAAATAGGAAAGATAAGGCAAGAAAAGGTAAGGAAAATGCAAGATGAGAAAAGAAAAACTAAGATAAGGCAAGAAAAGAAAAGAAAAGATAAGAAAAGACAAGAAAAGGAAAGGAAATGGAAGACAATAAAAGAAAAGGCAAGATAAGGTAAGATAAGGCAAGAAAAGGCAAAAGAAGGAAAGAAAAGACAAGAAAAGGCAAGAAAAATACAAGATAAGGAAAGAAAAAGCAAGAAAAGGCAACGAAAATACAGGAAAAGGCAAGAAAAGGGAAGGAAAAGGCAAGATAATGAAAGAAAAGGCAAGATAAGGCAAGAAAAGACAATATAAGGCAAGTTAAGGTTAAAAAAGGCAAGATAGGGCAAGATAAGGCAAGAAAATGCAAGATAAGGCAAGAAAATGCAAGATAAGGAAAGAAAAGGTAAGAAATGGCAAGGAAAAGGCAAGATAAAGAAAGAAAAGGCAAGATATGGCAGAAAAGGCAAGAAAAGATAAGGAAAAGGTAAGATAGAGAAAGAAAAGGCAAGATAAGGCAAGAAAAGACAAGAAAAAGGAAGAATATGGAAAGAAAAGGCAAGATAACGTAAGAAAAGGCAAGAATCTAAAGGAAAAGGTAAGTTAAGAAAAGAAAAGGCAAGATAAGGCGAGACAAGCAAAAAATAGGCAAGATAAGGCAAGAAAAGGTAAGGAAAAGGCACGATAAGGAAAGAAAAAGGTAAGATATGGCAAGAAAAGGCAAGATAAGGAAAGGAAATGCAAGAAAAGGTAAGAAAAGGTAAGAAATGCCAAGGAAAAGGCAAGATAAGGAAAGAAATGGCAAGAAAAGGCAAGATAAGGCAAGAAAATGTAAGAAAAAGCAAGAAAATGCAAGAAAAGGTAAGAAATGGCAAGGAAAAGGCAAGATAAGGATAGAAAATTTAAGACAAGGCATGAGAAGGCAAGAAAAGGCATGAAAAGGAAAGAGAAGACAAGAAAAGGCAAGAAAAGGAAAGAAAAGGCAACATAAGCCAAGATATGGCAAGAAAAGGCAAGGAAAAGGCAAGATAAGGAAAGAAAAGGTAAGATAAGGCAAGAAAAGACATGATAGAGCAAGAAATGGCAAGAAACAGAAGAAAAAGGTAAGTGAAGGAAAGAAAAGGCAAGATAAAGAAAAAATATGCAAGATAAGGCAAGAAAAGGTAAGGAAAAGGCAAGGTAAGGAAAGAAAAATGTAAGATAAGGCAAGATAAGACAAGAAAAGGCAAGAAAATGAAAAAACAAGGAAAGAAAAGGCAAGAAATGGCAAGGAAAAGGCAAGATAAGGAAAGAAAAGGCAAGAAAAATGCAAGATAAGGAAAGAAAAGGAAAGATAAGGCAAGAAAATGCAAGATAAGGCAAGATAAGGTAAGACAAGGCAAAAATAGGCAAGATAAGGCATGAAAAGGTAAGAAAAAAGCAAGATAATGAAAGAAAAAGTTAAGGAAATGCAAGAAAAGGATTGAAAAGGAAAGAAAATGCAAGAAATGGCAAGGAAAAGGCAAGATAAGGCATCATAAGGATAGAAAAGGTAAGATAAGGCAAGATAAGGTAATAAACGGCAAGAAAAGGAAACAAAAGACAAGAAAAGGCAAGGAAAAGGCAAGATAAGGAAAGAAAAGGTAAGATAAGCCAAGATATGGCAAGAAAAGACAAGATAAGGCAAGGTAAGGCAAGAAAATGCAATAAAAGGCAAGATAGGGAAGAAAAGGTTAGATAGGGAAAGATAAGGCAAGAAAAGGCAAGGGAAAGGGAAGAAAAGGCAAGGAAAAGGGAAGAAAAGGAAAGATAAAGAAAGAAAAGGCAAGATAAGTAAAGAAAAGGCAAAAAAAGGCATGAAAATTCAAGAAATGGCAAGGAAAAGGCAAGATAAGGACAAAAAAGGCAAGATAAGGCAAGAAAAGGCAAGAAAAGGCAAGGAAATGGCAAGATAAGGCAAAAAAAGGCAAAGAAAAGGCAAGATAAGGAAAGAAAATGCAAGTTAACGCAAGAAATGGTAAGAAACACAAGGAAAAGGTAAGTTAAGGAAAGAAAAGGCAAGACAAGGCAAGACAAGGCAAAAATAGGTAAGATAAGGCAAGAAAAGGCAAGATAAGGAAAGATATGCCAGGAAAAGGCAACAAAAGGCAACGAAAAGGCAAGAAAAGGCAAGAAAAAGGCAAGATAAGGAAAGAAAAGGCAAGATAAGGCAAGTTAAGGAAAGAAAAGGCAAGAAAAAGGCAAGATAAGGAAAGAAAAGGCAAGATACGGAAAGAAAAGCAAAGATAAGTCAAGAAATGGCAAGGAAGAGGCAAGATAAGGAAAGAAAAGGAAGGAAATGGCAAGAAAAGTAAAAAAAAAAGAAACAAAAGGCAAGATAATCCAAGAAAAAGCAAGAAATGCAAGGAAAAGTTAAGATAAGGGAAGAAAAGGCAAGATAAGGCAAGACAAGGCAAAAATAGGCAAGATAAGGCAAGAAAAGGTAAGGAAAATGCAAGATAAGGAAAGAAAAGATAAGAAAAGGCAAGGAAAAGGAAGATAAGGAAAGAAAAGGCAAGATAAGGCGAGATAAGGCAAGAAAAGGAAAAAGAAGGAAAGAAAAGACAAGAAAAGGCAAGGAAAATGCAAGATAAGGAAAGAAAAGGCAAGATAAGGCAAGAAAAGGCAAGGAAAATACAGGAAAAGGCAAGTAAAAGGCAAGATAATGAAAGAAAAGGCAAGATAGGGCATGATAAGGCAAGAAAATGCAAGATAAGGAAAGATAAGGAAAAGAAATGGCAAGATATGGCACAAAAGGCAAGAAAAGATAAGGAAAAGGTAAGATAGGGAAAGAAAAGGCAAGATAACGTAAGAAAAGGCAACATAATGTAAGAAAAGGCAAGAAAATGTAAAAAAAAGGAAAAATAAGGAAAGAAAAGGCAAGATAACGTAAGAAAAGGCAAGAAACTCAAGGAAAAGGTAAGTTAAGAAAAGAAAAGGCAAGATAAGGCAAGAAAAGGCAAGGAAAATATAAGGCAATAAAAGACTAGATAAGGCAAGATAGGGCAAGAAAAGACAACATAAGGCTAGAAAAGGCAAGATAGGGCAAGAAAAGGTAAGAAAAATGCAAGATAAGGAAAGAAAAAGGTAAGGACATGCAAGAAAAGGATTGAAAAGGAAAAAAAATGCAAGAAATGGCAAGAAAAAGGCAAGATAAGGCATCATTAAGATAGAAAGGGTAAGATAAGGCCAGATAAGGCAAGAAAAGGCAAGAAAATGAAACAAAAGACAAGAAAAGGCAAGGAAAAGGCAAGATAAGGAAAGAAAAGATAAGATAAGGCAAGAAAAGACAAGATAAGGCAAGATAAGACAAGGTAAGGCAAGAAAATGCAATAAAAGGTGAGATAGGTAAGAAAAGGTTAGTTAGGGAAAGATAAGGCAAGAAAAGGCAAGGAAAGAGCAAGAAAAGGCAAGGAAAAGGCAAGAAAAGGCAAGGAAAAGGCAAGATAAGGAAAGAAAAGGCAAGATAAGTCAAGATAAGGAAAGAAAAGAAAAAAAAAGCATGAAAATTCAAGAAATGGCAAGGAAAAGGCAAGATAAGGACAAAAAAGGTAAAGATAAGGCAAGAAAAGGCAAGAAAAGACAAGAAAAGGCAAGGAAAAGGCAAGATAAGGCAAAAAAAGGCAAGAAAAGGCAAGATAAGGAAAGAAAAGGCAAGTTAACGCAAGAAATGGAAAGAAATAGAAAGAAAAGGTAAGTTAAGTAAAGAAAAGGCATAATAAGGCAAGACAAGGCAAAAATAGGAAAGAAAAAGTAAGGAAAAGGCAAGATAAGGAAAGAAAAAGGTAAGATCAGGCAAGATCAGGCAAGAAAAGGCAAGAAAATGCAAAAAAGGAAAGAAAAGGCAAGAAATGGCAAGGAAAAGTCAAGATAAGGTAAGAAAAGGCAAGATAAGGCAAGAAAAGGCAAGATCAGGCAAGAAAAGGATAGAAATGATAGGAAAAGGCAAGAGAAGGCAAGGAAAAGACAAGATAAGAAAAGAAAAGGCAAGATAAGGCAAGAAAAGGCAAGGAAAATATAAGGCAATAAAAGACTAGATAAGGCAAGATAGGGCAAGAAAAGACAACATAAGGCTAGAAAAGGCAAGATAGGGCAAGAAAAGGGAAGATTGGGAACGATAAGGTAAGAAAGGGCAAGAAAAGGCAAGCAAAGGCAAGAAAAAGCAAGGAAATGGCAAGAAAAGGCAAGATATGGAAAGAAAATGCAAGATAAGGCAAGATAAGGAAAGAAAAGTCAAGAAATGGAAAGGAAATGGCAAGATACAGACATAAAAGGCAAGATAAGGCAAGAAAAGGGAAAAAAGGCAAGAAAAGGCAAGAAAAAGCTAGATAAGGCTTTAAAAAGCAAGGAAAAGAAAAGATAAGGAAAGAAAAGGCATGATAAGGCAAGAAAAGGCAAGGAAAAGGCAAGATAACGTAAGAAATTGCAAGAAACGTAAAGAAAAGGTAAGATAAGGAAAGAAAAGGCAAGATAAGGCAAGACAAGGCAACAACAGGCAAGATAAGGCAAGAAAAGGTAAGGAAAAGGCAAGATAAGGAAACAAAAAGGTAAGATAAGGCAAGATAAAGAAAAAGCAAGATAAGGCAAGACAAGGCAATAACAGGCAAGATAAGGCAAGAAAAGGTGAGGAAAAGGCAAGATAAGGAAAGAAAAAGGTAAGATAAGGCAAGATAAGGCAAGAAAGGGCAAGAAAATGTAAAAAAAGGAAAGAAAAGGCAAGAAATGTCAAGGAAAAGGCAAGATAAGGAAAGAAAAGGCAAGATATGGCAAGAAAACGCAAGAAAAGGAAATAAAATATAAGAAAAGGTAGGAATAGCCAAGACAAGACAAGAAAAGGCAAGAAAAGGCAAGAAAAATATAAGGCAAGAAAAGACAAGATAAGGCAAGAAAAGCAAGATGAGGCAAGGCAAGGCAAGAAAAGGCAAGATAGGGCAAGAAAAGGCAAGATAGTGCAAGAAAAGGCAAGATAAGGAAAGATAAGGCAGAAAAAGGAAAGAAAAGGCAAGGAAAAGGCAAGAAAAGGCAAGAAAAGGCAAGAAAAAGGCAAGATAAGGAAACAAAAGGCAAGATAAGGAAAGAAAAGGCAAGAAAAAGGCAAGATAAGGAAAAAAAAAGCAAGATAAGGAAAGAAAAGGCAAGAGAAGTCAAGAAATGGCAAAGAAGAGGCAAGATAAGGAAAGAAAAGGCAAGATAAGGCAAGATAAGGCAAGAAAGGGAAAGAAAAGTCAAGAAAAAGGCTAGAAAAGACAATAAAAGGCAAAAAGCCAAGAAAAGGCAAGCTAAGGGAAGATGAGGCAAGAAAAGGCAAGAAAAAGGCAAGACAAGGAAAGATAAGGAAAGAAAAGGCAAGAAAAGTAAAAAAAAGAAATAAAAGGCAAGACAATGCAAGAAAAAGCAAGAAACGTAAGGAAAAGTTAAGATATGGAAAGAAAAGGCAAGATAAGGCAAAAATAGGAAAGATAAGGCAAGAAAAGGTAAGGAAAATGCAAGATAAGGAAAGAAAAACTAAGATAAGGCAAGAAAAGAAAAGAAAAGATAAGAAAAGACAAGAAAAGGAAAGGAAATGGAAGATAATGAAAGTAAAGGCAAGATAAGGTAAGATAAGGCAAGAAAAGGCAAAAGAAGGAAAGAAAAGACTAGAAAAGGCAAGAAAAATACAAGATAAGGAAAGAAAAAGCAAGAAAAGGAAATGAAAATACAGGAAAAGGCAAGAAAAGACAAGAAAAAGGTATGATAATGAAAGAAAAGGCAAGATAAGGCAAGAAAAGACAATATAAGGCAAGTTAAGGCTAGAAAAGGTAAGATAGGGCAAGATAAGGCAAGAAAATGCAAGATAAGGCAAGAAATTATAAGATAAGGAAAGAAAAGGTAAGAAATGGCAAGGAAAAGGCAAGATAAGGAAAGAAAAGGCAAGATATGGTAGAAAAGGCAAGAAAAGATAAGGAAAAGGTAAGATAGGGAAAGAAAAGGCAAGATAAGGCAAGAAAACACAAGAAAAAGGAAGAATATGGAAAGAAAAGGCAAGATAACATAAGAAAAGGCAAGAATCTAAAGGAAAAGGTAAGTTAAGAAAAGAAAAGGCAAGATATGGTGAGACAAGCAAAAAATAGGCAAGATAAGGCAAGAAAAGGTAAGGAAAAGGCACGACAAGGAAAGAAAAAGGTAAGATATGGCAATAAAAGGCAAGATAAGGAAAGGAAATGCAAGAAAAGGAAAGAAAAGGCAAGAAATGCCAAGGAAAAGGCAAGATAAGGAAAGAAATGGCAAGAAAAGGCAAGATAAGGCAAGATAAGACAAGAAAATGCAAGAAAAGGCAAGAAAATGCAAGAAAAGGTAAGAAATGGCAAGGAAAAGGCAAGATAAGGATAGAAAATTTAAGACAAGGCATGATAAGGCAAGAAAAGGCATGAAAAGGAAAGAAAAGACAAGAAAAGGCAAGAAAAGGAAAGAAAAGGCAACATAAGCCAAGATACGGCAAGAAAAGGCAAGGAAAAGGCAAGATAAGGAAAGAAAAGGTAAGATAAGGCAAGAAAAGACATGATAGAGCAAGAAATGGCAAGAAACATAAGAAAAAGGTAAGTGAAGGAAAGAAAAGGCAAGACAAAGAAAAAACAGGCAAGATAAGGCAAGAAAAGGTAAGGAAAAGGCAAGGTAAGGAAAGAAAAATGTAAGATAAGGCAAGATAAGACAAGAAAAGGCAAGAAAATGAAAAAACAAGGAAAGAAAAGGCAAGAAATGGCAAGGAAAAGGCAAGATAAGGAAAGAAAAGGCAAGAAAAATGCAAGATAAGGAAAGAAAAGGCAAGATAAGGCAAGAAAATGCAAGATAAGGCAAGATAGGGCAAGAAAAGAAAAGATAAGGCAAGAAAATACAAGGTAAGGCAAGATAAGGTAAGACAAGGCAAAAATAGGCAAGATAAGGCAAGAACAGGTAAGAAAAAAGCAAGATAAGGAAAGAAAAAGGTAAGGAAATGCAAGAAAAGGATTGAAAAGGAAAGAAAATGCAAGAAATGGCAAGGAAAATGCAAGATAAGGCATCATAAGGATAGAAAAGGTAAGATAAGGCAAGATAAGGCAAGATAAGGCAAGAAACGGCAAGAAAAGGAAACAAAACACAAGAAAAGGCAAGAAAAAGGAAAGATAAGGAAAGAAAAGGTAAGATAAGCCAAGATATGGCAAAAAAAGACAAGATAAGGCAAGGAACGGCAAGAAAATGCAATAAAATGCAAGATAGGGAAGAAAAGGTTAGATAGGGAAAGATAAGGCAAGAAAAGGCAAGGAAAAGGGAAGAAAAGGCAAGGAAAAGGGAAGAAAAGGAAAGATAAAGAAAGAAAAGGCAAGATAAGGCAAGACAAGTAAAGAAAAGGCAAAAATAGGCATGAAAATTCAAGAAATGGCAAGGAAAAGGCAAGATAAGGACAAAAAAGGCAAGATAAGGCAAGAAAAGGCAAGGAAATGGCAAGATAAGGCAAAAAAAGGCAAAGAAAAGGCAAGATAAGGAAAGAAAATGCAAGTTAACGCAAGAAATGGCAAGAAACACAAGGAAAAGGTAAGTTAAGGAAAGAAAAGGCATGATAAGGCAAGACAAGGCAAAAATAGGCAAGATAAGGCAAGAAAAGACAAGATAAGGAAAGATATGCCAGGAAAAGGCAACAATAGGCAACGAAAAGGCAAGAAAAGGCAAGATAAGGAAAGAAAAGGCAAGATAAGGCAAGATAAGGAAAGAAAAGGAAAGAAAAAGGCAAGATAAGCAAAGAAAAGGCAAGATAAGGAAAGAAAAGCCAAGAAAAGTCAAGAAATGGCAAGGAAGAGGCAAGATAAGGAAAGAAAAGGAAGGAAATGGCAAGAAAAGTCAAAAAAAAGAAACAAAAGGCAAGATAATGCAAGAAAAAGCAAGAAACGCAAGGAAAAGTTAAGATAAGGGAAGAAAAGGCAAGATAAGGCAAGACAAGGCAAAAATAAGGAAGATAAGGCAAGAAAAGGTAAGGAAAATGCAAGATAAGGAAAGAAAAAAATAAGAAAAGGCAAGAAAAGGCAAGAAATGGCAAGGAAAAGGTAAGATAAGGATAGAAAAGGTAAGATAAGGCAAGAAAAGGAAGGAAAAGATATCAAAAGATAAGAAAAGGAAAGGAAATGGAAGATAATGAAAGAAAAGGCAGGATAAGGCAAGATAAGGCAAGAAAAGGCAAAAGAAGGAAAGAAAAGACAAGAAAAGGCAAAAGAAGGAAAGAAAAGACAAGAAAAGGCAAGGAAAATGCAAGATAAGGAAAGAAAAGGCAAGGTAAGGCAAGAAAAGGCAAGGAAAATATAGGAAAAGGCAAGAAAAGGCAAGGAAAAGGCGAGATAATGAAAGAAAAGGCATGATAAGGCAAGTTAAGGCTAGAAAAGCCAAGATAGGGCAAGATAAGGCAAGAAAATGCAAGATAAGACAAGATAAGGCAAGATAAGGAAAGAATTGGTAAGGAATGGCAAGGAAAAGGCAAGATAAGGAAAGAAAAGGCAAGATATGGCAGAAAAGGCAAGAAAAGACAATGAAAAGGTAAGATAGGGAAAGAAAAGGTAAGATAGGGAAAGAAAAGGCAAGAAAATGGAAAAATAAGGAAAGAAAAGGCAAGATAACGTAAAAAAAGGCAAGAAAATGCAAGACAAGGGAAAAATAGGCAAGATAAGGCAAGAAAAGGTAAGGAAAAGGCACGATAAGGAAAGAAAAGGCAAGATAAGGCAAGAAAAGGCAAGAAAAGGCAAAATGGCAAGGAAAAGGTAAGATAAGGAAAGAAAAGGCAAGATAAGGCAAGAAAAGGCAAGAAAAGGCAAGAAAATGCAAGAAAAGGCAAGAAATTCCGAGGAAAAGGCAAGATAAGTATAGAAAATGTAAGATAAGGCAAGATAAGGCAAGAAATGGCATGAAAAGGAAAGAAAAGACAAGAAAAGGCAAGAAAAGGCAAGGAAAAGGCAAGATAAGGAAAGAAAAGGCAAGATAAGCCAAGATACGGCAAGAAAAGGCAAGGAAAATGGAAGATAAGGAAAGAAAAGGCAAGATAAGGCAAGAAAAGACATGATAGGGCAAGAAATGGCAAGAAACATAAGAAAAAGGTAAGTGAAGGAAAGAAAAGGGAAGACAAAGAAAAAACAGGCAAGATAAGGCAAGAAAAGGTAAGGAAAGAAAAAGGTAAGATATGGCAAGATAAGACAAGAAAAGGCAAGAAAATGCAAAAAAAAGGAAAGAAAAGGCAAGAAATGGCAAGGAAAAGGCATGATAAGGAAAGATAAGGCAAGATAAGGCAAGAAAATGCAAGATAAGGCAAGATAGGGCAAGAAAAGGAAAGATAAGGCAAGAAAATGCAAGATTAGGCGAGATAAGGCAAGATAAGGAAAGAAAAGGTAAGAAATGGCAAGGAAAGGGCAAGATAAGGAAAGAAAAGGCACGATAAGGAAAGAAAAGGCACGATAAGGCAAGGAAAAAAAGTCAAGAAAAGGCAAGGAAAAGGTAAGATAAGGCAAAAAAAGGCAAGGAAAAGGTAAGTTAGGGAAAGAAATGGCAAGATAAGGGAAGAAAAACAAGGAAAAGGAAAAGTAAGGAAAGAAAAGGAAAGATAAAGCAAGAAAAGGCAAGAAACTAAAGGAAAAGGAAAATTAACTAAAGAAAAGGCGAGATAAGGCAAGACAAGGCAAAAATAGGCAAGATAAGACAAGAAAAGGTAAGAAAAAGGCAAGATAAGGAAAGAAAAAGGTAAGGAAATGCAAGAAAAAGATTGAAAAGGAAAGAAAATGCAAGAACTGGCAAGGAAAAGGCAAGATAAGGCATCATAAGGATAGAAAAGGTAAGATAAGGCAAGATAAGGCAAGAAAAGGCAAGAAAAGGAAACAAAAGACAAGAAAAGGCAAGGAAAAGGCAAGATAAGGAAAGAAAAGGCAAGATATGCTAAGATAAGGCAAGGTAAGGCAAGAAATGGCAATAAAAGGCAAGGAAAAGGCAAGAAAAGGCAAGATAAGGAAAGAAAAGGAAAGATAAGGAAAGAAAAGGAAAAAAAAGGCATAAAAATTCAAGAAATGGCAAGGTAAAGGGAAGACAAGGACAGAAAAGGCAAGATAAGGAAAAAAAAGGCAAGAAAAGGCAAGATAAGGCAAGTTAACCCAAGAAATGGCAAGAAACACAAGGAAAAGGTAAGTTAAGGAAAGAAAAGGCATGATAAGGCAAGACAAAGCAAAAATAGGAAAGAAAAAGTAAGGAAAATGCAAGATAAGGAAAGAAAAAGGTAAGATAAGGCAAGAAAAGGCAAGAAAATGCAAAAAAGGAAAGGAAAGGCAAGAAATGGCAAGAAATGGCAAGGAAAAGTCAAGATAAGGTAAGAAAAGGCAAGATCAGGCAAGAAAGGGATAGAAATGATAGGAAAAGGCAAGATAAGGCAAGAAAAGACAAGATCAGGTAGGAAAAGGCAAGATAAGGCAAGGTAAGGCAAGGAAAGGCAAGATAGGGCAAGAAAAGGTAAGTTAGGGAGAGAAAAGGCAAGATAAGGAACGATAAGGTAAGAAAGGGCAAGAAAAGGAAAGCAAAGGCAAGAAAAGGCAAGGAAAAGGCAAGAAAAGACAAGATATAGAAAGAAAATGCAAGATAAGGCAAGATAAGGAAAGAAAAGGCAAGAAATGTCAAGAAATGGAAAGGAAAAGGCAAGATAAGGACATAGAAAGGTAAGGCAAGAAAAGGCAAGAAATGGCAAGGAAAAGGTAAGATAAGGACAGAAATGGTAAGATAAGGCAAGAAAAGGAAAGAAAAGATAAGAAAAGACAAGTAAAGGAAAGGAAATGGAAGACAATGAAAGAAAAGGCAAGATAAGGCAAGAAAAGGCAAAAGAAGGAAAGAAAAGACAAGAAAAGGCAAGGAAAAAGGCAAGATAAAGAAAGATAAGGCAAGATAAGGCAAGACAAGGCAAGACAAGGCAAGATAAGGCATGATAAGGCAAGAAAATGCAAGAAAATGTAAGAAAAGGAAAGAAAATGCAAGAAAAGGCAAGATAAGGATAGAAAATGTAAGATAAGGAAAGATAAGGCAAGAAAAGGCATGAAAAGGAAAGAAAAGAGAAGAAAAGGCAAGAAAAGGAAAGGAAAAGGCAAGATAAGGAAAGAAAAGGCAAGATAAGCCAAGATACGGCAAGAAAAGGCAAGGAAAAGGCAAGATAAGGCAAGAAAAGACATGATAGGGCAAGAAATGGCAAGAAACATAAGAAAAATGTAAGTGAAGGAAAGAAAAGGAAAGATAAGGCAGGATAAAGAAAAAACAGGCAAGATAAGGCAAGAAAAGGTAAGGAAAAGGCAAGGTAAGGAAAGAAAAAGGCAAGATAAGACAAGAAAAGATAAGAAAATGGAAAAAAAGGAAAGAAATGGCGAGGAAAAGGCAAGATAAGGAAAGAAAAGGCAAGATAAGGCAAGAAAATGAAAGATAAGGCAAGATAGGGCAAGAAAAGGAAAGATAAGGCAAGAAAATGGAAGAAAAGGCAAGATAAGGCAAGATAAGGAAAGAAAAGGTAAGAAATGGCAAGGAAAAGGCAAGATAAGGAAAGAAAAGGAAAGATAAAGCAAGAAAAGGCAAGAAAAGACAAAAAAAAAGGCAAGAAAAGGCAAGGAAAAGGTAAGATAAGGCCAGAACAGGCAAGGAAAAAGTAAGTTAGGGAAGGAAAAGGCAAGATAAGGCAAGAAAAGGCAAGGAAAAGGAAAAATAAGGAAAGATAAGGAAAGAAAAGGCAAGGAAAATATAAGGCAAGAAAAGATAAGATGAGGAAAGAAAAGGCAAGATGAGGCAAGGTAAGGCAAGAAAAGGCAAGATAGGGCAAAAAAAGGCAAGATAGTGCAAGAAAAGGCAAGATAAGGAAAGATAAGGTAGGAAAAGGCAAGAAAAGGCCAGAAAGGGCAAGGAAAAGGCACAAAAAGGCAAGATAAGGATAGAAAAGGCAAGATAAGGCAAGATAAGGAAAGAAAAGGCAAGAAAAGTTAAGAAATGGCAAAGAAGAGGCAAGATAAGTAAAGAAAAGACAAGATAAGGCAAGAAAGGGAAAGAAAAGGCACGAAAATGGCAAGAAAATGCAGTAAAAGGTGAAGAGCCAAGAAAAGGCAAGCTAAGGGAAGATAAGGCAAGAAAGGGCAAGGTAAAGGGGAGACAAGGAAAGATAAGGCAAGAAAAGTAAAAAAAAAGAAAGATAAGGCAAGAAAAGGCAAGATAATGCAAGAAAAGGCAGTAAACGCAAGGAAAAGTTAAGATAAGGAAAGAAAAGACTAGATAAGGTAAAAATAGGCAAGATAAGGTAAGAAAGGGTAAGGAAAATTCAAGACAAGGAAAGAAAAAGATAAGATAAGGCAAGAAAAGGCAAGATAAGGTAAGAAAAGGAAAGAAAAGGCAAGAAAATGCAAGAAATGACAAGGAAAAGTTAAGATTAGGATAAAAAAGGAAAGGTAAGGCAAGAAAAGGAAAGAAAAGACCAGAAAAGACAAGAAAAGGCAAGGAAAAGGCAAGATAAGGAAACAAAAGGCAAAATAAGGTAAGAGAAGGAAAATATGATAAGAAAAGGCAAGGAAAATGCAAGATAAGGAAGGAAAAGGCAAGATAAGGCAAGGAAAATACAGGATAAGGCATGAAAAGTCAAGGAAAAGGTAAGAAAAGGCAAGATAAGGCAAGAAAAGACAAGATAAGGCAAGGTAAGGCAAGAAAATACAAGATAGGGCACGATAAGGCAAGAAAATGAAAGATAAGGCAAGTTAAGGCAAGATAGGGCAACATAAGGAAAGATAAGGAAAGAAAAGGTAAGAAATGGCAAGGAAAAGGCAAGATAAGGAAAGAAAAGGCAAGATAAGGCAGAAAAGGCAAAAAAAGACAAGGAAAAGGTAAGATAGGGAAAGAAAAGGCAAGATAAAGCAAGAAAAGGCAAGAAACTCAAGGAAAAGGCAAGTTAAGAAAACAAAAGGCAAGATAGGGCAAGACAAGGAAAAAATAGGCAAAATAAGGCAAAAAAGGTAAGGAAAAGGCAAGATAAGGAAAGAAAAAGGTAAGATAAGGCAAGAAAAGGCAAGATAAGGCAAGATAAGGCAAGGAAATGCAAGAAAAGGAAAGAAAAGCAAGGAAAAGGCAAGATAAGGAAAGAAAAGGCCAAATAAGGCAAGAAAAGGCTTGAAAATGCAAGAAAAGGCAAGAAAATTTAAGAAAAGGCAAGAAATGGCAAGGAAAAGGCAAGAAAAGGTAAGATAAGGCAAGATAAGGAAAGAAAAGGCAAGATAAGGCAAGAAAAGGCAAGGAAATGCAAGAAAAGGAAAGAAAAGCAAGGAAAAGGCAAGATAAGGCAAGAAAAGGCAAGGCAAGGCATGAAAATGCAAGAAAAGGCAAGAAAATTTAAGAAAAGGCAAGAAATGGCAAGGAAAAGGCAAGATAAGGATAGAAAAGGTAAGATAAGGCAAGATAAGGCAAGAAAAGGCAAGGAAAAGGCAAGATAAGGAAAGAAAAGGCAAGATAAGGCAAGAAAAGAAAATATAAGTCAAGAAAAGGCAAGATACGGCAAGAAAAGGCAAGATAGGACAAGAAAAGGCAAGATAAGGAAAGATATTGCAAGAGAGTGAAAGATAAGCCAAGAAAAGGCAGGGAAAAGGAAAAGGCAAGATAAGGAAAGAAAAGGCAAGTTAACGCAAGAAATTGCAAGAAACACAAGAAAAAGGTAAGTGAAGGAAAGAAAAGGCAAGATAAGGCAAGACAAGGAAAAAATAGGCAAGATAAGGCAAGAAAAGGTAAGGAAAAGGCATGATAAGGAAAGAAAAAGGTAAGATAAGGAAAGAAAAGGCAAGGTAAGGTACGAAAAGGCAAGGAAATGCAAGAAAAGGATTAAAAAGGCTAGAAAATGCAAGAAATGGCAAGGAAAACGCAAGATAAGGCAAGAAAAGGATAGAAAATGTAAGATAAGGCAAGAAAAGGTAAGAAAAGGAAAGAAAAGACATGAAAAGGCAAGAAAAGGCAAGGAAAAGGCAAGGTAAGGCAAGGTAAGGCAAGAAAAGGCAAGATATGGTAAGAAAAGGCAAGATAAGGCAAAAAAAAGGCAAGATAAGGCAAGGTAAGGCAAGAAAAGGCAAGATAGGGCAAGATAGAGATAGATAAGGCAAGAAAAGGCAAGGAAAAGGTAAGAAAAGGCAAGAAAAAAGCAAGATAAGGAAAGAAAAGTCAAGAAACAGCAAGGAAAACGCAAGATAAGGATAGAAAAGGCAAGATAAGGCAAGAAAAGATAAGAAAAGGCAAGGAAAAGACAATATAAGGCAAAAAAAGGCAAGGAAAATGCAAGATAAGGAAAGAAAAGGCAAGTTAACAAAAGAAATGGCAAGAAACAAAAGGAAAAGGTAAGTTATGGAAAGAAAAGGCAAGAAAGGCAAGACAAGGCAAAAATAGGCAAGAAAAGGTAAGGAAAAGGCAAGATAAGGAAAGAAAAGGCAAGATAAGGCAAGAAAAGGCAAGATAAGTCAAGAAAAGGCAAGATAAGGCAAGAAAAGGCAAGAAAAGGCAAGAAAAGATAAGAAAATGCAAGAAAAGGCAAGATAAGGAAAGAAAAGGCAAGATAAGGCAAAAAAAGGCAAGGAAAATATAGGAAAAGGCAAGATAAGGCAAGAAAAGGCAAGATAAGGAAAGAAAAGGTAAGATAAGGCAAGAAAAGGCAAGATAAGTCAAGAAAAGGCAAGAAAATGCAAAAAAAGGAAAGAAAAGTCAGAAAGAGGAAAGAAAAGGCAAGATAAGGCATGAAAAGGCAAGATCAGGCAAGAAAAGGATAGAAAAGACAAGAAAAGGCAAGGAAAAGGCAAGATAAGGAAAGAAAAGGCAAGATAAGGCAAGGAAAATATAAGGCAAGAAAAGACTAGATAAGGCAAGATAAGGCAAGAAAAGGCAAGGAAAATATAAGGCAAGATAAGGCAAGGAAAAGGTAAGGAAAGGCAAGGAAAAGGCAAGAAAAGGCAAGGAAAAGGCAAGGAAAAGGCAAGATAAGGCAAGGAAAAGGCAAGAAAAGGCAAGGAAAAGGTAAGATAAGTCAAGAAATGGCAAGGAAGAGGCAAGATTAGGAAAGAAAAGGCAAGATAAGGTAAGATAAGCCATGAAAGGGCAAGAAAAGGCAAGAAAAGGAAAGGAAAAGGCAAGAAAAGAAAATAAAAGCCAGAAAAGGCAAGAAAAGAGAAGCTAAGGCAAGATAACGCAAGGAAAAGGCAAGATATGGAAAGATAAGGCAAGAAAAGGCAAGATAACACTAGAAAAGTCAAGAAAAAAAAGATAAGGCAAGAAAAGGCAAGAAAATGCAAGAAAAGGCAAGAACGGCTAGGAAAAGTTAAGATACAGAAAGAAAAGGCTAGATAAGGCAAGACAAGAAAAGGAAAATACAAGATAAGAAAAGAAAATGATAAGAAAAGGCAAGACAAGGCAAGAAAATGCAAGAAATGGCAAGGAAAAAGCAAGATAAGGACAGAAAAGGCAAGATAAGGAAAGAAAAGGGAAGAAAAGACAAGAAAAGATAAGAAAATGCAAGAAAAGGCAAGATAAGGAAAGAAAAGGCAAGATAAGGCAAGATAAGGCAAAAAAAGGAAAGGAAAATATAGGAAAAGGCAAGAAAAGGTAAGATAATGAAAGAAAAGGCAAGAATAGGCAAGAAAAGGTAAGGAAAAGGCAAGATAAGGAAAGAAAAAGTTAAGATAAGGCAAGATAAGGCAAGAAAATACAATGAAAGGAAAGAAAAGTCAAGATAAGGACAGAAAAGGCAAGATAAGGCAAAAAATGGCAAGATCAGGCAAGAAAAGGATAGAAAAGATAAGAAATTGAAAGAGAAGGCAAGGAAAAGCCAAGACAAGTAAAGATAAGGCGAGATAAGGCAAGAAAAGGCAAGGAAAATATAAGGCAAGAAAAGACTAGATAAATAAAGATAAGGATAGAAAAGGCAAGGTAAGGCAACCAAAGGCAAGATAGGGCAAGAAAAGACAAGATAGGGCAAGAAAAGGCAAGATAGGGAAAGATAAGGCAAGAAAATGCAAGGAAAAGGCAAGATAAGGATAGAAAAGGCAAGATAAGTCAAGAAATGGTAAGGAAGAGGCAAGATAAGAAATGAAAAGGCAAGATAAAGCAAGATAAGGCATGAAAGGTAGGAAAAGGCCAGAAAAGACAATAAAAGCCAAAAAAAGGAAGAAAAGAGATGCTAAGGCAAGGAAAAGGAAAGATAAGGAAAGATAAGGAAGGATAAGGAAAGATAAGGCAAGAAAAGACAAGAAAAGTCAAGAAAAAGAAAGATAAGGCAAGAAAAGGCAAGATAAAGCAAGAAAAGGCAAGAAAGGCGAGGAAATGTTAAGAAAAGGAAAGAAAAGGCAAGATAAGGCAAGACAAGGAAAAAATAGGCAAGATAAGATAAGGAAAATACAAGGTAAGGAAAGAAAAAGATAAGAAAAGGCAAGATAAGGCAAAAAATGGCAAGGAAAAGGTAAGATAAGGATCGAAATGGCAAGATAAGGCAAGAAAAGGAAAGAAAAGACAAGAAAAGATAAGAAAAGGCAAGTTAAAGGCAAGATAAGGAAAGAAAAGGCAAGATAAGGCAAGATAAGGCTAGCTAAGGCAAGAAAAGGTTAGATAGGGATAGAAAAGGCAGGATAAGGCAAGAAAATGCAAGATAAGGCAAGATAAGGAAACAAAAGGTAAGAAATGGCAAGGAAAAGGCAAGATAAGGAAAGAAATGGCAAGAAAAGGCAAGATAAGGCAAGATAAGAAAAGATAAGGCAAGAAAAGGCAAGATAAGGCAAGAAATGGGAAGATAAGGCAAGGTAAGGCAAGAAAAGGCAAGTTAGGGCTAGAAAAGGAAAGATAAGGCAAGAAAATGCAAGATAAGGCAAGATAAGGAAAGAAAAGGTAAGAAATGGCAAGGAAAAGGCAAGATAAGGAAAGAAAAGGCAAGATAAGGCAAGATAAGGAAAGAAAAGATAAGAAAAGGCAAGGAAAAGGTAAGATAGGGAATGAAAAGTAAGATAAGGCAAGAAAAGACAATAAAAGACAATAAAAGGCAGAAATTGCAAGAATAGGCAAGAAAGAGCAAGGAAAAGGCAAGATAAGGCAAGAAACGTCAAGAAAAGGCATGGAAAGGCAAGAAAAGGCAAGGAAAAGGTAGGAAAAGGAAAGAAAAGGCAAGAAAAGGGAAGATAAGAAAGAAAAGGTAAGATAAGGAAGACAAGGCAAGAAAAGTCAAGAAAAGGTAAGAAAAGACTTGAAAAGGCATGAAACTGCAAGAAAAAGAAAGAAAAGGCAAGGAAAAGGCAAGAAAAGGCAAGAAATGGCAAGGAAAGGTAAGATAAGGAAAGAAAAGGCAAGATAAGGCAAGACAAGGCAAGAAAAGGCAAGAAAAAGGCAAGATAAAGGCAAGAAAAGGAAAGATAAGGCAAGAAAGGGCAAGAAAAGGCAAGAAAAGGAAAGGAAAAGGCAAGAAAGGGCAAGAAAAGGAAAGGAAAAGCCAAGAAACATGCAAGAAAAAGCAAGGGAAAAGAAGATAAGGCAGAAAAGGCAAGGAAAAGACAAGATAAGGAAAGAAAAGGAAACTAAGGTAAGATAAGGGGCAAGAAAGGGCAAGGAAAAGGCAAGATAAGGAAAGATAACGCAAGAAAAGTCAAAAAAGTCAAGAAAAAGAAAGATAAGGCAAGAAAAGGCAAGATAAGTAAAGTAAAGGCAAGATATCGTAAGAAAAGGAAAGAAACGCAAGGAAAAGGCAAGATAAGGAAAGATGAGGCAATACAAGGCAAAAATAGTCATGATAAGGAAAGAAAAGGTAAGGAAAAGGCAAGATAAGGAAAGAACAAGGTAAGATAACGCAAGAAAAGGAAAGATAATGCAAGAAAAGGCAAGAAAATGCAAGAAAAGGCAAGAAATCGCAAGGAAAAGGTAAGATAAGGAAAGAAAAGTCAAGAAAAGGCAAGAAATCGCAAGGAAAAGGCAAGATAAGGAAAGAAAAGGCAAGATAAGTCAAGAAAAGGAAAGATAAGGCAAGAAAAGGAAATTAAAAGACAAGATAAGGAAATAAAAGGAAAGATAAGGCAAGAAGAGGCAGAGAAAATTCAGGAAATGGCAAGATAAGGAAAGAAAAGGCAAGGTAAAGCAAGAAAAGACAAGATAAGGCAAGATAAGGCAAGGTAAGGCAAGAAAAGGAAAGATAGGGAAAGAAAAGGCAAGATAGGGCAAGATAAGGAAAGATGAGGCAAGAAAAGGAAAGAAAAAACAAGAAAAGGGAAAGAAATGGTAAAATAAGGAAAGAAAAGACAAGATAATGGAAGATAATTCAAGATAAGGCAAGATAAGGCAAAAACTGGTTTAAAAAACAAGAAAAGCAAAGAAACGGCAAAGAAAAGGCAAGAAAAGGAATGAAAAGGCAATGAAAAGGCAAGATAGGACAAGAAAAGGCAAGATAAGGCAAGAAAATGCAAGATAAGGCAAGATAAGGAAAGAAAAGGTAAGAAATGGCAAGAAAAGGTAAGATAAGGAAAGAAAAGGCAAGAAAAGACAAGAGAAGGGAAGTGATGGCAAGAAAAGACAAGAAAAGGCAAGATAAGACAAGATAAGGAAAGAAAAGGCAAGATAAGACAAGAGAAGGCAAGAGAAGGCAAGAAAAGACAAGAAATGGCAAGGAAAGGGAAGAAAAGCAAAGAAATGGTAAGATAAGGAAAGAAAAGGCAAGATAAGGAAAGATAAGGCAAGAAAAGGCATGAAAAGGCAATGAAAAGGCAAGAAATGGCAAGGAAAAGGCAAGAAAAGGCAAGGAAATAAGAAAAGGTAAGATAAGGCAAGAAAAGGCAAGGAAAAGGCAAGATAAGGCAAGAAAAGGCAAGGAAAAGGCAAGAAAAGGTAAGATAAGGCAAGGAAAGGCAAGCTAAGGCCAGAAAACGAAGGATAAGGAAAGATAAGGCAAGAAAAGATAAGAAAAGGAAAGAAAAGGCAAGAAAAGGAAAGAAAAGGCAAGGAAAAGGAATGAAAGGGCAAGAATAGGAATGTTAGTCAAGAAAAGGTAAGAAATGGCAAGGAAAAGGAATGAAAAGGCAAGGAAAAGGCAAGAAAAGGTTAAAAAAAAGCAAGATAAGGCAAGAAAAGGCAAGTAGAGGAAAGAAAAGGAAAGATAAGGCAAGGGAAGGCAAGGAAAAGGTAAAAAATGGAAAGAACGGCAAGAAAAAAGGAATGAAAAGGCAAGAAAAGGTAAGAAAAGGCAAGAAAAGAAAAAAAAGGAAAGAATAGGAAAGAAATGGAAAGAAAAGGAATGATAAGGAAAGAAAAGGCAAGATAAGGCAAGAAAAGGTAAGGAAAAGGTAAGAAAAGCCAAAAAAAAGGAAAGAAGAGGCAAGAAAATGCAAAAAGGTAAGCAAAGTAAGGAAAGGCAAGAAAAGGGAAGGAAATTACATGAAAAGGCAAGAAAACGCAAGAAAAGATAAGAAAAGGCAAGATAAGGCATGAAAAGGAAAGAAAAGGAAAGAAAAAGAAAAGTTAAGGCAAGATAATAAAAAGGCAAGATAAGGCAAGAAAAGGGAAGGAAAGGCAAGAAAAGGCAAGAAAATGCAAGAAAAGGCCAGGAAAAGGCATGAAAAAGGCTAGAAAAGAAATAAAAGGCAAGAAAAGACATGAAAAGGCAAGAAAAGACCAAAAAAGTTAAGAAAAGGCAAGATAAGGCAAGAAAAGGAAATTAAAGGATAGATAAGGCACTATAAGGCAAGGAAAAGGCAAGAAAAGGAAAGAAAAAGAAAGAAAATGCATGGAAAAGGCATGAAATAGAAAGAAAAGGAAAGATAAGGCAAGAAAAGGTAAGAAAAGGAATGAAAAGGCAAGAAAAGGAAAGAAAAGAAAAGAAAAGGCAAGAAAAGGTAAGATAGGGTAAGAAAAAGAAAGAAAAGGCAACATAAGGAAAGATAAGGCAAGAAAAGGTAAGATAAGGCAAGAAAATGGATGGAAAGGCAAGAAAAGGAAAGATAAGGCAAGAAAAGGGAAGAAAAGAAAAGAAAAGGCAAGAAAAGGTAAGAAAGGGTAAGAAAAAGAATGAAAAGGCAAAGATAAGGCATGATAAGGCAAGAAAAGGAAAGAAAAGGCAATAAAAAAAGAAGATAAGGCAAGATAAGGCAAGATAAGGAAAGATAAGGCAAGAAAAGGTCAGATAAGGCAAGAAATGGGATGGAAAGGCAAGAAAAGGACAGAACAGGAAAGATGAGGCAAGAAAAGGCAAGATAAGGCAAGAAAAGGAAAGAAAAGGAAGGAAAAGGCAAGAAAAGGCAAGATAAGGAAAGAAAAGGAAAGAAAAGGCAAGGAAAAGGCATGAAAAGGCAAGAAAAGGAAAGAGAAGGCAAGAAAAGGTATGAAAAGGCAAGAAAAGGTAAAATACATAATAAAAAGGCAAGATAAGGCCAGAAAAGAAAGATAAGGTAAGAAAAGGAAATAAAATGCAAGAAAAGCCAAGAAAATGTAAGAAAAGGCAAGAAAAGGCAAGATAAGGCAAGAAACTGCAAGGAAAAGGCAAGATAAGGCAAGAAAAAGGCAAGAAAAGGCAAGGAAAAGGCAAGAAAAGGCAAGAAAAAGGCATGAACAGGCAAGAAAAGGTAAGAAAAGGAAAGATAAGGAATAAAATGGTAAGATAAGGCAAGAAAAGGAAAGAAAAGTAAAGAAAAGGCAAGGAAAAGGGAAGATAAGAAAATAAAAGGCATGAGAAAGAAAGGAAAAGGCAAGATAAGGCAAGGAAAAGGCAAGAAAGGCAAGTTAAGGTAAGAAAAAGCAAGATATGGAATGGAAAGGCAAGAAAAGGCAAGAAAAGGCATGAAAATTTAAGAAAAGGCAAGATAAGACATGAAAAGGATAAAAAAGGATAGATAAGGCACGATAAGGGAAGGGAAAGGAGAGATAACTCAAGAAAAGGAAATAAAAGGCAGGAAAAGGGAAGAAAAGGCATGAAAAGGCAAGAAAAGGAAAGAAAAGAAAAGAAAAGGGAAGATAAGGCAAGAAAAGGAAAGAAAAGGTAAGGAAAAGGCAAGAAAAGGCAAGTTAAGGCATGATAAGGCAAGAAAAGGCAAGATAAGGCAAGATAAGACAAAATAAGGCAAGAAAAGGGATGGAAGGTAAGAAATGGAAAGAAAAGGAAAGATGAGGCAAGAAGGGGCAAGAAAAGGAAAGAAAAGGCAAGGAAAAGGCAAGATCAGGCAAGAAAAAGGGAAGATAAGGAAAGAAAAGGAAAGAAATGGCAATGAAAAGGTAATAAAATTCAAGATGGGGCAAGAAAAGGTAAGATAGGGCCAGATAAGGTAGAAAAAGGGAAGGAAAGGCAAGAAAAGGAAGGATTAGGCAAGAAAAGGAAAGAAAAGGGAAGGAAAAGGCTTGTAAAGGCAAGATAAGGCAAGAAAAGGCATGGAAGTGGCATGAAAAGGCAAGAAAATGAAAGAAAAGGCAAGAAAAGGCGTGAAAAGGCAAGATAGGGTAAGAAAAGGCAAGACAAGGCAAGAAACATCAAGGTAATGCAAAAAAATGCAAGATAAAGGAAGAAAAGGCAAGAAAAGGGATGGAAAGGCAAGAAATGGAAAGAAAATGCAAGATTACGCAAGAAATGGTAAGATAAGGAATGAAAAGGAAAGATAAGGTAAGAAAAGGCAAGATAAGTCAAGATAAGGCAAGTAACGACTAAAAAAGACAAGAAATTCCAAGATAAGGCAAGAAAAGGCCAGGAAAAGGCATGAAAAAGGCTAGAAAAGAAATAAAAGGCAAGAAAAGGCAAGAAAAGGCCAGAAAAGTTAAAAAAAGGCAAGAAAAGGAAATTAAAGGATAGGTAACGCATTATAAGGCAAGGAAAAGGCAAGAAAAGGAAAGAGAGAGCAAGAAAAGGCATGGAAAAGGCATGAAAAGGAAGAAAAGGAAAGATAAGACAAGAAAAGGTAAGTAAAGGAATGAAAAGGCAAGAAAAGAAAAGAAAAGGCAAGAAAAGGTAAGATAGGGTAAGAAA
This sequence comes from Hypericum androsaemum, assembly GCA_963995505.1. Classification (NCBI taxonomy): domain Eukaryota; kingdom Viridiplantae; phylum Streptophyta; class Magnoliopsida; order Malpighiales; family Hypericaceae; genus Hypericum; species Hypericum androsaemum. Next base: position 13,791,660 of record OZ023181.1, on the reverse strand, counting down.
AAGAAAGAAAAGGCAAAGAAACGTTAAGATAAGGCAAGAAAAGGCAAGAAAAGGCAAGACAAGGTAAGATAAGGCAAGAAAAGGAGTGAAAATGCAAGAAAATGCAAGATAGGGTAAGAAAAGGCAAGATAAGGCAAGAAACATCAAGATAATGCAAGAAAATGCAAGATAAAGGAAGAAAAGGTAAGAAAAGGCAAGATAACGCAAGAAATGGTATGATAAGGAATGAAAAGGAAAGATAAGATAAGGTAAGAAAAGCCAAGATAAGTCAAGATAAGGTAAGTAACGACTAAAAAAGACAAGAAATTCCAAGATAAGGCAAGAAAAGGATAGAAAAGGCCAGGAAAAGGCATGAAAAAGGATAGAAAAGAAATAAAAGGTAAGAAAGGCATAAAAAGGCAAGAAAAGGCCAGAAAAGTTAAGAAAAGGCAAGAAAAGGAAATTAAAGGATAGGTAAGGCACTATAAGCCAAGGAAAAGGCAAGAAAAGGAAAGAGAAAGCAAGAAAAGGCATGGAAAAGGCATAAAAAGTAAATAAAGGAAAAATAAGGCAAGAAAAGGTAAGAAAAGGAATGAAAAGGCAAGAAAAGTTAAGAAAAGAAAAGAAAAGAAAAGGCAAGAAAAGGTAAGATAGGGTAAGAAAAAGAAAGAAAGGACAAGATAAGGCAAGAAAAGGTAAGATAAGGCAAGAAAAGGCGTGAAAAGGCAAGAAAAGGCAAGATAGGGTAAGAAAAGGCAAGTAAGGCAAGAAACATCAAGATAATGCAAGAAAATGCAAGATAAAGGAAGAAAAGGCAAGAAAAGGGAAGGAAAGGCAAGAAATGGAAAGAAAAGGCAAGAAAAGGCAAGATAACGCAAGAAATGGTAAGATAAGGAATGAAAAGGCAAGATAAGGCAAGAAAATGCAAGATAAGTTAAGATAAGGCAAGTAACGACTAAAAAAGGCAAGAAATACCAAGAAAATGCAAGAAATGGCTAGGAAAAGGCATGAAAAAGGCTAGAAAAGAAATAAAAGGCAAGAAAAGGCATGAAAAGGCAAGAAAAGGCCAGAAAAGTTAAGAAAAGGCAAGAAAAGGAAATTAAAGGATAGATAAGGCACTATAAGGCAAGGAAAAGGCAAGAAAAGGAAAGAGAAAGCAAGAAAGGCATGGAAAATGCTTGAAAAGGAAAGAAAAGGAAAGATAAGGCAAGAAAAGGTAAGAAAAGGATTGAAAAGGCAAGAAAAGTAAAGAAAAGAAAAGAAAAGGCAAGAAAAGGTAAGATAGGGTAAGAAAAAGAAAGAAAAGGCAAAGAAAAGGCAAGATAAGGCAAGAAAATGAATGGAAAGGCAAAAATAGGAAAGATAAGGCAAGAAAAGGAAAGAAAAGAAAAGAAAAGGTAAGAAAGGGTAAGAAAAAGAAAGAAAAGGCAAAGATAAGGCATGATAATGCAAGAAAAGGAAAGAAAAGGCAAGAAAAAAAAAAGATAAGGCAAGATAAGGAAAGATAAGGAAAGAAAAGGCAAGAAAAGGTAAGATAAGGCAAGAAAAGGGATGTAAAGGAAAGAAAATGAAAGAAAAGGCAAGGAAAGGAAAGAAAAGGCCCAAAAAGGCAAGAAAAGGCAAGAAAAGGAAAGAAATGGAAAGAAAAGGCAAGAAAAGGCAAGATAAGGCAAGAAACTGCAAGGAAAAGGCAAGAAAAGGCAAGGAAAAGGCAAGAAAAGGCAAGGAAAAGGAAAGAAAAGGCAAGAAAAGGCAAGGAAAAGGCATGAACAAGCAAGAAAAGTCATGAAATGCTTGAAAAGGCAAGAAAAGGCAAGAAATGCATGAAGGGGCAAGAAAAGGAATAAAATGGTAAGATAAGTCAAGATAAGGCAAGAAAAGGAAAGGAAAGGCAAGAAAAGGAATAAAAAGGAAAGATGAGGCAAGATAAGACAAGAAAAGTAAAGAAAAGGCAAGGAAAAGGGAACATAAGGAAGAAAAGGCATGAGAAGGCAAGAAAAAGGCAAGATAAGGCAAGGAAAAGGCAAGAAAAGGCAAGTAAAGGTAAGAAAAAGCAAGATATGGAATGAAAAGGCAAGATAAGGCAAGAAAAGGCAAGTTAAGGCATGAAAAGGCAAGAAAATTTAAGAAAAGGCAAGATAAGACAAGAAAAGGAAAGAAAAGGATAGATAAGGCATAATAAGGAAGGGAAAGGCGAGATAAGGCAAGAAAAGGAAAGATAAGGCAAGAAAAGGCATGAAAAGGAAAGAAAAGGAAAGAAAAGAAAAGATAAGGCAAGATAAGGCAAGAAAAGGAAAGAAAAGGCAAGGAAAAGGTAAGAAAAGGCAAGATAAGACATGATAAGCTAAGATAAGGCAAAAAAAAGGGATGGAAAGGCAAGAAAAGGAAAGATGAGGAAAGATGAGGCAAGAAAAGGAAAGAAAAGGCAAGGAGAAGGTAAGAAAAGGCAAGATAAGGCATGATAAGGCAAAAAAAAGGAATGGAAAGGCAAGAAAAGGAAAGATGAGGAAAGATGAGGCAAGAAAAGGCAAGATAAGGCAAGAAAAGGAAAGGCAAGGAAAAGGTAAGAAAAGGCAAGATGAGGAAAGAAAAGTAAAGAAATGGCAATGAAAAGGCAATAAAAGGCCAGATGAGGCAAGAAAGGAAAGATAGGGTAAGATAAGGCAAGAAAAGGGAATGAAAGGCAAGAAAAGGAAAGAAAAGGAAGGATGAGGCATGAAAAGGAAAGAAAAGGCAAGGAAGAGGCATGAAAAGGCAAGATAGGGAAAGAAAAGGCAAGATAGGGTAAGAAAAGGCAAGATAAGGCAAGAAAAATTAAGATAATGCAATAAAATGCAAGATAAAGGAAGAAGAGGCAAGAAAAGGGAAGGAAAGGCAAGAAATCGAAAGAAAAGGATAGAAAAGTCAAGAAAAGACAAGATAACACAAGAAAAGGCAAGATAAGGAATGAAAAGGCAAGATAAGGTAAGAAAAGGCAAGATAAGACAAGAAAAGAGTAAAAAAGGCAAGAACTTCCAATATAAGGCAAGAAAAGGCAAGAAAATGCAGGAAAAGGCAAGAAAAGGCTAGGAAAAGGCATGAAAAGGCAAGAAAAGGCCAGAAAAGTTAAGAAAAGGCAAGATAAGGCAAGAAAAGGCAAGAAAAAGAAATTAAAGGATAGATAAGGCACGATAAGGCAAGGAAAAGGCAAGAAAAGGAAAGAGAAAGCAAGAAAAGGCATGGAAAAGGCATGAAAAGGCAAGAAAAGGAAAGATAAGGCAAGAAAAGGCAAGAAAAGGAATGAAAAGGCATGAAAAGGAAAGAAAAGAAAAGAAAAGGTAAGAAAAGGCAAGAAAAGGCAAGATAAGGTAAGAAAAGGAAAGAAAAGGAAAGGAAA